>JASPKZ010000827.1:467500-1667500 GCA_030220185.1 Diploptera punctata
ATAACTTATTTAATTATTAATTACCTACCCAATTGCACCTTGTGAGAATTTAATTTGCAACAAAATTAATGTGAACTGTTATTCACATATGACAGGAACTGGTGTTCTCAGATAGAATTTTCTCACGTTTTGTAAGGTTTTTAATTTTTTTAACATATGAAACTCGAGATATGGATCTTTAATAAGAAAAAAACTGATGCTCACTTGTCTCCGTGAATTCGAGTTGCATTTGTTTTCAGATGTTAACCATGCCCCGAGGTCCGAAACGTCGCGATGCTCATGTAGAATTAATCATTTTGAATTTATTAAATTTGATAATGCGAAAGATGAATTATCTAAACACAAAAAGTCACCAGTTTGTTTTTTTTTACAATTTATCATATGTGAAGTATAGTCTGTTTCTAAATCTAAGCCTCACTTCTCCCTTTTTTGCAGGTTAAATCGAGTTTCTCGAAGTTGTATTTAATTTTAAAATACTTAACTCGAGCTATTAATTAAGAAGCATAAACTATCTTGAACACCTCATAATCACTCCAGATCATAGCTTAGTTGGTTACAATATATATATATATATAAATTTGTTCTTCTTCCTCTTATTCTTCTTCCTTTCCAGGATTAGATCAATGCGACCTGTCCGGTCTCAAGTCCATCGTTCCCTTGGCCGTCCCAAAGTTCTTTTTCCATGTATTATGTTGATCTTTTTGGGTAATCTTGTATTGTCCAATTTGTTTAAATGTTCTTTCCATTGGCATTTGTGCTCTTCTAGTTTATCGACTATTGAAAACATCTCCAGTTCATTTCTTATTGCTTCATTGTGTAATCTATCCATGCGTGTACATCCTTTTACGGATCTTAAAAAAATAATTTCAGTGGATTGAATGTGTGAGATATCTTTTTTAGTAAGTACCCAAGATTCAGATCCATATAAAAGAACAGGAACATCCATGATTTTATAAAACCTGAGCTGAGTTTCTCTTCGAGTCTTTCGGAGGGTTCTTCCTATGGTGCCACACATCATTTGACATCGGTTTCATTTATTTATGTATATCCCTATCGTAGCTATATGTTATATCTGAACCAAGATAGTTAAAGTGTGCTATATGTTCTATTATTTCATTATTGATTACTATTTTTGCTCTGATTGGCACTTTGCCCTGAAAAGCCATAATTTTAGTTTTTGAAGTTGAGACTTTGAGATTACAAGAGTCCCAATTGATTCAACATGTAAATTGCTTTTTTTAAATCATCCTCTGACTTATGTATAATTACCAGATCGTCTACATACATTAAAATATTCATATAGGTACATTTCCTTATTAATTTGTATTCCTATTGGACTTGATTTTTTCCATTTTCGTATAACCTCGTGAAAATATATATTAAACAATGCAGGTGATAATGACACCCTTGTCGAACTCCTTGATTTTTTAAATATCAATATAAGTACCGTAATGATATATCAGTCTTCCTCAATTAAGACATTTTTTTTGTTAAAAAACTTCGTCAATTAGTTAAAACCATGTAGGCCTTTCAGAACATGTTCCATCTTCGGCGTGTCTTTTATAAAATAAAATTGAAAGATAGGTGTAGTCGTCCTCAACTTCGTAGACTCTTTTAAAACCCCAAGGCCTTTCGAAAACCGGTTTCCACCATCACCAGAAGGTTTAAAGGTATAAATATGTTATCGACAGCATATACGTATTTGGCTGCGGAACAATCACTTTTTGTTATCCGATTCAAGGGATTTAGGACTGAATGTTGACATCGTCCCTGTATAATATCTTGTAGTGAGACATATTTATGTACATTGAAATCAAGTGACAGCTAGTGAGATTTTAATGTCAATCACATACTTAAATCACACGTACTATACTTGGTTAAGGTAATAATATATATAAGATGGAAGATCGAGGGATCGAGTTCCAATGGGATCAGGATTTTTAAACTGACCTAAACCTTCTATCTGCACCATGGTCCAAGGAACGACTCAGCCTCTAACGTAAATGAGTGCCAGATTGTTATGTGGGTAACGGCGGTCGTTACGTAGGGCTGAAGACTCGTGCCGACTGTCTAGAAAGCTGGGAGCTTTAACCTCTTACTACCCCAAAGTCATTTAATGCTTGTATAGAAACATTTTACCTTAATCACTTCAAATATAAACACACAGGCCTACGTGTGATTAAAATATCGTGAACAAGAATATATCCGTGACCTCTACAGAATATAGAAAATTGTATACGAATAATTTAAGTTGGAGACATAAAGATTCGCACAATGTATCAACAATATACACATAAGGCCTTAAGGCCTTAACTCTGCCAGGTAAAATAAAGCTATTATTATTATTATTATTATAAATGTGCCAATTCGCTTACCGGTAATTGAAGGTGGAGCAGTAAATTGGTTTGACTAAACAAATATGGTTTTGCTTAAGAACTCAAAGATCGCATGTTCGATACATTTATAAATGCTGTATTCCTAGAGTAGGTAGGTAGTATTTGATTTAACGACGCTTTTTAACTAATCAGATAATTATTATTCGCAATTCAAGTCTGACCGTGAAATGATCAGCAAATTTTGTTTAGAAGATGTTTATGCCAAGTTTGAGGTACTACTGCGTGCCGCAAATCTATGACATGAGAGCTAAGACTTTACATCTCTTCTGAAGCAAGTCATACCAAGGACATTTACATGCTTAATACTCCATCGATTACGCCGAATTTGAACCCGGGGACCTCGAAACTGGAAGCGACCTAGTCACAGAGATCGGCAGTATGGCTTTAAAAAAAAGCTAAAATTGAAATTAATTATCGTAGACCACTTTCTGTATATATAGGCCTACATAATCTCAAAAAGTCATTTAAAACACCGCTGTGATTCTTATAAGGTTAAAATATAAACACATTCATCCGGATCATTATTACTGCTACAGATGTCTTACACTCATGAGTTTTATCTAATATTTTTTGTTGTTGTAGGAAGTAATCTATTGAATGATTAAATACGTACCTGATATATCAGTCGTTCTAAAGTAATTGCAAGGTTAAAACACTTGGTAGGCCTTTCGGAACATGTTTCATCTTCAGCTTTTAAAATAGTATAATTTGAAACTCTGAAGAAAGGCCTACTAAGTGTTTCAACCTTGCATTAAGTGGAGATCGGCTGAGATCCATTTTAAAAGCTGAGAATTGAACATATTCCGAAAGATTTAATAAGTGTTTTAACCTTGCAATTAATTAAGGGCTGAGATCAATGTTTAAAGCTCAAGATAGAAGACGTTCCGAAAGGTCTAATAAGTGTTTTAACCTTGCAATTAATTGAGGATTGGGATCCATTTTTAAAACTCAAGATAGAAGACGTTCCGAAAGGTCTAATAAGTGTTTAACCTTGCAATTAATTGAGGACTGGGATCCATTTTTAAAGCTGAAGATATATCAATTTTCCGAAAAGCCAACTAATAAGGTCTTTTTAAATAATAATCTGCAATTGGCTGAGGAAGACTGAGATTGCAGATAGTTATTTTAATATTTCTAACACTGTATACCAAAGCCGGATTGATATTTTAGTAAACACTCAAAATAAGGACCTTCTAGGCTTGTCGCGTCATGGAGTTAGTTAATTCACTGTATAAGCACGTATTATTATTCTGCTTTGAGTCTTTAACAAAACGTAGTATCTCATAGTTAAATTTCTTTACAATCGCAGAGCCACTAGATTCATTCCTTTTCGCTTTCCATATCACCTTCATATCGACTTCTAGATTACTAATAACTGTCAACCGACTCTCATTCCTTTTATACAGAGGATCGAATTATCTGGAAATCTAGTCTCGATTTCTCTCGGATCGAAATCTCTAGAGGTCGATCCTTACAGAAAGCGATACATAGAAGCATCCGGAATACTCCCAGCCAGCCTTACCGACTCATGAATCGCAGCACATGAATACCTTATATCATATAAGGCGAAACTTGAGAGTCCCATTGCAGCCCGCGAAATTAATGCATGCGAAACAATGCATCGCATTGTAATAATTCATGGGGATATTATCAATAAAAGTACCATTTCTTTAAGAAATGAAAAATGCCGTAACTTATTTCAGAGACGAAAAGATCATCATTTTAGATTATGGGTTTTTTTACTTTAATTACTTATATCACACTATAATTTTGTAAAAAAAAAAGAGTTGAAATGAAGAATGCATATTCTGCAAAACCCAACTACGATTTCGGGATCGAAATCGCCGTATCTCGATACAATGATCCAAAATCAGGGTTTTTCTTTTCACATTTTCATATTGAAAGAATGAGTTCAAATCGGATCCCCAAAGCTGTTTATAATTAGGTATATACCAAGAGGACGAAGATCACTGGGCCTTCCTATGAAACGCTGGAGGGAAAATTTTCTATAGGATCGTAACAGGCCTTGGCCTAATACTTGGAAGGAAGAATAAGAAGATTTTCGTGTATAAACACCTGGTGCTCTATAAACTTTTTAAAAAAATATATAAAAACGTCAATCGGATATAAAATTATTTGTAAGGATAGACTTACAAAGCTCCCAATCTCACTCTTCTGCACAAAACTTAAATTTGCAAAGTTATACATCGTCTCTTCATAGAACAGTCTCGAAAGAATGGTTTAAAATATGATGCCCGGCTGTCCTACTGCATGTTTCGAAATTGGTAGCCTCATTTTCAACAATTGTTGTGAAAATAATATTAATATTAACAAATAGTTTCATTTGTTTAAATATTGTATAATCATAAAATTAGTTCCTATGTCTCATTATTTTTCTTTGTTTTTATATACATTAGACAGGGACAGTCTACCAACAATTAATTTATCTTGCTTGAATACATTTTATTATTAGTTTTAGTCTTAATCTTAACTATCATTAACATGGTTGTATTATAGATCGTAATATAACAGATATTATCTTACTGATCACAAATCTTCATTAGTATTTAATATTAGAGTTAATTGTGATTGTTATATTCTGATGTAATAGGGGCCTATATGTTTGTCCTGGTGAGTGGAAGAGCAGCCACACCAGGCTAGATAATAAATAAATAAATAAACTTTTAAATAAGCTCCTCATACGTTTTAAGGGTTCAATATATCATGTAAATTGAAATGCACTTTTCCAAGAAATAATTTATATAAAAATGTTGAATTGGACACTTCGGGCATCTTTGTGATTTCACTAGAGTTACAGAATACCATTTACTAATTTAACACGGAACGGAATATTTTTCCTAACATATTCATGTTACTTTAATTTTAATTTCAAATGTAGAGATTCGATGATTCGTTTTCATGATGAATTGATTTATGTAGACAGAAGTGTTTTGGTTTTGGCAACATCGCGTGTGTGTTTATAGTTGTCATGAAGTTCAGAGGTCGTCTAATTTGCCCCTAGGTTCTTACGGTACCTGGAGATCATTGACCGACTTCAGAATACACAATGTTTTCACATTACAACAGGTGAATCTGGCGTGATTTCTATATTTGAATCCCAGAATCCCCATATTCAATGTTGTACGCGTATGAGTTAAGTGTTAATACATTCTAATAATCCAGGTCAATAATTTGGAAGAAAGTTGTAACAATAATATTGTTTGATAATATATAATTAGATTAATCTATTTTCTGAGGTGCCCTTCACGTGTACAGTACACAGTACTATTAAATTTTCATAAGTAATGCCACGAGTGATTTCCAAATTATTATCGATAAATTCACGACTTAAGATGTGAGAAGTGAATTTAGCTAGAGAATTTTGAAATCAAGAGAGTGACATTTTTTTAGGACTACTTAACGAATAAAATTAAGCTGTTTACACACAAATCATTATTTAAATATAGTTGTTTTAAAATATTTATATATTTAATGTTAACGGCGATGTTTGAAAACAAATGAGAAACATTATGTTTCACTTATTCATCTCTGCAATCAGATCATATTATTTATTGCCAAAGGATCCCAATATTGTAAGAATGCACCCTTGTGGAGAAAAAAATTAAAGACATCAAACTATATATTAATTAATTTCTGATGTCCTATGACACAAATATTTCAATTATATTTTTCTGGAGCATTATTACCTGGGAAATAATACATTTAAGAAAGGGCAAACAGTGGTTTCTTTCTTTTTTTGTGGTATAATCAATTGTTACAAATGTTTTTATATTATATACCGCAAGCACTATTTGGTTACAATTGTGCACTATATTTCTTAGAGAGTCAGTCACTGCAGAATAATGGTTTGAACCATTCAGAATGTTAAAAAGGAGGAGCTTGATTTTAAAGTGATAAAATTAAATTGATAAAATCGAGGTGAGAAACGACTGTGATTGGTTGTAAATCGAAATTCATTGAAATGTGATTGGTCATTGACTCCCATTTGGGGCATGAGTTAAATAGTCATATTGAAATAGACACTAGTGCAGATTTTAAAAAAATCATTAGCATTACAATTTACTAAATATCTTAGGCTATACCACACCTAAGAGTGTGAGTGTACTAATAGGATGTATATTTCAAAAGTATTGGCCTAAGATACCAATAAATAAATAAATAAATATATATATATATATATATATATATATATATATATATACCAATGCAAAGAATTATTATATTAAATAATTATATTAATTAATATCATATTTATTAATAATTAATAACTAACAAATTCACTAGCACTATCGAACTCGTAGATTCATTGCCGCGCGGATATAATCTCCCCATACATCTCTATCCAGAGCTAACGTTTTCCAATCATCCTCTGTATAATTCCATCCATAGTAATTCTGCCCGAAGGCAGGTTCTTCATTGCAATCATAGCATTTTCATGCTATGCTTGCAGCTTTACTGCTTTCCACACCTGTGAAGGATCTTGCTGATGATAATGGTAATGATAAGGATGAAGATGATGATGATGGCCATATGATTTCGGGGACCGTTTGGGCCTTAAAGTTTTTCTGACATTTGTCTTACAGGTGAGGAAAACCCCGATAAAAACCTCACCCAGAAAAACTGCCCCGACCGGGGATCGAACCCAGGCCCGCTACGTGACAAGGCAGCACGCTACCTCGAGACCACAGCGGTGGACTTTGTATAATTAACCTCCCCTAAATCATGGTTAATACTATTATCTCACCTAATTCATTCTGAAAGCCGTGGGCCCCGTGTTTCATATTTTTGGCAGGTAAAAAGGCATCAAGCCTGAGAAAAAGGCCTTCAGTAAAATGTATCGGACCTTTCATATTTGCGAGGTAATGACCTTGGCTGCAAAAGAGTAACGCTAAATAAAATACTAACTACCCATAATTCAATATAACTGTAACCCTAAATGTTTATATAGGTCGTGTTGTATAATAAAAATATATGAATAATTCATTCATTGATTTTTGAGATAATTAACATGAATTTAATATATATATATATATATATATATATATATATATATATATGTTATTATTAAATGTTTAACATTGAGCAATGCAAGCTTAATATGGTATGATAAGAAAAATAAATGCCTGGACGGGATTCGAACCCGGATCTATGAGTCTGTACCTCAGCGTGATATCCATTACACTACCAGGGGAATCCAATTCAAACACTTATTTTTCTTATATATGTATTATATTCTCCATTATTATTGGATGTCGCGAGAACGCGGTCTTCACTGCCATCTAGTAGCTGCCATCTAGTCAGCTACTAGATGGCAGCGAAGACCGCGTTCTCGCGACATCTAGTAATAATGGAGAATATAATACATATATAAGAAAAATAAGTGTTTGAATTGGATTCCCCTGGTAGTGTAATGGATATTACGCTGAGGTACAGACTGAGAGATCCGGGTTCGAATCCCGTCCAGGCATTTATTTTTCTTATCATACCATACATACATATATACATATATATATGTTCATCGCTGTGGTCTCGAGGTAGCGTGCTGCCTTGTCACGCAGCGGGCCCGGGTTCGATCCCGAACGGGGCAGTTTTTCTGGACGAGGTTTTTATCGGGGTTTTTTCCTCACATGTAAGACAAATCAAGGAATATTTTCATTATTTGCTATATTCAATGTATTTGTTGGAGAAAAATAATGCTTTGACCTGTTCAGAACATTAAAAAGGAGGAGCTTTCTTTATCACAAAAGCAGGAGCTGATAAAGAGAAATCGATAAAGAGCGAGGTGAAACACGACTGTCATTGGTTGTAAAACAACATTCACTGAAACGTGATTGGTCATTGACTGTGGCATGAGTTAAGTAGTCATCATAATCCTTCACCGGTGTGGAAAGCAACGGGAAGCTACCACACCTACAATTCCCTAGTAAAGTTGCAAGCATAGCATGAAAAAGCTATGACTGCAGTGAAGGACCTGCCCTCGGGCAGAATTACTATGGATGAATATAAATGACTACGGACTTATAGACTAGCAGTTTGCAACAAACATTCACAAATTTCCCTTAATTAAAGTTCTCCATTAGTTCTCCGTCCTCTGTGTCTTCATCTGTTAAACCAAATTTCCTCATTGAATTTTGAATGTTATTCTTCCAGGTTGTTCTTGGTCTTCCTTTTCTGCTCCTTCTTTCAATTTTCCAAGCATATACACCATTTGGTAGTCTTCCATCCTGCATTCTTCTTACGTGTCCATACCATTTTAGCCTTGTGTGTACAATCTCATCCACTGTATTTCTTTCTGCATTCATTCATTTTATTATAATAATAATAATAATAATAATAATAATAATAATAATAATAATAATAATAATAATAATAATAATAATAATAATAATAATATAATAATGATAATTCGTCGTAGGAGCAGTCACCAGTGTTCGGGGAATTAGGTACAGTATTAAGAGATGAATACATTTAAATACCACAATATTTCATTTTTAACGTATATGAATTTAACAAAATACTAGCTAGAGTCGGCTCCGCCGCACAAGCGGTTAGATGCTCGCTTCTTACTGCTGGGGTCTCGATTTCGAGTCCCTGTCACTCGATGTGGGTTTCGTGATGGACGAAACGGAGTCTAGGCTGGTTTTTCTCGGAATTTCTCCCCATTTCTGCCTGCCACATATTTCATTCCACCATTTCTCCACATCCATCTCATTTTCTTCGTTTTATTTCATTCATCTGGCCTCTGATGGTGCGACAGGCGTGGTTAGCCAGCATCCTTGAAAATCGCAGACCTTAAATGCAAGGGGCTTTATCGCATTTCATCCCTCGACCCGACCATGTATCGGACACGAGTTGCGGAGGAGTAGACACAATAGGTGCTTCCCTAGTCAATATTACTGCGCATATTAGTGCTGTTCTTTGTTAATTCTGTATACTTACTAACGAACAGGGTTTTACTATATCTTCATGTTAATTGATTTCATGCAACAACGCCATCTTAGGTTAAGCAATTAATTTTAGAGGCAGGACGATGAATATTCATAAGTAACCCATTCTAACGATGTTTTAAAGACTAGCTGTACATAAAGTCTGAATGCTAATTGAAATGTTATGTCCAGGGATAATATCACTTCAATCATAATGTATATTTTTAATACAAATTATCCAAAGCAGTATTAGGAATATTATTTAAAATTTTGGGAAAGTGGAACTTGTTATTATACATTATTGTCTATAGTATTTTTACTTACATACTTTTGAAGGCCTCTCCACTTTTCAGCGGTTACCCTGTATTCCCATTCGCCATTCTTGCCGATCACGCCATTCATCCTCCTCCAGACCTCGGTCGTTCATCAATCTATGGATATCTCTTCTCCAAGTTGTTCTTGGCCTGCCCCGTTTCCTTCTACCAGAAGGTGACCATTCCAAAAGAGTTTTGGGTCACCTATCATCCTCCATTCTCCTGACATGGCCATACCACTGAAGAGCTCGTCTTTCGATCCTTTCCACCACTGTCTCCTCCATATCCATCATCTGCCTCACTTCTTCATTTCTTCTTCTTTCCAACCTGGACACCCTGGCACTGCGTCTTATTCCATACATCTCCACTGCCAAGATCTTAGTTTTTTGTCCCTCTGCCAAAGTCCATCCCTCAGCACCATAAGTCATTATGCTTTCCACAACAGACTTCAAAATCCTCTTCTTCGTGTGGTTTGACATAGTCCTACTCCACAGTACTCCATTCAACATTTTTATGGCTCTTCGTGCTTGTACTAACCTGCTATCTACTTCAGCTTTACAATTCCCTGATTCATCAATAAGTGATCCCAAATATTTAAATTTTTTAACAGCTCTAATAATTCCTTGGGATAGGGATATATCTCGTCCACTTCCTCCTACTACAAGATATTCAGTTTTTTCCATGTTTACTCTTAATCCTCCTATTTCAAAAGCATTTAGAAGTTTTCTCATCATGTATTTCACATCCTCACGACTCTGAGCTATCAACACTTGATCGTCTGCAAATAATAAGTATAGTATTTTTAATTATTTAAAATAATTAAATAGATCAAATGAAGACTTGGGATTAAGGATGTTACAAATAAATTAAAATATTTTAATACGTTGAATAATTACATGCACTTGAAAATTTAAAAAAATCACAAAGTTTTCGAAAATTGAACCAAAATTCAGCACATACTTAATGACAATTATTTTATCTTTGTAAAAATTCTGACAACATACTGGGTGGACGAGAGTCCACCCTCTGTAAATGATACATATGAATATGAGGCCAGAAACCTGCTTGAAGCCTAGTGCCTTTTGGCCAATAGCGCCATGGGGACACGCCGTAACATAGTTGACAAAGGCAAAATGCTACAAGCTAGTTCCTCCAGGGTTCGAGTCCCGATGGGTTCAAGATTTTTAAATTAGTCTAATCCTTTTGCCGGTACGTAGACACTCTATTCGACCCAGCCTCTAAAGAAAATTAGTATCAGACGCATGTTCTGGAGGTAAAGACGCAGTCACGCAGGGACTTACAACCTGAATAATACTTCGTGGCAATTTTCTGAAAAGGTGGTTGCCTTAACCTTCTACCAGACCAAGTCCTCCTATACGCCTGAAGTGGATCATCTATTGTAACTTACTCTCACATAAGCGAAAATGTACATAAATCAAAGAAAAACAATAAAGATATGATAGTTAGGAACAAGAGCAGGGCCGTGGATAAGGGCACTATGCCCGAGGTAACCCGGGGGTGGTGGTGGGGCTCTTAAATAAAACAAAATAAAAACATGTGTAACATGCAGGAGACTAATGCCTAAGACTTCAGTTGAGTAAATACAGGCCATAGAAAATAATAAAAACTGTTTAGTATTGTCCTGTGAGAGCTTGATCTATCTTTGGCATGAAAGTTTGACACCACGTTGAGTATCCAATTTAGAGGGATATAATTTTCGAATTCTGTTGTACAATACCTAAGTAAACAAATCCGTGGCACGACAACTCGACAACTCAGAAGAAACAAGTTCGCCTAAACTATTCCTGTTACTTTTACACAGATGACAGCACAGAAGGTCACGTTGTTAGCGTAATGCAGTCCCTAAAACTTCATCCACTCTTAATAGGAAATCGCTTCTTCTCACATGAATTAGTTAGCCTACATATTATCCTCGCGTAAATATATGAATGAATTTTTATTCAGACCCATAATAAAAACGGACGGGAATCTAATTCGGACCTCTGGATGCCAGCCAAACACTAAACATTACATTAAACAGGATGTAGTTCTATAACTATAATTGTGAGATATTTTCATGAGAAAATCTTGGTTGAGCCACTGTCAAATAATCGAACTACTTAGCTAATTGTAATACGGATGTCATAAACAGAAATTGCAATGGATGTAAACAACTTATGCATCATGACATGTTTATGATTGTTCATAGAACATGGATTGCACCGGATATGGAAAGGTATTGAAGCGAACAAATGACAGATTGTGTTTTTACGTACATTGCTTGTCAAAATGGAAATGTGAAATATATTAATCAAGTTGATGGAAAAGTTAACAGACAGCAAACACGGATACCTGTCTTTAAGAACTTTCAACTATTTCTGTAGAGTGAAGAAAGAAATGCAGATATTCATCTATGAACAGAAGTATTTGCAGTAACTCGCGATCTTCAGAATCTAGATCAAACCAAGACAAACACAAAACACTGGTCATGTCCATTAAAGAATAGTTATTTACACGACTAGTTACTAAACCTAATTTTGTAACGTGTTGTCTGTAATATTTTATCTATGTTCAGAGTATTTTAGTATATGTTGTACAGGATGTCCACAAAGTCCTGCTACCAACACAATGTAACTTAGCTCATAAACTATTTGAGATAGAGACATGCGGTTTTTTGCAACGTATTCTACATCTTTCAACGTGTTGTTTATATTTGTTGCAGATTGTGATTTAAACGACAATGACGATACCTCAGTGAAAAACCCAATGTGTATGGTGCTATTCTGAATCTGGTAAATCGCCAGTACCCCCATTACCGAACGTTATGGCGGTTAACATGTCCAGACACAAAAAAAAGTAGCTTCGTCAGACGATTTTCTGCTGTATTTCGCCTGTGGAGCATCCCTCTTGATGGTCCAACAATAATCGGTCAGCATATTAGGATTCCATTTGCCTTTATATCTCTTTTCCATAGCTGATATCTCTTGAGGGTAGCTCGTTTGGTTTTATTTTAAATAGACAAATGGACGAAAAAAACGTTTATTAAAAAATAATTATTTAAATCCATTAATTGAAATTGAAATAAAAAACTGTGGGTGATGGAGAAATTCCGAATACACATTTGAAAACACGATAAAAAACTGCATGCAGTAAACATTGGTACTCATGAGACAAAAATCATGTTGACCAGTGTAAACAAAACATTAACCCAAAATACTAGAGAGTGTTTCAATATATCCTATTGTACGGTACAGTGTTCGCACATTCTATGAAACTTTATGTCTATTGCTTAAAAATGAACCATCATAAAGAATTTTGTAAGGTAAAATGGATGAACGAACATGCAGACCAACCAACGAACGAATGAATGAATGAATGAAAGAACGAATTGACAACTATATGTTCCAATCTATATGCATGTACATAGCTTATATGTGTAATACATGACGAACAAGGAATTGTGCCTCATTATGCTGTCATATGGTATCAGTACAGGAACCACTTCTAGATATCGCGATACTTTTAATATTACATGATAATGTTCTTTTTTTATTTCAGCGAGAAATTCAGTTGATTCTATAAAATACTGTATCGTAGAACATCATGTTATTCTTCTATGACTCTCACTTTCCCGTTAATGGAAATCGATGCCAATGGAAGTTAGAACTTGCCGATCAAGCAAAAAGTAAAATCTGTAATATTGTGTGCATTTTTATTGTAATATCATAAGTTACTTGATAAATTACAAATTATTTATTCTTGTATTTATAACTAATGTAGTAACTAAAACTATCATATTTATTTTAAGAGTATTTTTTATGTTAGTAGTATTTAATAATCTAAGTCCTGGAGTGTATGAATGCACTATTGTATATGTTATACTTCACTGGTTGAATGGAAGATAGGCCCTACTGCCTTAAAGTCAATATAAATAAAACTTTTATTATTATTATTATTATTATTATTATTATTATTATTCAACAGAATGTTGCACTGAATGCTTAGAGAAATGGAAGTGGAAATTTCGAATGTAAGATTCGCAATTATAATGTGCGTGCTTGGTGGTTGCCACATCGAATAGCTGTTGTAATGGATAAGTACTAACCACAATGTTAAGTACAAAGTTTATGCATTAACAATTATTCTTTCAGTGCCTAAGTGAAGTTTCTTTATATTTCCTTCGACTTGGACATTGTCACGAAATCAGTGAATGTTGAGTTGTATAAACGTAATTAATTGAGTCATAAACCATTAATTTAATATCGATTTACACCCGGCAAACGCTATCTTTGCATTTTAGTACTTTTCATATGCTTTTCTCCATAAGACAGAGTTTAAATACCTTAAGTTTCTGCCTTTATTTATTCTACTAGTAATTTCCTTACGGTTAATGCTTTCTTTGTTAAACATAACTCCTAAATATTTTCATTTTTCCACCCCATCAATTAGTTAATTTTCTAATAGTAAATTATTTACAATTTTATTACCTACTACCAAATATTCAGATTGTATTATTATTAATATTAATATTAATATTAATATTCATTAAAATGTTTTATTTAATATGTTAACTATTGGTACCACATTAAAGAACAAAAAAGAAGAGATACTAGATTGAAGTTTTATAAAACACTGGCAGTTCCTGCATCATTTTATGGGAGTGAAACTGGGTAATGACCAAGAAATTACAAAATAGAATACAAAGAGTAGAAATTAACTTTCTTGCAAGAACAAAAGCTGCACAAGATTGGCTCGGATAAGAATGAAGATATAAGAACAGAGTTAAATATATATCCATTGAATGATAAAATCAAAGAATATAGAGATAAATGGTTTAGACATGTACAAAGAATGAGTGTAACAAGGTTACCAAAATCTGCATTTAACTACAAGCCAAGAGGTTCAAAAAATGTAGGAAGGCCAGTAAAAAGTTGGACAGAACAACTGTAAGGCGGAACAGACGATTTGCCTAGCCCGTGCAGTGAAGAAGAATATTGATACCCTCCTTGACTCATTCCACTGTTCCTATTTGGATTGTAACTGAATCACGCTCCTTATCAAGTAGGTACTGCCATCCTTATAATTAAGTGTGAATTTAGATTAAGTTGGCTGACTGTATCACAGCTGGATTCCAATTAACTAAAGGCAAGAAATCGTCGGCACTTTGAATATCAAAGCGCCCACTTACTTAATTTAAACAAATAAATAAATAAATATAAATAAATACATCACATAAAACTACCCCCACTTAAGCTAACACCATGTTATTTCCACATACATTTACCAACCTACAAGTATGTAATATGAACTACAACCAATGTCTGCGAACGTTTTGTTTCCTTAAATCTAAAACACGGATCTAAAATGACCAAGCCCCAATATATAGGCCTATAATTATTAGAGCCTAGATTTGTATGTAAAATAAAGTACTAAATTTGCAAAAACAGATAGTAATAAAATCAAATAAATTGGTGGGTATTCTTACATTATTCCTGGCTGTTTAAGCAGATAAGGAAGATTTTCATGAGGTTTTCTTGTGTGAAGCTCCTTCATCTGTCTGTGAAGAAGGTTTTGTACAATGAAAATCTCCTTTCTAGATTACCCGATGCCACAGGTGCATGTGAAAAACACCACAGTTCCTCTTCAGTGAATTTCTCTTCTGTTACAGTTTTTTTCACTATCACCAGAGAGCATTTTGCTAATTTGACAAATTCTATTGTAGCCAGGATTTTTATTTAGTGCTTCACTAAGCTTATCAAATGCCATTTTAGAAATACCGTACTATTATTTCTCAAGGCACACGGGTATTCCCCTCTTACACAAAGTTAAATATACACGTTACGCTTATATCTCATTGATTGCAGAGACTTTATTAATTAAAATATATTAATAATTAATTAATTAATTACTGGTAATTAACTGAAGAGGAAATTATAATTTAATACTACATTTAGGAGTAAAATATGCATTAAAAATCTAAAATAAGCATTTTACCCCGGAATATGCATTTCTATGCATTATCAAATACCACTCAAATTTTCTATAAAGGGATCACTTAACATGTATATCATTTCCGCATATTTTTTAATGTGTAAAACAATCGTTATGTCTAATCATTATGTCATTAGACAATCATTACAAAAAATTCAAAATTTGTTACCACCAAGGCCAAATACTTTGAATACATACATTAATGATAATAGGTATATTATACATTTTAAATGAACTATTTACGATATTTCAAACAAGAGAATGACGTAAATATATTTTTAAATAAACATATTTAGACATATCATATACAGGGTATGCCCACCGCTGTGATCTCAAGGTAGCGTGCTGCCTTGTCATGCAGCGGGCCCGGATTCGATTCCCGGTCGTGACAGGCTCCTGGGTGAGTTTTTTCCCGGGGTTTTACCTCACCTGTAAGGCAAATGTCAGGAAGCTTAGGGTCCAACGGTTCCCAAAAATCATCCGGCCATCATTATCATCATCTTTCACCGGTGTGGAAAGCAGCGGGAAGCTACCACACCTATAATTCCCTAGTAAAGCTGCAAAGCATAGCATAAAAATGCCATGATGCTTCAGTGGAAGACCTGCCCTCGGACAGAATTACTATGGATGGATATACAGGGTAGAAGTAATATGAGTGCCTAGATTTTAAGTATGATTTTTTGGGCTATTTTTTCTTGTCCAGTGCCACACGGTTGTCTTATGACATTTCTGGAAAGGATTCTCTCCTGGAACTGGCGGAATTGTAACTCACTTTTGAAGTAGGGGAACATGGAAGACGGAGTTACATTACCCGGACAATAGGATGGGTGATAAATGATAACGAAACATCAGGAGAATCCTTTAACTTAACCTAAATTCCATACCATTGATGACAATAAGGAATAATTCACTTTAAGGAAAAAGTCCAGCGGTCTGAGCGCGAATCGAACCCGGGTTCTGTAGAAGTAAGGTCAGAAATGTGATCACAAGATCATGTGGAAAATCTGTGGTAAATATATTATAAAGTCTTTTGGTCGCAAATTTACATAGCCATTTTCAGATATTTTTTTTTGGCGATTTACTTCATATGACCTAATTATGGCCTGAAAATGTCTGATTTTCATTTTCACAGGGTACATAAGGGCCATAAAATGCAGAAGAACTGTCTCTTTACCATTTTTAGTCGCAAGGTCAGGCTTGGCAGAAATAAAATAAAATAAAGGAAATTAAATAAACAGACTCTTCAAGTCTACATCGTCGTAAACAACAACTAGTAGCAAAATCTCATCTTGCTGAAGAAGGAAGTTAACTTCCGAAAGGCCTCTACATAACATTTTAAATATAATATTTTAACATAGTTTAGGACAACGGCACCTTCCAAAAAGGTAGATATTTTAAGTTTTTATCTTATAGGGAAGTAATACAACTCCTATATTGGCAGATTGGATAATCTACACTATTCGCCGTCCACGCCGGGTCTTTCCTCACTTCACTCCATGCTTAACTCATGCATGGCTGTATTAAATACATCTGCTTAGTACAGTGGGTTGCATTGTTGGATTCTGGCTTCGCTTTCTGTGCCTTGCAATTAAAAACGGCAGATCATTTTTTGGACATGGCCTTGGTACATCAGAACGCTTCTATGGAAGAAATTTCAAGGTAAGTTTCGGCATGCAATGGTTGACAGTTCCCCTTGTGAGTAGGATAGAAGTTTTGTAAAAATTGTTAAAAAATCGTTTCATGAGAACAATCTCAATAGATATTCGTAGATTCCTTCGGAATTCGCTAAAACCACTCTCCATAATAACGTTATATTAATTTAATTGACAATTCAAATGAATTAACAAATTAATGTTAATAGCAGGGGAAGGAACTGAAATTCGCTTCAAAATATGAAACTTATCATCATCTTCATTCATGGATTAGGTCTGTTGACCCGTTCCGACTTCAGCCATCTCTTTCTAGGTCTGCCCACATCTCGGGTGCCTTTAGGTTGTATTTTGTTATTTGTTTTGGATATCTATCTTCATTCATTCTGTCTATGTGTTGCTTCCATTTTTGTCTATATGTATCCATTTTATCAGTTATTGCAAATATTTCAAGTTCCTGTCTTATTTCTGTGTTCTTGATTCTGTCTTCCTTAGTGCACCCTTTAACAGATCTCAAAAATTTCATAATATGAAACTTATATATATATATATATATATATATATATATATATATATATTTATTTATATTTATGTGTACGCCTATATTTCTCATATTATTATTCATAAAACCGGGCTCTACTATTTTGGCAGAAAGAGAACACATTATTCGAGAGAAAAAAAGTAAAATGACAGGATTTTCAAAATGTTAAAGTTGTAACAATTAAATGAATACCTGCCAAATGTATTTCAGTATAAAGTGTAATAGGAATAATTCCTGAGTAGGACTTTAACAAGGAACTAACATAGCATGTATTGAAACAAGAACATTAACTGTGGTATTTTTGCAGAAATTAGATTGTACACGGAATACAATTGTAAATCTTACAACATACAGCATTCTGGCAATTTTCGCAGGTCCTTATAGTCGTATATACAAATTCAATTGCTTTAAATTCAAGTCTTTCTCAATGTTTACCGACAGGTTTAATTACTTAAGGTTTGTAAGACTGGTATTTACTACTTTGCACAGTTGACTGCTACTTACATTAGTACGTAATGGCAGAATTATGAGCTTAACCCATGCTGAGTTGAAAACACGTACCTGAAAAATAAAATAAAATAAGGTATTTAGTAAGCAGTCACAGTCATTAAAGTTCATTATTCCAAACATTTACGTATAATTTACAAAGACACGTGTATTTACTTGAGTGCCTAATTAAAGTCAACAACAGGCTACAATGTTCTAACAATATCAATGGGCGATAATTCTACTACTTCTGTGTGCAAAATTAAACAAACAAGTGTGATCACTAGATAAAACATATAACTAACGCACTGGCACTATCGAAACCGTAGGTTCATGGCCGCGCGAACATAAACTCTCCATACATCCCTATTCCAAGCTGGTACTTTTCAATAATCTCTTGTATAGGTCTAATCTATTTCCCTCAAATAATTTTTTTGTCCAATGCCACCAGGTTGTCTTCTATGATATTTCTGACTTTCTCCACTGGCATTGGCGGAAATGTAATCCGTTTCCTAGGTTGGGGCACCTGGAAGGCGGAGTTAGGTTACCCCGATGGTGTGATGGGTGATAAAGATAATGAAGCGCCAGGCGAGTTGTTAACCTAATCTTAACCTAAATTCCAGATCATGGGCAACCACAGGAATAATTCCCTTTAAGAAAAATTCCTATGGTCTGACCGGGAATCGAACCCGGGACCTCATGAACAGTAGTCAGTAACGCTGGCCACTAGCCCATGATGCTGGTCTCCCTAAGATCATGATTAATGATAATTCTCCCACATCTTGGTCTACCAACTGGGCTTTTTCCCTCTGGTTTCCCTACAAGAAACTTGCAAGCCCTTCTTTTATTCTCCATTCGTGCCACATGTCCTGTACGTCGCAGTCTACGAGACTTAACTGTTCTTATTATAACTGGTTTCCTATAAATATCACATAGCTCACTGGTACGTATTCTTCTCCATTCATCTATATGTTCATTTATCTTTGGTCCAAAAAGTTTCCTGAGAACTTTATTCTCAAATACTCGTAAACTTTTCTCCTTCCTTAAAGTAAGGGTCAATGCTTCGCATCCATATAATATAACTGGGAGAATAACAGTTTTATATATTTTCAGTTTAACGTTTTTTGAGAGAAAATTAAAAAAAAAAGCATATAATGTGTTTTTAAAATGGGAGACTTGCATGGAAGCTTCTTGTATGAAAGCCAGAGGAAAACGCCCAGTTGGTAGACCAAGAATGAGGTGGGAGAATAACAACGATTTGAGGGAAGTAGATTATACAGGGAATGATTGGAAAGCATTAGCTCAGGAAAGGGATGTGTGGAGAGCTTATGTCCGTGCGGCCATGGACCTACGGGTTCGATAGTGCCAGTGAGTAAGTAAGTATAATGTGTTTAATCATCAAAAAATAACATCAATTGGAATTAAAGAAGAGTGATCCGTCTCGATGGTCGCCTGGCTAGATCGACGACTACCCCAACTAGAATCTCAGGTTCGAATTCTAGTAGTTCCGGCGCGGTAATGGTGGTGGACCACATTAAGATTTTAGGGATTCTCCCGTTTCTCGAATTTCATCCCACCAACACTGTCCACTCCTCTTCACTCCCCCATCATGCAATTTTTTTTTCATTCATTCGTTTCATATCACCCCTCACCTTATTACATGTTAGGTTAAAAAAATAGTTTGGTTTAGCAAATCATAGGAGTTTAAAATGTGTGGTTTTGGTGATTTAATAGGAGTACATTTATGTACTTCCTCACAATTTCGAGCCTGTGTGTCAACTTAGGGAAGAATAGGGCCAAAGGGATGATTATAGCTCTTCCTCGCGTCTTGGGCGCAGCCCAAATAAATGGCGGTATGAGTCGTGTGTGTTATGTTCGACATGTGTCGAACCTGGAACACCATAACGCACTACACATCAGCGTAAAGTAGATTTCATCTCTTCCATACCATAAAGTAAAAATGGGTAATATCCATCCATAGTAATTCTGCCCGTGGGCAGGTCTTTCACTGCAGTCATAGCATTTTCATGCTATGCTTTGCAGCTTTACTAGGGAATTGTAGGTGTGGTAGCTTCCCGTTGCTTTCCACACCGGTGAAGGATTATGATGGTGATGATGATGATGAGATGATGGCCATATGATTTCGGGGACCGTTTGGGCCTTAAAGTTTTCCTGACATTTGTCTTACAGGTGAGGGAAAACCCCGTTAAAAACCTCATCCAGAAACACTGCCCCGACCGGGGATCGAACCCGGGCCCTCTGCATGACAAGGCAGCACGCTACCTCGAGACTACAGCGGTGGACATAGGTAATATAATAACACAAAAATAAGGTTGCCGTGTGAAGGTCTTAAAACCCGAACCCACCTTAACTAATCTAATTTAATCTAAAGAAGTGAAACAGAAGGATATACAGAGACTTAGATCTGCTGAAATGAGATATCTTCGGAGGACTGCAGGATACACACTACTAGATCACAAAAAAATGAAGATATCTTAGAAGAATTACACATGGAATCTTTAGAAAACAAAATTTCTGATTATAAGTCAAGATGGATACAACATGTTAATCGAATGGAAGATCACAGAATACCCAAACTAATGTTAAGATATCAACCTGCAGGAAGAAGAAGACCAGGACGTCCACTCAAAAGACTTCTGGATGGTGTTTCTCTTGAGGCCGAAACAGGTCAACAAATGACCTAAATTCGTGAATGTACTATGATGATGATGATGAAGAGTGAGTAATTGAATAAGAATATCTAACACTATTGATGTACCAGCCTTGAAAGCTTCCTAAATCCTACTGGTCGACTTTCAATCTGCTATAAACATATGCTGAGACCTACATTTTATATAGGGACTTAAATTTTGTTTTACTCAGTTTTGATGATTACCTATGGATTGGAAAACGGACCACTAGTTATCAACTAGTTAACGTTTATTACATCATGTCTATTTACGTTTCGATATATCGAAATGTTTACATATAATTCTTATGATAGGCTGACTGTTGCATCAAGTATTTTTTTCCGCTCCTGCTAACATTTCCCACCATATTTTGTAACGAATATTAAAACATGTTTTTAAAATTTTCAACATTGATCTTTGTAATAATTATCTATTTTTTTTCAAGTTCGATAATATCATAGTGCGCATGCGTATGGCTTAGCCGAGAGATGGAAGCACTATCTGTATAACCGGTATGATCAACTTCCGCAATAAATTCCCAAGCATGATTAACTCTATTTCGGTAGGGTGGGAAGCGACAACTTATTGTACACCTGATTAGTTTACTGAATAAATAATACGTATACAATTTATTTCATTAAGGTTACGAATGAGCAAGTAGTGTACATCCATTTCTTAACATGTATGGGAATTTATTGGGAACGCTATTCATATCGGTTTTACTGATAGTTCTCCCGTCTATCAGCAGCTTTATAAGCCTTTTGTATACGTTATGGTTCCGTAAAACTGAAATAATCATTAATAGGCTTGAAATAGGCCTACAGTTTTTCTACAGTGACTGAGCTATCATAAAGAGTGATCTTCAATTTTTAATAATAACTGGAACAGCACGTATGTGCATTATATTTCCAGTCTTTTGTATTAGCATGTTGTCATAAGTTGGTTATTCTGTTTCACCGATGGTAATAGACATGTTCCACAGATAAATTATAATTTTTGGGTTAGATTTACATCAAATTATTGATCAATTTTAAGACTTTTCAGGATTCTTTAAAAAACACAAGACGATCAGATAATTATTTACATTTTATAATGTAATTTCTGTGTTTTTGTTTTCTTTTCTCCCCCTCCCCTTGAAAATAATGCAAGTAATAATCATTCCAAGAATCTTTACTTTTTATTTACATTTAGTTTATGAATCTACTCTCCATATTTTACAGATAAATTTTACCTGACCTCCATACAGAAATAAGACTGCATATGGATTCGAGCTGATGATAGAGTAAATTTCGAGTCGAAATATTAAGGGAGCCATTGTTAAAATATATGAAGGCACTAGACTGAGCTGATCACTCATACAGGGAGGCCCCTTATGTCCTTGTGTGTTCCGTAAAACTATGTGTGTAAGGTGCGGCCGACGTGGGGCATGTAAATATAGTCTAGCTATATGGTGAAACATGGAGAAAAACTATGAATATTGATGGAGAAAAATTAGAATACAAGAAATTAATTGTATAAGGAATAATTAAATTTTACAAGAAAGAAAACATTTAAAGGGAAATGAATTCACGGACACTTATGAAACAAGATAAAGTGGTCCTAAAGACAATAATTAGATTTTGATGGAAACTTTACTGGGGAACAAAAGTAACAACAAAATTAAAACTGCAGAAATGAGAGTTCTGACACAATATTGGACAAGATAGATAACAGGGCCATTAGAGTAAATTTAAAATTTGAAATAGAATAGAAGATAGGCCTATAACAGACATTAGAATAAAATGCAGAAATCACGATAAATCCAGTTATTTTCCCGAGAAAAGAGTGAAAAGATCAAAAGACATGTAGACGGAAAATATGGAACGAAGATGTTGAGAACGGTACAAGTGGATTGTTGACTAGGCCTAATCCGTAAATATAAAATCAAAAGAATGGAATAGTCTACATAACAAACAATGTAAATAATCATGGAATTAATGGATAACTGTTCAGGCACTTTAATATTTACTCTCTGGATATTTAAACGCAACAAATGTATAAGACTTTTGGCGCAGATATAGAAAAAATGCAAATTGGAGAATTATATAGGCCTAGGCTATCTATATACCGATTTATTAAAAAATGAGTCGCACAGGAACTGCATAAACTAAGCGAATTCCTAAGTAAGTCGAAATTATAGTCCAATTTTCCTAGTTTACCGGAAAATATAGGTTTTATTTTGTTAAATAGAGAGAAACACTATTTATGATTCTTCTTCTCTGTTTCTTCTTCTTATTCATAATTTGTAGGATTTCCATCCTGTTTATTTGTAAAACCACTCTTCGGAGGAAGACGTATTGGATGTGCATTCACTGTATATCAATCTCTTGGCTGATCTTGCTCTAGTTCTTCTCCCGTCCATTGGTCTATCTTCTTTAGCTCTTTTTGCAAGTCGGTTGTCTTCCATTCTTTCTAATATGACCTTTCCAATATTTTCGTCTATCTATAATAAATTTGGTTATGTCTTGAATATGAAATTTGTCCCTAATTTCGTCTTGTGTATCTTATCAAATAATGTTTTCCCCTAAATAGTTTGTAAGATCTTCATTTCACATGTTATTATTTGTTTAGTTTTTGTTGTATCAGACCTGATATTGAATGTATGATTCCAATTCCTGAAATCTGTCAGATTGCAGGAAAAAATATACATGACCATAATGTATTATAAGCACATACCGAGTTTCATTGCAAATCGTCAAAAATATATTGCGACTGCTAGAGCGATTTTTAAATTTTCGTTTCAGGCGAACTCCTACATCTAATGGTCCGATTTTATTGGTTAACAACTTGAGCATTTTTTTTTTTATTAATTGCTATATGCTAAATTTATTTTCGATTAAACAAAAATTGCGAACTCTAGAGCGTTAATGGACACACACATACACACGCATATTCACACACACACACACACACACACACACACGCGCACCCACATACATATATTTGGTCTTGATCGTTTTCGGTATCTACTAGATAGAATCGGTGAAGATCTCTAAACATTTTTTAAAAATAGTTTCATGAGAACAATCTCAATAGCTTCATTCCTTCAGAGTTCGCTAAAATGGAGCAAAATTCTGCAAAAGTATTTGTATTAAATATTTAAGATATTGGGATGGAGAGGCCATTGCCATATAATCTTACTTTATAGAGAACTGAAAGAACGTTCTGGAAAAATAATATGATAAACGATCTGGCAGATGGACTATTAAATTATACCAGATTCCAGAATATTATCATTTGGAACTGGAGCTTGATAAATATTGAAATTAAACAGAAGAATGTTTTGAATTAGTCTAATGATTAGGCATTCTAGGAGGGTAAGTGAAACTGCAGCTTTAAAATAATTTTCTCTTGTTAGGAACTATTCAATACAATAATTTGTAACGTGATTCCAATTCTTAGTTACAATAAAATAGTCTAATCTTCTTAATATAAATACGCTATTAGACTCAATTATAATCCAAAATATTTGAATGCTACATACTATATAAGAATGTCAAAAGCTAACTAAGCATTACTAAGTCAGTAATTTAATATGTAGATCTCTCCAACATTTCTCTCAATTCGAACTGCTTACTAAATAACAGTGTTAAAAAAGAAAAATAGCCATTACATATACGAAATAAAAGTACTGAACTATAGCTTAAGTATTAACACCTTGTTTTGTAGACTACTCGACACAAACTAGGATATGCAGTTTATAATTCTTTGCAACTCCGTTTTTACATATACCACATATGAAACGATTTAGTTTAAAATATAAAAAGATGAATCAATTCTTTTAAAATTCACGGTGAAACACCGTTGATGTTATAAAGTAAAATATGAAAATATTTAAATATGTACCTGATACATGCCTTAAATGTTTGGCAAATTTTTAAACAGAAGTTTATTATAGTTGAGGACGATTGATAAATAAGGTACTCATCTCTATCTATCTTCGGGTTTTTACAGCTGCTGCCGTCTTCCCGTGCCAAACCTCCAAAGCCTACGATCTTGGGCATCTTCAATGCTTAGCCCTCTTGCTTGCATTAATGTCTTCATGTACTCATCTCTATCTATCTTCGGGTTTTTACAGCTGCTGCCGTCTTCCCGTGCCAAACCTCCAAAGCCTACGATCTTGGGCATCTTCAATGCTTAGCCCTCTTGCTTGCATTAATGTCTTCATGTACTCATCTCTATCTATCTTCGGGTTTTTACAGCTGCTGCCGTCTTCCCGTGCCAAACCTCCAAAGCCTACGATCTTGGGCATCTTCAATGCTTAGCCCTCTTGCTTGCATTAATGTCTTCATGTACTCATCTCTATCTATCTTCGGGTTTTACAGCTGCTGCCGTCTTCCCGTGCCAAACCTCCAAAGCCTACGATCTTGGGCATCTTCAATGCTTAGCCCTCTTGCTTGCATTAATGTCTTCATGTACTCATCTCTATCTATCTTCGGGTTTTTACAGCTGCTGCCGTCTTCCCGTGCCAAACCTCCAAAGCCTACGATCTTGGGCATCTTCAATGCTTAGCCCTCTTGCTTGCATTAATGTCTTCATGTACTCATCTCTATCTATCTTCGGGTTTTTACAGCTGCTGCCGTCTTCCCGTGCCAAACCTCCAAAGCCTACGATCTTGGGCATCTTCAATGCTTAGCCCTCTTGCTTGCATTAATGTCTTCATGTACTCATCTCTATCTATCTTCGGGTTTTTACAGCTGCTGCCGTCTTCCCGTGCCAAACCTCCAAAGCCTACGATCTTGGGCATCTTCAATGCTTAGCCCTCTTGCTTGCATTAATGTCTTCATGTACTCATCTCTATCTATCTTCGGGTTTTTACAGCTGCTGCCGTCTTCCCGTGCCAAACCTCCAAAGCCTACGATCTTGGGCATCTTCAATGCTTAGCCCTCTTGCTTGCATTAATGTCTTCATGTACTCATCTCTATCTATCTTCGGGTTTTACAGCTGCTGCCGTCTTCCCGTGCCAAACCTCCAAAGCCTACGATCTTGGGCATCTTCAATGCTTAGCCCTCTTGCTTGCATTAATGTCTTCATGTACTCATCTCTATCTATCTTCGGGTTTTTACAGCTGCTGCCGTCTTCCCGTGCCAAACCTCCAAAGCCTACGATCTTGGGCATCTTCAATGCTTAGCCCTCTTGCTTGCATTAATGTCTTCATGTACTCATCTCTATCTATCTTCGGGTTTTTTTACAGCTGCTGCCGTCTTCCCGTGCCAAACCTCCAAAGCCTACGATCTTGGGCATCTTCAATGCTTAGCCCTCTTGCTTGCATTAATGTCTTCATGTACTCATCTCTATCTATCTTCGGGTTTTTACAGCTGCTGCCGTCTTCCCGTGCCAAACCTCCAAAGCCTACGATCTTGGGCATCTTCAATGCTTAGCCCTCTTGCTTGCATTAATGTCTTCATGTACTCATCTCTATCTATCTTCGGGTTTTTACAGCTGCTGCCGTCTTCCCGTGCCAAACCTCCAAAGCCTACGATCTTGGGCATCTTCAATGCTTAGCCCTCTTGCTTGCATTAATGTCTTCATGTACTCATCTCTATCTATCTTCGGGTTTTTACAGCTGCTGCCGTCTTCCCGTGCCAAACCTCCAAAGCCTACGATCTTGGGCATCTTCAATGCTTAGCCCTCTTGCTTGCATTAATGTCTTCATGTACTCATCTCTATCTATCTTCGGGTTTTTACAGCTGCTGCCGTCTTCCCGTGCCAAACCTCCAAAGCCTACGATCTTGGGCATCTTCAATGCTTAGCCCTCTTGCTTGCATTAATGTCTTCATGTACTCATCTCTATCTATCTTCGGTTTTTACAGCTGCTGCCGTCTTCCCGTGCCAAACCTCCAAAGCCTACGATCTTGGGCATCTTCAATGCTTAGCCCTCTTGCTTGCATTAATGTCTTCATGTACTCATCTCTATCTATCTTCGGGTTTTTACAGCTGCTGCCGTCTTCCCGTGCCAAACCTCCAAAGCCTACGATCTTGGGCATCTTCAATGCTTAGCCCTCTTGCTTGCATTAATGTCTTCATGTACTCATCTCTATCTATCTTCGGGTTTTTACAGCTGCTGCCGTCTTCCCGTGCCAAACCTCCAAAGCCTACGATCTTGGGCATCTTCAATGCTTAGCCCTCTTGCTTGCATTAATGTCTTCATGTACTCATCTCTATCTATCTTCGGGTTTTTACAGCTGCTGCCGTCTTCCCGTGCCAAACCTCCAAAGCCTACGATCTTGGGCATCTTCAATGCTTAGCCCTCTTGCTTGCATTAATGTCTTCATGTACTCATCTCTATCTATCTTCGGGTTTTTACAGCTGCTGCCGTCTTCCCGTGCCAAACCTCCAAAGCCTACGATCTTGGGCATCTTCAATGCTTAGCCCTCTTGCTTGCATTAATGTCTTCATGTACTCATCTCTATCTATCTTCGGGTTTTTACAGCTGCTGCCGTCTTCCCGTGCCAAACCTCCAAAGCCTACGATCTTGGGCATCTTCAATGCTTAGCCCTCTTGCTTGCATTAATGTCTTCATGTACTCATCTCTATCTATCTTCGGGTTTTTACAGCTGCTGCCGTCTTCCCGTGCCAAACCTCCAAAGCCTACGATCTTGGGCATCTTCAATGCTTAGCCCTCTTGCTTGCATTAATGTCTTCATGTTTTCCTTCCATGTTAACTTCGGTCTCCCTCTCTTCCTCTTTCTCGTCGGATGCCATTGATATAGTTGCTTTGGCCACCGCTCATCTTCTATTCTTAAAACATGTCCCAACTACTTTAATTCCTTCTCCTCAATTCTTTCAATTATGCTTTCTTCTGCTTCCATTATATTTCTAATTTTCTTATTTGTGACATTTTCTAATTTTGACTTTCTGGCACTTCTGCGTAAATAATCCATTTCTAGAGCTATTAGTCTATATTTGTAGTACTTATTGATTGTCACCTCACTTCCAAACATTGTAAGGTACTCATAGATAGATCTATGAGTAAAAAAATACTTTAAAGGGATTTGAAGGTATCTTAACAGATCATGTGATTGTGGTTAGTGAAACACCAATATTATATTCAGAAATTATAATAAAAAGTACAATGTGAAGCCAAACTGATTAATTTTTCGAAAAGTGAGAAATGTTAATGATATTCATAAAAGATAACTTTTAAAATGTGTCCCAGTTTCTGTGGTGAAGAGAAAAGCTTAACTTGAGGAGTTTCGGGGAAGACAGGTCTTTTACAAGGTAAAATGTAGAAATGAATAATTAATTAATCAGTTAACAACTGATACAAATAATAAATTAATACAATTCTAGGTATTTTGTTTATTTATTAATTCAGATTCCTAACAACTTTACACAATTTACTGGCAATATTTAAAAAGTACAGTATCATTTTAATGCAATTCTGAAATAAAATTAAAAACGAAAACGCTTGAAATAGGCTATTTTGCGACAAGTTCGAAAATTAAATTTCTTTCCGCGAAATAAAAAATAATAATACGAGAAAAGTTTTAGCTCATTTGAGCCTTGGCGTAACATACAGTACAATCACTCGCTAAAATATTAAGACAGCGGGCCGTTTTAAAGGAAATTAGTATTTGCTTTATAGCTTCATGAAAGCATAAATATTAAAAAAAATAGTGTGTACATTATAACATCGTTTCGCTATATTAAAAAAAAAAAAGCTAACTGAAAGTGCAATGGCATATCTTGTCAGTCCTATAGATCTATTGTTATTTTCACAAAGGCTGATGCCTAAAGTAATGTGCTTTCTGTTTACAATCTTACCTACTCATAACATGTCCTCTATTCACTGATAACATAGAAACTGAAGTTAATGGCTGCGAGCCCTCCATATATTCTTATCCTGAGCTAATATTCATCAAACATTCCCAGTAAAGTTCACCTCCCTCAAATTATGGTTAGTCCACCGCTGTGGTCTCGACGTAGCGTGCTGCCTTGTCACGCGGCGGGCCCTGGTTCGATTCCCGGTCGGAACAGGCTCCTGGGCGAGGTTTTTTCGGGGTTTTTCCTCACCTGTAAGACAAATGTCAGGAAGCTTAGGGCCCAACGGTCCCCGAAAATCATCCGGCCATCATCTTTCATCATCCTTCACCGGTGTGAAAAGCAACGGGAAGCTATCACACATATAATTCCCCACTAAACCTGCAAAGCATCCATGGATGGATTAAATTATGGTTAATGTTATCCTCCACCAAATTCTTTGCCTACCTACTAAGCACTTCCCCACTGGTTTTCCTACAAGATGTTTCCCTCTTTCATTCCCCATTCGTGACATATGTCCTGCCCATCGCATCTAATTTTCCATAAAGAACATGTAATCTACCTCAATGTTATGTACTTTCTTGTATATTCGTATCTCTTCGCCCAACAATTTTGATAAGTACCGTACCTTATTATCAAAAACTCGTAATATTTTCTCCTCCCATAAATAAGATGTCATGTTTCCCACTAATACAACTAGAAAACATCCTAGATACTTGAATTTCAAGAAATAAGACTTGGTGGAATTTTTTGGAATGTGCCTTTAAACAAACCTAAGCAAATGTGATTTTAAGAGAATCGTACCAGCACTCTGTTTTACTTTCTAGCCTCCATCATATTTACGGAATTATTCTGGGAAATGTAAATAATTTGGGATACACTAACTGACCTGCTAATCCAGATGAAGAGCGAGATTACATTCGACCTTATCATTGTAGCATCGAATAGGTATACAACCGAATACAGGTTTAGTTATCAAACTTTATCTACTAAGTCCCCTCTACACTCCTCAAAGTATCCGCGCATCACTTGGGGTAAATGCCTAAGAACACACACCTTTTGAGGAGATCTAGAGGTAAGCATGTAGTTAATATCAATTATGGTGGAGGACATCTGTGGCGACTATTTAACTCATTCCACAAATGGGCGTCAATGACCAAACACTTTTCAATGAATTTTGATTTACAACCAATCACAGTCGTTTTTCAACTCGATATTATCAATTTAATTTTATCGTATTAAAATCAAGCGTCTCCTTTTTAAAATTCTGAATATGTCAGACCATTATTTTGTAGTGACTGTCTCTCTAAGAAATACGTTGAATATAACAATGTATATATTAACGTGTAAGAATTCTGGAATTCTTGTGGCTACCAGATTATGTATAGTGCACGAATGTAACCAGATAATGGTTGCGGGATATAATATAAAACATTTGTAGCAATTGATAATACCACAAAAAAACACTGTTCGCACTTTCTTAAACGTATTATTTCCCAGGTATAACGTTCCAGAAAAATATAATTGACATATTTACATTATAGTACATCAGAAATTAATTAATATACAGTTTGATGTGTTTCATTTTTTCTCCACTAGGGTGCACTTTTACAATATTGCGATCCTTTGGCAATAAATAATATGATCTGGTTGCAGTGATGAACAAGTGAAACATAACAAACGTTTCTCATTTGTTTTCAAACATCGCCGTTTACATTAAATATATAAATATTTCAAAATAGCTATATTTAAATAGTCCACCGCTGTGGTCTCGAGGTAGTGTGCCGCCCTGTCACGCAGCGGGCCCGGGTTCGATCCCCGGTCGGGGCAGTTTTTCTGGGCGAGGTTTTTATCGGGGTTTTTCCTCACCTGTAAGACAAATGTCAGGAAAACTTTAAGGCCCAAAAGGTCCCCGAAATCATATGGCCATCATCATCACCATCATCATCATCATCCTTCACCGGTGTGGAAAGCAACGAGAAGCTACCACACCTACAATTTATCGATAATTTGGAATTCACTCGTGGCATTACTTATGATTAAACAATCTTTCCCCATATTTTATACAGAATAGTGATTTCCTTGACATAAAATGTGAACTTGGTGTGATTAAACGCTTTATCTAAAAATTTATTTTAATATGTAGATTATTGTACGTAATTTTGGCATATATTTTTACAACTCTTAAAATTAGAATCTTGCCTAGCCCAAATTCCACTAAGACATATCACTGATAGGGAGTGGCATGTTGCAGTAAAGCTGATTAGTCACACTATGTTAGATCCAAACGACCTATTGATTTTCGTCCCAAGCGTCCTCTACAATACAGGATAAAATTTATTTCAACCGACCCAATAAACCAGCTAATTCCGATTTTATCCACTCTGTATAAAAACTGCCAGTAGTGTTGTGACAAAATACTGAAGGCTATTGTTTTGTGCCCGGTGAAAAACCAGGTAAAAAGTTCAAGGCAAAAAAGCAAATATAAATTCTTCAGATTTTTATGTAGAGGTCATTGGGTTGGTAAAACTATTACAGAAAACAATGAGTGCTTCTCTGGAAGTCTGACTGTAGAATAGGCATATTAAACGTAAGATATGTGATACTACACTCAAATTCACGAGCCAGACATTCAGAAAAATATGAAGAAAATGTCATAGTTATATTCAATCTTAACCGTGGAACAATTTTTAAAAATCACACAAAATATTTTTAGAGCATACAAGAAACTTCTAAAACGTTATGGAATTTTGAAAGATTATCATGAGGGATATTTTAATCAAAACCTAACAACACTCTTATGACTCAGCTCTCAAAAGTTGATATTATATTCGTTACTGAATTACTAAAGGTGTTATCATTAGTAATGCAACGAGTTATTTCCAATTTATCTAGAGAATTTGGAAATCAAGAGTGGCATTTGTTAGGACTATTTAACGAATAAAATTAAGGTGTTTACTCACAAATCATTATCTTAGTATATAAAATTTTCGTGTCACGTTGTTTGTCCGCGATGAAATCCTAAAGTACTGAACCGATTTTAATAACATTTTGCACACTGTGTGCAGTTTGATCCAACTTGAGACTTAGGATAGTTTATAACTAAATTTATAGTTGCATTATTTTTTATTGCAAATTATTTATTATTTTAACAAAGTGTTATAATTATCTGTGAGTTCCATACGATTCTAACAGATGGCGGTGTAAGGTAATTTGGTAAGGTTATTGGTTTATTATTTTTAACAAAGAGAGATCCAGATGGCTGTGCTTTTTGTTGCAACCGCGAATTTCAATTGAATTGCAAATATTGATTATTTCATAATTTAAGTGTGTTCAGTGTTTATTTTATTTTCAATATTATTAATTTCGTGTGTATTAGTTTTAAGTAATCTGGCTGAAAGACAGCAACTTAATTTAAATTTTTAACGTATACCTTAGCCACAGCAACGCGTGGCCGGGACTTCTAGTTTAACTATAGTTATTTCAAAATATTTATATCTTTAATGTAAACGGCGATGTTTGAAAACAAATGAGAAATGGTTGGTAAGCTTCATTTGCTTCTTTTGTTCATCACTGCAACCAGATCATATTATGCATTGCCAAAGGATCGCAATATTGTAAGAATGCACCCTAGTGGAGAAATCTATAACCGACATTATAGGTATTAATTAATTTCTGATGTCCTATGATGTAAATATATCAATTATATTTTTCTGCAACGTCATTTCCTGGAAAATAATTCGTTTAACAAAGAGCAAACAGTGGTTTCTTTTTCTTGTGGTATAATCAATTGTTACTAATATTTTTATATTATCTCCCGTATGAGCTATCTGCTGACATTCATGCACTATATATACATTCTGGTAGCCGTATTTCTTATAGAGTCAATCGCTTCAAAATAATGCTATGACCTATTCCGAATGTTAAAAAAGGAGGTTCTTTCTTTACTATGATAAACTTTAATTGATAAATTCGAGGCGAAACACGATTGTGATTGGTTGTAAATAAAAAATCACTGAAATGTTATTGGTCATTGACAATAATTTTGGGCATGAGTTAAATAGTCAAAGCTAATTAACGTGTAGGTCTGGATATCTACAGAGAAATGAGTTAACTAAATATGTCGAAGGTAACGAGGATATTTCATTGTAGATCAGTGCATTATGGTAACTTGCAATTTTGTCATTTTTGGTTGAATATATATATATATATATATATACACACACACACACACTTTCCTGAGATATATGTTCAACATTAGTATTTTTATTCGGAAACTTTTACTTCAGTAAGATCCATGGCCGCATTTATAGACGGTTCTATTTTTTTCAGTGAATGATCGTCACTTTTCCAATCAATATATAGGCCTATATTTTAGTCTGGCTTTATCGTGTCCGGAATGGCTGATTCTTCAGGCAAGAATACCTCCTCCGGTATTTATGCACCCGAGCCTCTTCATCACAAACAAGGCAGATATATATATATATATATTTTTTTTTTTTTTTACCTGAGAAGCACTATCTATCCTTCTATTCAATTTTGTATTAGAGCATGCATTTAATCAAATTTTATTTGAGAATAAAGTTTTTAGGAAAAACTTTTGGGCTAAAAAGAGATGAACAGGTGAATTGAGAAAATTACATAATAGTGAGTTACATGATATGTATAGGAAGTCAGATGTAATAAGAACAGTTAAGTCTCGTAGATTGAGATGGGCAGGGCATTTAGCACGTATGGGGGATGAAAGAGGTGCATGGAAACTTCTTGTAGGAAAATCAGAAGGAAAACGCCAAGTTGGTAGACCAAGAATAAGGTGGGAGAATAATATTATCCATGAATTGAGGGGAAGCAGATTATACAGGGGGTGATTGGAAAACATTAGCTCATAATAGGAATGTATGGAAAGCGTATGTCCGCGCGGCCATGAACCTACGGGTTCGATAGAGCCAGTTAGTTAATTAATAAACTTTTGGTATGCACTGTAATACTATTAGGTGACACTGAAAGAATATTAAAAGCTAACAACACATTATATTAATAACACCAAGAAACTGAGACTGGGAGTAAATATCAATAAAACTAAAAATATGATCACACATATAAGTACATTATTAAATCGAAATTGATACTTAAAATTGAGGGAAATTTGAAGAAATGGCAGAATTCAAATACCTAGGAACAATAATTTGAAACAGCAATGAAGTACAAAAAGAATTATACTCAACTCTGGAAAGGCATGCAGAGAATCTTGTCATTTCCAGTTCTCTCAAAAGATGTGAAACTAAAAATAGCTATATCAAATTGTGATTCTTCCAGTTACAGGCCTACTAGATGAATGCGAAACTTCAAGAGAGAAGAAAATATGAAGAGTATTTGAGAATAAGTTCCTTAGGATTTTTTTTAACTTCAAGATAAAAAATAAACAGGCGGATAGGCAAATAAAGTGAGATAAATTATCTTTATGAGAAACCAGGTGTAAGAAGAGTAGTTAAGCCTCGTAGACCGTGATGGGAATGGCATGCGACATGAATGGGGAATGAACAACAGGCATGGGCACTTCTTTTAGGGTAGGCAGAGGGGAATCGCCCATTAGGTATACCAATAATTCGATGGGAGAAATAACATAATTGTTCTACATTCGTCGTCCGCAGAGAAGTGCGCTTTTTAAGAATAACAAGTCAGTACCATCACCGTGATTTCTCATATTGTCATTGTTTCCATAGTATCTGTAAGCCCACCGCTGTGTTCTCGAGGTAACTTGCTGCCTTGTCACGCAGAGGGCCCGGGTTCGATTCCCGGTCGGGACAGGCGCCTGGGTGAGGTTTTTACGGGGTTTTTCCTCACCTGTAAGACAAATGTCAGGAAGCTTAGGGCCAACGGTCACCGAAAATCATCCGGCCATCATCATCATCCTTCATCGGTGTGGAAAGCAATGGGAAGCTACCACACCTATAATTACCTAGTAAAGCTGCAAAGCATAGCATGAAAATGCTATGATTGCAGTGAAAGACTGCCCTCGGGTAGAATTACTATGGATGGAGTATCTGTAAGGAATCTAAAAATCACGGCTAACTGCTAAACAAGGTTTGAACATCGACTACTGTTTTACGGACCTATTACAGTGGATTTTCAGTTGTTTACAATTATTATGGATATTATAAAATATTTTGAAACTGCAGTTGTGGTTTAGAGTTTGTTTCTGCAATCTAACGAATGAGTTATAGATAATGATGTAATATTGAACTGCACCAAGAAACATAAACACATAATTGATAAAATTAAATTATCATGTAGGTAATCAAGGTACTATGGTTACAAATGAGTGGATTGGTTCTGTAGATATACAATTCAGGTTGAACAGGCAAGAGTATTAGGATCTCTGAATTCAAAATGGGATAATAAAAATATTTCTACGAGAACAAAATTACAAATGGGAAAAAATATTAGTTGAAGGTATTTTATGCTACTACAGTGAAATATATAAGAGTTATTGGCAGTTTAAATGGATTATTTGAAAAGAAGCGATGAGGATCAAGATTGCAAAGAATACGGGATGAACAGTTTAGGAGATGCATGGAAACAATGGAAAATGTGATATAATTGAAAAGAGGGAGTGAAAATGGTTTGAACTCCTAATGAGGTTGCAAAAACAACAAAAAGAACGATGCCTAAAAATATTTTAATAGATACTAGCCGAAAGGGGTATAGGCCTATCATGATACTAAAATGTTAAAGAAGTTATCTTTTCAAAGGTACTCCAAAGAAGTACGAAGAATGGAAATTGGGAATGGGAAGGGGTTTCAGCTACAAAAGCCCTGATTAATAATAATAATAATAATAATAATAATAATAATAATAATAATAATAATAATAATATAATAATCATAATAATAATAACAAAAACAATGTAAGAAATTATCATCTTCCATAATTTTTTCTGTATGGTATCCTATTAGTTTATTTCATCATTTATCAGGTGGAGATTTTAATTTCACTTAAGTTCTTGAAGCGCAAGCGGTTAGAAGCTCGCCTCTCACCCCATGGTTCCTAGTTCACGTCTCTGACACTCAATGTGTGTTTCATGGTGAACTAAACATAGCCTGGGCAGGTCTTTCCCGCGATTTCTCCCGTTTTACCCTGCCACAAATTTCAACTGACCATTTTGTCATACTCATCTCATTAATTTCACATCATCTGCCCCTGCGATAGTGCGTCAGGCGTGATCGGCCGGCATCCTTGTTACTCAGAGACCTTCAATCTTCATAGCATCTCGTCCTTCGACTTAGCTCTGAGTTGAACACGTGATGAGGATTATAGACGAAAAATAAATGCCTGAATCGGGATTTGAACCCGAGATCTCTAACTTTATACGTTAGCGCTCTAACCAACTGAGCTACTCAGGAATCCGAACACAAACATTTATTTTTCTTTTACAAATATTATTCTCAATTTACATGAGAGGCAGCGGGATATCGTTCCATCTGCCATTTAGTGGCTACTATAACAAGTAAGCATTTTTAAAGAGAATTTGTACTTTTATAGCAGCAAACGCTTGTATATTTAGATGTTGTAACATGTAAATATACAAGCGTTACATATAAATATACTAGCGTTACTGCTGTAAAGTAAAAATTACTTGCTATAATAGCCACTAGATGGCAGTTGGAAACGATACCCCGCTGCCTCTCGTGTAAATTGAGAATAACATATATAAAAGAAAAATACATGTTTGTGTTAGGATTCCTGAGTAGCTCAGTTGGTTAGAGCGCTAACGTATAAAGTGGATCACGCCGTAGCGTAGTGGTTAAGGCACTGCGCTACAAGGCGAAAGGTCGAGGGTTCAAGTCCCAGGTGGGTCAGGATTTTTAAACTGACCCAAACCTTCTGGCGGTACTATGGCCCTGGTGTGGACTCAGCCTCTAACGGATATGAGCGCCAGACGCTTATTCTGGGGTAAAGGGGGCCGTAACGCAGGGCTGACAATCCGGCTGGCATCAAGTGCCGATTGTCCAGAAAAAGTGGGAGCCTTAACCTCTTACTACCCCAAGGGCGTCCTGAGGCATCACCTTGCTAACGTATAAAGTTAGAGTTCTCGGGTTCAAATACCGACTCAGGCATTTATTTTTCTTTTCATGTCATAATTGGCCTTCATTGCCAAATGTGAAATATATATATAATTTTTGGACATCTAAAAGTGTATATTTTAATTATTTCAGAATTTTGAACAATTTAATTATTTTAAAACTGTATTAATGTAATAAAAGTTATTTCAAAATATATTTTCGAAATTTCTTTCAACAAGAAATCAATGGTTATTACGATTATAGTATTTTTTTTTAAATTTTAAATAAATACGGAAAATACTATAACAGCTACTTTCGATACGTTACTGAACTTCTGTTAATTTATGAGATAATAAAAAAAATAACGAAATACAGAAAATGTATGGTTTATTGAAGAGTTTTTGTAAGCCTACATTTTCTGAGCTTACGATAATAAAATCCGGTTTGATTTCAATGCAATTCAACATTTGGCAATAAGGGTGGTGCTAACCACAAATATTAGTTGAACGTAAGGCTTGTTCCATTTAAGGAGCATGGCTTGTCATGTATTGTTTATATACTGCGAAATAGGACAAGGTTTGGGATTGATATGAAATGCATTGCCTTCAAATAAGCTGTCAGAGTGGAGACTTATGTTCTATGTTCATGAGAGAGTGGGCAGGAATGAAGATTTTATCTAAATACACACGCAATACGCCTATAGCTTGTCCCCATGTTCTCTCTTATCAATGACAATGATTAAAACCTTCTTAATGTATCCCTTTACTCCATTTTCTAAATCTACCCTACACAACAATTTTATTGCTTATTGGGCTTATTTGTTAATCCGCTGATACATATTAAACAGACCTTCTATAAGTAAAACCTACGCTTACGCAGAAAAACTGCAATGTTCAATATGCTATTCAAGAATATAATATAATTCCAACAAATTAATACTTTTAAATGCATTGAAATAGCGAAACTTCTATGGTATGCGATGGAAATGGAAAAGAATAAGGAATCAACGACGGAAATAAAAGGATTTTGTAATATCATATGAGAATGAGGAATATACATGAGACCTCATTATAGAGACTCTTGACGTCCCAACTCCTTTCAAAAAACAAACTAAAAAATATTAAAACTATTATTCTACCAGTTATATTATATGGATGCGAAACATGGACTCTTACTTTAAGGGAAGAAAGGAGATTACGATATATTTGAGAATAAAGTTCTTAGGAAAATATTTGGGCCAAAGAGAGATGAACAGACAGGTGAATGGAGAAGACTACAAACAGTGAACTACATAGTCTTTATTGGAAGCCAGATATAATGATAACAGTTAAGTCTCGTAGACTGCGATGGGCAGGACATATGGCACGAATGGGGAATGAAAGACGTGCATGGAAGCTTCTTGTAGGAAAGCCAGAAGGAAAACGCCCAGTTGGTAGACCAAGAATGAGATGGGAGAATAACATGGACTATGATTTGAGGGAAGTAGATTATACAGGGGATGATTGGAAAACATTGGCTCAGGATAGGGATGTATGGAAAGCTTATGTCCGCGCGGCCATGAACCTACGAGTTCGATAGTGCCAGTGAGTTAGTTATACATGATACCAGCATTTACTCTATTCTACAATGGCGTAACAGCCCCTTAGCCTTTCCTTTTTTTTTAGGAGTTACTAGACCGAGTTAATTTAGTTATGCTTATTTCACTAAATAGTCCATGAATAGTATGTGATAGACCCTTAGTAAGCAACTAAGGTATTACAGTCGCGGCTCAGTAATTTAGTTTACAGGCGCTAGGCTTTATGGTTAAGTAGTTGTATTTTGCACGTATACGTATTTAGCATATCAAGCGGGATTGTCATGATTTATTCACTAGAATAAATTTTTACCAATTACAGATACTGAAAAAGACAAAAGTTGCAACGCTGTTAAGATAATTATATCCACGTGGACTAGACATTGAAACGTCATTTAAAAATGCAAAATATTATCGGCAGATAACTGTTTCAGTTTTTGGTGATTTGAGCTGCGTCTTAGAAGCCTCTAACGACCACTCCCCGGCTCTACCTTACAATAAATATATATATATTTTTTTAACCAGAGGCAAACAGTTGCCTTTGATGCCGCCTGTAAACTAAATGACTGAGCCTACTTTACTAGGTTGAAGAGGGTCGGTAAATTTTACTCAGAGGCCTCTTTATTCAGGCTTAAGGATCTCTTACTGCAATACTAATAAAATTCATATCAAATTCCGTTGAGGTGAATAGTCATGAGATAAAAGTTAAAAATTAAAATGTAGTCTACCTGTTGGCAGGTGCCGTAGTCCTCAACTTTGTTAAAATGGTGTATATAAAATTAAGTGGAGCACTTTCGGAAGTTAACGTCCATCATCAGTAGGATGAGCTTCTGCTACTCGTTGTTGTTTACGATGATGTATACTCCAAGTGTTTGTAGCAGCAACACTGCTACGATAGAGAAGAAGAAAATCTACTGACGTGGTTATGGATTAAAACCACGTTTTGTGAGCACGAAATTTCTTCTACCTTTGTGGTTCAAAGTGAACCTTGGCTTCCATCAAAACAGCCTTCCATTGTCCTCTACCATCAGCTTGTAACTGTCCAGTTTTTCAATCTCAAACGCATAGTAGATCCTTCACAATGTTGTCTACCAATCTTTTCCTTGATAGTCCACTTCGCTATCCTACATCCATTCTTGCATCTAATATCATTTTTGGAAGTCTTTATCTTGCTTCGAATTATGTGTCCCAGCCACATTAATAATTCGCAACTCATTCATTTCCTTATTTTATTATATTCTACGGTCACAATTCATATACACTGGGTCATATATCATCCTGACAATTTTCCTTTCAAAGGCATGAAGTTTATTTCCTTCTGCTGTTTTCATCGTTCATGTTCCTGAACCGAATGGACTAATGGGACGGATAAGGGTCTTATATTCCGGTAATCTACTAGGCGTGAGTGTGTTGCGTGTTTCTAATTCCATCTACTTTATTTCACGTGCTACTGGTTCATCGCTGGGTGGATAGATGGTCTACTTTCAATTTATGCACCATTTTGGCAGACTACTTTACGTAGATGATGTACTCTTGTATTGTGTACAGAAAGGAGTGTAGGAAGACTGTATGTTTGCGTGTTTGTATAGTGAAAAGTGTGCTGTTATGAAGATAAGAGAGAAGGCGAAACCCGATGCTGGCACGTGGCCTACTCCTGTCGAAAAGCACCAACGGTTTAACGTTCCCAATATTGACGGATTAACCGCTTCAACAGGACAACATCCCTTCTCAAAACACTGCGAAGGGCTTTACTATTTAATGCAGGAATAAAAAATATATGCACAATCTAGCTATTAAAAATTGTAGACCACCGCCTCTAGACTCAAAATTTATGCTTTTTTTTTATTTACACAGATAAAAAATATAATCTGTTTCACATTTTAACAGATTTTTTTATTTGATTTTCCATTTGGATTCATTGTATATGTCGGCATTGAGATACATAAGATAAACTATTTCTACTATCATTTTACGGATTGTTACAACAGGCATTATTTCTCTATCATCTAATCAGTGCTTTTCTGTCAATCCTCTTCCTTCAGTGTCTTTCTGGAAATCATTGTTCCAACTGTGTTTATTAGTCCCAATTTTTTATCCTTGGTTTTGAGGTATTTGGCCATCTTGTGTTGTCCATTCTAACTGTGTGCCAATGCCACCTTGTATTTCACCAATATTGTCTTCTTCTCCTTATATAGCTTCTCTTATTTCTACGTTTGACATCTTATCTAATCATATTTTTCTACAACACATTAAATTTAATTGATTAATTTATCACTTTTATTTGTCACCCATATGGAGATCTAAACAAATCTCAACTAGAACTAAATTAAGACTATTTAATAGTAATGTGAAAAGTATATTGCTATATGGGCGTGAGACTTGGAAGGATACATTCGCTTTATATAGAAAATTGCAAGTACACATAAATAGATTCCGGAGATTTATTTTGAGAATCTGATGGCCAAAAACCGTATGAAACAAGGAATTGCAGAGGATAACATCACAGGATGAGATCTGTCAGGAGATTAAATATCGCAAATGGAAATGGATTGGACACATTGTCAGAAGAGAACTAGACAGAATGCCAAAGATAACACTGAAATCGAATCCGCAGGGATTGCCTAGAAAATGAGGAACCAAAAATTACATGGAGCAGCACTATAACAACAGAAACTTAATAATAAGGGAAAAAGTTGAAATGAAGTCAGGAATATAACAAAAAAAAAGTCCGGTGGAGTGCTTTCACAAAGCCCTATGCTTCCAAGATGAGTGACAGGAACTAGATTGTAAGACATTTATAAACATACATACCTATAGAAGAATTGAATGAAACGATTTTTAAAAAGCATGCTATATTCTTACGTACTGTACACCCATATGAAGAAAGGATAAAGGAAATCAGTCAAAGCACGAAATAAAAATAAAACTGAAGTTTAACCCTCACCCTATAGGAAGATGAAAAAGTTAAAGAAAAATCACTTACCCAAATCAAATTCAAGATAAACTGCAGTCAACACAGTTTTTATAGTAGTTGGATTATTTCTTAATATTTGTAAAAGTCAAAGCGTTGTAAACATTTTTTGGAGACAGTATTTTTTGACATGGTATTTGTAAACAATCCTTGGCGAAAGGACAAAAACAGATGTGACAAGATATACTGACTCCTACGCTATCTCGAGACCCCCTCTAGAGAGTGCTGATTGCTACAGTCACGCCCTCTTTTGAATTTTCAACACCAAACGTAAATCAGGTGACTGTACTTTTATAAACGTCACATATAACATCAGGTCTTTATTCACATTCATATCAAATTTATGTCTTATAGAAAGTCTCTTTAAAATTCGACAAGGTCATGCATAAAAAATGTTAAACTGAACGCTCTTCAATTGTTCACATAATTATGAAACATTGACAATCTCCATGAATTTAAAGAGTCCACTGCAAAATCATCGTGTACAATAATAAGTACAGACTCATTGCGGAATTGGGGGTAATGAAATGGTTGCTTAAGAAAAGAAACACAGACTCTTCAGACATTTCCTTGCACACTCCTATATACTAGATCAGCTGCAGAGTGAGAATAGCTTTGCGGAATGAGTAATGACCTACATCATTATTTCGGAATTACGGACCCCCTTTTAATTTTTATGTGAAGCTACACACCCTTAAATGTTGGTAATATGAGTAATCCCAAAGTATCTCAAAAACGTTAAACTGAAAATATATTACACTGTCTTACTTTCAGTAATATTATATGGAAGCGAAACATTATTTCTTACTTTAAGGAAGGAAGAAAAATTAAGACTATTCATGAAAAAGTATTCTTGGGAAAATGTTTGGACCAAAAGAGAGATAAACAGATAGGTAAATGAAAAAAAAAAACGTAACAGTGAGCTACATTATCTTTCTGATTTCGTTCTAAATAATATACAATCACTAACCGTTAGGTTAAAAACCTTCGAGGCGTTTCGACAGCAAAGCTGTCATTCTCAAGACCTCACCAAGATAATCCTATATATAGATGTGAAACTTTCTGGGAAGCCAGATTTATAAGAACAGTTATATTTCGTAGACTGCAATGGACAGAATATGTGACACAAATGAGGAACGAAAGAGGGGCATGGAATCAGAGGGAAACCGTCAAGTATATAGGCCAAGAGTGAGACGGGAGAATAACATTATCCATGATTCGAAGGAGGTAAATTATACAGGAGATGATCGGAAAAATATGGATCAGGATAGAGGTGAATGGAGAGCTTATGTCCGCGCGCCATTAACCTACGGGTATGATAGTGCCAATTAGTTAATTAGTTATTTTACTAATCAGTGACGCTCTAATGTTTTAAAATTTGAATTAAAATTCTGTAGTTATATTTTTCTAATGTTTCGTAAGGTAGTCTGTATAGGGAGTTATATTTGTATCCACTGTTCACCACAGGACCTAGCAGTCTAATGACCAAAAATTAATTAAAAAAATAAAAATAAGATAAATTAAAATAATAGATAATAAAAATCAAATTAAAAAATAAAAATTAAATATTGAGCGAATTCGGATGGAAACGGGACATGGAAAAATGTTATAGGAAAACCAGAGGTAAATCACCTAGCAAGTAGCCCAAGAATGAGTTGGGAGAACAACGTTAATCTTCATTTGAGGGGTGTTAATTATGCAGGGAATGATGGGGAAATGACATAAACTTATACATATAGCGCCTAGTGTATCATTAGAATTTTTTTTTAAATTTTATTTGAAATGTTTACTGACAAGAAATTAAACTACCGGTACTCAGATTCTATAGTCTTGAGCCATCTTTCAGCGAAGCTTATTATTCCGCGACGGTACCAGTCTCTGGTTTTTGATGCCATTAATTCTTTGAGATTCACTTGCTAAGCTCGTATTGATGTTTTCAAGCAAGGAATGGGTCATGGATCGAAACAGATCTGAAAGCGTAGGATCAAGGCTATGTACAGATTCTTTTCCTCCAAATTCCTGCATTTTTGTTGTGATTATTAGTGCAGTGTGGAGTCCGATATGAATCCGCGATCCTCAAAATTTCAAGAACTCGTTCGCCTATATGTTGAGAATTAATATCCACATCGACTTCACGCTCTTTAGAACAAACTTCCAGTGAATCGCGCCTTTAAAATTCCACTAGATACACAACACTACATTAAAAAACTAACTAACTCACTGACTCTATCGAACCCGTAGATCCATGGCCGCGCGGATATAAGCTCTCCATACATCCCTATCCTATGCCAATGTTTTCCAAACATCCCCTGTACAATCTACTTCCCTCAAATCATGGATAATGTTATCCTCCCACCTCATTCTCGGTCTACCAACTAGGCGTTTTCTCTCCAGCTTTCCTATAAGAATCTTTCATCCCCCATACGTGCCCATCGCGGTCTAGGAGACTTAACTGTTCTTATTATAGCCTATATGTGGCTTCCTATACATATCATGTAACTCACTATTAGGCTATGTAGTTTCATCCATTGTCCTGTCTGTTCATCTCTTTTTGGCCCAAATTTTTTCCTAACCAACTAACTAACTCAATGAGACTATCGAACCTGTAGGTTCATGGTCGCGCGGACAATAAGCTCTCCTTACATCCTTATCCTGAGCTATTGTTTTCCAATCACTCCCTGTATAATCTACTTCCCTCAAATCATAGTTAATGTTATTCTCCCACCTCATTATTGGTCTACCAAATGGGCATTTTCCCTCTGGTTTTCCTACAAGATGCTTCCATAAAGAAATTCCTAAGAACTTTGTTTATATTAAAAAGGGCAGCCTAATTTAGCTGAGGATAGGGTTGTATGGAGAACTTGTTTCTGTTTGATTCATCATTATAGAGATCAATGGATTGAACAACTACACAGAATGAGCTACAGTCGTATATTGGGAAGACCACGCAAACGTTGGTTGGAGAATATGTGAAGCCGGAATAGCCTTAAGATCCTGAGAAAAAAAAAACAAGCAAAACGCTCAGTGATAGACTCGTTATCTGGCTCAAATCGATTTCAGACAGGTGAAAATATGTTTTATCAATTGGCTTGATACCTCGAATTTTGTCTTTGCATTAACGTTTTTGCAAGTAGGTTATTATGGAACAAAATTTTCGGTTGCATATGATTTTATCTAGCTGCATATTGCTATAATGAGCAGATGGAGCTAGTACAGGACCGGTTCTCTGTTTTAGCATGACAAATGTTTAGTTATTGGCAAAAGGCGTTGTCTATCTATGCAGGTGCAAGGTGTCCGCCTGGCCAAATTGTTTGACATGGTCATCACTCAACCAGAATAATGATCTCTTTTTCTCAAACAGAGAGATCTTAAATTTGAGGGGCTAAAACTAGCATTTCGAGTTTTCAAATCTATTATTCATTTGCAGATTAGCTGTACTCCCATTGTACGTTATAATTGTAGGGAAAAGTGTTTTTAAATTCTGGTTCCATATTCTATATGGAGTGGCTGCTTTCAATACTTTTGAATTTTTTGGTCAGTTTCTTGAAGTTCCTAATTTTATATTTTACCTCCAGGTGTGTTCGCAGGATAATTTGGCAGGATACATATTTTACAGAAGACCGGATTATCTACGAAACCAGCCATGAAATATTCTAACGTACTTCGTGGAAAGATAAAATTAACGTCATTCTAAACAGAGTATAGGGAAAATTCAGGTAAGACAAATGAAAGAGAAATAAATAATAGTTTTAAAAAACTAAAAGAACACGCTTTATTAGAAAACTAAAAAATGAAAAATAATTTTAATTTCCAATACGCTTGGGATAAAATAAAGTGGTCAACAAAAAAATCATCTCCAACACATATAGAATAAAATTAGAGTTATCAACAAAAAGAAAATAATTTTACCATCAAAAGCGTAGGGTGCTCTATATCAATTAATATATTTGATAATAAACAGATATTGGTAAAAGTAAGCTCTCTAAGAAGAAAATGTAAAAATCATAAAAAGTACCCCACGCTTTTGATGGTAAAATTATTTTCTTCTTGTTGATAACTCTAATTTTATTCTATATGTGTTGGAGATGATTTTTTTGTTGACCACTTTATTTTATCCCAAGCGCATTGGAAATTAAAATTATTTTTCATTTTTTAGATTTCTAATGAAGCGTGTTCTTTTAGTTTTTTAAAACTATTATTTATTTTTTAGTTTTAATATTTTACAGAATAAGATAAAAATGTAAATATCTTTAAATTCGATACTATTGTAGTATGAGCTAAAATTAATACTCTTCTATAAAAAAAACCCTCCCAGCCGGATTTGAACCAGCGACGTATGGATTACTGAAATTATATACCACTAAGAGTTCACTGCTCTACCAATTGAGCTCTTACAACGATTGACTAAAAACTCGACAAGTTCGCAACCTATTATACCAGTTTTCATTTTTTTGATTTTCGAATGATTCTGGCTAGGATTTTAGAAACAAAATATGAAATTATTGTATTGTCACGGGTCCTCTATACGTATACAAAGTTTCAAGTCGATCCAATGTTTCTAAGTGGGTGAAAATCGCGTTGAAAAATTCCGTTACATTGATACAAAAACACTTTTTTTTATTTTATGATGATTATGCTCAGGATTTTAGAAAATAAATATGAAATTATTGTATTGTCACGGGTCCTCTACACGTATACAAAGTTTCAAGTCGATCCAATGTTTCTAAGTGGGTGAAAATCGCGTTGAAAGATTCCGTTACATTGATACAAAAACACTTTTTTTGATTTTCTGATGATTATGGTCAGGATTTTAGAAAATAAATACAAAATTATTGTATTGTCACGGGCCCTCTACAAGTATACGAAGTTTCAAGTCGATCCAATGACTTTAAGTGGGTGAAAATCGCGTTGAAAGATTCCGTTACATAGATAGATAGATAGATAGATAGATAGATACAGGTCAAGCTAATATAAAGCGTGTAAAATGGCATGATTCCAAGCAGAAACTTACAAAGAATACATCTCAGTAAAAGTATTATACAATTTAGATTATTTACTGTTTACATGTAATTTTACATTTTAGATTAAACTACATATTCGTTCATCATTTTCAAATTCCAATTCCCCATCTTAATACATTTTTTTAAATTTCCTTTTATTTAGCTATTTATTTATTTAATTACAATACCAGTATGAACAATTATCCAAATTCTAAGTCCTTTCTATGTACTTTTTATATGTTTCAAATTGAGGGACTAGCCATAGCGAAGTTGGTTAAAGCAAACTACTACAAATCGGAAAGTCATGGGTTCGAGTCCTGATTGGGTCATCTTTTTAAACTGACCTTACATGTCCTGCTGCATTATTCCCCTGAGGTCCACTCAGTCTCTAACGAAAATCTTTAACAGACGTATGTTCTGGAGGTGAAAACGGGATTCAATCAGGGCTGACAACCCGGCTGACATCTCATACCGATTTCCAGAAAGAGGGGAGTCTTACATTCCATACAAAAGCCTCCTGGGGCCGGTAGTGTGATCACTTCACATTTACCTATTTATCTTTTTTCTTTTTAATTTTTATTTTTATTTTATATTTTTCACACCATTTGGTTACATCGCGACTAGGAATTACCACTAGAGTGTGTCATCTACTGCTTGCTATATGTACTTATATCTATTGTGCAAATGAAACCGATATTGAATTTTTAAAATTAATTATGAAATGTATTTTGTTTCCGTCTTTGATCCGAGGCTTAATCCTTGGGATTGCGAGAAATGTATAAGATACACCTTGAAGCGGGTTGCTAGCCCGTTTTCATGGCGGGTTTATTATTCGGGGTTTCCTCCCTAGGCCGACTGCCTTCACCCAGCTCGAGAGCTCAGCCTGCCCCGTTTTATTTCAGTTGTCTCTCCTAGATGGGTTGTCTTGCAGGACTAACGAACCCCATCTGTAGCTCAAATAACAGGATATAAGAAACATTTTATTTGATGCAACAAACATATGTCAATAGAAAGCAAAGCACGCATATACAAAACGATAGTTCGACTAGTTATCGTATATTGAGCAGAAACTAGGGCTGATAAAACAAAAACAAAATTTGATAAAATAACACAACACAGAAATTAGGGACAAATGCCATTCAAGACATAACCAAATTTATTATAGATAGGCGAAAATATTGGAAGGGCCATATAGAAAGAATGGAAGACAACCGACTTGCAAAAAGAGAGCTAAAGAAGATAGGCCAATAGACGGGAGAAGAACAAGAGGAAGACCAGCCAAGAGATGGATAGACGGTGAATGCACATCCAATACGTCTTCCTCCGAGGAGTGATTTTACAAATAAACAGGAAGAAAATCCTACAAACTATGATTAAGAAGAAGAAGAAGAAGAAGAAGAATTATGAAATGACTCTTGATGGAAATGGATGACTTTAATGAAATTCCAATTCAGCATTTTCCTCGATAACTTTGAGGAAAACATTGAATAATATGTCTTGGCAGCTTCAGAATTTGAACTTGAGACCCTATATTAGAAAACGTAAACGTTATCGACTGGGCCAATTCTATCGGTATTATTTAATTTCAGTATGTGTATCTCTTCAAAAGAACGTAACCTCGAAATTAAAGTAAATGTAACAGTGTTTGATGAAAAAAGAAAAGGGGATAACAACTGTCTCTCTAAAATTACTTTATTGTGACTATTTAACTCACGTCGCAAATGGTAGTCAGTGACCAATCACGTTTCAATGAATTCTGGTTTACACCAATGGCAGTCGTGTTTCACCTCGCTCTTTATCGATTTCTCTTTATCAGCTGCTTCTGTGATAAAGAAAGCTCCTCCTTTTTTAATATTCTGAACTGGTTACACCATTATTTTTCTCCAACAAATACATTGAATATAGCAAATAATGAATAGATTCAGTGATTTTACTGGGTTGTTTATTCAAAATATAAATGATTAACCTATAATGTTGATTATAATAGTTCGATGTGTTTCATTATTTATCTACTAGAGTGCATTCTTATAATATTGCGATCCGATTTGGCAATAAATAATATGATCGAGTTGCAGTGAATATACATAATCTCACATTTCTAATTTGTTTTCAAACATCGCCGTTTACATTAACTATATAAATATTTTAAAACACCCGTAACTATATTCAAATAATTATTTTTAATAAAGAGCTTAATTTTATTGGTTACATAGTCCTAACAAATGCCACTCTCGATTTCCAAAATCTCTAGATAAATTAACTCCTCACTTCGTGAGTCGTGAATTTATCGATAATTTGGAAATCACTCGTGGCATTACTTATGACAATATCTTAATTTCTTATATAAATTTAAATTTTAAATGTAATGAATATTAGGTATTGTAAAGAATGGTAACATTCAAAACCAACACCTAATTTTAAAAAACTATTTTTTTTTCAATTATTTTCTCAAAACGAGGTCTTTCACGAAGTTCGATTGAATATTTCTGACTTATAATAATAAAAATTATTGTTATTATTATTATTATTATTATTATTATTATTATTATTATTATTATTATTATTATCATTATTATTATTATTATTATTATTATTATTATTTATTTATTTATTTAATCTGTGAGAGGTAAGGCCATGCGGTATTCTCTTTCACTCAATCAGTGAAAATTATTAGGCCTAAGTGCAGAAAAAATACAGTATAATAAGATCATAACAGGTAATAAATATTATAACAAAACTTTATCAAATTAAACTAAAATAAAAACGAAACAAGATAATAGTAATAAAGAAACGAAAAATCAGAAACCATAAATTACTTTTCTGAAAGATCAATTGGAAGAGAAAAAGATTTAAATGTATTTTAAAGGTAGTTAATATCCGGCAGTTTTATTTATTTATTTATTGTTATAGGGAGTTCCATAGTCCAGCAGTGGTTGCGGTATATGAATTAGAATAAAGGGAGGTTCATTGTTGCAGGATGTGAAGGAGGTGGTTCTGGTGCGAACGTATATTCAAATTGTGATGGGAAGATAGGCGATGAAAGCGAGAGGAAAAGTAACGTGATATAGAGGCACGTATAATTACTTTTATAGGCCCGTTTATTTATTTATTTATCTATATCTGTTATAATTTATTTCAAAACAGGTTATAATTTTCTTAATACTTCTTCTTCTTCTTCTTCTTCTTCTTCCTTCCAAGTATTAGGCCAAGGCCTGTTACGATCCTATAGAAAATTTTCCCTCCAGCTTCTTCCGGAAAATTCTCGTATAAGACTTGAAAGCATAATAATAGTCCCTTCGATTGGTTGCTGGCCAAAGGAAGGCAAGATCAGTGATGGGCCTGCCATCTTATAGCCTCTGGTCAGGCTTTTCTGGAGAAGAAAAGAAAAAAAAAGGAAAGAAGAAATGGAAGAAAGGAAAGACTCCCTAGCCCTCGGATGCCCTAATAGCGTCGGGGTCGAAAAAACAAGAGTTAACCAAGAGAGGTTAGATAGTAAAGTTAAAAGAGTGCAAAACACAAGTAAGTGGAAGAAATGTTTTGCTCGGCTTGGGCACCTTGTGGTCGCCATCCACATATCCCCTAGATGAGGACCTCTATATTATCTTATTAACTAAATATCCGCATATTTTGCCTCCAGTAGAGGAACTTCGGGTAATGTGAAACCCTATTTTTAATTTGTTGTTTTTCCTCTTTTTATTAAGGGAGTTAAATTGTATTTAATTGCAGTACTTATCATTATTAGTATTATAACTATGAAATAGCATTGTTATTTTATTCAAATATGAAAATATCCTCATAATTTATAAACGTTTTTACATTAACCTCCATATTCGGGTAAAATAGACACCAGAGTCCACCTTAGCTTTTAGTCCATTAAGTTTATTTAATCTATTAATTTATACATAGGCACATATTAATCTGAAACTATTTACGACTGATTGTAATTAAGAAGCGTTAATATTTATTTAATTTGTTTAGAAAATGCAGGCCAATTAATCAAGGAGTTAAGACAAAAATGTGGTCTTTCACCAATGCTCTTCATAATAATATACATGAACTCAATTATTAACGAATGGAGACTACAACCACATGGCAGTACACCACTTAATAGATTATATAATTTAGACACTCTATTATTTGCAGATGACATTGTGTTCATAGCGAATTCAGAAGATGGCCTACAACGTTCAGTCCACTCTTTTCACCAAATTGCAATAAACTACAACATGGAAATCTCAACAGAAAAATCTAAAGTCGTGGCTCTCCTAGGAAAAGACCCAGTTCGCAGTAAAATTATTATTAATAATAAAATATTACAACAAACTAACACATTTAACTACTATTATTTATTATTTTAATTTTTAGTTTAATTGGATCGGTCGCGGTGGACTACAGTAGTGGTTACGCTCCTTGCCTCTGGTCCCGAGGGTCGCGGGTTCAAACCCGGCCGGGGTCGGTGGATTTTTTAGGACGGAAAAATCCGGCCGGGGTCGGTGGATTTTTTAGGACGGAAAAATCCAAGGAACAAGTCCTCCGGGAGGGACTTTACGCCGTGGGTCCCGGGTCTGAAGATTTTCAGGTTCGTAAAAAAACCTTTAGCCTGAATGAAAGACCTCTAAGCAAAATTTACCGAATTTTCCCGACCTAGTACTACCTTGGTTTCCTAGATGTCAGCTTGAGGCGGAACGCTGACCACGGACCACTCCAATGACATCTATACGAAAACAAGTGTAACTGGTTCAAATTCTTCCCTGTAGGGGAAGAGCGCCTAAATCTCTGTTAAGGGAAACATGGGCTTATCCTATAAGAAGAAGTTTAATTGATTGTCATAACCGGAATCCCATGAAAATTTAATTGCTTACGAAATTTTTAGTGTCTAGGCACGAACATAGGCTAATTATATTTTTTTAATTATTATTATTATTATTATTATTATTATTATTATTATCATCTAATATTATTATTATATTTTTGAATATTTTAATATTCGTATCCTTCTCATATTTTTTTGGATAAATTACAATGTGGTAAGTTTACAAAATTGTCATTAATATTTTACAGAACAAGATGAAAATGTAAATATCTTTAAATTCGATACTATTGTAGTATGAGCCAAAAGTAACACTCTTCTAAAAAAATCCTCCGGGCCGGTTTTGAACCAACGATCTATGGATTACTGAAATTATATACGACTACAGTCCACCGCTCTACCAACTGAGCTACCAGAGGATATACTATCAATTTCTTACAACGATGGACTAAAAAGTCGGTAAGTTCGCAACCTATTATACCGGTCTTTATTTTTTGATATCCTGATGATCCTGGCCAGGATTTTAGAAAACAAAATTAATTATTGTATTGTCATTGGCCCTTTACAAGTTACAAAGTTTCAAGTCGATCCAATATTTTGAAATGGGTGAAAATCGTGTTGAAAGATTCCGTTACATAGATAGACAGATACAGGTCAAGCTAATATAAAGCGTGTAAAAACCGCAATAATTTGCACACATGTTATTGTTCCGGAATTGAAGTCCAGAATATTCTAACCAAAAAAATGTACTACTGTTTTTTATAGCTCAATTTAAATAAGATGATTGTATCCATTTTTTAGTGTTTCGAAGGTATGATTCCACTTGCATTTAACACAATATCTGGTTGTATATATCAATGAAAAGTACAAACCTTGATGTAAAGTATCCATAAAGAATAAGAAGAATAGCTACTGAATTTACACTCAAAAGTATTTACTTTACACAGCTCGGAACACAACTGGGATGCGGACCAGATAAGTTCATAACTATTGGCAACTTCCGATGTTTATATTGTCTTCATACATTTTAGAATTCTGCCCTCCTTTGCAGATAACTGAATAACAGTATTTGGCAGTCATATTAGAGTGAAGAAAGATGAATTGGTGAGGGTGAGTAAAATACTTTTTTCCAGGTTGATTTCGTATCTGGCCCACAGTGTAGGAGTGGCATGTGGTCAGTACGTCGAGTCCTCTAGCCGTTATAGCTGGTTTTCTCAACCTGGAGCCGCTAGCTATCCAAATGCCTCACGATGTTGAATGGTCCGATACTGGTCGAAATTCCAAGAGAATGTCTTCACCCATGGGGATTCGAAGTAGCTCTGCGCCAAAGTACCTAGCCTCAACCACTCGGCTACGGTGCCGGACACACACACACACACACACACACATATATATGACATGAAATTCCTGAACCGGGGTTTGAACCCGGGACATATGTTAGTGACATAACCATTAGTCCACTCAGGTTTTTACACAAACATTTATTTTTCCTTCCTTATATATGATTCTCAATCATGATAGGAAATGGGACAGCCCGGTTAAGGCGTTTATTCCGTGTCATATATAGTCTTCATTGCTGAATGTCAAAATTTAATAACATCGATATGTATTTAGCTATTTATTTATTTTACATCGCGAATTTCGGTATTTACTAAACAGTATCGATGAAGATTTGTAAAAATGTTTCAAAAGTATTTTGATGACATCCACAATAACTTTATTCCTTTGGTAAAAAACGAATTTGGGAATAAATATATGGCGTCTTGAATCGTGATTGTAGAGTCCTATCGGTATGGAATTTGTGGAGCGAATTGTAAATCTTAAGCGATTTTAATGAAAAAAAAATTATAAACATGAAAAAAAATATCAGGGCTTGCAATAAAAGGCAATTGATTGCAATTTAGATATACTCCAACTCAAGAAGAAGGAATTCTACTCCCCTTAAAATAAAACTTTGTGAATGCAGTTCAAGATAACGGATCCGCTACAAATTTTATAAACTGATACACTATACCAAGGGAATACATTTGCTGATACCCCTTGGATTCGCCACACAATGTCTCTAAACAGAGGAATAACAAGACAGACCCCAGTTATGGCAATGATGTCATCGTGACGCGAACCACGCCTTCCAAACTAATAACAATATGTAAATCCACGCGGAGGAATTACGTGTCTCTTCAACCCCCCGATGTGACCGAGGTTTCAACCATCGCGATATTTGTCAAAATTAATTGGAATGAATTATAATTGTGCTACTTAATTTTATGTACACCGGAGTTTATTCATAGATAATTCCCAGACACTGTGTAGGTTTCATAAAGAATTCTACATTGCGAATCACAGATAGATGTTAGAATTATAAATTGGATAAAATAAATAATTATCATAAGTAATGCCACGAGTGAATTTATCTAGAGAATTTGGAAATCAAGAGTGGCATTTCTTAGGACTATTTAACGAATAAAATTAAGCTGTTTACTCACAAATAATTATTTAAATACAGTTACTTTAAAATATTTATACATTTAATGTAAATGGCCATCTTTGAAAACAAATGAGAAACGATTGGTACGCTTCATTTGCTTCTTTTGTTCATCACTGCAACCAGATCATATTATTTATTGCCAAAGGAACGCAATATTGTAAGAATGCACTCTAGTGGAGAAAAAATAAAACACATCAAACTGTATATTAATTCATTTCTGATATCCTATGATGTAAATATGACAATCATATTTTTCTGGAATGTTATTTCCTGGGAAAAAATACATTTAAGAAAGTGCAAACACTGGTTTTTTTTTTGGTGGTATAATCAATTGCTACAAATGTTTTTATATTAGCTCCCGCATGCGCTATGTGTTGACAATCATGCACTATATATACAATCTGGTAGCCGTATTTCTTAGTGACTCAAGTCACTGCAAAATAATGCTGTGACCTATTCAGAATGTTAAAAAGGAGGTGCTTTGTTTATTATGATAAACTTTAGTTGGTACATTCTAGGCAAAACACGGCTGTGATTGGTTGTAAATAAAAAATCATTGAAATATGATTGGTCATTGACTCCCATTTAGGGCATGAGTTAAATAGTCAACAATAACACCAAGTCAAAATATCATAGTGAAATCTCGACAAGTTTATAAAAATAACAATATATGGAGGAACTACGGGTAATTTGGACCCCTGTTCTAAATTTGTTGTTTTTCTTCTTTTGATTAAGGGATTTGAATTTTGTTTAATTACAGTGGTTATCATTAGTGTTGTAACTATGAAATAGCATTGTTATTTTATTTAAATGTGGAAACATTTTCATAATTTATAAATTTTTTTACATTACAACAAAGGTACACTTTAACCTCCATATTCGGATAAAGTGGACTGCAGAGCCCACCTTAGCCTTTAGTCTATTTTAAAATTTATTTACTCTATTAATTTATACAGACAGCCACAGATTAATCCGAAAATATTTATGACTGCTCATAATTATAATACGTTAATATTTATTTAATGTTTTGAAAAATTATTGTTGATTATAACATTCATGCGTCATTCAACTGCAGAAAGCGACGGTCTTTGGGTTTAGTAAAATTACAAGGATAGTAAACAAAATTAATTGAGTGAATGTTTTTTTACAGATAGTATCCTCATTGATAAAATATACTTATTGCTGTAAAGTGGACCCAGGTCCTCGTGGAGGGCACTTAACCGAATGCCTTTGTTATGCTTACTTATTTTATACAGCCACCATGTCACATAAAATCAAACCAAACCCATCAGTGTACATTTACAGCATCTACACAATATAATATATTTAGGAGTATTTTTCAACATTTGTAATATTCAATAGTAGAAATTAAGAATTGATTCTTAGCTTGAAAAACTTTTAAAGTGGTACTGTTCATAAATATCACAAATAAACCCTTCTTCGCACAAATAATGAAAGAAACTGGCCTTGAACCCGTCAAAGTTGTTGAGGGGGAGAAGTTAAAATATTTTCTGTTCGACGGCAGCATCAATTAAAGAAGATGTTAACAGGGTCCATTCAAACAGAAGGGTCCACTTTACCCGAACTGTATATACGTTATAATTAAATGTTTAACAATGAGCAATGTAAGCTTAATATGGTATGATAAGAAAAATAAATGCCTGGACGGGATTCGAACCCGGATCTCAGATATATATATATATATATATATATATATATATATATACACACATAGGCTATATATACAAACTTAACAATAAATACATACATAGGCCTATATATTTTGCACATAGGTCTCTTTTTAAGACTGAGTATTTTTACGAACCCGAAAATCTTCAGACTCGGGACCCGCGGTTTAAAGTAACTCCAGGAGGACTTGTCCCTTGGATTTTTCCATCCTAAAAAACCCACCGACTATACACGGGCTTGAACCCGTTTATCCTCGGGACTAGAGTAAGGAACATAACCACTAGACCAACCCGGCCGACAACTAGAAGCTTAAAGAAATAAAAGAGAATATATTCGAAAGCTGAATAAAAAAAAAGTATCTGAATCTCAATCCATTAATCAACCTGAAGTGAATGTAACTTGTCCATCAATTATAATGATCTAATTATTATAATAGGCTTATACAGGCGGCTCCGTGGCGCAAATGGTTAGATACTCGCCCCATCTCTAGGTACGTAGTGGACGAATGGAAGACAGGACATATATTTCTTTCCGGCCTTTTTTCCCCATTTCTCCTGGGGAAAAAATCAATCAACTACTTCTTCACACTTATGTTACTAATTTCTTTCCATATAATCTGTCTCTTGTGATGGTATGACAGACCTGATCTGCTGACATTCTCGTATATCACAGTCCCTCATTAATAAAGGCTTCATCTCATTTCCTCCTTCCACCGGGCATTCCGTCAGGCTCGAGAAAAGAGTTTATTTAGTGGGAGTAGTTCCTCTCACTCCTCTTGGAAGCATAGGACTTTGTGAAAGCACAACACCGGACTCTGTTTTTTGCCAAATTCCTGACTTCATTCCAACTTTTCCCCTATTAAATTTCTGTTGTTACAGTGCTGCGCCATGTAATGTTTGGTCTTCCTCTTTTTCTAGGCAATCCTTGTTGGTTCCATTCCTGTGCTCTCTTTGGCACACGGTCTAAGTTCTCTTTTGAGAGTGTGTCCTATTAATTTTGATTTGCGATATTTAATCTCCTTCCAGATCTCATCCTGTGATGTTATACTCCACAATTCCTCGTTGATATGGTTTTTGGCCACCAGATTCTCAAAATAAATCTCAGACATCTATTAACCTATATGTACTTCATTTTCTATGTAACGGTTTGTGCCTTTTCAAGTCTCATATAGCAATAAACTTTTCACTTTACTATTGAATAAAAGGGTATACTACTTACTTTACTATTAATAGCTATCTTTAAACGCATCTTAATTGCACAAGTGTATATGGTGTAAGTCTGCAAGTGTAATTGTTCGTATAAAACTGTTCATGTAGACCTACTAGCGCGTTTGAAATTTGCTCTGCATTTATCATAAAGTAATGTCATGAGTGATTTCCAAATTATCGATAAATTCACGACTCGTGAAGTGAGGAGTGAATTTATCTAGAGAATTTGGAAATCAAGAGTGGCATTTCTTAGGACTATTTAACGAATAAAATTAAGCTGTTTACTTACAAATCATTATTTAAATATAGTTATTTTAAAATATTTATATATTTAATGTAAACGGCGATGTTTGAAAACAAATGAGAAACGATAGTACGCTTCATTTGCTTCTTTTGTTCGTCATTGCAACCAGATCATATTATTTATTGCCAAAGGAACGCAATATTGAAAGAATGTACTCTAGTGGAGAAAAAATGAAACACATCAAACTGTATATTAATTAATTTCTGATGTCCTATGATGTAAATATGACAATTATATTTTTCTGGAAAAAAAAAATACATTTAAGAAAGTGCAAACAGTGGTTTCTTTTTTTGGTGGTATAATCAATTGCTACAAATGTTTTTATATTAACTCCCGCCTGCGGTATGTGTTGACATTCATGCACTAAATATACAATCTGGTAGCTGTATTTTTTAGTGGGTCAGTCACTGCAAAATAATGCTATGACCTATTCAGAATGTTAAAAAAGGAGGTGCTTTCTTTATTATGATAAATTTTAGTTGGTAAATTCTAGGCGAAATACGACCATAATTGGCTGTAAATCAAAAATCATTGTAACGTGATTGGTCATTGACTCCCATCTGGGGCATGAGTTAAATAGTCTCTGATAATCTGTCCTATGGAATAGTGGTTATGGTGGCCGCCTCTGATTACAAAATCGCGGGTTAAAAACCGTCCGAAGTCGCTGATCCTGAGTATGGCTTACCGTGGAAGAGACGTGAAACCTTGACTATATATTTTAGATTTACGGCTCGAAAAAATAACCTCAATCATGAAATAAGAGGCCTCTGGGTCGTCCTTTGATGATCAGATTTGAAATGTGACGAGAATGAAATGACATGTTAAATTGCTCGTTAAATAAAATACTACGAACCCAACAATTCGAAGTTCACGACTTAAACACCGGAAACACTCACACATTAAAACAATAAGAAGTGGTAATCATTAATTAATAAGGGAAAGTGTAGGCCTATAGGTAAGTGTAAATAACAGCCAAATAAAATTTCCGCAGTGCAAATGCCAAAAAGTCCAGACACATCTCCTCTCCCTTTCTTCTCCACTTTTCACCGATAGTGTCAATCATATTCTCACATCTAGAGATGTATTTGCTCCCGTTCCCACCCACGTACTCCCCTATCTTGTCAGCACGTACGTTATTTTGATATACCTCTATCGTAACTATAACATGGGATTACTTTCCAGTAACATCAATGAAATGCTTAACAATCAATTCTGTTTTAAAGAAAAATGTAGAGAAAGAGAAACATTCTGAAGGAAAAAGGGATATATAATACAAATTGTTATGTAATATAATGAGTAGTTAGTCCATAAATAGATAAAATTTAAGATAAAAGAATATCAGAAGGGTTCTATTATTAACGAAAATGGGAATTACTTGAATATAAAGCAGATAAAGTTACGATATTAGTATACAGGATCTTCTTGGTGATGATAACTGACGCTAAAACATAATACAAATAGAAACCCACTCACCAAAGAACAAAATTAAAATGTCCCGTTCGGGACAAATGCTCCCCTAGTGAGGAGTTTTTTTTTAACCCGACTAATTTACTTACGCTTATTTCCCCGTAGATGACAGTGGGGTCATGTGGTTGGTAAATCGCCTCAAGGAGGTGTCTAATAGGAAACTAAGATATTACTAGGGTGGTGAAGACCGATTAAATTTGCTCACAGGAACTATATAGGTTTGAGGTTCTTTTAAGAGCCGAAAATCTACCCGGAGGACTTGCCATCCTAAAATTTCATCAACCCGGGCAGGGTTTGAACAGGCGACCATTGGCACTAGAGGTAATGAATATAACCACTAGACCACCGAGGCTGACTAATAATGATAATTTTTTTTTTTTTTGTAATAGCGACAATTGTATCAAAAATATGCTTTTAGTCTCTCATTTAAAGTGGATATTAAGTTTCCGTGTCTCAAAATTTAGGGGGAAAAAAAAAAGATCTACAGTTAAGAGGTAATTTTGCAAACGATGGTTCTCAATGTCTCAAAAGCGCTTTAAATTAGCGTAGACTAACTTAAATAATCAACATGCAGAAAGTCCCTCATACTATAAAAAACAAGTTCATTTGCATATTATAGTTAATTATAAATTAACAGATCGTAAACTATCAAAGAGAAATCTTACAAGTGGCAATGTCACCTATGAGTACATCATATAACACTTTGCTATTAACTACGATGACACCTGAATCTATGGAATATCCAATTTAAACTTCATTCAGTATTCTGAACTCTGCCATTACGTGTCATAAATCATCTGACACCATTCCTTTTTTGAAACCCATAATTACTGGAAATTGTCGTAAAAAGCAAGCAATCCATAAAGTTGACATGCATAATTAAACATTTAAAAAATATTGTGTTCTGATTACACAGCTAATTTCTATCTAAATATTAAACTATACTGAAATGATAGTTTCCTCAATTGTGTCCGCTGAAGAACTATACAAGCACGGAAATGTTGGAAGTTTACCTATTTTTGGCTCCATCTTAACCAATGAAAGCAAGATAAAAATTGAAATAAAAGCATCGATACTGATGAGAGTTAGAGTCTACCTCTCCTCTAATTTTTTATCTGTTTAAATAAAAATAATTATATAAAAGTACTAAACTTAGATTACATAAGACCCTCATTCGCCCAGTTGTCACATATGATGCAGAAACATGAACATTGGAAACAGCAGATTAAACTCCTTCGTGTCTTCGAAAGGAAAACTGTCAGGAAAATATATTGTCCAGTATGTGTAAATGTTCACTGGACAAAAAAAAAAGATACTAGACGGACAAAATGTTATGAGTTTTGTCAAGAAGGATATGGAAACTCCTTGCAGAAAAACCAGAGAAAAGCATCCAGTAGGTAGGCCAAGAATGTGGTGGGAGAATAACATTAACCATCATTTGAGAGAAGTAGATTATACAGGGGATGATTGGAAAGCATTAGCTCAGGATAGGGATGCATGGAGACTTTATGTCCGCACAGCCATGAACTTGCGGGTTCGATAATGCCACTGAGTTAATTAATTAGTTTTTTTTTTTTTTGCCTTTAATGGATTTCCTGGATAAAATTGTACAAATGTTCAAATACAGGTTTCATAGAGTGACTCCATTTTCATGACCCAATTTTTTTATATAAAGGGAGAGAAACATTAAATTTTCTGATTTACCGGACAATTTGATTGGGTTGATTCACTGGTAAACATGATTTCTTTTCACAAGGAAACTGAATAGTGACTCTAGTCCATTTTTTAATACTGAATTCAAATAATATTATGTATTCATTATTCTTCTATTAAGCATTAATTTTTTATTATATTTTTATGTAATAAACATATACTTCTGTATATTAGGCTTTCTTGGTTAGAATTCTTATAAATTATATAGGCCTACGTGGGAATTTTATTCAGAATAAGTTGACACTAGGCTGACTTATTTATGTTAAAACATAAATCTATAAGTGCTTATTCGCTTTCAACAATGTTTTAACATGTTCAAATTTTGCATTGCTTTACTAAGCATACAGCCAGTATTTTAGATATTTGAATTCAGTCACCTCTTTAAAATTTACTTTTTTTTTGTCATTAACTATTTTCATTTTTGAATGCATTTCTATGTGTGGCCATATGTTTAGTTTTATTGATCTTTTCTTCCAGCCCCAATTTCTTAGTGTTACTCAATAAAGTGTGCGTGTTGGCTCTTACCATCTCTTCGCTATCACCTAATAATTCTCCATCATCAGCATAAACTAATAGCTTATTAATACCATTGAGTTGTAGGTCTACTTCATCCTCTAAAGATTTTATGGCATTCTCTAGTACAATATTGAATAGTAGAGGAGATAGTGCATCTCCTTTCTTTAACGTATCTGAAAACTGTTTGCCTATAATCACCTCACTCTTTGTGTCATTTAGACACATTCGAATAAGTGTAACTTTAAAGGAATTACTAACTCCAGCAGGATGCTTTAGCTATCATTTTTCTCTTAAATAATTGAGTCATTGTCAGAATTCGATTTTAGGTCTCAAAAGATAAATGAGCGAAAAAAATAATATGTATCAATTTTTTTAATGCATACTTAAAAATCATGAAGGCCTAAGACGTTTGAAAATTGTAATAAAAACAATCCCCCATGGGGTAGATATCTTGGTATTTCTTCGCTCCCCAATTACTTTGAAGATTGTTATCACTAGTAATTTGTGGTTTGCATTGACCCGAACCGGAAACCCAGCTTCAAGCTGCGAAATGGGATAGCTGCAATTTGTCTTACTCCATCTGCCAGACAATTGTGACAACCGCTTAAATACTACCATTAAAATATAATTAAAATTCATTAAAACTATAAAAAAAACACGTCAGTAATTTAATAACACAAACAGTTAATAAATAGTATTCAGTACAGATATGTGACGTTTAAAATTATATGCGAAGATAAGTTTTGTTTTAATGCATTAAATTTCTCTTGATGTTTTCACTCAATTAGTAACGTACAACCTAAAATTTGAATGTTAATTGAAGACGGATAAGGCCGTATGAATAACCCTGCTCTCAATTTACCTAGACCTACACTATACAGCAGGTTAAAAATAATGAAATGATTTGAAACAAGTTAATTAATGACTACTGGGTTAATAATTTAGAACTATAATTATCATATACTTGTAATTCCCTTCACCTGCAATCGCAATAACTACTGCTGGCTACTTAAAAAAATAATGGGAAATATATTGAGCTACACGATTTAAAAAATTAATGAGAAATATATTGAGCTACATGATTTAAAAAATTAATGGGATATATTTTGTGCTACATGATTAAAAAAATTAATGGGAAATATATTGAGCTACATGATTAAAAAAATTAATCGGAAATATATTGAGCTACATGATTAAAAAAATAACGGAAAATATATTGAGCTACATGATTAAAAAAATAATGGGAAACATATTGAGCTACGTGATTAAAAAAATAATGGGAAATATAGTGAGCTACATGATTAAAAAAATAATGGGAAATATAGTGAGCTACATGATTAAAAAAATAATGGGAAACAGATTGAGCTACGTGATTAAAAAAATAATGGGAAATATAGTGAGCTACATGATTAAAAAAATAATGGGAAATATAGTGAGCTACATGATTAAAAAAATAATGGGAAATATAGTGAGCTACATGATTAAAAAAATTAATGGGAAATATATTGAGCTACATGATTAAAAAAATAATGGGAAACATATTGAGCTACGTGATTTAAAAAATAATGGGAAATATAGTGAGCTACACGATTAAAAAAATTAATGGGAAATATATTGAGCTACACGATTTAAAAAATTAATAGGACATATATTGAGCTACATGATTAAAAAAATAACGGAAAATATGTTGAGCTACATGATTAAAAAAATAATGGGAAATATGTTGAGCTACATGATTAAAAAAATAATGGGAAATATATTGAGCTACATGATTAAAAAAATAACGGAAAATATGTTGAGCTACATGATTAAAAAAATAATGGGAAACATATTGAGCTACGTGATTAAAAAAATAATGGGAAATATAGTGAGCTACATGATTAAAAAAATAATGGGAAATATATTGAGCTACATGATTAAAAAAATAACGGAAAATATATTGAGCTACATGATTAAAAAAATAATGGGAAACATATTGAGCTACGTGATTAAAAAAATAATGGGAAATATAGTGAGCTACACGATTTAAAAAAATAATGGGAAATATATTGAGCTACACGATTTAAAAAATTAATGGGACATATATTGAGCTACATGATTAAAAAAATAATGGGAAATATGTTGAGCTACATGATTAAAAAAATAATGGGAAATATATTGAGCTACATGATTAAAAAATAACGGAAAATATGTTGAGCTACATGATTAAAAAAATAATGGGAAACATATTGAGCTACGTGATTAAAAAATAATGGGAAATATAGTGAGCTACATGATTAAAAAAATAATGGGAAATATATTGAGCTACATGATTAAAAAAATAACGGAAAATATATTGAGCTACATGATTAAAAAAAATTAATGGGAAATATATTGAGCTACATGATTAAAAAATTATGGGAAACATATTGAGCTACGTGATTAAAAAAATAATGGGAAATATAGTGAGCTACACGATTTAAAAAATTAATGGGAAATATATTGAGCTACACGATTTAAAAAATTAATCGGACATATATTGAGCTACATGATTAAAAAAATAACGGAAAATATGTTGAGCTACATGATTAAAAAAATAATGGGAAATATGTTGAGCTACATGATTAAAAAAATAATGGGAAATATATTGAGCTACATGATTAAAAAAATAACGGAAAATATGTTGAGCTACATGATTAAAAAAATAATGGGAAACATATTGAGCTACGTGATTAAAAAATAATGGGAAATATAGTGAGCTACATGATTAAAAAAATAATGGGAAATATATTGAGCTACATGATTAAAAAATTAACGGAAAATATATTGAGCTACATGATTAAAAAAATAATGGGAAACATATTGAGCTACGTGATTAAAAAAAATAATGGGAAATATAGTGAGCTACACGATTTAAAAAATTAATGGGAAATATATTGAGCTACACGATTTAAAAAATTAATGGGACATATATTGAGCTACATGATTAAAAAAATAACGGAAAATATGTTGAGCTACATGATTAAAAAAATAATGGGAAACATATTCAGCTACGTGATTAAAAAAATAATGGGAAATATAGTGAGCTACGTGATTAAAAAAATAATGGGAAATATAGTGAGCTACATGATTAAAAAAATAATGGGAAATATATTGAGCTACATGATTAAAAAAATAACGGAAAATATATTGAGCTACATGATTAAAAAAATAATGGGAAACATATTGAGCTACGTGATTAAAAAAATAATGGGAAATATAGTGAGCTACACGATTTAAAAAAATAACGGAAAATATATTGAGCTACATGATTAAAAAAAATTAATGGGAAATATATTAAGCTACATGATTAAAAAAATAACGGAAAATATGTTGAGCTACATGATTAAAAAAATAATGGGAAACATATTGAGCTACGTGATTAAAAAAATAATGGAAAATATAGTGAGCTACATGATTAAAAAAATAATGGCAAATATAGTGAGCTACATGATTAAAAAATTAATGGGAAATATATTGAGCTACACGATTTAAAAAATTAATGGGAAATATATTGAGCTACACGATTAAAAAAATTAATGGGAAATATATTGAGCTACATGATTAAAAAAATTAATGGGAAATATATTGAGCTACATGATTAAAAAAGTAACGGAAAATATGTTGAGCTACATGATTAAAAAAATAATGGGAAACATATTGAGCTACGCGATTAAAAAAATAATGGGAATTATAGTGAGCTACATGATTAAAAAGATAATGGGAAATATATTGAGCTACATGATTAAAAAAATAACGGAAAATATATTGAGCTACATGATTAAAAAAATAATGGGAAACATATTGAGCTACGTGATTAAAAAAATAATGGGAAATATAGTGAGCTACACGATTAAAAAAATTAATGGGAAATATATTGAGCTACACGATTAAAAAAATTAATGGGACATATATTGAGCTACACGATTTAAAAAATTAATTGGAGATATATTGAGCTGCTTGGTTAAAAAAATTAATGGGAAACATATTGAGCTACGTGATTAAAAAATAATGGGAAATATAGTGAGCTACATGATTAAAAAATAATTGGAAATATAGTGAGCTACATGATTAAAAAAATTAATGGGAAATGTATTGAGCTACACGAGTTAAAAAAATAATGGGAAATATATTGAGCTGCTTGGTTAAAAAAATTAATGGGAAACATATTGAGCTACGTGATTAAAAAAAATAATGGGAAATATAGTGAGCTACATGATTAAAAAAATTAATGGGAAACATACTGAGCTACACGATTTAAAAAATTAATGGGAAATATATTGAGCTACACGATTAAAAAAATTAATGGGAAATATATTGAGCTACACGATTAAAAAAATTAATGGGAAATATATTGAGCTACACGATTAAAAAAATTAATGGGAAATATATTGAGCTGCTTGGTTAAAAAAATTAATGGGAAACATACTGAGCTACGTGATTAAAAAATAATGGGAAATATAGTGAGCTACATGATTAAAAAAATTAATGGGAAATATATTGAGCTGCACGATTAAAAAAAATTAATGGAAAATATATTGAGCTACACGATTAAAAAAATTAATGGGAAATATATTGAGCTGCTTGGTTAAAAAAATTAATGGGAAACATACTGAGCTACGTGATTAAAAAATAATGGGAAATATAGTGAGCTACACGATTAAAAAAATTAATGGGAAATATATTGAGCTACACGATTAAAAAATTAATGGGAAATTCTTGATTTTTATGGGAAACCAGATTAATAAAATGGTTAAGTCTCACAGACTGCGATGGGCAGAAGATGTGGCACGATTAAAGAATAAAAGACGGGCATGTAGGAAAACCAGAGAAAAAGCTACCAGTAACTTGGCCAAGAAATATTTAGAGAATAATATTAAGCATGATGAGGGAGGTGAATTATAAGAGGAATGATTGGAAATCATTAGCTCTGGATACGGATGTATGGAAATGTATGTCCACTTTTATTAACTACGAGTTCCACCCACTGAGTTAGTTGTACAGTGTTTAAATATATACCTTCATGTACGTATTGTCTACAGATGGATAGTAGATAGATAGATCATTAGTTGATTAATGTCATTGACATCGTCCGACACCTAATAGCCAATTTTGTCAGTCCATCCAATCTCCTGGTTGTAGATGTTTCTTCTTCATGTATAAATAAATTCGCTGACTCTAGGAGGTTTTAGATCTCCCTCTGTCTCGTCCTTCCTCAGGTCTCCATTCCGAAACAGATCTTGGTAGCCGATCCTCTTCCATTCGCTGGACAGGTCCGTACCATCTTAAATTGCTGAGTTTTAATATAATCTAAAATAGTGTCTTCAATCTTCATTTTCTCCCTTATAACTGAGTTCCTATTTTTTTTTCTTCTTGAAATTCTTGCTGTCCTTCTTATAAAATCCATTTCCATATTTCGATATGGTATTACTTCCACTTCCATACAATATGTATTTTTTATCTTTCCTATCCAGTCTCTCTGGACTGAACACATGTTGTTGGCCGACCCCGATGGTATTAGAGTATTCGAGGACTAGGGGATCATTTCATCTTATATTTTCTATCATTTTTTTCCTAAAGGGCAGATCATGCTCTTAGCTGTAGTGAAAGCAACTCATCTAAGGATGGACACATGAAAAAAAAAATCCCTGGTCCTCCAGGTTGGGGGTTGATGCGGTAGGCCAGCTCCCTCCCGTCAGAAAAAAAATGCAATGCTAAAAAATCTAATAGATGGATAGTCATGGAAGTAATAAAAATTAAGAAGGGAATGAAGATCAAAAAGTGTCAAAGTGGTCTAAAGTAACTCCTAAACCGTATGCCGAATTAGAGGTTCAATATCTTCTTCTAGGGACTAGATTATATTTCCTTCTTACTACTGACTAGTATAGCTACATTTGAAAATACTTTAGAGCATAAATATTAATTTTGAAAATGTTGGTCATCATTCCATTCTTAAACCTGACAATTCAATTATATTATTTTTGAAGATTCCTCAATTTAAGAAACGTACTGTATTACCTTAATGTCCTCGAGTAGGTTTGAAATCGTGATACTTAAATCCACGTAAGAACTCGTTGCCAGAGATTTATTAAATTAATTTTTCTTTTGTTTTATGCTTTCAGTTTCTTGCATCCACCCATTTTATGTCATTGTAACTTTACACTGTTTCTTTGGTCTCCCTGTGATTATCCTTTCTTTTGGTATCCATTTCATTATTCTCCCCACTTATCATTTATTTTATATGCGGTTTATGTGATAATTCAATTTTAATTCCTGAACAATTGTCTAACTGTTGATAAGATTTTTCTTAATTTCAATTCTTACCAGAGGCTATCTCTATATTCAGTTTTCAAGTTTCTTGAAATTCTCTTATCATTAATTTGTGTATTTGAACTATAGCTCAGCATCCACAACCATAGCTTAGCTCTGATCTTACTATAGATATATCAAATCTAGTTTTAATTAATCTTACTATATATATATCAAATCTAGTTTTAATTTATTTTCGCAAATTATATATATATATATATATATATATATATATAAGATATATATACACGGTAACTAGCTAATACACGGCGTGCGCTGCTACACCTAAATAAATTATGTATTTTTGCATTTAGTTGAATAAGTAAAAGGAAAAATAAATATTAATTTATATCATTATTTTTAGATACCCCTTGCTGATTACCCGGCGTTGTCCGGGAATCTACGCATCTCGATGTACTTGGCATAAATGAGCTACACAAATTCGAATTTTGAGTTATCCATAAAAGAATACCCGCCGTGCGCTGCTATGCTTGCCCAGGAATCTACTTATCCCGATCTTCTTGGCATCAATGAAAGACAAAAATTGTTATTGTGAGTTATCCTTAAAATATAATCATATGCTGTCGCGGACTTTTCTGTAGAGGTTTTTGAGATATTCAATTCTGTGTACAATAATTTTGTGTATTTGTTATGGTTTAGGCAGCATAAGCCATTTAAGCTTACAAAAAGCGACATTTGTTTCACGTTTTTTTCACTACAGAAGGTGATTTTTAAGGGTGAAGGGCTTGAGCATTAAAGTTGTCTTATAACCTATAACCTTCCCCGGGAAAATCCTGAACATTTTTGCAAAAAGCCCCATGACAATCGGGTGAATGGTATGGCAGCACATGCTTGCCCGGGAATCTACTTATCCCGATCCCCTTGGCATCAATGAAAGAGTGTGTTATCTATAAAAGATTAATATATGTTGTCGCGGACTTTTTTGTAGTTTTGAGATATTCAATTCTGTATACATTAATTTTTATTTGTTATGGTTTAGGCAGCGTAAGCCATTTAAGGGTAAAAAAGGGACTTTTTCCAGTTTTTCACTACAAAGGGTGTTTTTAAGGGCGTAGGAGTTCAGTATCTCAACTCTCTTATAGCCTATGTTCATCCCGGGAATCTCATGAACATTTTGCAAAAAAAAGAAACATTACAATCGGACCAACTGTGTGGCCGCGCATAAAGTACGAACAAATAAACAAACAAACATTCATTTTTATATATTAAATATAGTTGAATTAGACTTTCTTAGAAGACCAGCTAGAAAGTCAAAAAATAAAAAAAAATGCTGAAGTAAGACGTTTAATACAACATTTATGCAAAAATATGTAGTAGATGTGATATACGAAAAAAAAAAGTGTACATATAACGGAATGAAAGACGGAAACCTGGCAAAGCAATATGAGATGGACACCAGATGGGGAAAACAAGAAAGGAAGACCAAATGAAAATGAGAGAAATGGAGCAAGAAGATACAAGGAATTGAAAAGCCTACAAAACACAGATACGTTGCATATGGAACAATGGGGAATTAAGATAAAATAGTGAATAGCATGTTATGTACTATTTTCAAATTTGTTTGGCTGAGGGAAACCTACAGCAATGTAGAATGTTTTAAATACATAAATAAATAATATAATGGTGTTTAAAGAATCACCAATTTCAGTCGCCATATTTGTTTGATATATTACCTCATTGATTGTAGTGTTTGTACTGTTAGTTTGTATACCAAGGTATTTAAATTTAATTACTTGTTCCTCTATTTTTCCATTTATCTCTAGTTTTACTCTTACTAGTTCTTTTGAAACTACCATACAGCGTATATTTTGTTTCGTTTATTGATAATTCAGGTTGCATGCTTTTGCAGTTAATTAAATTTTGTAGGGAATTTAAGCTGTTCTCACTTGGATATAAAAGTGCTATACATAACTGATATTTAATATTCTAATACTAATTCGTACTGCACTTTACTTCATCATTATTTAATTTGATGTTTTCGTCCATAATTAACCTAAAAAACAATGGCGCTTAATGCATCTCCTTGTCGTATTCATTTTTACAGGCATTTCTATTGAAATACTATTTTCATTTTTAATTACTGTGTTGTGTTATTATAAACAATTATGTGAAATGGACATGAACATTATTTGATTTTCTCTCATGGAAAAGTTAGTTTTAGCGTAATTTTTAAATTATATATATATATATATATATATATATATAGTAGAAAACAGTTTTCAGATACTTTTGAAATCCACAATGGGTTGAAGCAAGCAGATGCACTATCTCCTCTACTATTTTATTTTGTACTAGAGAATGCCATCAAATCTTTAGAGGATGAAGAAGGCCTACAACTCAATGGTATTATAAGCTGTTAGTTTATGCTGATGATGTAGTACTATTGGGCGATAGCGAAGAGATACTAAAGACCAACACGCACACATTCTGAGTAACACTAAGAAATTGGGACTGGGAGTAAATATCAATAAAACTAAATATATAGTCACACATAGAAATACATTATATAACGCAAATGGACAGCTAATGACAAATGAGAGAAATTTTGAGGAAGTGGCTGAATTCAAATACCTAGGAACAATAATCACAAATAGGAATGAGATGCACAAAGAAATTAAACATAGGCTCAATTCTGGAAATGCATTACAGAGACTCTTGATGTCCCAGGCTCCTTTCAAAAAAACGTTTAAACTGAAAATATATAAAACTATTATTCTACCAGTTATATTATATGGGTGCGAAACGTGTACTCTTACTATAAGGGAGGAAAGTAGATTACAAGTATTTGAGAATAAAGTTATTAAGGAACATGTTTGGACCAAACAGAGATGAACAGACAGGTGAATGGAGAAGACTTCATAACAATGAACTACATGGCCTTTATACGAAGCCAGATGTAGTAAGAACAGTTAAGTCTCGTAGACTGCGATGGGCAGGACATATTGCACGTATGGGGAATGAAAGACGTGCCATGGAATCTTCTTGTAGGAAAACCAGAGAGAAAACGCCCAGTTGGTAGACCAAGAATGAGTTGGGAGAATAACATTAACTATGATTTGAGGGAAGTAGATTATACAGATGATGATTGGAAAACATTGGCTCAGGATAGGGATGTATGGAGGGCTTATGTCCGCGCGGCCATGAACCTACGGGTTCGATAGTGCCAGTAAGTTAGAGTTAGTTTTATATATATATATATGCAAATACAATATACTTCAGCCATAAAATATACTAATGATCAATTTATCTTTCTTGATATTTTAAACATTTCATTTCAGAAAGTAATGCGCTAAAAATTCCAAAAAATGTGTACCGCAATTGAAAAAAAATAAAATAAAAAAATTAAGACAAAAACATTATAAGAAAAAATAATTGAAACTCAACTGAAGTCAACTACAGATTTCAGCCGACTGTGCTAGTGATGTTTCTGGTAATACAATATAAACAAAGAAACAAAAAAACTCAGTCAAAGTAATAGCACATTAACAAAAAGGTCAGTGTAAGATATAATACCTAAACTTCCTCGACACGTGAAATTGAATCAATAGAAATCAAGTAGCAAGCCTACAGAATTCTTGTGAGATAAAGTTTTGTATTATAGGGACTAATATATTCAAGAGAATGAGGAAAGTACTAAAATGTGTATTTATAAATACTTTATCGAAAATAATTATTAATATAAAGTCTGCAAAGTGCTAAAATATGTAGGCCTATTTATGGAGAAAATGACGAAGATATGCCCATGATATATAATATCTTAAAAAAAGCGTTTTTATGTGAAAAAAAAAAACAATCAATATTTATTGTCGAACCTCGACAACACAAATGAAATAAAATTATTTACATACAAATCCAGGCTCTACCGATATCACTGTTTTCAGATTGTTTAGAATTAAAATTATTTTCCTTTCATTCGATGCAATGCCAAAACTAGAAGAAAAGTAACAACGCATAGAATTCAACGTATAAAAAATAAAGAGTTTATGCTTATTAACTGCAAAGTAGTATTGAATAAGAAAACAAGATGCAGGCGTGTAAAACATCCCTCAAGCAATAGTAAGACGTGAACATAAACCTAAGGAGTGGCCATTAACCAGACAATAATGGCTTTTTAATGGTTATGCCTAAATATATGTTAAAGAAAGGCTTCACGGTTGTAAAAAAACTGAAAGGAGGTCATGACTCTTGACCTTGCCCCTGGGATGACCTCTACCTAACAAGTGTCAAGAAAAACTACTTTGTCAGCTTCTACCTTCCACAAATTTGCAATTCTGTAAAGCTGGAAATACAGATTATTAAAAAAAAAAGTGAAGTATGGATCTTTCCCTAAAAAAAGGAAAAAACCACACACACAATTACTAAACTACAAAATCCATCTAAGCTTCGCTACTTGATCTTTAATTGTTATGACAACGCCCAATATCAATAAAATGCTTTCTTATGAAGATAATTATTCATATCGGCCTTTAGTTCGTAAGAAATAATAACAACAATAGTATACGACTGATATCCAGGCGTGAAAAGTCTAGAAGGCCCTTGCCAACTTCTGATCTCACATCCGGATGTGTCATTTACAGAGTTGAACAATTATCCAGTCGTGTAATGGTGGCATGTGGCCAGCAGGTCGGCTTTCCAGGTTGTTACAGTTGGTTTTATAAACCTAGAACTATTTATTGTACCTACCCAAATTCCTCACAATGGTGGATGGGCATCGGCATATATTGATCAAATTTTGATATAAAAATCCCATGAGGATTCTAATCAGCGCTTGTCCATAGCTCTGCGCCAAGACATGATACTTTAGCGCATCTGTACAATTAATCACAAATACGAAATTCTAATACGAAGCATTCATGTTCAGAAAATGATCCACGAATTAATGAAGCTGTTTTTGCGAATAGTATCAAAGTTTTACATAATTTGTTAACATTATACATTATTTATTTTATAATTTTTCTGAACCTCTAAGCCAGGGGTCACCAATTAGATTTCATGGAGGTCCATTTTCAAAGTAGTAAATTCAGTCGAGCTCCGAAACCACAGTTGATTAAACATACGAAGCTTTTATTAAGTAATTAATATTATAAGGAAATTATTTAAATCATGCTATGGGTATGAATTGCACAAATTAAACAAAACACATGGTAAATACTAAAAGGATACAGCACAGCAGTACACAGCTATTAATTTCAATAATTATTAATAAGTATATGATAAATTTAACATATGGTCAGAGTTGCATTTAAAAATCTCACTTCACAAATTTCGTGTTTTTCACGATACCAGATTTCAAACGGAATTCTATTCATCTTCAGTCAAATCTCCGACCATAAGCAGTACTGCCAACCGAGCCAACAATAATACTATCATGACATGAACTTTAATGAACTCACATAAATCGAACGAATATTTATTTGAATAATGCAAAGATTCTATTTTCTAAGTAAAAGCTGTAAAAAATAATCCATCTTTAGCAACACTAGTAAACAAATAGGCTACATTCGTTAGATAAAATCAGCATTTGAATATTTGTAAAAATTATTTCATGGACAAAATAGTAGCACAATATAATACAAAATTATATAGCTTACACTTCAAAAGCGACAGGAAACTGTAATAACTTTTTAACAATGGTATTTACGATAAAAATTACAAGATATAATTCATTACTCTGTGTGTACTTACCCAACATAAATATGATGGAGGCCTATGTGCGATGGATATTCTTATTATCCACTTATTAATTTATATATTTTATGTATCATATAGAGTTTGTTCATTTAAATATGACGAACTCATAATTTTAATAAGTTACATAATAAATTGTACATAAATAACTGCGGTTTCTATCCATCTACAGTAATTCAGTCCGAGGGCAGGTTTTTCACTGTAATTTCTCGCTGCTCTCCATACCGGTGATAGATGATGATGATGATCGGATGATTTTCGGGGACCGTTGGCTTCCAGACATTTGTCTTACAGATGACAAAAAAACCCGAAAAAACCTAATCCGGGAGCCTGTCCCGACCGGGAATCGAACCCGGGTCCGCTGCGTGGCAAGGCAGCACGCTACCTCGAGACCACAGCAGTGGACAACTGCGGTTTAGGCTAGTATTGAATCATGCGGAAGTGCCCAAAACTTTTAGACTGTAACACAATCTTGTCATGGCATAAAATTAATTATTCTTTCCGGACAATTTTGAATGTGACGCTTGGATTCCGATCCATTTGTAAACTTCCACTTCAGCACCTCATAAATAAATAAAAAAAATCATGTTACATGACGGATCGATACCCATAGGAGAAAAAGATCCAGAATTTGTATGAATTTATTTGACTCATTTAGCCTTCCATTATCACTTTACACCCCCAGACTAACTATGCTCCCATTTAACATCCTAATTTGTTACAAAAACATCGCTCTGAGCAAAACTTTAACTAGCTTTATTTATCATTGTTACACTGCCTCAAGCGGGTAATAAATACAACCATCAGAAATAATTTAAATGTGTTTAAGTCATTATAATACAGGGCATAGTCATTCCGAACCGAAACTAAAAGTTTCCAATGTTAACTGGCACACCTGCCTTCTTAATTCTGATGGTACGCATTTGAATTACTAAGATAGGGTTTAGAGATATAAATGCGTAAATAAGAGTTAAATTGATACTTACAAGACACTGTGAAATTAGGGGGAACATAATAAAAATGCTGGGTCTATCGAAATATGGTCAAATTAGAGAAATTAAAATATTCATGTCAAAATATAAAACTATAGAAAATTCTGGAATATCACTAATATAACAACGTAAATTTATTTAAAGCAACCGTTTTAAATAACGATTTTAAACGTTGTCGATATATTAATGATCTTCAGTTGAAGAGGAATTATGCTAATTAAAATTATTTTGAGTTTAACGGATTTCTAGAGTGAAAAGTTACATTGATTTTCAAACAAAAGTCATTCGTGAGTTCAGAATTTGGGATCTTTATCTGCCCTCAAAACTGACTATGAGAGTTTGGTTTTTATAGGCCTATATTAACTATCAACTAATATAATTCACATTTTTCACAAAATAAATTAAGTTCCACGCTTTACCCGAGGGTTTAAGGTACATTGCCTTGGTGCAGAGATACGGGAATTGAGCTGATTCGAGTCGCCACAGGGGAAGAAATATGGACGTGGAATTTTGGGATGGGTGCCCACCCAAAACTGAGTAATTTGGATTGCCAGAATAAGTAGCGGTTCCAGGTAAAAAAATTATAACGACTGGGGGCTCGATATGCTGACCACATTCACCCCAATCTAGTCATATGGTTATCTATCTCTGTGATAGGTGTGAGGCCAGCAGTCAGATAGAAAGTCAAGAGCTTTCTAGGCCATTCGCGCCATGCAGATTTACAAAGGAAATTGAGAGGCTAATGTGATTGGGGTTGAGTATGTATAATTTATAATTCGTTAGACATTTATTACTTTTTTAATATTCGCACAAAGTTGCGGCGATTTAACTCTAGTTGTTAGACCCTACATTGCAGCATTAACATGAAGATCACTTTAAACTAATTATAATGATCTTGCATTGTTTATAGCGAGAACAAAAAAAAAAAAAAAAAAAAAACCTGTCTTGTAACATACGGCATCAAAAGGACTGAAGAGGATAAAGAAAATCGGCCATATGAATTTATTTTCTTTTTAATTAATTATGTAAAGTAAATTAATTGAATAGAAGAATTTTATCTTAATTATAGAGGCTTTCCAGATAAGCAATTTGTTATATAGAACCAAAGGACTCAAAAAAAAAAAAAAAAAAAAGAACTGATAAACTCGATACTAATAATACAGTATTAATATGAAATAGAAATATCAAATGGTACGGAATGATTTTGGACCTTAGAAAAAAAATGTATTTTCAAAATTCTATCTCTTATAGAACCTTTAGAATGTGTTAAATGTCTGATGGGTAATGCGAGAGATATATATTTAAACATGCAAAAAAAAAAATATATATATAGATATATGGATTAGGGACTCTCCTGGCGCACCATTATCATCATCTCACCCATCATATCATCGGGGCAACGTAACCCCGCCTTCCAGGCGCCCCAACCTCAGAAGTGGGTTACAAGTACGCCATGTCAGGAGAGAAACCAGGAATATCGAAAGACAAACCTGGGGCATTTGGGAAAAAAAACATATATATATATATATATATATATATATATATATATACCGTAGAACAGTGTTACGCTAAAAGTAACATAGGCCTATATATTTCCCCCACTATTTGCCACATTTTACGTATTATTTAATAGTTGAATTCAAAGAAAATATTTGATAAATTATTAATAGTTTGTCTTCATCCAAAGCCCATGAAGGTCCATACCATTCCATACCCCTACTTAATTACTTAATTTTTATATTAGAGTACGATAATCTAATTCAAACAAATTTAAAAATTGATTTCGTATTTCGAACTACTTATCTCCAACATCTCAACAAACAAATAAATATATTGGGTTTAATTTACACAGACTATTTAACTCATGCCCCAAATGGGAGTCAATTACCAATCACGTTTCAATGATTTCTGTTTTACAACCAATCAGAGCCGTGTTTCACGAAATATTTATCAGTGTTAAATTTACCATATTAAAGAAAGCTCCTCCTTTTTTATATTCTGAACAGGTCTGACCATTATTTTGCAGTGACTAAGCCTGTGAGAAATACGGCTACCAGATTGTATATATAGTGCATAAATGTCAACACATAGCGCTTGCAGGAGTTAATATAAAAACATTTGTAGCAATTTATTATACCACCAAAAAAGAAACCACTGTTTGCACTTTCTTAAATGTATTTTTTCCCAGGTAATAATCCAGAAAAATATAATTGTCATGTTTACACCATACGACATCAGAAAATCAGAAATGAATTAATATACAGTTTGATGTGTTTCATTTTTTCTCCACTAGAGAGCATTCTTACAATATTGCGTTCATTTGGCAATAAATAGTATGATCTGGTTGCAGTGATAAACAAAAGAAGCAGATGAAGCGTACCTATCGTTTCTCATTTGTTTTCAAACATCGCCGTTTACATTAAATATATAAATATTTTAAAATAACTATAGTTAAATAATGATTTGTGAGTAAATAGCTTAATTTTATTCGTTAAATAGTCCTAACAAATGCCACTCTTGATTTCCAAATTCTCTAGATAAATTAACTCCTCACTTCGTGAGTCGTAAATTTATCGATAATTTGGAAATCACTCGTGGCATTACTTATGAACATATAGTTATATTCAAAAGATACGAATTCAAGTGTAAGACGGAAGTCTGTGAAAGCTTGCCACTGCGCAAGACATGTGAATGTGCGCAATAAACTCCATGTTTAGTGTTGTTAGATCATTGACTCGCCATAAAGCAATGCCAACCAAGGGATATTACCCTCATATACCGAGCATTATGCTAGTTAAATATTATTTCAAATCATAAAACATAATAGAAAGACTAGTTCTCTAAATAATACATTTACAACTTGCTATTTTTCTCTAAGATGAAATATAATTGCTAATTGTAATGATTCAAAGCCGGGAAAGTAGTTAGATTTTAAGTTAGTAAAATATAAACTGCATAAACTATTACCAAACTAAAAGTCAAAAGGAAAATTATGATTTCAACAAAGATACCGATTGAATCTATACAAACCGACTTTCTTAAGCTTCATCGAATTATTAGAATTTGTAATTGCAACACACACTTATCGTTTTAACATTAATAGTTTCTATACAGTCATGTCCTTTATAATATACATGGATCAAAAATAAATGTTTCCTTATAACAGATGGCTGTAGCCAACAAGATAATACCAACCAACACACTGTCACTACACAATCCGGAGCGGGGACATCAGCTCTCCATACACCCCTATAATATGCTGATATTTTCCAATCACCTCCTGTATAATTCACCTCTCTCAAATCATGGTTAATGTTTTTTTCCGACCTCATTCTACTAGCGCGATCTCTCTGATTTTCTTACGAGAAATCCCCATGCCCCTCTTTCATTCCCCATTCGTGTCATATGTCCTGCCAATCGCAGTCTACGAGACTTTTATTATCTAGTCTGTTTTCCTATATTGATCATGTAACTCACTGTTATGTAGTGTTCTGCACTTACCTGTCCATCTCTCTTTGATCCAAAAAAAATTCCCATACTTTAATTACTCTCTCAAATTTTAAAAATAGATTAAGTTTCTAAAGTGATCACAACAAACGTTTAATTTTGTCCATTAATGTTTCTCCTTATAACGTTACAGTTCCGCTGGACCCCATCTGAACCTGTTGCTTCATACATTTTTAATTTTTTCTACCGTCATTTCAACTTCTAATGTGCCTGGCCCTGACTAATGTTTCTGCTGTTTGTAAATCATCGTCTCTGCATATACATTTAATAGGCAATAAAATTAATGTTTCTATCTATTTAATATATTCCTGAAATCACCAATTTTCACATTCCCATAAACATTCCTAATTATATTTGTTCTGGCTCGAAGCCCCTGTCTTTCTATCATTATTCCATGAAACAATTGACTGATGTTCCTGTTTCTTGAATCAATTTCAAGGTCATTAATATTTTTTCTCAAATTAACCCTAATTTACTATTTAAAACCCTAATGATTTCCCGTCTAATATTACCCAAGTGTTGTAAATGTACTTCAATTGGATCTTGGAACGATTTAATTGTTGTTAGGTTTCTTTTATTTACAATGTCAGCAGATTCCTTATCAAATCATATTGAAAATAGGGCTCTTTCTAGAAAAAAGGCTACGAATGAAAGTAATACAACCAAAATATTTGCCAAAAAATAATCGTTGCATAATCTAACGGTTGTAAATGAGCAGTCATCCATTTACATTGTTATTTGTAACAGTGAAATAATTGAAAATCGTTACAATTAATACTGCCAATTGATAAAATGAAATGCAAATTATCTTCTTCTTCCTTCCAAGTATTAGGCCAAGGCCTGTTACGATCCTATAGAAAATTTCCCCTCCAGCGTTTCATAGGACGGCCCAGAGATCTTCGTCCTTTTGGTATATAATTATAAACAGCTTTGGGGATCCGATTTGAACTCATTCTTTCAAGATGGTGTTTCTAATTTAGTTGGTACTGTTTAATATATTCCAAAATTGGCATAGTCTTCAATTCTTTTAAGATATCGGTGTTCCTTTTCCGATCCCATCTGGTGTAACCCGCTGTTCTGCGCATGAATCTCATTTCACAAGCCGTTATTCTGCTTTCATGTTGTCTTTTTAGTGTCCATGCTTCACTACCATAGGTCAACACTGGTCTAGCCAAAGTGTTATATAAACGTAATCTGGTGTTTTTTTGTACAAGGGATGGTTTCATAACTTGATTAATAATTCCCAAACTTTTATTATAACTAGTAATTTTTTCAGGGATATCCTTTTCATCCCAGATAGAGAGATAATATCCAAGATATTTAAATTGATTAGATCTCTCTAAAATTTTATTCTGGAGACAGATTTTACTTTGTATGGGGTCCTTCCCATGAAATGCCACAATTTTTAATTTTGTTAATTGATATTTCCATATTAAATTTGGCACCTATTTTTTTGTAAATTATGAATTTACCGTTGCAAATCATTTTCGGAAAGTGCCATAAGAGCTAAATCGTCTGCAAAAAGAATATCATCGAGTTTGAGGTTCCTATTGATGGGTACATATCCTCGTTGTTTGTTCCTCCATTCGTTTATTAATCTATTCATATATATAAAAAATGAAAAGCACCGATGAAAGTCCACATCCCTGTCTTACTCCAGTGTTGATCTTTTTCCAAGAAGATAATTAATTTGCCATCTTGTTTTACAGAGATTTCATTATCTTTATAGATGTTGAAGATATTAGTATATATTGTTGTGGAACGTTATCATCACCTAAAATTTGTAATAATATATTTCAGTCTACTTTGTCGAAAGCCTTTATGAAGTCAACAAAGGCGGTATGAGTTTCTATATTGAATCCTTGTGCTTTTCTAATAGTAGTTTTAGAGTGAAGAATCCATCTGTACAAGGTCTACCCTTTCTGAATCCATTCTGCTCTTCTCCAATTATATTTTCATGTTTTTTTTTTAAATTTATTCTTAATTATATTAGCATAAATTTTATATCCAGAGTTCAGCAAGCTAATTCCACGATAGTTATATTTGATTTGGCGACTTCCTTTTTTGAAGATTGGTATTACAATAGATTTGTTCCAGCTTTGTGGTGGTTCTTGTCCTTCCCATATCATATTAAGGAGAATAAGAAATCTGTCTAAAAAATTTTTAGTTGAAAATTTAAATAATTCTTGATTAATGAGGTCTTCTCCGGGAGCTTTGTTACTTTTTACTGATTTAACAACATCAGTTAATTCATCTACAGAAATTTCTTCCAAAGCAGTGTTATTAGAGATCGGTATTTGTAATAAATCATCTTTTTGTGTCCATATATGATGAAAGTAGTTAATCCAAGATTCTTAAGATATACAATTTAAATGTGCATTTTCTTTTGAATCATTATTTAAATTTTTTAAAACTTTATATATTTTTGGTTGAGGCCTAGTGATAAGTTAAAATTTTCCAAAAATGATACAAACTGTTCCCAGCTTTGTCTATGTTTTTTGCGAACTTCATTTTTAGCTATGGCTCTCTTCCTATGATACTCTACTTCATCTTCATCTTTTTTTGTAGACAAGAATTTTTGTACGCTTCATGTTTATCATCAATTACTTTTTTGATGTTTTCATCCTATATCCGTAGTCCTCTTTTCCGATTCCATTTAGTTTTGATACCCAGGCTTTCATTTGCTGCTTGTGTCAAAATACTTTGTAGAGCAAGCCATTCTTCTTCAATATTTTCGCCAATCGGCGTTTCTTGAACTAGACGATCTAATCTGCACTTGTATAGCCAGGTAATGGTGGGGTCTCGGAAAAGACTTACTTTATAAGTATGGTCCACATTTTCAAATTTTATATTATAAATTTTATTTTTCCATCTTGGTGGCATATGAAATGCAAATTATATAACTATTAAAATGATATTTTCGTAACATGAAATTGTTTATTTTTAATTACGCTTTTAATGAAATAAAAATTGGTGTTCCGAACTTATTATTTGTGTCCATATAATTTATATAGTCCACCGCTGAGGTCTCGAGGTAGCCTGCTGCCTTGTCACGCAGCGGGCCCGGGTTCGATCCCCGGTCGAGGCAGTTTTTCTGGGTGAGGTTTCTATCGGGGTTTTTCCTTACCTGTAAGACAAATGTCAGGAAAACTTTAAGGCCCAAAAGGTCCCTGAAGACATATGGCCATAATCCTTATCATTATCATCATCATCATAATCATCATCATCCTTCACCGGTGTGGAAAGCAACGGGAAGCTACTACACTTACAATTCCCTAGTAAAGCTGCAAGCATAGTATGAAAATGCTATGATTGCAGTGAAGGACCTGCCCTCGGGCAGAATTACTATGGATGGATAATTTATATTGACTATCCATTCTTGTTTACTTATAAGTTGCCAAGTTTGCTATGGTTACTCACACAGGGAAATCAAATTATCAATCTCCTAAAATATAGGATATCTCATTATTCATATAATTACAGCTTACTTAAAATGAACAAATTAATTTCTTACAGTAACAGATAAAAGTTTTCGTCGTATGAATGCGCATCACGGCAAACCCTAGCATAATTCATTTAACTTGTTAATTAGGCCACGAATATACTTTTCTTATATATAAATGCCATTCTTTATTGCAGCAAGCTGCAGGAGCTTAAACAAGTATAAGTTACATTACAAGTATATAAATGAGGTTAAAGGTTACAGAAGGTGAAAGTTATAACCCTTTCATTGTTCTTTTTTTTTGTGGAATGTTCTGTAAAAAAAGATTTAATCGGTTAAATTTAAATATTCAAACATTAGCATACGCAAATGGATTTTTACTTGCAAATGAGTTCCATTATCTCAAATTCTTTTCCACAGAAAATGTCGAGAATGAGCGATTCCACGCCATCGCCATGGCATGACAACATTCACGCATAGTGCATACAAGCGCTCGGATTCAGTAAGTTCGGATATACTCGATAATAATGTTATGTCATTTTGGACTAGGTATGTTACTGAATATCGATTACAGAATTAACTAACTAACTAACTCACTGGCTTTATCGAATCCGTAGGTTCATGACTGCGTAGACATAAGCTCTCCACACACCCCTATATATATATCCAATTTCACATTTTTTAAAGGAGTACAACGGCAATAGTCCCTGTGATGCATAATAGCATGCATTTCCAGAACTGAGCCGATGATTAATGTCTTTGTGCAACACACTATATTATATTTGTAGATAATAAATAGGGTCTATAAACATTTTACAAAAATAATAATTTTAAATCCATTTTATCCAATTCCATTTCTACTTGTAACTATTTTTTTGTCTTTATAGAATATAAGTAACTCACTGTCTAACCCAGTGGCTTATGGCTGCACGATATAAACTCTCCATACATTCCTATCCTCAGGTAATATTTTCCAATAATGTCCTGTGTAATTTACCTCTATCGATCGTGATTATTGTTAATTCCTACAAGAAGTTTCCATGTGTCTCTTACATTCCCTATTTATGCCGCATGTCCTGTAGACCGCAGTTTACGAGATTTAACCGCTCTTCTCATTTCCGGATTTCTATAAAGATCATATAGCTCATTGTCCAGTTGAATAAAATTGCAAGTACATATAAACAGTTATCTGATATTTATTTTGAGAATCTGGTGGCCAAAAGCCGTATCAAAGGAGGAATTATGGAAGATATCATAGGATGAGATCTGGAAGGAGATCAAATATCGCAAATGGAAATGGATTGGGCACGCTCTCAGAAGAGAACTAAACAGTGTGCCAAAGAGCACTATAATGGAATCCAAAGGGATTGCCGGGAAGAAAAAAAAAAGAGGAAGATCAAAAATTACATGGCGCAGCACTGTAACAACAGAAATTGAACAAGGAAATAGTTGGAATGAAGTCAGGAATTTGGAGAGAGAAAAAAAATACGGTGGCGTGGTTTCACAAAGGTCCTATGCTTTTAAGAGTGGCAGGAACTTCTAATGTTGTTATGTTGGGTTATCTATTGGACTGTTTTTCTTCGGTCAAATTTTTTCCCCAAGCACTTAATTTTCAAACACTGCTAGAATAATATATTTTCCTTTTTAAAGTCTTTGGCATCCATATAACATAATTGCAAGAATTGTCGATTTATGTATGTTTAGTTTAACTTTTTTTTACAAAGACTTGGATGACAAAAGTCCACGTAATGCACAATAGCACTTGTCAAAGTCGCTATTTTGAAATTCTGACGTACACTCCTAGAAAATTCATAAGGAGGAACATATAGAAAGAAGTCTTTGCAGTGGATCGGGATTGGAAAAAGAGTCATATTTTTTTTTATCAAATTACATTTCCTACAATAAAGAAGTTCTCACTCTTGTATATCGTTCTCCTGGCACTCGATTTGACCACAGGTACACCGCTGTTCGTGACCGCAATGGTGGAGTGTCTATGTCGTGTTTCCGGTAGTTTTAACGTCGTGGATTGGACAAAATCCATCGATTCGCGTGAAATTCAACCAGCAGAAATAACAACGGCTGTCGGAGCACTATAGGCCTATATATATATATATATATAGGGATATATAGGGTGAATTTTAATTACACCGACAAACTGCTAAGACTGATTCCTGACTGCAAAAGGAGGAATAAATGGCCTATGAATAAGTGTCCATAAATGCATCGTTACCAAGCTAAGTGGCACTAACGAATGACATTATTCTCTCGGCCCTGATGCATGACCTGCTGGATCACCGGACTTAAACCCCCTGGATTTTTTATCTCTGGGGGGCATCTGAAAAGCATTGTGTATGCTGAACCAGTTTCTGATGTGCATACCCTTCAACAACGTGTCCACGCCTGTGACGATATTCGGAGAGAGGCCAGAACATGCGAAAGAGTGAGGTAATCCATGATACAACGTGTGAGCGCGTGCATTGCAAAACAAGAAAAACGTTTTTAAATTATTATATTGTCACCATTGATTTATTTTCCCTAAGAATTTCCATGGAAGCCATTTTGAACATATGTTGTGACGTGGGTGCGGTTATGCTATGTACTGTGTGCCGGGACGATTTGTTGTCGTTGCATGCAAATCGTTCATTTCCGGACACATGTTTATAGGAGCTTTTTCCTTCATTTCAAGTCAGGAATCAGTCCCTGAAGTTGGTCGGTGTAATTACCCTTCACCCTACATATATACTATGCCAGGTTGTTACCTGATTACCTGATGTAGTACTTCAATTTCAGGAAAAAATTATCTAGTCCACACAACTCAATTGATTCGAGACTGGTTTTCGAGGAGATAGGTAATCGAACTGATAAACTGGACTCCTCGATCTCCAGATTTGAACCAAGTCAAACACAGTAGATACTAATTTGTGGAAAATTTGACTCGATTCCCTCCAAGACGCCATGATGATTTGCGGATTCGTCTACGATACCAGGGATACCGTAGCTTAAACTGTCGTTATTTGAAAATACTAAAAGACTACTCAATCCCAAGCCCACTCGACTATGAGATGTAATCGAGACAGATGGACGAAATGTTGAATCTTGGCATCTTCCTTTTTTTTTACAATGAGTTGTGGCTCTTTACATAATAATAATAATAATAATAATAATAATAATAATAATAACATTATTATTATTATTACTATTAATCATTATAATGAGAATTTTGGGAAAAATACATTGAAATAAAGTTAGGAATATATAAACTTAACTTGCTTACAAAGGCGGTATCGGTACTTTTATACGGTAGTGAGTCGTGGGTAACAAATAAGAGGAGTTCGAGTAGAATACAAAGGGCAGAAATGACTTTTCTAAGAAGGACCAAAGGATGCACAACATTGGACCACATAAGAAATGAGGAAATACGAAGTTAATTAGAAATATATTCAATAAATGATAGAATTCAACAACACCGCGCCGGCTGGGAAGAGCATGTTTGGAGAATGGAAGAAACAAGATTTCCCAAGATACCATATAATTATAAACCAAAGGGGTTAAGGGAAGTGAAAATTGGATAATGAAATCAAGGGATAAAAGCAGGATACAGACTGCGGAAATCCTGTTTTTACGTAATGTGAAAGGATGCACAAGAGCGGATAGAATAAGGAATGAAACTATACGAGAAGAATTAAATATATATAAAATTGAAGATAAAATCAGTGAAAATAATAAGAAATGGACAGAACACTTAATGAGAATGAACAACGAAAGAATACCAAAAATAACCTTCCTGTATAATCCCAGAGGAACAAGAGATGTTGGCCGACCACGTAGAAGATGGACTCCACTTTTAACTTCGCCGGAACAGGCCGCATAGCCTAAACCTTGTAGAAGAAGAAGAAGAAGAAGAAGGGATTAAGGGATGTAGGAAGACTTAGGAAGAGACGCAAGGAATCATTGTGAATTCGGAATAGGTGAATCGCCTAAACCTTGAAGTGAAGAAGAAGATGATGATCATGATGGACTTGCTTACAATGTGCAAGAGCGGGTGGTTGTATTAACCTTCGACCGGGCTCTTAATCTTGTGGTCAACGTTCCTTCTTGGGTTCGATTCCCGGTCTTAGACATGTGGATTTTTCTATAGAGGAATTGTACACATTTCATCCGGATCTGAGTTTATGTGGATGTCTATTTGTGTATGGTGTGTCTCTATGATAAAGGGGAAAAAAAAAAAAAAAAAAAAAAAGAGAGAGAGACAAATCGGAATGTTTCAAACTGTGTGTGTATATATATATATATATATATATATGAAAACTAAGAATATGTGTAGTTTCAATGGCTGTGTTAACCGTAGGTACCAGAGTTCCTCTTCGTGACGCAGTATAGGCTACCATACTCTCCTTAGCTCACAGCACAATAAAGACGAATATAAGTCATCATGTAAACAGCCCACTAGTCCCTTACTATTTACATATTTTTCCTATTATTATTATTACTATTATTATTGTTACTAATATTATTATTATTATTACTATATAATTATTATTTACTCACTCACTCACTCACTGGCACTATCGAACCCGTAGGTTCATGACCGCGCGGACATAAGCTCTCCATACATCCCTATCCTGTGCTAATGTTGCTTCCTATAAAGACCATGTAGTTAATTGTTATGTAGTCTTCTCCATTCACCTGTTCGTTCATCTCTCTTTGGTCCAAAAATGTTCCTAAGTACTTTATTCTCAAATACTTGTAATCTCCTTTCCTCGCTTAAAATAAGAGTCCATGTTTCGCATCCATATAATATAACTGGTAGAATAATAGTTTTATATATTTTCAGTTTAACGTTTTTTGAAAGGAGTTGGGACCTCAAGAGTCTCTGCGATGCATAATAGCATGCATTTCCAGAATTGAGCCTATGTTTAATTTCTTTGTGCATCTCATTCCTATTTGTGATTATTGTTCCTAGGTATTTGAATTCACCCAATTCCTCAAAATTTCCCTCATTTGTCATTAGCTGTCCATTTCCATTGTATAATGTATTTTCTATTACTATTATTAAGTCTATTACTATTATCATTATTACTATTATTATTATTATTATTACTGTTATTATTACTACTACCGTATTACTATTACTATCATTATTATTATTATTATTATTATTATTATTATTATTATTATTATTATTATTATTATTATTATTATTATTATTATTATTTAGATAGAAAAGAATATTTTCCTCACAAAAAATAATAATTGGCTAACAATATCACATTAAAAAAATTGAACGTTGCCAAGTTGAATAAATAATGGTAACTATAATTAAAACTCCTGTGCCAGATTCACCGGATGCACAAAGAAATTAAACACAGGCTCAATTCTGGAAATGCATGCTATTATGCATTAGAGGAACTCTTGACGTCCCAACTCCTTTCAAAAAAACGTTAAACTGAAAATATATAAAACTATTATTCTACCAGTTATATTATACGGATGCGAAACATGGACTCTTACTTTAAGGGAGGAGTATTTGAGAATAAAGTTATTAGACATTTTTTTCGGACCAAAGAGAGATGAACAGACAGGTGAATGGACAAGACTATATAACAATTAACTACATGGTCTTTATAGGAAGCCAGATATAATAATAACAGTTAAGTCTCGTAGACTGCGATGGGCAGGACATGTGGCACGAATGGGGAATGAAAGACGTGCATGGAAGCTTCTTCTAGAAAAAGCAGAGGGAAAACGCCCAGTTGGTAGACCAAGATTGAGATGGGAGAGTAACATTAACTATGATTTGAGGGAGGTGAATTATACGGGGAATGATTGGAATTCACTAGCTCAAGATAGGGATGTATGGAGAGCTTATACCCGCGCTGGCATGAACTTACGGGTTCGATAGTGCCAGTGAGTTAGTTAGTTAGTACCAGATTCACCGAGACATGAAACGCTGGCATTCTTTCACTTAAGTATTTTCCATCATTGTTTAATTGCCCATTTAAGTAAGGTATATATATACAGAATTCCAATTTGTATGCCATTTGTAGTAGTTATATAAAGTTCAATCATGAAAGGAGATCTCTGACAAATTGCTTTGCCCTCCAAAACATTGGCATCAACCTTTACCAAAATTCTATTGGGAAGCAAGAATTATTATTATAATTATTGATGAAGGGAAGATAAAATAAAATAATAATATGAATACTAATAATAAAAATAATAATAATAAACTAGGTCGAAAAGACTTCCCTTCCAATTCAACTGGGCTAAATTGTAGGAATTTTTCGCCTGTCGTCCAATCAATTGTCGGAGTTATGTGATCTGGTTTACGGAGATTGCATATTTATCGCGAAAAGCTTTCTGGGCTCATTGCAATCTTTATCATAGTTTCATGATCATGTCGGTTAATATCCTGGACATTATACTACAATTATTATATTATTATTATTATTATTATTATTATTAATTATATCTATTGAAATGGATTGATTCAGACGCTCAATTTGACATTATAAATTGGAGGAAAAAACAGAAATACAATCATCAGACCACAAATGAAAGTGCAAAATTCAACATTAGATTTTGTAAGATACATACAACTAGAATAGTATGATCATATACGTAGAATGTCATACAAGCTTTGGAATGGATTCCACCTGGAAAAGGAAAGAGAGGTCGACCTAGATTTAAACGGATGGATGATATAAGAAGATGTATGAGGTAGATAGGTATGGAAGAATTAGAATGGGAAGATAGAGAAGAATCGAGAAAGAAGATAACAATTTAAAACGCTTTGGGCACAGGAAGATGTTTTATTACATATAATAATATAATTATATAATAATATTATATTATTATTACTATTATTGCTTGATTCTATTTCCTCTCACGTGTACTAAATTGTATATAATCAACTTCTTGTATGTCTATAAATTAATAATTCATGTGTTACAGATTTTTTTTAAATCTTATGTGGATTTACTTTCTTGGTATTTTTCTTCTGGACACTCGATTAATTTCTATTCTCGTCACAATAATTCCAGATGAAGGAGACCAACCACAGATTGTTACCATGTACATAATTTGTAGCTACTTGTCACAGATAACAACCACTAAATTTCTAATCACAGCTGGAGATGGGCAAATGTCTCCAGTGTGGGCATCATAACATTATCCTTACAAGATTGGTCAGCAATCATCCAAAAGCGATGTAGAGATTAATTTAATATAAAACTGGTCTACAAAAAAAATAAAGTTTATTTTTGTCTCCAAGCGGTGTAATTTTACAAAACAATATTCTAAATGTTAGAAAAATTTCTTATAACTGAATTTTATTATTAAGTGAAGAAAAAAAACTTTTATGATTATTAGGAATATTTAAAATAATGCGAAGTCATAAAATCATAATAAAAATGTAGGCTATTCACTTGACTACTTAACTCATTCCCTAAATAGTAGTCAATGGCCAATCACGTTTCAATGAATTTTGTTTTACAACCAATGACAGTCGTGTTCCACCTCGCTCTTTATCGATTTATGTTTATCAGCTCCTGCATTTGTGATAAAGAAAGCTCCTCCTTTTTAATATTCTGAACAGGTCAGAACATTATTTTGCAGTGACTGACTCTCCAACAAATACTAAAAAAAAAAATCTATAATGTTGGTTATAATATACAGTTTGGTGTGTTTCATTATTTCTCCATTAGGGTGCATTCTTACAATATTGCGATCCTATTTGGCAATAAATAATATGTAGTTGCAGTGAAGAAACATATCCTCACATTTGTGATTTGTTTTCAAACATCGCCGTTTACATTAAATATATAAATATTTTAACATCCCGGTAACTATATTTAGATAATGATTTTTGAGTAAACAGCTTAATTTTAATCGTTATATAGTCCTAACAAATGCCACTCTTGATTTTCAAATCCTCTAGATAAATACATTCGTGACATTACTTACGATAAAGGATACAACTATTTAACTATATGGGAATTATCTTCAGCACGTATTACGAATGAATGAACAGCGCATACCAAGAAGAATGTATAATTATGAACCAAAAGAGAGAAGAATGTTGGGAAGACCATTGAAGAGATGGAAGGACCAATTCGACCTATAATGAGATCGGAACAGGCCATGGGGCCTAATCCTTGTTGATGATGATGATGGGAAATTAAAGAAGGGCAAGGAAAATTAATGTAGAAGTAGCAGAGGAAAAGCTTTCAGTAGGTAGACCAAGAATGAGATGGGAAAATATATCATCAACATGATTTGAGTGAAGTAAATTACACAGGGAATGATTATAAATTATTCAGGATAGGGTTATATGGAGAGATTATGTCCATCCAGCCATGCACCTCCGGGTTCGATAGTGTCAGTAAGTAGGTTACTTAATTAGGTCTACAGTTCAGATTATGTCAATGCGACCTACAGCGACTACGATATGGCAAGATTCAGAATAGGTGTTTTACATAAAACAAATATTTCTTGGTTGATTATATAAAATATCCTCAAATCGTGTCCAACTCGGGGTCGGGTGGAGGGATGAGGTGAATCCCCATACGTTTAGAGATCTATGAACGACAATGGTGCCGGGCGACCACGCCTGACGCACCGTCACAGAGGCGGATAATGAAATGGAACAAAACTGATGAGATGAGTGTGAACGGTGGAATGAAATATGTGGCAGAGGAAAACTGGAGAAACCACGAGAAAAAACTGTACAAGCTCCGTTTCGTCTACCACGAAACTCACATGGAGTGACCGAGACTTGATCTCGAGATTCCAGCGGTGAGAGGCGAGCAACTAACCGCTTTCGCCACGGAGCCGGCTCATTGATTAAATATTTTCTTTACAAATAAAGAACACAAAACTGTATATTATAGGTTTTCTAAAACTACAACCTACGGCCAGCACAAAAATAGAATATCTACACATGATGATGATGGTGATGATGATGATGATAATAATAATAATAATATTTTTTATTACAAAGCGCAGAAATGAACTTCCTCAGAAGAACAAAAGACTGCACAAGATTGGATCGGATAAGGAATGAAGATATAAGAACAGAGTTAAATATATATCCATTTGATGAGAAAAACAGAGAATATAGAGAGAAATGGTTTCACACGTGGAAAGAATGAATGTGTCAAGATTACCAAGAGCAGAATTCAACTACAAGCCAAGAGGTTCAAGGAATGTAGGAAGGCCAGTGAAAAGATGGACAGAACAACTGTAAAGCAGAACAGGCAATTTGCCTAGCCGGTGAAGTGAAGAAGAAGAAGATATTTTTTATTTCGAAAATTATCCACAATAGTTTTCCGTCACTCTCCAGAAATTCGCCTCCTCCAGTTGTAGAGGACCTGAACATCCTATCTGTAAATCCCAGTTCACTCATATTTCCTCTCACACCATCCAGCCAAGCTACTTTAGGTCTTCTATTTCTTCTGTTCCCATCTATTTTCCAGTCCAAAATCGTCTTAGGAATTATATCAAATGTCATCCTCTTAAGATATCGAAGATCATCGCGGAAGTCCAGATTAGAAAATAATTTGAAACGTTGAAATTAGGAAAATTATGAAAGTTGAAAGAAACTATTACAGACAATTTAAGGGAGAATATTAAGATTAATAATAATAGAGACTCTACAATGAAATTATACAAGACAATGGCAGTTCCTATTATTACTTACGGATCCAAAACGTGGACAGTGACAACACAACAATCTGCCAGAATACAAGCTGCTGAAATGAAATTCCTCGGACCAATAGCAGCATATCAAAGAACAGACAAAAAACACAACACAGATACAAGGCAGCAACTAAAAGTAGAGGAATTAAACACAACAATAGTGAAAAACAGAACGAACTGGAAAAAACACTTAGCAAGGTGTCTGAGAACAGAATACCAAAAGCAGCATACAACTATACAACTATTCACCAAGAGGAAGAAGTTTGGGAAGACCAAAGAAAAGATGGAAAGAACAGCAATTTGGAGTCGGAACAGGCTCGCAAAAAGCCTAAACTGTGATGAATAATAATAATAAAAATAATAATAATAATAATAATAATAATAATAATAATAATAATAATAATAAAGTGCTTGTTATTAATCTTTTGAGATGTAGGCCTATTTTCATTTGATGTGCCAATGAATAACTACAAATTCAGTAGCTGTATCAAAAAGAAAAATGAGTCACAGAAATAGAGAGAGGGGCAGAGGGAAGGAAATTAGATACAATAGTCTGTATTCCAATTCAACATGTAACACAATAGAAAGTAGCATATTGATTGCTTCGTCTCTTCTCATTGGCCTGCGTTACCACAGCCAAGCATGCGAAGAACACAACCTTATACCACGCGCATGTTTCACATTATTATTATTATTATTATTATTATTATTATTATTAATACTGACATATCACTAAAATAATCTCAGAGTCGGAACGGATCCAGAAAAAAACTATTCCTTCAAGTTTATAATAATAATAATAATAATAATAATAATAATAATAATAATAATAATAATAATAATAAATAATAATAATAATAAAACAATTAATAACAATAATATCTTATAACTGTTAGTTCAAAGTGTAATGTCATAATGTATATTATACAGGTCGCATGCAAGTAAATTATTTGTTATAGGAATGGAGAATTGGAATAGAGCGGCAGAAAATGAAGAATGAATAAAATTATAAACAAAAGAATTAGAGAGGTGATGTTTTAAGAATGGAAGATGAGCGATGGCCGAAGCAACTATATGAATGGCATCCTAACAGAAAGAAGAAAAGAGGAAGACCAAGGTTAACATGGAAGGAAAACATGAAGACGCAAGCTAGAGGGCTAAGCATCGAAGATGCCCAAGACCGTAGGCTTTGGAGGTTTGGCACGGGAAGACGGCAGCAGCTGTAAAAACCCGAAGATAGATAGAGAGATGATAATTGATAAGAATATTCTGGAAGTAAATTAATAACGAAAACTGAGATGATTGGAGAGACAGAATTCTGAAAATGAGTTTGAAAAGTAGCGCTGAAGGCAAAAGGAGATGAATAAAACCACAGGAACAATGGATGTAAGGGATCAGGAGTATGATAATTGAATTGATGGACGAAGATCCATGAGACAGGAATTTTTGGAAGAATAGAATTAATTTAGGTTCAAGAAAATCTACTGCAGTGTAGGAAAAGTTTCTAACAAAATAATATATTTATGTATAATATTATTATTATTACTATTATCATTATCATTATCATTATTATTATCATTATCATTATTATCATTATTATTATTATTATCATTATTATTATTATTATTATTATCATTATTATTATTATCATTATTATTATTATCATTATTATTATTATTATTATTATTATTATTATTATTATTATTATTATTATTATTATTATTATTATTATTATTATTATTATTATTATTATTATTATTATTATTATTATAGAACAAGAATAAGCACGAGTAGAAAAATAATTGATATACTAAATACATTTCTTCGGAGCAAAAATACTGTCAATAATACAAAAAGAATAATTTATAATTCAATATTTGAAAATATTGTTAGATGGAGCCGAAACTTGGACATTTGGCAGGCCATATGCAATTAATATATTGGTCAGAAATTGAGTACCTATAATTATAAAGCAGCAAGAAAATCAAGGATGGATAAAATAAAAAACCAAAGTATTCGATAAATGATGAAAGTAAATACGAATATTCTTAAGGTAATTGAAGATCAAAAACTAACATAATTTGAACACGCTAAAAGAATGGGAGAAGACAGAATTGCCAAAATAATTTTGGAATGGAATGCTAAAGGCAAGTGAGAAAATAAGAACCACAGGAACAATGGGTAGATGGAATAAGGAGTATTATAGAATTGAATTGACGGAAGAAGATTGGCAATAAGGAATTTTTGGAAGAATAAAATTACTTTAGATTCAAGAAAAAACTAATGTAGTGAAGAAAAAATCTTAATAAAAATAATAAAACATTATTAATAATATTTTTTTTTTCCAAATGCCCCAGGTTTGTCTTTCGACATTCCTGGTTTCTCTCCTGGCATGGCGTATTTGTAACCCACTTCTGAGGTTGGGGTGTCTGGAAGGCGGGGTTACGTTGCCCCGATGATATGATGGGTGATAATGATGATAATGGTGCGCCAGGAGAATCCCTAATCCTAACCTTAACCTAAGATGAATAAGAATGATGATGATTGCGCTGGCCATATGATTTCGGGGACCGTTTGGGCCTTAAAGTTTTCCTGACATTTGTCTTACAGGTGAGGAAAAACCCCGATAAAAACCTCACCCAGAAAAACTGTCCCGACCGGGGATCGAACCCGGGCCCGCTGTGTGACAAGGCAGCACGCTACCCCGAGACTATTATTATTATTATTATTATTATTATTATTATTATTATTATTATTATTATTATTATTATTATTATTATTATCTTCAATTTAAAGAGAAAACAAGAATAATGACTGAACGGCCAAAAAGTCTTCATTGCTAAAATAGGCCTACTGTTATTGGAAAAAAATCGTACAATTACGGACAATCATATCTCAAAATAGCGCTAGAAAATATTAATACTAAAATTATATCACTTTGCATGGAAGAATGTAAACCATATGTACCCATATATACACTCATTTATACACATACATGAACAAAGTCAAATTTGTACATAATATACTATTACATTTTGAAATATATATATATTTCGAGTCGTGTTATTAGATTCTATAGCTATGTTTTAGATACAGTCTATATAGATTATAGGCGCATATAAGAAAGAATAATGGTAATTTGCGTGTAATAATCATTGCATTGAATCTGAGAAACAAACGATATCTTATATGACAATATAAATAACATTCGAGAACCAGATAATAAAATGGAGAATGCATTGAATCCATTAAAGAATTTGCAATTATACCTGCTAGTGATGAAGAAAGTCTTGCCTGACTACAAAATAACACTTTTTATCTTCATCCGCAAGTGTAAAGAACAAATGAAGTCGAATAGGTATTACTAATTAATTGCAATCGCCTATTGAATGATTAGACAATTATTTCATTCGAAAGCCAGTTAAATCTAATAGCACAGCAATTAATTGAAAAACTAAATTAAAACGACAGATTTAAAATCAGATAATAAATAAATTAAACTTTTCAATATAATAAGTGTTAATCTAATTCAGTGAAATACGATTTTAATGCTGTTTTTGTAATAGAGTAATATTTCAAGGTTAATAATAATAATAAACATTAGTTATTAGAAGGCAATTATAAATTTTTTTCTGATGAATTTATATTTACCTTCTTCAGTTTAACTTTTCCCTTTGTAGGTACTTTTACATGCTCCACGTCACAATAACATCACAGGAACACAACCTGTCGGGATATAATTTTAAACTCTAGATCACATATATATTTCTTTGAACATATAGGGGCTGGAGGGCTCCCTAGATGAGTGATTAGCTCATTGTTAGGGCCACCTCCGAGACAACACGAACATTTAAGACAGGACGTATACCATTCACACAACATTCGTACTTATCAAGGTGAATATGATATGAATGACTGTGAGCCCAGATAGTGCTTGGGAACTCCCCAAAGAGACAACCAGTAATATTTAAAGACATTACTTGGATGGGAAAGGCCGATTAAATTAAGGGTCAGAGAACTCTAATTTAGGCTTGAAATTCTTTTACTAGTCTGAAAAACTTCAGAATCGGGACACATGGCTTCCCTCACAAAGGATTTGTCCCATCAATTTTTGCGTCTTAAACATCGTATAATAGATTTCATTTCATTTTATCACAAACAATAACGATGGATACTATAATACAATAAGCATGTACAAGGTTTCAGTGTTGATAACACGAGCCCATCGTTGTTATAACCTAATACCCTACATACATTATAGGCTAATGGATACCTGGTCGTTGTCATCGGTTATTATGTTACATCTTTTTATCGGTTCCAGATCAAGCAATACGGATATTGACGCTGATTGGAGAAAAAAGAGGGGCAGAGGGGAGAATCGGTCTGCAAACTGGGAGATATACAGTCAAGGTAAGAATGTACACTAAAAGCTCCTTATTCTCGGGGGATATGTTCCGCAAATATGCCGCGAATATGGAATGGTAATTTGTATGGGTATATAGGGGATATGTTCCAAGGTTCCAAAATAGAATAAAATTTATCGAAATAAAATCAATTAATGAGAGATTTTCAACAATTTCTATTATTATTATCATAGGGCTTAGGCAAGGGCTTAAAAAACTTAGTAATGTTTTCCTGTTTTGCCGCTTTTAAAAGGTCGTTCAATTCAGATTGAATTCAGCTGTGATTTCAGCGATTTAATTCATTATTTTGTCTTCGGATTTCTTGAGGAGTACAGTTTATTCATTAACATTGAAACAGCGTGATATAGACGCAAATGACTCGCCAACGCGTAAACGGTAAAGCATTTATATTTTTACTTTAAGCGGTAACACTACATTTTTACGCTTGAGAATCAATTTTCTTTCCTTTTACTCGACATTATAAATTGACTACAATACAGAAGAGACACGTGTTATCCAATCAAAAGTATTGCAACGAATGACAAGTTGAAACAACAAAACACCGATCGTTGCGAAGGCGGCATATATCAACGGACATAGCAGTACGTGAAATATATTTTTAATACGACAGAGGTGGCTTTTAACAACGAACTTCAGGCTTAGTGACAATAAGGTTTGTTTTACTTTGATATTAATTTGCCCATTTGGTTTGAATCACTCTTTGTAAAAGCCTCCTTGGCACGTACCTGCAGTAAAAAAAAGTTGCCGGTACGTTAATAAAGGATACTAAATACTTCTAATGTACCACTGGATATGTGAATAAATAAATTTTAAGCCGCGAATACAGGAACTGTATCGCAAGTTTTTAATCCGCGAATAATGAAAAAGCGAATAAGGAGCTTTTACTGTATCAACACTGGAATTTGTTCGCTGCCAAAATAAAGCAAAGTATAACCACTGTAACGGACTGGTTACGAGAAGGACAGTTGCTGAGTTACAACTTTTAAATGGCCATAATTGGCTAGGCTCACAGCTCCGCTGATATTGCATCATTTTCAAACCATATTGCATCCTGTGTAATTGTTTATGTACAGGAGTCTCCTTCGAAGATGTAGATTGAAATATAGAGGAATAGACACACTATATCAACAAAGTTGCTGCCCATTGAGCAAGAGTGAATGCGACGAGCAAAAAACTTAAACCATTTAATAGCATATTGTATATTTTATTTTAAATACCTTCGCTTGTATATATTCTGGTTTATGTTGTTTTCGATATGTACCACCATTCTTGCCAGTGGAGGGAAACCAAAATTCTCTTCCACATTGACTATGGTATTTCAAAATCACTGTTTACCTATCTATCTTACAGATTATCCATTAACACATTAAATTATCTTTGAATTTAATTTAATTTAAATGAACCGAATAGATAAGCCAATTTTTGCATAACATTAAAGAAGAAAAAAAACAAGATAAACGAAACAAGTTTAAGAAAAGGCAAGAAAGTAGAAACCGACATTGGCTTAGATAAGGCAGAACTTTACATGAACAGAGGTTTATATGACGTCATGAAACAAGTCCGAAGTAAGTTGATATCGCTTGAGCAATAATAATCATACGAGATCTACGCAATTTGATCTAAAATATGCCAGCTATATGGTCTTTACTAAACCAAATTTATATTACTGGAGAATATCCCAGTCCATTCATTTATCACAACTGACAACATGTTGTTCTGGCCTCATCTTAGGGCGAATTCACTTGATATGTTGAACATCACTTTTAACAAAAAAAAGTTACGACAATATTCATAGGTCTTTATCAAATTATTTAATTACTAACTTTTCATCTGTGGTCTATACGAAGTGGGTCCGGGATTCATCCCGGCTGGGCCAAGTTTGCTGAGTGAGTTTATTCGGAAATGTACAATTTTTTAACTATTTCTTTAACAGCTACGGTAATTAAGGGAGTGACAAACCCGACAAATTTATCTCAAAAGTCTCTTTTTCAGGTTTGATGTTCCTTTACATGCAGTGATTCTACGTCTCGGGGGCCACGGGGTTAGTTGCCTTCGAACGCACCCATGAACAGAATTTTTTATGCTCCTGTTACAGCAGTGGCGGTTGCTAGTGCCAAATTTTAATTTTGGTTTTCAGGTAAGCCCCCATTTCTAATGGTCGGATTTCGATGGTGTTTGGAGAATACCTTCTTCCTTATATTTTCATAGCATAATATACTGAGCTTCGCTGCGGAACAATGATCTGATGAAATGAGATACCTTCGGAGGACTGCAGGATACACACTACTAGATACAAAAAACAATGAAGACACCTTAGAAGAATTACACATGGAACCTTTAGAAAACAAAATGTCTGATTATAAGTCAAGATGGATACAACATGTTCATCGAATGGAAGATCACAGGATACCCAAACAAATGTTAAGATATCAACCTGCAGGAAGAAGAAGACCAGGACGTCCACTCAAAAAACTTCTGGATGGTGTTTCTCTTGAGGCCAAAACAGGTCAACAAATGGCCTAAATTCGTGAATGTACTATGATGATGATGATGATGATGATGAACAATGTAAATTGTGACAGCCACAGAGATGTTTAATTTTTCGTTTCCTGTAAATTATAACACATATTGGTCCGATGTTGTTGGTTAACGAACTCAACTTTACTTTTTTACTTTGAATTGATTGCTATACGCCAAGTTTGGTACTGATAAAATAAAAACTGCGACCGCTAGAGCGTTAACGGACATAGCAATATATATATGATTTTTGGTCACGATCATCATCGGTGTTTATTAGATGGGGTCGGTAAAGATCTGTAAAAATGTATCATAAGTAATGCCACGAGTAATTTCCAATTTATCTAGAGAATTTGGAAATGAAGAGTGGCATATTTAACGAATAAGATTAAGCTGTTTACTCACAAATCATTATTTAAATATAGTTATTTTAAAATATTTATCGTACCAATTTATAAGAAAGGAGATAAAACTGATTGCAACAACTACAGGGGCATCTCATTACTTTCAACTTCGTACAAAATTCTAACAAATATATTAGTAAGCAGACTTACTCCCTATATTGATGACATTGTAGGAGATCATCAATGTGCATTTAGAAGAAACAGGTCTACAACAGATCAGATTTTCAGTATAAGACAGATTTTAGAGAAGAAATGGGAATATAATGGTACTGTACATCAACTATATGTAGACTTCAAAAAAGCATATGATTCAATTAAGAGGGAGAAGTTATATAGTATCCTGCTGGAGTTCGGAATTCCTAAAAAGTTGGTTAGACTTATACGAATGTGTCTAAATGGCTCAAAGAGTAGGGTGCGTGTAGGCAAACAGTTTTCAGACACTTTTGAAATCCAGAATGGGTTGAAGCAAGGAGATGCACTATCTCCTCTACTATTTAATTTTGTACTAGAGCATGCCATTAAATCTTTAGATAATGAGGAAGGCTTACAACTGAATGGTATTAATAAGCTGTTAGTTTATGCTGATGATGTAGTACTACTGGCCGATAGCGAGGAGATACTAAAGGCCAACACGCACACACTATTGAGTAACACTAAGAAATTAGGACTGGAAGTAAATATCACTAAAACTAAATATATGGTCACACGTAGAAATTCAGTATATAATGGAAATGGACAGCTAATGACAAATGAGGGAAATTTTGAGGAAGTGGCTGAATTCAAATACCTAGGAACAATAATCACAAATAGGAATGAGAGATGCACAAAGAAATTAAACATAGGCTCAATTCTGGAAATGCATGCTATTATGCATTGCAGAGACTTTTGATGTCCCAACTCCTTTCAAAAAACGTTTAAGCTGAAGATATATAAAACTATTATTCTACCAGTTATATTATATGGGTGCGAAACATGGACTCTTACTTTAAGGGAGGAAAGGAGATTACGAGTATTTGAGAATAAAGTTCTTAGGAAAATTTTTGGACCAAAGAGAGATGAACAGACAGGTGAATGGAGAAGACTACATAACAATGAACTACATGGTCTTTATAGGAAGCCAGATATAATAAGAACAGTTAAGTCTCGTAGACTGCGATGGGCAGGACATGTTGCACGTATGGGGAATGAAAGACGTGCATGGAAGCTTCTTGTAGGAAAGCCAGAGGGAAAACGCCCAGTTGGTAGGCCAAGAATGAGGTGGGAGAACAACATTAACTATGATTTGAGGGAAGTAGATTATACAGGGAATGATTGGAAAGCATTAGCTCAGGATAGGGATGTACGGAGAGCTTATGTCCGCGCGGCCATGAACCTTCGGGTTTGATAGTGCCAGTGAGTAAGTAAGTAAGTAAGTTAAAATATTTATATATTTAATGTAAAGGGCGGTGTTTGAAAACAAATGAGAAATGTTTGGTTATGTTTCATTTGTTCATCACTGCAACTTGATCATACTATTTATTGCCAAATAGGATCGCAATATTTTAAGAATGCAACCTAATGGGGGAAAAAAAATGAAACACGTCAAACTGTATATTAGCCTATAACCAACATTATAGGCTATTAATTAATTTGTTTTTCGGAAACAACTCAGTACAGACAATATTTAAAAACATAGTTATTGAACACACAGTTATCAAATGCATAGGTCGAAGGAATTTGTTAATTATTTGCTATATTCAACATATTTGTTAGAGAGTCGGTCACTGCAAAATAATGCTCTGACCTGTTCAGAATATTAAAAATGAGGAGCTTTTTTTAATATGATAAACAAAAGTAGATAAATATCGAGGTGAAACACAACTGTGAATGGTTGTAAAAGAAAATTCATTGAACCATTGACTCTCATTTGGGGCATGAGTTAAATAGTCATAACTTCATTTGTTAATTTCCAGGTTTACGAGTTTTAACTGAAATTGTAATTAGTTGAAGACAACTGAGATCTCAGATATATATTCAAACACTTGCTAACCTTTAAAACATAGCCCTGACATTCAATATCACATAATCATTTGAGCGCAAAGAAAGGAATATTTATAATATAAAAATAGAGTACCTGAGATCTCAGTCTTCCTCAACATGGGGTGTGGAGTACTTTCGAAGCATATGCTTCATCTTCAGCTTGAGAATTGGTACTGATTGTTCGTGGAATTTTGTAGAGCGGGTTGACGTCACTGGGCAAGTTCTCATTCAGCAGGTGAGCGTTTTTGGTTTCTTTTAGTATCTCGATTTCTAAGAGAATGTTAATTAGTTTGTTGTTTTCTCTATGAATGACGGATAAAGTGTTGTCGATGGTATTTATCCGTCATCCATAGAGAAAACAACAAACTCGAAGAAATCGAGATATTAAGATAAACCAAAAAACGCTCACCTGCTGAATGAGAACTCATACAATGACGTCAACCCGCTCTACAGAATTCTCACGAACAACGAGTACCAATTCACCAGCTGAAGATGAAGCATATCCTTCGAAAGTACTCCACACCGCCATCCAATGTTGAGGAAGACTGAGATCTCAGATACTCTATTTTTATTTTATGAATATTACATAGAGGCTGCAGAAATGAAGATGTTGAGAGCAATAGCAGGATACCAAAGGACCGATAAAAAGAAAAACGAAGATATAAGAACAGAACTTAACATATTTAATCTCTGTGAAAGAATAAAATACTAAATACCATTGATCTGAAGACATGGGAGAATCACTACAGAGAATTATGGTGTAACGAAGAAGAATTAGTTATAGAACGCCCTTCTGAAATAGACAGAATTACTCTAAGCGAAATGAGAGAGGCATTGAAAGAAATGAAAAATAGAAAAGCACCAGGTATAGATGGTATAAACAATGAACTGATAAAGTATGCAGGTTTATTTGCAGAAATAAGATTATTAAACTTAATAAACGAATGTTGGAAGACATGTAAAATACCTGAAAATTGGAAGATAGGTGAAGTCATATCCCTCTTCAAAAAAGGAAATAGATTAGATAGTAAAAATTATAGAGGTATCAGCTTATTGAACTCCACTTATAAATTATATGCAAAAATAATAAATAATAGATTGAAGAAGATATCTGACACACTCTTAGAAGAAGAACAAGCAGGGTTCAGAAAAGGAAGATCCTGTAGTGATAATGTGTTTATTATAAAGAGACTAATTGAAAAGAGAAGAGAATTTAACCTGCCAACATACTTGTTGTTCATTGATTTTGAAAAGGCCTTTGACAGAGTAAATAGATCTATACTATGGGAAATAATGAAGGAACGAGGATATCCACACCATCTAATAAAATCAGTCCAAGGCTTATATGAAGAAACTAAAGTTGTGATAAAAACTGATGGAAAAAGGTCAGAAGAAATTTTAATAAATGAAGGAGTTAGACAAGGGTGTAGTCTATCGCCCACTCTTTTTAATATATATATATATATATATATATCGACGACATTATGAAACAATGGAAAATTATAATGGACAATGGCCTTAGATTGAACAATAACTCAAGTATTAATAACTTACTTTTCGCCGATGATTTGGTCTTACTACACCATGATGAAGATCTGTTACAATTGGCTGCTTACAAACTAAATGCAATATGTAGCGATTATAATTTTAAAATTTCAATAAGTAAAACAAAAGTAATGGCATTTTGTGGAAGAAATACTCTGCGTGCAAAAATAGTAATTAGAGACGAAATTATTGAACAAGTATCCCACTTTAAATATTTAGGATGTGACATCAGCTATGGGTATGATAAAGATATTGAACACAAAACACATCAGTTTCAAGCTATTTGTGGTACAATAAATAGAACATTGAATAATAAAGCCCATAAACAAACAAAATTAAAATTTTATAAAACAATGGCTGTCCCTGTCCTTTTGTATGGGAGTGAATCTTGGATTACCACTACCAAACAAGAAAGTAAAATCCAAGCAGCCGAGATGAAATTTTTAAGAAGAGTAAAAGGCTGCACTAGAATGGACCAGATAAGAAACGAGGATATCCGTGAAGAACTGCAGATCTACTCCATAAAAGAAAATATATTTAACAACAAGATACAGTGGAAAGAACATGTAGAAAGAATGGAAGAAAGAAGATTACCAAATAAAATCTTCCATTATTTTCCAAGAGGAAGAAGAGATGTCGGACGTCCTCGGAAGAGATGGTCTTAGATCTATTAGTGAAGACGGAACAGGCAACTCTTGCCTAAACCAGGAAGTGAAGAAGAAGAAGAAGAAGAAAGAATAAAATACTATCAAAATGCTTACCTTCAGCACGTATTACGAATGAATGAACAACGCATACCAAGAAGAATGTGTAATTATAAACCAAAAGGGAGAAGTTTATTGGGAAGACCATTGAAGAGATAGAACGACCAATTCGACCTATAATGAGATCGGAACAGACCATTGGGCTTTTCTTGTTGTTGTTGATGATGATGAATATTACATAGTGACCTCAACGGTGTTCCAACATGATATTTAAAAGTATCAAAGAAAGGAATGTAAACTGTCCAGGCGGAGATACCAAGTTTTTGGTAAATGGTCCATCAAAAGTCCTGCCTTATATTCCATGAAATAATTCACTCACATTATTATAGGTATATGGGGAGCGTGCAGGTAACACACGAACACATATTATTATTTATATAGGATCACATTGTCATAAATTGTAGTACTTACCTTAAGGGAAAGAGAAGAAGTGTAGGCAAGAAACATAGCCTTGGCAAAGGCGAGGCTTAATATACCTGTCAGTTGGAATTGTATTTACTGTATAGACTCCAGAAACTAATGTAATTATTACTAATAATAGAAGAATGTCAACCATCAAGGATATACTGATTATAGTATGGTGTGTCGGAGTTAAAACCTCACAAGTGGAGAGGAAAATGGTATTTGCTAAGCCAGGTATTCTTATTTAAATTCTTATGTTCTCAACTAACTTTCTATTAACTCCAGTGCCATTCAATAAACTATACTTTAGATAATCATTAATTGCAATTATGTAAAACTATTTGCAATTAACATGGTTTCTTACTTTAGCAGATCATTATTTGGGTAAATGCATAAATGAAACGATCACTTATAAAATTTAATCACATTGATAAAGTACATAAGGAGAGAACAGAGGAAAAACCAAGCAAGTTACTCTTACCTTGTTACTAACCTAGAAAACGTATTTTTAATTGTACAACATCCATATTTCTTACCTGTATGCAATCTTTGGAGGCAAATAAACCCATGACTAAATTCTATATTTCACTGTTCACACAGCTAAATGATAGTGTTTTCCACGGAGAATCTAATGATACCTCAAAACTCCATTTCGACAAAAAAGTGACTTACCTGATTCTTTCCCTGTACCCTTCATATTATAATCGCTTCATTTCCTGTGTAGTTTCATAAGTCTACAAATACTTTTCTAATATAACGTTTTATTATTTTTCAACAGAATGTACAACTGTACAATTGTTTCTGTTTCCATTTGCATTTCTATCTGTCTAAGCAGTCCTTCTCTTCTAATCCCTATCCTTTCATGGCTTCCAGGTTATCATACATCAGACTGTGTTTAGGCCGTCCCAATCTCATTTTTCATGATGGTACCCACATTCTAAGATCTTCTTCAGCCACTTTATACTGCCCATCCCAACAGAGTTTTCATATCATCTTAACTGTGCTTCTGTGTTTTATCAACGATGCCTTTATCTCTTCCTATTGTTGTTCTTATATGCATGCTTGCTATTTTGTCTAATCTAGTTTATATACACCAGGAAGTACACTGTGATGATATTTCTACTCTATCAGTGAGCAGCGGAAATTCAAGTTAACTTTTGGACTGCCGTCAAGTTAAAAAGGGTTGGGAAACTCTGTCTTGAGGTGTAAATTCTTATAAATTATACCAGCCTCATGGCTAGTGGTAAGCATTTCTGATCACAGTTCATGAAGTCCCGGGTTCAATTCCAGGTCAGTCCATATGAATTTTTCCTTAACGATAATTATTCCTGTGGTTGCCCACGATCTGGAATTTAGGTTAAGTTAAGGTTAAGGATTCTCCTGGGGTTTCCTTATCATTTATCACTCATCAGATCATCTGGATAACGTAACTGCGCTTTTCAAGTGATCCAATCTAAGAAATGGATTACAATTCCGCCAATGCCAGGGGAGAAAGCCAGAAATGTCATAAAAGACAACCTGGTGGCATTGGACAAAAGAAAAATGTAATATGTAAATACTAATATATGTTTCAAAAGGTAGTTTACAACTTTTCATGAATGACAGAAGGGGTAAAGAGGAATAACTTTATAGGTTAAGAGACCTTGTAGGTACAGCAGTTTCCTACTAGGGGTGCTGATAAAGCGGATCGTTTAATTCTGTAGGAGCGTTCAAACTATGTATCGTAAGTCATGACCTTACTTTTATGTTAACGCTTCAGATTTCACTCTGTCTGAGGGGATATAAAGTAACTAGTTTATGAAACTACTGAGCGTATTGCAGAAGAACTGGTTGCTCTTCTTACTGGAATTTTGTAACGTCAACCCTATAAGGTATTATCACTGATATGTGTAATGAGTAAATATTGTACAACATATTTAAGTGGAATGTGTCAACTCGTCTTCTTTCAAAATGGAAGTAGAGCGATAGCCGTTCCACATCTATACGGAGATCATATGAGGAGCTTATTAAAAAAAAGTATCTTATCCACCTTGTACACCTTAACTTTTTGTGTAACTCTCTCTCTGTACAAATAGCATCATTTGACTTCAGAATATCCTATAAATCACTATAAACTTGCATTAAAAGTGGCTATTGTAATCAAATTGATTCTTCTTTACAACAATATAGTGTTTTTAGATTAAACATCCTCAATTCGTTTCCGACTTAGGGCCGGATCGAGGGATGAGATGCGATGAATCCCCTTACATTACAAGTCAGTGATTAACAAGGATGCTGGCCGACCACTCCTGATGCACCAGCACAGGGGCATATAAAATGAAATTAAATGAATGAGTGTAAAGAAATGGTGTTGTGGCAGGGGAAAACGGGAGAAACATGCTCGTTTCGTCCATCACGAAACCAACATGGAGTGACCGAGACGCGAATTCGGGACCGCAGAGGTGAGATGGTAGGGTCTAACCGCTTGCGCCATGGAGCCGCCCGCATTAAGACTACTTCCCACAAATTAATTAAAATGGATGGACAAGAGATGTTTTGAAAATAAGCTCTTATAAACAAAGCGCGAATAAGAAACTGCATGAACTACAATTTAAAATTACAACACCCGAAATTATCTGGTAAAAATAAATAAATAAATATCCTCAACTCGTGTCCAACTCAGGGTCGGGTCGAGGGATGAGATGAAGTCCCTTACATAGAGGTCTGTGAATTACAAGGGTGCCGGCCGACCACGCCTGACGCACCATCACAGGGGCAGATGAACGAAATGGATGAGATGAATATGGAGAAATGGTGGGATGATATTGTAGCAGGGGAAAACGTGAGAAACCCCGAGAAAAACCTGCTCAAGCTCCGTTTCGTCCATCACGAAACCCACATGGAGTGACCGAGACTCGATCTCGGGACCCCAGCGGTGAAAGGAGAGCGTCTATGAAATATAAATGCTATAATATAAAATAAATTGGCAGCTCCATGGGGTAAGTGATTAGTCTCTTTCACAACTAGGCCACGATTCCACGTATCGGTCTCTCCACGTGGGTTCATGGTGAATGAATTATAGCCCAAGACGTGTTTCTCCCGTTTAGTGGCGACTTCTCCATACCCATATAATCTATTTCATCTCAAATGCCACTGTGATCTTGCTACAAGCAGCCAGTCAGTCTTTGTAGAGCAGAGGCCTTCATATGGAGGACTTTATCTCATCTTACCCTCGACTTGGCACGAGTAGAGGGTTTGATAAGTACGTACACCAATCATTAAAATTATGATGCCAATAATAATAACTAGGCATATGATTTTTAGGTGCGCACTTTTTCTTTGTAAAACAAATTAGAGCTCACCAAAGAAACCAATGAGTGAGACATTCTCGAAATTGAAAAGAGGAAGCGTTTCTATCACATTTACTTCCCTTTTTATAAAATTTAGCCCCTTTCACACCATTTTGCCCATAATGAGTACCAAATGAAATGCAGAAGATGGAACATGTTTTTGAAAGGCCTACATACTACGTGACGAAGTTTTTTAAACAGAAATTTAATTTAGTTGAGGACGACTGGTATAGCAGGTATTTATTTTAATATTTTAACATTTTAATATCATCATCAGCAGCAGCATCATCAAGGATTACATCTGCTGGTCTGTTCCGATCTCATGTTAGAATTGGTCTATCCATCTTTTACTGGGTCTTCCAACATTTCTTCGTCCTACTGGTTTGTAATGAATTTGTTTCGGAATTCTATTGTTATCCATTCTATTAACGTGATCCATCCATTCATCTCTGTATTGTTAATACTATCTAATAGTTTGAATATATTCAGTTCTCTTCGTATATCCTCACTTCGCCTTTGATCCATTATTGTATAGCCTCAGAAATTTCATTTCTGACGATTCTATTCTTCGTTCCTGGTTTTTGGTTAAGACCAATTTACTGATCCATATAGTAGTGTGGAACCGCCATTGTTTTATAAAATTTTAATAATTTTAATATTAAGTTCGTTAATTGGACCATTAAAAATGGGGCTAACCTCTAATTTAATGGGAACATTTTCCACGCTCTGCCAAGTGCAATTTTTGTTTTTAGTAATGAAACTTGGTAGATGTGATAGAATTATCAAAAGAAAATAATATCCACAGACTATCGAAATTGGACCAGTAATTCGACTTGCTGAGAAATTAGCTCATTCTACGCAGTTCCTGCGTGGCTAACTTTTATTTTTTCCCTTCAGAAGAAGACAGGCATATGGCCAAATATCCGAGGTCTCATAGTTAGCTCAAAGGTAGAAACGGAACGGTTAGACTAGGGCATACAATAAGTAATGGCAACACTGTTGTAAATCAACGATCCTAGTGGTGACCATTGTAATCCTGTAGCATGTTGTTGAACAGTCTTCGTTGTATAAATCTGTAATATTGAAAGTTAATTTGTGAATACATTTACTGTTTCTCATATTTAGTAAGTAATAGCGCTCTAAAAAAGATGTTCGGTAGAATTTGTTTAGAAGGTAGAGTTGGGAAGTACTCGAATATCCACAAAATTCATTAGACAGGAGCCCTTATGACTGTAACTTATGCACAAACATCAAAGAAACTCTACAAAGCATTCGATTTCAATCAAGAGTTGATATGCTGAAAACTGTAGATCTATCAGATGAGAGAGATATCCAGAAATGGTGCTGCAGATGAAGTGCGCCACTTTCCAAGGATTTGGCAACGTATAGTTGACTTGACAAGAGACTAGAAATTAAGTTCGTAATGCCAAAAGTAAAGTTCTTAGGAAAATTTTTGGACCAAAGAGAGATGAACAGACAGGTGAATAGAGAAGACTACATAACAATGAACTACATGGTCTTTATAGGAAGCCAGATATAATAAGAACAGTTAAGTATCGTAGACTGCGATGGGCAGGGCATGTTGCGCGTATGGGGAATGAAAGACGTGCATGGAAACTTCTTGTAGGAAAGCCAGAAGGAAAACGCCCAGTTGGTAGACCAAGAATGAGGTGGGAGAACAACATTAACTATGATTTGAGGGAAGTATATTATACGGGGAATGATTGGAAAGCATTAGCTCAGGATAGGGATGTATGGAGAGCTTATGTCCGCGCGGCCATGAACCTACGGGTTCGATAGTGCCAGTGAGTAAGTAACTAAGTAAGTAAGTAATGTCAAACGTACTAAACAATTTTTTGTGATGTTATAACTGTGTTCCCATTACTTATCGAATGCCCTAGTAGCAGCGTGCATGTACGAGTACCATGAGATACAGCCGATAAGTAATACGTATACAATGAGAAGATTGCAAATTCGTATTTAAAAATGCGAAAGTATAAACGTTAGGCTTAATACTTTTTTACACGCTTTATATTAGCTTGACCTGTATCTATCTATCTATCTATCTATCTATCTATCTATCTATCTATCTATCTATCTATCTATCTATCTATCTATCTATCTATCTATCTATCTATCTATCTATCTATGTAACGGAATCTTTCAACGCGATTTTCACCCACTTAAAATCATTGGATCGACTTGAAACTTTGTATACTTGTAGAGGACCCGTGACAATACAATAATTTCATATTTATTTTCTAAAATCCTGGCCATAATCATCAGAAAAACAAAAAAAAAGTGTTTTTGTATCAATGTAACGGAATCTTTCAACGCGATTTTCACCCACTTAGAAACATTGGATCGACTTGAAACTTTGTATACTTGTAGAGGACCCGTGACAATACAATAATTTCATATTTATTTTCTACAATCCTGGCCATAATCATCAGAAAATCAAAAAAAGTGTTTTTGTATCAATGTAACGGAATCTTTCAACGCGTTTTTCACCCACTTAGAAACATTGGATCGACTTGAAACTTTGTATACGTGTAGAGGACCCGTGACAATGCAATAACTTCATATTTTGTTTCTAAAATCCTGGCCAGAATCATCCGAAAATAAAAAAAATGAAAACTGGTATAATAGGTTGCCGACTTGTCGACTTTTTAGTCAATCGTTGTAAGAGCTCAGTTGGTAGAGCAGTGAACTCTTAGTGGTATATAATTTCAGTAAACCATACGTCGCTGGTTCAAATCCGGCTGGGAGGGTTCTTTTTATAGAAGAGTATTACTTTTAGCTCATACTACAATAGTATTGAATTTAAAGATATTTACATTTTTATCTTATTCTGTAAAATATTAAAACTAAAAAATAAAAAATAAATAATAGTTTAAAAAAAACTAAAGGAACACGCTTTATTAGAAACTAAAAAATGAAAAATAATTTTAATTTCCAATACGCTTGGGATAAAATTAAAGTGGTCAACAAAAATATAACCTCCAACACATATAGAATAAAACTAGAGTTATCAACAAAAAGAACATAATTTTACCATCAAAAGTGTGGGGTGCTTTTTATGATGTTTACATTTTCTTCTTAGAGAGCTTACTTTTACCAATATCTGTTTATTATCAAATATATTAATTGATATAGAGCACCCCACGCTTTTGATGGTAAAATTATTTTCTTATTGTTGATAACTCTAGTTTTATTCTATATGTGTTGGAGATGATTTTTTTGTTGACCACTTTAATTTTATCCCAAGCGTATTGGAAATTAAAATTATTTTTCATTTTTTAGTTTTCTAATAAAGCGTGTTCTTTTAGTTTTTTAAAACTATTATTTATGAATCCGTAAAGTTAAAATAAAACAGTAATTTACGTTATCTGCTGCCTACTCTCTGCCCTAAGACGCTGAATGGTAGGCCTATTGTGATTTTTTATAAGCCAAAGGAATGATACTTTATAAAGTAACTGCCACACACGATGAAAGTGAATGGATCGGATCTCCTTCAATGACGGTTATAATATGTTCGAATCGAAACCGTAACAAATTCCATATTTTTCTTGTGTGCGAAGATAATGTCTCAGCCATACACGTGTGAAGTTGAACATATAAGATACAGGTTCAAAGCCCCACGATTACACGGTCGTCCTTATGAACATACTCAAACGCCATAAATGCATATACCTTATTAGTAACAGCATTTTTTTCTGCAATAACACTTTGCGAAAGGAAAATAAGGAAATGGTATTTCTAAGTGATTACGACTTTAATGACAACACTGATACAGGACCTACATTAAGGACATACTAGAATTAACCTGATCCTGTCTTGTAAATGGGAGCACGCCGTAGCGTAATTGGTTAAGGCAGTACGCTACAAACCAGAAAGTCGAGGGTTCGAGTCCATGTGGGATCAGGGTTTTTAAATTGATCCAAATATTCTGATGACACCTTCACCCCCTCGGGTCGACACCGCCTCTAACTGAAATGAGTACCTGATGCTTATTCGGGGGTAAATTCTTGCCGTCACACAGGGCTGTCAAACCAGCTGACATTAAGTGCCGATTGTCTAAAAAAAAAGTGGGACCTTAACATCATACTGCTCCAAGAGTCTCATATGATCTGTAGTGGGATCATTTTACCTTTTGACTTCAAAAATGAAACGATAATAGCATATTAAAAAATCATCATTATCATAGTCCAGTTAAGAATGTAGATAATTTGTTGACCTGTTTCGGCCCCAATAGAAATACCATCCAAAAGTATTCTGAGTGGACGTCCTGGTCTTCTTCTTGTTTCAAGTTCATAGCTTAACATCTGCTTGGGTATCCTGTGATCCTCCATTCGATGAATAAGTTGCATCCATCTTAACTTATAATCAGATTTTTTCTAAAGGTTCCATGTGTAATTCTTCTGAGATATCTTAATTTTCTTATTGATCTAGTAGTGTGTATCCAGCCGTCCTTCAAAGTTATCTAATTTTAGTAGATACTAGCTAATATCCGGCGTGCGCTGCTACGCCTAAATAAATGGCAATTAATGTACTTTTATGTTTAATTGAATAAGTAAAACGAAAATTAATTATAAATTTATATTTTTTAGATACCCCGTGCTGATTACCCGGCGCTGTCCGGGAATCTACTTATCCCGATCTTCTTGGCATAAATGAGCTAAAATACGAAAATTAATGTGTTTCATGTTTGGTTAAATAAGTGAAAGGAAAAATTTATATCGTAATTATTTTTAGATATCCCGTACTGTTTACCTGGCGTTGTCTGAGAATCTACTCATCCCGATCTTCCTGGCATAAATAAGCTGAAAGACAAAATTCGTTATTATGAGTTATCCGTAAAAGAATATCCGCCATGTGCTGCTATGCTTACACAGGAATCTACGTACTTGTCTCGATCTTCTTGGCATCAATGAAAGACAAAAATGGTTATTGTGAGTTATCCATAAGAGTTGTTTGTCGCGGACATTTTTGTAGAACTTTTTGAGTATTGAATTCTGTGTACATTAATTTTGTTTCTTCGTCATGATTTAGGCAGCGTAAGCCATTTAAGCGTCCAAAGAGCTACTTTTTTCACGTTTTCCACCACAAAGAGCGATTTTTAAGGGTGTAGGAGTTGAGTATCGCAACTCTCTTATAGCCTATGTTCAATCCGGGAATCTCCTGAACATTGTGCAAAAAACCCCATCACAATCGGATCAACGGTATGGCCGCGCATAAAGTACAAACAAACAAACAAACAAACAAACAAACAAACATTCATTATATATATATATATATATATATATATATATATATAGTATGATAAGAAAAATAAATGCCTGGACGGGATTTTTTTTTCCCCGTCCAGGCATTTATTTTTCTTATCATACCATATTAAGCTTGCATTGCTCAATGTTAAACATTTAATTATAACACACACACATATATATATATATATATATATATATATATATATATATATATATAGGCCTATATATATAGGGCCTATATCCTTCTGTTTTGATGTCCATACTCCGCTACCATACAAAAGAGTTGGAAGAGCCAGTGTTTTTTAATCTTGAATAATTTTGGACTAACTGTGGTTTGAAGATAGAATTTATTAAGCCTAAAATCCTTTAACAATTTTACATTTTTCATTTACACCATTTACTTCTCCATATGAAATATTTCATCCTAGATACATAAAATTAATCACCTGCTCCAAAATTAAATTGTTGTATTTATTTTTTATTCGTTCGTTGAGAATTTTCTTCATCATTGAGGTCTTTTCTCCAACCAACCTTAATAATTAGCATATTTTAAAAAAATACATAAATGACTACGGGCTTATAGACTATTAGTTTCTAATAGACATTCATACATTTCCCTTAATTGAAGTTCTACATCGCACTCTGTCCTCTAAATCTTATCCGTTACACCAAATTTCCTCATTGAATGTTGAATGTTATTCTTCCAAGTTGTTCCTGGTCTTCCTTTTCTGCTCCTTCTTTCAATTTTCCATGTATGGACGGCCTTTGGTAGTCTTCCATCCTGCATTCTTCTTACGTGTCCATACCATTACCCTTCTGTGTTCAAACTCATCCATTATACTTCTTTCTGCATTAATCAATTTGTATTATATTTATTAAGTTAGAAATCCGGCATAAAATTTGTAAACATTACAGCCGGCTTGTCAGTACTGCGGGAAGGCTGCCCATATTCCGATAGCAAATGTTTGCTTTTTAAGTTAGAGGTTGAGTTGACCTCAGGCTATGGTTCAACCTGAAATATTAGATAAGTACAAGAATATTGACCCCATCGTGAATCGAATTCGAAAGCCTCCCATTTGTAGGACTTTGCCTTAACCAACTATCCCTATTAAAAAATAATACATAATTTAATATATTATAAGGTTACAGGCTATAATATAGGCCTATGCATCAATACGAAAAGGCTAAATGAAGTTGGGCCTAGGTTTTATGGCCAATGAAACAGGTATTTGATTCCCCCTAACAAAATGCAATTCGGTCCAACTTGTTTCCAAATTGTAATTAATATGAAGGATAACTCGAGCATATTTTAGAATTGAAAAGTTCTGCAACTGACAATCACAACTTTTCCGCAACCATATGCATTCCAATTAGCACTTCTTGTCATCATTTCATGAAGATAATCCATTTTGTCTCCTCCTGCGCAGGAGACATGTACTTTATTTCACGTTCAATGTTGCCTTTGGAAAATAACTTCCAAAACAAAACTCAACCTATTACGAGTATAGAAAAGAAACATTGATTCAACACCAACTTTTCAAATCGGTGTAATGAAAGTTCATGTACTTATTCAAAAACTCCTCCCCCTCTCGTATTCCAGAGATACGATATACATATATCCATATGCTGTTAAACATATAGATAAGCCATATCAACCTTATTGTTATTTCACGTCCAGTTGGAAAACGGTACCACAAGATAAAATGTTATTCTTGTGTAGGCATGTGTACTTCATTATTCTGAAGGATAGATCATAAAACTGGATATGTGTGGTTCAAACCCTGGAGCTGAAAAATAAGTAACATATCTATGGGTGACCTGGAATTTATACATGAGGATGCTCAGGAGAAGGGGAATTTCTTGAGGGCGACGGAAAATCATTGTATTGTGGATAAATAAAATATTATTATTGTTGTTTTTATTATTATTAGTTCCGTTAGGGATGTTTCCTACAACTACTAAATGAATTTGATTAAAATTTATTCGAAGTATATCGGCGGGGAAAAAGTGCCTATATATATACATATATATATGTTATAATTAAATGTTTAACATTGAGCAATGCAAGCTTAATATGGTATGATAAGAAAAATAAATGCCTGGACGGGATTCGAACCCGGATCTCTGAGTCTGTACCTCAGCGTGATATCCATTACACTACCAGGCGAATATATATATATATATATATATATATATATATATATATATATAAGAAAAATAAGTGTTTGAATTGGATTCGCCTGGTAGTGTAATGGATATCACGCTGAGGTACAGACTCAGAGATCCGGGTTCGAATCCCGTCCGGGCATTTATTTTTCTTATCATACCATATATATATATATATGAATAAGAAAGTTTTCTTGGGATTTTCGCATCTTGGATTCAAACTCGGCCTCTGACCACTGATTCCGACGTTTCGGCACGATCCAACATGCCATTATCAAGGAATGATAAGTTCGAATCACAGGTTTAGGTCTTATATAATTAGACACTTTGAGTTTTCGCTGTGGCATGCCATTAAATCTTTAGAGAATGAGGAAGGCTTACAACTGAATGGTATTAATAAACTGTTAGTTTATGCTGATGATGTACTATTGTTGACCGATAGTGAGGAGATACTAAAGGACAACACGCACACACTATTGAGTAACACTAAGAAATTAGGACTGGAAGTAAATATCAATAAAACTAAATGTATGGTCACACGTAGAATTTCATTATATAATGGAAATGGACAGCTAATGACAAATAAGGGACATTTTGAGGATGTGGCTGAATTCAAATACCTAGGAACAATAATCACAAATAGCAATGAGATGCACAAAGAAATTAAACATAAGCTCAATTCTGGATATGAATGCTATTATGCATTGCAGAGACTCTTGATGCCCCAACTCCTTTCAAAAAACGTTAAACTGAAAATATATATAACTATTATTCTACCAGTTATATTATATGGGTGCGAAACATGGACTCTTACTTGAAGGGAGGAAAGGAGATTACAAGTACACTGCTCAAAAAAATTAGGGGATATTGTAGAATAACCTATTAAGACTATGTTTTTTGGAATAGTATTAGATGCAATCACTTTCTATTACTCCAGGATAACGTAAACAAGAGTTTGAAGTTGTTACGTAACCTCGGTACCACACCAGAGGGCAGTGTCTGTACTGTTGATGTGAAAAGGTGGTGTGGAGGTGAATGTTTCGTTGCTGTTTTTAAATCCAGTCGAGTTTTCAGTTAGTGAATGACTTGCCTTAGGGACAGTAATGCCTCAACAACGTGATTTACCTGAACCAATGGCTCATAGGAAGGATGGAAGCTGGACAGACACAACAAGCGGTGGCACAAGCCATTGGGGTGTCTCAAAGCGTGATTTCCAGACTTTGGAATCGTTTTCAAAGAACAGATACTGTTCGCAGAAGAGCCGGACAAGTCGGCCACGGGCAAGGGATGACCGTTACCTCATGTTAACAGCCCGTCGGAATAGACAGCAGAATGCAACTCAACTGTGAAATACACTTCAAACAGCAACAGGATGCGGGGTGTCAACTCAAACTGTCCCTAATCGACTGCATGGAAGTGGTCTCTATGCCCGTAGGCCCATGGTGTGTACCAGGTTAACTCCACAACACCGTATAGATCGCAGAAACTGGGCGGAGGAACATCGTGGGTGGAGGCATGCCGAATGGAGATCAGTTCTTTTTTCTGCTGAGTCGCGATTCAATGTGGAATGTGATAGTCGGCGTGTATTCATCTGAAGTGAAAAAGGGACACGAAACAATCCAGCTTTTGTACGTGAAAGATCCCCATATGGTGGCGGTGGATTGATGGTGTGGACAGGAGTCAGTAGTGGTGGACATACGGACCTCTACGTCATCCAAGGTGGTACTTTGACTGCGGTAAGGTATAGAGATGAGATTCTCCGACCTTTTGTCGTGCCTTATGCTGGTGCCATAGGTGATTCTTTTCTTTTTATGGACGATAATGAACGACGCCACAGAGCTGGCTTGGTGGACGACATGCTGGAAGTGGAGGGTATCGAGCGTATGCAATGGCCAGCTTCCTCCCCGGACTTAAATCCGATTGAGCATGTGTGGGATGCATTAGACAGACGCATTGCAGGCAGACCAGCACCTCCCACAACTGTTCCAGAGCTGCACATTGCTCTTATGGAAGAGTGGCCACGTATCCCCCAAGAACTCATTGCTAACCTCATTGCATCAATGCCACATATGTGTGAGGCAGTGCTGGCCGTTCGAGGAGACCATACACAATACTAAAGAAATATTTTCACCCATGTTAATGTTGCTTTGTTTGTTTTCCATATTCCTAATCAGGATCTCTTTGACATCTGGTGTGGTACAGAGGTTACGTAATGACTTCAAACTCTTGTTTACATTCTTTTGGAGTAATAGAAAGTGATTGTATCTAATACTGTTCCTAAAAGCATAGTCTTAATAGGTTATTCTACAATATCCCCTAATTTTTTTGAGCAGTATATTTGAGAATAAAGTACCTAGGAAAATTTTTGGACCAAAGAGAGATGAACAGACAGGTGAATGGAGAAGACTACATAACAATGAACTACATGGTCTTTATAGGAAGCCAGATATAATGAGAACAGTTAAGTCTCGTAGACTGCGATGGGCAGGACATGTTGCACGTATGGGGAATGAAATACTTGCATGGAAGCCTCTTGTAGGAAAGCCAGAGGGAAAACGCCCAGTTGGTAGACCAAGAATGAGGTGGGAGAATAACATTAACTATGATTTGGAAGGAAGTAGATTATACAGGGAATGATTGGAAAGCATTAGCTTAGGATAGGGATGTATGGAGAGCTTATGTCCGCGCGGCCATGAACCTACGGGTTCGATAGTGCCAGTGAGTAAGTAAGTAAGTAAGTAAGTAAGTAAGTAAGTAAGTAAGTAAGTAAGTAATTATATAAGATCTAAACCTGTGACTCGAACTTATCATTCCTTGATAATAGCATGTGGGATCATGCCGAAACGTCGGAATCAGTGGCCATAGGCCGAACTTGAATCCAAGACGCGGAAAACCCAAGAAAACTTTCTTATTCATACTTATATCCGCGATAAAATATAAAACATTATATATAATCATATATATATATATATATATATATATATATATATATATATATATATGGTATGATAAGAAAAATAAATGCCTGGACGGGATTCGAACCCGGATCTCTGAGTCTGTACCTCAGCGTGATATCCATTACACTACCAGGCGAATCCAATTCAAACACTTATTTTTCTTATATATGTATTATAAAGGTAAAGTAGTCCCATTACAGGCCTCAGGAGGCCCTTGGGGTAGGAGGAGGTTAAGGCTCCCACTTTTTCTAGACATTCGGCACTTGATGTCAGCCGGGTTGTCAGCCCTGCGTGACGGCCGCCTTTACCCCAGAACAAGTGCCTGGTACTCATTTCCGTTAGAGGCTGAGTCGACCCCAGGGCCATAGTGCCGCCAGAAGGTTTCAGTCAGTTTAAAAATCCTGACCCCACCGGGACTTGAACCCTCGACCTTCCGACTTGTAGCTCAGTGCCTTAACCACTACGCTACGGCGTGCCCCATATATGTATTATACTCTCCATTATTACTAGATGTATATATATATATATATATATATATATATATATATATATATATACATGTAGATCTAGATATTTTCTAATTAATAATGAAAATGTAGGAAATTATAATTTATGAAGAAGCATAATGAAGCATCGGAATATATATATATATATATATAGCCTATATTTTTTAATGAGTAGAAAGATCATTACAATAAACATAAAAAAGTCTTAAAGCATAAGAACCTAAACTCTAACAACATAAAATGTGGCTCTGTTTTCAAATTTTCGCATGGTTAAATTATCAACTCCTCTTAATTAAGCAATTTGAAAGGTTATTTTAAAATAAATAGCAAAAGAAATCCCTTAGATACAATTTCCATCTCCAGTAAAAGCAGCTGAGTCGACCCCAGAATCATGGTATCGCCAGAAGGTTTATGTCAGTTCAGAAATTGTGGTCCTATCGGGAATCGAACACGCGGCTTAGTTGACCATAGGACTATGTTGTAGCCAGAAGATTTAGGAAAGTTAAAAAATGGCTAAAAAGATTGGCATGGAAAGGAAAACTCCTAGAACACCAGCATATTTCATTAAGTTTTGGATTTATATATGTTAGAATTCATATCATGAATCTGGGGGCACTATGATATTCAACCGCGATAAGCCAAATGGTCGTGAATTCGATTCCCGATAGGGTCACAATTTTGAGAGCTGACCTAAATCTTCTGGCGATACTATGATCTGGGGGACGACTCAACGCTAAGTGAAATGATTACTAGACGTCTTTTCTGGGGATAAAGATGGTCGTCTCATGCCGATTGTTTAGGAAGATGGGAGCCTTATCCTCCTACTATTCCAAGGTCATCTTAAAGCCTTTAGTGGAATCACTTTGGGTGAATTTCACAACCGAAATTTAAACCACGACCCTGGTTTTCCGATTTCTTTTAATGTTTCCATAACAACTATAAAAACTGAAAACCTACGTCTGTTAATTCCACAAACAAATGTCTGAATCATGACCATGGCTTCATAACAATTTCTCTGAATTTTCAGTTATTATTTATAGTTGTTATAAAAGCAATAAAAATCATAGAACCGGGGTCGCTGTATAGACTTCGGTTATGTAATCCACTCATATTTTATTAAGAAAATGTACGCAAATGCAGAGTCAAGTAACATGTTTTCGCGATGTCATTAAGGATTAATTTTGCATTGAATACATTACTGGTTAAGAACCGAAATGTAAGAATATGACAAACATTAGTAAGGATACTGATTGCGTGAGTGTGTATGCGGTGCGTAAAGTGAAGTGCACTATGTTTTCAGGTTGGATGAGCGGGCAATTTATTTGTAAAAGGGTCAAAGAAAGAAGAACAAGAAGAAAATTGTGTACGCAGGAAATATCAAGACAGCTGACAATACCGGCCGTGACGTCTACAATTGTGAAAGCAAAAAAGGTTTGTCGTGTATGTTTTATTTTCTCAGCAGACTTACATAGTTTTTACATTACGTTCAGTTCTCATTCCGATATGTCAAAATCCTGTTGCTTTCACAACAATTCAAATTAAGATAGCGAAACAATTAAACATGAAGCGGCAGTGTGTATTTCATGGAACAATACATTCTGCCAGTTAATTAAAAAAAGTAGTTAATTAAAAATCAAAATATAAAGTAAACAGAGAGGGGGAGGGGGGGAGAGAAGATAGGTGGGGTTCAACAGTCCACACTTTCAATCAATTAATTTTCAGTAAGAAAATCCATTGAACAACACCGGAAAGACATAGCCATTGTAATAGGGTATGCCGTAAATAAAGATCTCTATAGTAATTTCCTTCAAAACTCTAAAAAAACAAAAACAAAAAAAAGGCAGTCACGCAGAACTAAGTGTAGGATTTTGCCTGAAAAAGAAATTTAAAAATCGCTCAAACGGTGAATGGATAAGACTGTAAGTTTATAACAGTGAGTTACATGGCCATTATAGCAAGCCAGACATAATAAGAACAGTTAAGTCTCCTAGACTGCGAGGGTTCAATGGTATTAATAAGCTGTTACTTTATGCTGATGATGTAGTACTCGTACTATTGGGCGATAGTGAAGGCCAACATGCACACACTATTGAGTAACATTAAGAAATTGGAACTGGAAGTAAATATCAATAAAACTAAATATATGGTCACACATAGAAATACATTATATAATGGAAATTGACAACTAATGACAAATGGGGGAAATTTTGAGAAAGTGGCTGAATTCAAATGCCTAGGAACAATAATCACAAATAGGAATGATATGCACAAAGAAATTAAACATAGGCTCAATTCTGGAAATACGTGCTATTATGCATTACAGAGACTCTTGACGTCCCAACTCCTATAAAAAAACGTTAAACTGAAAATTATAAAAATATTGTTCTACCAGTTATATTATATGGATGCGAAACATGGACTCTTACTTTAAGGGAAGAAAGGAGATTACGAGTATTTGAGAATAAAGTTCTTGGGAAAATTGTTGGACCAAAGAGAGATGACCAGTGAATGGAGAAGACTATAAACAGTAAGCTACAGTACATGATCTTTATACGGAGGCAAATATAATAAGAACAGTTAAGTCTCGTAGACTACGATGGGCAGGACATGTGGCACGAATGGGGAATGAATGACGTGCATGGAAGCTTCTTGTAGGAAAACCAGACGGAAAACGCCCAGTGGATAGACCAAGAATGAGGTGGGAGAATAATATTAACCACGATTTGATGGAATTATATTAAATGGAGATGATTGGAAAACATTAGCTCAGGATAGGGATTATGAAGAGCTTATGTATGCAGGCCATGAACCTACGGGTTCGATAGTGCCAGTGAGTTAGATACTTAATGGTCTCAGTTGTCGATGTCTCACCTGGTATATGCTATCAAAATAAAAGGAGTAATGCATTATCAAAACATTAGCGAAATCCGACCATTGGAAGTGAGGGTTCACCTGAAACCTGAAATAAAAAAATTATTCTAGGAACCGCGATATTTACTTCATCGAAATGTATGTTATACAATTTAATTAACACTTAAATTAGCAATCTATCCTATAAGATACACTGCTTTAATTGATTTAATATTTTAAATAAAATAATAGAAATGAATCTGTAACTTAGATACGTATTATTTTAAATTTGTATCAAATTATACCACAATATGCAGATGAGTAATAACTTAGGTTATGCACGATTTGTTTGCACTCCAAACAAATACTTTTAAATAAACTAGCACCATAGTTTCTCTAATTTAAAGAAATGTGTGTGTATATATCATCATCATCATCATCTGCATTCATGTATTAGGTCTGTTGACCCGTTCCGACTTCAGCCCATCTCTTTCTAGGTCTGTCCACATCTCGGATGCCTTTAGGTTTGTATTTTCTTATTTGTTTTGGATCTTCTGCTGAAGTTTATGAGTAAGTTATTTTTTACTAGTAGAGGTTACCAGCCTCTAGCCAAACCCCTCTTCCTGGAAGACAGGGAACTGCAATTTCGGAGTGTTCGTCTCCTAGAGAAGTTGCCTTCACTACGGCTTTGGGGACTTCTCTTCTCCCCACGTAACCCTGTGGACGGGGCCATACCCAAGGTACTACCCACTGGGCGAGTGGGACCTGGAGCTCACAAAAGGGCATGGGCGCCTACTCCCTGGAATGGACTACCTCTTTCAAGGGTACCAGTCTGTTACCCTAGTGTGTATAGGCCTATATATAATATCGATAAAGCGTCACTGCTATAAAGTAAAAATATTTTCTTTAACTTGCTGCTTGTTACAGCTGGCTACCAGATGGCAGTGAATACCGAGTTCTCGCTACATCTAGAAAGATAAATGTTTGTATTGGATTTGCCCGGTGGTGTAATGGATAGCACGCTGGTGTACCAACCCAGAGGTCCGGGTTCAAATCCCGTCCAAGCATTTATTTTTCTTATCATGTCATGTATATACGAGTATTACATAAGCCATCAAAATGGGGCCGTAAATTCGATTCGCTGAGGAATTCGCTTAGTTTACGTAGTTCCTGCGTGACGAACTTGGCCAGATAACTTTTTTTTTAATTATACTATTAAAATCTGTATAAAATTTCAATAGAACTAATATGTATGGTCTAAATATATGGTCACACATAGAAATTCATTACTTATAATGGAAATGGACAATTAATGACAAATGAGGGAACTTTTGATAAAGTGGCTGAATTGAAATACCTAGGAACAATAATTATAAACAGGAATGAAATGCAGAAAGAAATTAAACATAGGCTCAATACTAGAAATGCATAGATATTTATGTATTACAGGGACACTTGACATTCCACCTACTCTCTCATAAAAAAACCGAAAATATAAAAAACTGTTATTATCCCAGTTCTTTAAGAGAGGAGAAAAGACTGCGAGTATTTGAGAATACAGTTTTAAGGTGAATTTTGGACCAAGGAGAGACGAACAGATAGGTGAATGGAAAAGACTGCATAACAGTGAGCTACATTATCTTGTATAGGAAACCAGATGTAATAAGAACAGTTAAGTCTCTTAGACTGCGATGGGCAGGACATATGGCATGAATGGGGAATGAAAGAAGCATGGTAACTACTTCTAGGAAAAACAGAGGGAAAGCGTCCAATAGGGAGGATAATACATGAGGAAAGTAAATGATACAAAGGATGATTGGAAAACATTAGCTCAGGATAGGAATGAATGGAAAGCTTATGTTCGCTAGGCGTTGAACTTACTGGTTCTATAGTGCTAGTGAGTTAGTTAAATATGAATGGCAAAAAAAATACAAGAAATCCATGACGATCACATGTATGGGCGAAGATTTCCTCTGATGAATAAGGTTAGGATTTTTCTCTTTTTGATATTTCATTCTCTTTCATAAATTCCTAGGTTTTCAATGTATAAATATGTTTAATGCACAAAGAAAATGGATAGCTAAATTTGATGTCTATTTTTGCCTATATCGATGGTTAAAGGTCATTTTGTTAATTTGAACCTATTATTATTTTAATTGATTTTATGAGTTTATGTAAGATTAACGGCAAAAAATAATAAACTTTTGTATAAAGTATATTATGCAGTGTTAGCATCAACAACTGTAATGTCGGTTGCAATAACAGCTATTAATTTTAGTTTCAACTGGTTTCTATTGCCAAAAAGTAAATTAATTTTTCTGGCAAACTAGTCTTAGCCGTAATGCCTTATTTCATTTAACACGCGTGTATAAATTATATATAAAATGCCGAATGAGAAAATAGCAAAGAAGTCTCTAAATTGGACATTGGATAACATAACATTTTATCTTTATCACAGACAGATGAGTTATGTACTGTCAGGTCTGCTGTAAGGAGATAACATATTGTAGCGCAAGATACAAAACATTGTCAGTGAAAGACAATGTCGCTTCATCCCATAGAACTTTTAAAAAAATTAAATTCTCACTGCAATTTAAATATTGATATTGATACGATGAAGACTTATGATCATGAAAACGATGATTAATGGTTTTTCTGATGGTGAAAAAAAAAACATTAAGAATAATACTTTGGCAAAGAGCGTTACTGTATAATGTCTTTAGATTAAATTTTAAGCACGAAATTGACAAAAAAAATATATATAGGTCCACCGCTGTGGTCTCGAGGTAGCGTGCTGCCTTGTCACGCAGCGGGCCCCGTGTTCGATCCCCGGTCGGGGCAGTTTTTCTGGGTGAGGCTTTTATCGGGGTTTTTCCTCACCTGTAAGACAAATGTCAGGAAAACTTTAAAGCCCAAACGGTCCCCGGAATCATATGGTCATCATCATCCTTCACCAGTGTGGAAAGCAACGGGAAGCTACCACACCTACAATTCCTAGAAAGCAGCAAAGCATAGCAAGAAAATGCTCGGGCAGAATTACTATGGATGGATGGATGGATGGATGGATGGATATATATATATATATATATATATATATATATATACATGGAAGACTATTTCATTTATTAGAGGCTTTTTAGAGCCTATTTTCATTATTTATTAGTGCATTTTAGAGATATTTTTAATGTTTTATGCCAATTGATACAAACACATAGGGTTCATCTTCTTACACACTGTGAGAACATCAAGTTATTGAAATTTAGGGAATGAAACTATAGGCCTATTACGTTATCATAGTTTAAATTTAGAATACGATTAGAGAAATATAGCTACTTACGAAAATTCAATGTTAACTCGATTTCTTTAAAAACAGGATATCTAAATGTGATTGTTGTCTCACCTGAAAAAAAGAGAAAATTAGGAAATTAAAATAATATCAATTCACCATTACCAATCAATACATTACTTGCATTAGTACTATGAATCAGTTGTACAATTCTACAAAACAAATAGGCTATGGAGTAAAATTATACATGAAATTTGGTACACAATTTTATTTCATACTATGCTCAATTACATTATTTTAACAAATAAATATTAATATCTACATAAGCATTTCTCAGGTTGATAGACAAATCTCGCTCGTTCTGGACCGTTAGATTCCAGACAGTGTTAGAAGCTCCGTATTAGGCCAACTCAAGAATGAATATTTCGAACTACTGTTAGATTTCATTTTATTATGACGATAGATTTCACCCTAAAATCATAGTTTCATAATCCATCGAATTTAAGGTTACTTCCATTTGCAAATACATAAGAATGCTGTATCGGCATCATCATCATCATCCATGCAAGTATTAGCCCATGTGGCCTGTTACGGTCTCAAAGAGGAATTTTCCATTCAGCGCTTTTTTGGACGTCCCAGCGATCTTTTGCATGGGAGCAGTAACGAAGCATGACTTTCGGAATTCTATGAGACGGCATTCGTTGAAGATGGGCATTCCAGTTGTTCTGATAGTTTTGTATACCTGAATGGTAGAGAATGGGACATCCAACTCTTCCATAATTTCCTCATTTCTATTATGATTCCACTTTGTATAGCCTGCTGTATGGCGCATAAATCGCATCCTATTTGCTGTTATTCAGCTTTCATCTCTTCTTCGTATTGTCCATGTTTCACTATCATATCTTAATACTGGTCTTGCGAGAACCTTATAAAGCCGTAATCTTGTGTTCTTTTGTACTAAAGACGGTTTCATTATACTGTTAATTACCCCGTTGTTTTTGTGAAATTTGTGATTTTCTTTGATGTATCAGCTTCATCTTGAAATGTTAAATTATAACCCAAATAATTAAATTCATATACTCGATTTAAAATTTCATCGTCCAAAACAATTTTGCTCGGTATAGGGTATTTCTCACAAAGGCCATCACTTCAGTTTTCTTTATACTAATTTTCATATTGTACCTTTTCGCAATTATATTAAAATTGTGTATAGAATAATGTAAATATGTGTCTGTTGGAGCTATTAATATATGCAACAATATAAAAATATACTCCATGGCGAATAGACATAGAAGGTACAAGGCCTAACAGCTGACTGCTGACCTCACATCCACATGTGCAATTTAGAGATGTAAAAGATTATCCAACCAGTATAGGGGTCATAAGTGGTCAGCAATGATGAGTCCTCCAGCCGCAATTGCTGGTTTTCACTACATTTATCAACCCCTTACTGTAACTACACAAATTCCCCGCGATATTGGGCATAAGTCCCAAACCAGCCGAAATTCCACGAGAAAATGCACTTCCACATGGAGACTCACACCAGCGCATGTCACGTAGCTCAGCACCTAGGCAGGATGCCTTAGGCCGTTTGGCTACGCCGTGGGACAACAATGTAAGTACCCAGCCTACTACAGTCATCACCAGAAATATTAAATTTTAACTTTTTTGTCCATTTCCACCAGGTTCTCTTGAGACATTTCTGGTATTTTCTACCGGTATTGGCGGAATTGCAACCCACTTCTGAGATTAGGGCGTACGATGATACAATGGGTGATAAATGATAATAAAGAATCATCAAGTGACTCCATAAACCTAAACTTAATCTAAATACCAGTCAATTTTCGACCACAGGAATAATTTCACTGAGCAACAAAAAATAAACTTCTTTTTTGTCTCAGAAAAATATGTGATTCTGATAGTATTTTTTATCCTGAATTCAAATATGATATCGGGGTTTCTCCATCATGTAAGGTTTCCCGAGAGACAAGAATTTATAATCTCAAACACTTTAATATTTTCTACATTCGTAACTACACAACATTCGGACTCACCTAGAAAGTAAGAAATTACGATTTTCTGCTATTTTCGCCTATGGAGCATCTCTCTTGATGGTCCAACAATAATCGGCCAGCACATTAGGATTACATTTGCCTTGATATCGCTTTACCATAGCTGAAACCATTTGAGTTAGCTCATTTGGTTTTATTTTACAATGGACAAATGGACGAAAAAACGTTTATTAAAAATATATTATTTAAATCCATTAATTGAAATTGAAATAAAAAACTGTGGGCGATGGAGCAATTCCGAATACATATTTGAAAACACGATAAATAAAACTGCATGAAGTTCAATTATTGGTACTCGTGAGACAAAAATCATGTTGACCAGTGTTTCCTTTAACCAAAAACCCCACTCGTCTGAGCGGAAATCGAACCAGAAGCCTCGTGAGCTGCAGTCAGATGCTCTGATCACAAGGTTAAGAGGCTGGTCACAAAACTCAAAATGAAATTAAATGAAGAAAATAAAAATAATTGATTACATTTCAACTTCGTGAAATGTTAAGTATGTTGCATCACCAGTTGGTTGTAAGTAAATCAAACATATTAAGAACTATGTTCATAAAGAGAGCGAACGCTGACAATATTATAAATCACTAGGTTATTGAAACCATGTGGATTTTCAATTAGGCTACTATATAATGCATTAAGCCTGCAGGAGTTTTGAAAATCAATATAATTGCTTGTATTTCAATTGACCAGTTGAAGGTAATTATATTGGAGTATGAAATATCGCCAGTAGTTGTTATGTGTCGGCCATTATTAAACTTTGTATGTCGTTACTGTAATTAAGTACATTCTCCGTTCCGGCCGTTTCTCACCAACAAGAAATCCTCTCCTTACTGGGATTAGACACATTTTATTGTCTAAGAGCTTCCTGGAATACAAAGTTGCGTACTTTCTTTCATTAAGTGCCATGTTTGTTCTTTCCACCTTTCTCAACCAACCTACATACTACAAAGTACTCATAGCAACAAAATAATAATAATAATAATAATAATAATAATAATAATAATAATAATAATAATAATAATAATAATAATAATACTAGAGTGGTGCCTTGTGACGCAGCGAGCCCGGGTTCGATTCCCGATAGGGACAGGCTCCTGGGTGAATTTTTTTCGGGGCTTTTCCTAACCTGTAAGAAAAATGTCAGGAAGCTAAAGGCACAACGGTCCCCGAAAATCATCCAGCTATCATCATCATCCTAATCATTATCATCATTCCTCACTGATGTGGAAAGCAACAGGAAGCTATCGCACCTACAATTCCTTAGTAACTTAAAGCTGCAAAGCATAGCATGGAAATGGTATGATTGCAGTGAAAGACCTGCCCTCGGGCAGAATTACTATAGAACAGAATAATACTAAGAGTGCATTAATCCATCGTTGTGGTCTCCGGGTATCATCGCCTCGTACGCAGTGGGCCCGGGTTCGATCCCCGTTTGGGACATTTTTCCTATGTGAGATTTTTTCGGTGTTTTTCCTGACTTGTAGGACAAATGTCGAGAAAACTTTAATGCTCAAATGGTCTGCTGACATCCGCTCATAATAATCGCTATCCATATAATATTCGTCTTGTTTAGTATGAATGGCTGAAAGGTGTGTCTAGTCTTAAATGCTCGTCTTACCTCGGATGTGGTCCTGGCATTGAGCTGATCACTCATCCAGAGAGATCCTCAATGTCGCTGTGTGGAAAGAAAGAAAAAAAACTATGTGTGTGATCCAGAGTTACAAATCATCTAACCGACAGGTCGTGTTCCTGCAAGGCCGGATGGCGTGACATTAAAATAGTACCTATAAAGGGAAAAGTTAAACAAACGTGAAGAGAGATTATTGTCAATTTATTTATTTTAACTGGCAGAATTAAGCTCATATGGTCTTCTATTCGACTCAACCAGTAAAAAAATTGATATAAACTAAAATTATGTAACATAACACAGAAAAAATATAAGTACATAAATAATTATACAAAATAAAGTGAAATTAAAATGAAACGAACTGATATTAATGCAGAAAAACACAGAAATAATACAAAATCTGATGAAAGACCGTCGTAGACTTAAAACACGTAAACGAACTCAACCATAAAAAAGTGGACTCTTTCAGATTTGAATTACGACACTAATAAATCTGAGCTGTTGACGAACGTCATTAAATATAATAATACACGTAACAATAGTATATTACGATGCGAGGTTAGGAAGTGGTTTTTACAGAATCAAGGAAAATGTTTAAAAACACTTCACAAACGTACGTTGTACATTATTTTTTGCGAGATGGTGTTTTTAAAATAATATCTTTGTTGGAAATGTGCGTTCATTATAAACAATTGAGTAACGTTAACAGTGTGGACAATGTTTATTAGTTGAAAGTACAGGAGGCCGTGGGAACTATATTATTGATAAAATGGCCGCAAGTGCATATTTATTATTTTATATTGTTTCAAATAAAGTTCAGTTAATTTAAGATGCAGTGATTTGTTTCATATAATGTAGGTATATTAACCCTACTTTTTGGATATTTCTTGTATATACATTGTACGTAGCATACATAGAGGGCAGTGGTTTTATTTCCTCCACGTGGATGTAATAATATATTACGATACGAAGTTGGGAAGTGGTTTTTACAAAATCGAGGGAAAATGTTTAAAAACAGAGCTATAGCGAGGTTTTTATTTTCCGAGATTCTGTGAAGCACTTCACAAACGTGCCAACGTAATTTTTTGCGCGATGATGTTTTCAAAATAATAGATAATAGTAAAATAATAACATCTTTGTTGGAAATATTTGCGTTCATTATAAACAATTGTCTAACGTTAACAGTGTGGGCAATGTTTATTAGTTGAAACAATAGGAGGCCTTGAGAACAATTATTGATGACAACATGGCCGCAAGTACGTATTTATTGTTTTATATTGTTACAAATAAAGTTCAGTTCATTTAAAATACAGTGATTTGTTTGCTATAATGTATATTAACACTACCTTTTGGATATTTTTTTGTATATACCCTGTACGTAGTATACATAGAGGGCAATGGTTTTACTTCCCGCGCGTGATTGTAAATGTAATATTACAGTATATTTATTTAGGCTGACAACCCCCGAAATGTAGGAAGCTGAACTTTCAATAATGGCCGTCGCCATTGCTGGTAAGTACGAAAAAACGCACAATCGCGCAAAAATATAGAAATAAAAAAATTACCATAGGAGTTGGGACAACAAAAGGAATATCTGAATGTTATATATTTTAAACATGGCGTTATTTTTTAATCTAATATTAATAAAATGTTACATATAAATTTATTATGAGCTTTCGGAGATTTCTGGTTTTCAAATATGCATAAAAACAAGGTAAAAGGGAAGTTGATACTTGTGAAATAATACACTGCACAAATTAATATTGAATAATACATACAAAATTATTAAAAATTACTATGTAATTGCAAAATAATAAATGTAATGTTAAAGTAAGCCAGATGCAAAATAAAATAAACAAAATAGGCCTATAAATATTTAACCATAAAAAGGAAACAATAAAAGCTAGCTTACGAAGTAATATAGAAGTAACAACCTATAATTAATAAATAAAAAAGGTATTATGGACAGCAATAGGAACATAAATCTACGTAAGGAGAATTTACGTCCTTCTTGCTAGTGTAATATACTGTCTGGTAAATAATGGGCAACGCATCATGTGTTCGCTATTTTATCATCTGTCATCACAGTATGTGGATTTTCCATTACTACTCCTACCACCACTATTATCAAATGAAGGGCTTAGGACAATAACATGATAAGCCACATATTGTTCTTTCTGAGATATAAGGACTTTAATGTTTTAAAACCCTATAAATACTAATTGTGCAGTATTGTTGTTAACAAATTATGTGTCTGTATGTTTTAACTCATCACTGGCGCACTTAAAATACGTTTATGGATATTTCAATACATTTATTTCTTAATAGAATGTGGCTTATCATGTTACTGCCCTAAGCCCTTCAAAATTATTATTTTTAAACTACCAATGATTCACTGGCCTGTTTGTTATCTGATAGCGAAACAATCATTTCAATCAGGTTTTAACGATGGTTTATAGTTATTAATAGCTATCGTATCATCGATATGGGTATATACGTATTATTATTATTACTACCGAAGTTTCAGAAATGAAATGTCTCCGCTTTATAATTAGAAATACAATATATGATCACAAAAGAATTGCTGATATCAGAAAGGAATTGAACATAGAACCATTAACAACATTAATGGAAAAACATGTCCTACGAATGCCAAACACTAGGATGATAAGAACTGTTTTATATTATAATCCGAAGGGGACAAGAAATATAGGTCGTAGTTTAAAGAGATGGCGTGAGCAATTTTGAGCCGACACAGACCAACAGGTCTAATTCTTGAAGATTATTATTATTATTATTATTATTATTATTATTATTATTATTATTATTATTATTACTGACATGATTTGGGCATACCGAAATAATGACGCAAGGAAGAATTCCGAAAATGAGCTTGGAATGGAATACCGAAGGCAAAAGAAGGAGGAGGAGAAGAAGAAGAAAAACTACGAGAGCAATGGAATGGATGAAGAGAGTCAACAGGAGTACTGAACAGGAAGAATTTGAAAAAAATAATATGTTCAAGATATACATTTGTGGGGCAATTAAATTACTTCAGGTTGAAGGAAAATCACAGTAATATAGAAATGTCCTTAAAAATAAATATAAAATAATGATGATGATGATAATAATAATAATAATAATAATAATAATAATAATAATAATAATAATAATAATAATAATTCATTCATTTTGAGAATTTTCCTCACCATTGAAGGTTTTCTCCAACCAATCTCAGTTATTGACATGAATTTAAAAACATATATATACATATAAATGATTACGGACTTAAAGACTATCAGTTTGCTACAAACATTCACAAATTTCCTTTAATTAAAATACTCCATCGTTCTCTGTCCTCTGTGTCTTCAACTGTTACTCCAAATTTCCTCATTGAATTTTGAATGTTGTTCTTCCAGGTTGTTCTTGGTATTTCTTTTCTGTTCCTGCTTTCAATTTTCCATGCATAGACGGCCTTTGGTATAATATTATTAATAATAATAATAACAATAATAGTAATAATAGTAATAATAGTAATAATAATAATAATAATAATAGTAAAACTTCGAAACTTATATATATATATGTATATATATATATATATATATATATATGTTTCAATCTCTTTAACAGAAAATATGGAGTTTCTATATTTAGTAGACCTAATTGTAGTAAAATGTATGAATTTATTATCGGCAACTAACGTAATTATACAACTGCAACATGTTTTATAGAATGAGAGTAAATAATAATATCTCTGAAGTATTTAATTTCAACAAGCAATTGTCAATGTAGAGTATAAAGGAGGAGTTACAAAATACACATTTTGATTTGTATACTGTATTCTAATAAACTTTAGTCACTATTTATACAAGATAAAGGTACTTGAAATAAGTAATGCTTCTAGTGTAATACTTTTAATCAAAATAAATAGCAATTCCTTGTTACGTTTGTTTATATTTTACAATAATTCGTGATGTAGGTACTTGAAAATATTATTAATAGTTCATATACCAATTCGGGACTTAGGGAGGAACTTCAATTTCCACGTGTTATATTAACTTTTACATGGAATTCACTATGATTCTTTGATGTTATTTTTCTGTATTCATTATACATGTCCCAATGCATACAACGCATTAAAACTATCATAAATATTTAGAAATTAATATATTCTCATATCATACCAGAATCTTAGGGTACACTTAAAATAATTTATTAACCATTGTACAATGTTCAGCTAATGATTTTATGCCCTTTAAAATTGTCTATAATTCAATTTTGTCTTTTCAATTTTTATTTAATGTCAGAAAGATTTTAGATCACATAGTATTCAGTGAAAAAAAATTATAAAATGTATTTCCACTGCTATTCTAACATAGTGTTAAAAAGAGCTTGGCTCTTTATGGGCGCCCTATATAAATTATTTAAAAGTAGCGTAACAACATGTATACGTACATGTACAATAAAAGAAACAGCACCAATAAACATATCACAAAATCACTGCACTCCCAACATGTAATATAAAATGCAATTCAAGATAATTGCATAGTAATACTGCATAACGCAAGTCTTAAGTTGCAATTATTATTATTTGAAAAACAGGTATCTCCATATAATCCTAATTAAAGAAAATGCAGACTTCGGAATTACTATAATAAAGGTTTTAATTTGTAGTTATATATACATTGTTTGACAACTGAAGAACGTCACACCTAGCTATTTTTATTTTCTTGAAGAAATAGCGGATTTCTACGTTCTTTTCAATGTAAAACTGGTCAAATCAAGGACAGATTCAAGTTGTAGTAATATCAATTTAGTAACTGATGGGAAAATCCGAGACAGTGTGGTCACCAATTACATTAAATAACTGCATCACTTAAATGTAGAAGAATTTCAATACAATTAGTTTTATTCGAATTCTTACAAATATAAATATATGTAACACATTAAACTCTAAAAAAATTGTTACAAATTGTTATAAATAGGATAATTTAGGATAATTTAGGACTAGATATTTTTATTAATTATTTTAAATAGTATTAATATTATAGGTTTCATATTAGTAATATTATAGGTTTCATATTAGACAGAATATGTAATCAGATTTAACTTGACTAGTACAGTTAGGTCTATATCAAATCACATACAGTTACAGTAAGGTGCTGGAAACATCCAAAACGAAATATAGCCTAAGGATGAGAAGGTCAAGGTTTCGCATTCAAAGACAGCAGGACAAATGTACCGTTAGTGCCTATGAACTTACTATCTTGGTGAAGAGAGAGAGAGATTACAGTTAGGCCATCAGAGTGGGAGTGATATAAGCGAAAAGTGACTGAACGGGAGGGTCGTAGTTCTCAGCAGGGCTGTGGTAAGTCTGCACATGTTATTCTTAATAGGTTAAAGTAGGGGCTTTTAAAATGAAATCAAGATGGAAAGGGTTAGAAATAAAATTCAAGTAGTATGACGTAATATGGGTTGACCTCTCTCTCTTTCCCTCCCCCCATGAATATGTATTAGAATAAGTTAGGCTATTTTATTTATTTGTAATTAATTGTTTTTATTTATTTGTAATTAATTGTTCTTATAATTGTTAAATATAGATGGTTAGTTAATTAGTTATTTATTTGTCTCAAATACCCTCTATAAGTCATCAGCCATACCGCTCGGCTAACGTAATCCGTAGGTAAATCACACGATCTTACCGATCACTAGTAATCCATGGTCCAAAGGTCCTTTATGCCCTAATTTAGCTACCCTGAACTGTAACAGTGGTGCACAGCGGTGTCGATCATATAAATATATATATATATATATTTTTTTCTGATAGGGAAACGAACCCTTACAGTTCCTGGACCGTTTGGAATACGTTAAATATTAATATGTTGAGATACGTACAGTCAATTTAGTATAAGATTTATGTGAAACATAGGGACATTATTAATTGATATTGTTAATTAAAATTAATTAAACAACATGGCAAGAGAAAGAGAGAGACGTAGAATAATTCACACAAGGGGAACAATAGGTTTTTGAACATCCATATCTTGTAAGAATTTTATGTGCTATGGTTATCTTAAATGTTAAGATTTTGTTGATGCACCAGGATTGAATGGCAAATTTTTCGTGGCAAATACATAAGAAATATGTTTGCGGGATTCAAGGTATGTGGGTTTGAGATGCACTTGATAAATATTGGAAATATTTAGGCACATAAAATTAGTATTTTACTTATTAGGAGGAGTGAATAGGATAAAAATATAAAACCAATATAGATAGGCAAACTCATTGCTGAAACGTAGCCTGAAACGTGGGCTCCTTACGGGATATGTCGACGTATGCGAACCGAACTCGTGGCTTGTGGACGGGGATGACACGCCATCATACTAACATGAATATTTTTGCCGATGGTGATTGTGACCAATAAAAATAGTAATAAAATAATTTCTCTGCAATAATAATTACAAAATAGCATGAACTAATTACCTTCGTGGAAAATTACTTCCATATAATACTGAAGTACAAAGGGTTTAAATGTCTCGGGTTATTAATTACCTCAGGGCAACTCAAGCGATACCAACATATGAACGAAATGTTGAATTAAATGAGAAAATTTAGTAACGTTATATAGGAATTATTTTTAGATCTTTCCTGCGAACAGATCGTTTCTGCATGCGTTGGAAAATATATTAAATATGGAGATTAAATAAATAAACGGACTGTGTCACTCCTATGTTGGCAATACTAAATGTCAAGTCGAAATCATACCGACGTTGTTTAAATTAGTGGAAAATGACAGGTCATATATATATATATATATATATATATATATATTTATGTAGCATATATGAAATAATTTACGGGGTAACTACAGGGTATTGTTAAGAAAATATTTAGAGAAAGGAGTCTCGGGTTCGAACCCTGGTGACTAGCTTTACAAGATGGCGGCTGGAGTGAAGGCTAGGTTTTGGAAAGGTCGGAAAAACAGTACAATAAGTTTCACATACGGTGACTACCAGTTGTTTTTTTATTAGATTTCTTGTCCGAGAACGGTAAGCCGGAGTGTTCTAAATTAGCTATAATACAAGTATATTCCTAGCAGGAATGTTAAGAGATGTCCGAGGAATATTTAGTTTGAAATATGTCCCCGTATGCGAGGCTATCTAACGGGATTTTGATAAAGATTCTGAAAATTTTCCAACTTGAATGAGGGAGTTACACATTCAAATAATTCGATCGGCAATATATATATACCGAATCATCAGATCAAATATCCAAAATCATAAAGAGTATCAAATTTTTTTTTTTAAAACAGATTGATCTGGCAGCACGTGTAATGTGTTGGCTAGGATGTCGTCACTAGAAGTCTTGGATTCGAACTCAGGGAAAATGTATTCAGTATTTGGTTAGTCTCTCCAGAATAGCGCAAAATGGACATAGTTTGAAAATTTTTTCGAGGTTATTGGAACTTGAACTAATAAATTATTTTACCTTTTTTTTTACAAGTCAGGAATATTTAGCCTTTGTCGGGAGTAAATTGGAAATTTTCCGCAACTCGTATAACTAATTTATCGAAGGAAAATATGGAAGTATGGAACTTAGATTCTTTTACAGATTAAATAACAAAATTATTTAAAATAAAATAAAAGTGGCTCACGGAACTCAGTTTCCTTTACAAAATAAATAATTAACTTAGATAAAATCTTGGTTTCAACGGAGTTTACTTAAAGTTTAATAGACCTAAATTATACTTGGATGGGACACCAGTAACGGAAATCAGATTACATCTCGTAACGGTGTATTGAAAATAGATTCTGAAAACTTTCCACAACTGTTACAAGGTATGTCAGCTGATGGTTCGAACTAGGACACATATTGCCGCATAACGTCCTTATAATTTAGAAACAAAAGAACATAATAGAGGGATGCAGAATTTTAATCTATCTTATCGAATCGGTCGATGAACGTTAATAACCATAAGCGGCAAATTTATGGATACAGGTAGTTGATGAATTATAATGTTTTAAATGATGTTGATTCATAAAATAGTTAGTACTGCTGAGGGAACCTTGATGCTGACCATTCTTATAATTCTCTGTCCGAGTAAACGACCTTGCCGCATTAGACTAAGCATTTAATTAAATAATAGTAGAACATTATGTTTGGCAAAATAAACATACACGGATACGCCCGAAGATGTTAATAAAAAAAATTACTAGGAATTACAAACATTATATAACTTAACGTGCCTATAAAATTTTATTTTAACACATTAGGAAACATAAATAGTCTTTTATATAAGTGTGGCGATAATTACGTCTAATTTAAATCTCACTTCAGAAGGAAAAAAAAAAAAAAATAATATCCACAAAAATAAATGAATAAATACATGGTATTGTCTATTAATCCTAACCCCAAGTGATATGATACTACATAACCAGGGATATTTTTTTGAGTTTCTGTTGTGAATTATAAGTCTTATGTTTTATCTACCTTATAAATTTTTTTTGAATTTTCAACCGACTTTATACATTACTTAGGACTTTTGAGTAAATATTTGAAAACCCATATGGTGAATGGTGACTTGCAGTTTCCCCAGAGAGATTTTTATGCAGTGAAGAGTTTGGATTAAGTCAAGGGTGTCTAGTTGTTTTAGGATTATCTTTAATGCGACTACATATTTAAAACAATATAATTTCGATAGGTGGCAGCATTTTTTGTAAGATTGTGAACTGTTCCGATAAACTTTATAATATTATTGGATTATTTAATTTCATAGTGAAGTGAGCAATCTAGTCGTAGATCTTTTAGATATTTTATTGTAGCAAGCGAAGTTGATAATTGAAACGTGGTGATACAGCCGGCACTTGTAGGACCCTAGAACCCTGGAAATAATTTCTTGTCATTCAAGTGCAGGTTTTTGAATATTTGAGTAGTGAAGCAGACTTAGTGGTTTAACTTAATCCGTAAACGCTCGATCATCATAAATAAAAAACTTTCATTACATATATTCCAGATGAAGGAAATATTTGAGGAATGAGAACATGTGGGAAGTTAGAACTCAATCAATGGATGCCTTAATAATAATAAATAACCAATAAAAACAATGATATCATTAGAATAATAAATAATAACCTTACTAAAATAAGCTAAAAATCTGTGAATTAAACTAACTAATTTAAAAGTAAAACATGGATGGTAAATGAAGCTAACTGAGGAAGTGAGTAGATAATCGTAATCGCTACAATAAATTAAACCCAAAGATTATGAGAACCACAAGTAAATATGGACCAACTACGAGTAATCCTAACAAACTAAGTTAAATAATATGAATAACTAAGTAATTAATAGTAAAGCAGTTTGAAAGGTATAACGGAGCATCAGATTACGAAGACAGGTCATGAGGTAACAGAGGATGACCGAGACTCAGTGAATAATCAACGGGCAATCTGAGCTATAAAAGTAAAACATGATAACTAATCGACCTAATAATGAAAGAAATGATAAAAAAAAAACATAGTAATAATCATAATAATAATTCACAGAAACCTAATAATTAATAATAATAATAATAATCATTCACAGAAAAATTAATAAACAATAATAATAATAATTAATAATAATAATAATAATCATTCACAGAAAAATTAATAAACAATAATAATAATAATAATAATAATAATAATACCAGTAATAAATATAAAGAAATTGCAATAACAGATGATTAGCATGAGATGTTATGTCGATACTTAAAGTAATAATTAATTATATGAGGAACAATCAGATTGAAGGATTGCGGATAAATATTGAAGGGCAACGGCTAAGAATCGTAGCACTGAGATAACAGATAGGACTAGCAGTAATCCTGGTATAGTATTTTAATAATGATCATAATCATAATCATAATAATAATAATAATAATGACCTTAAGAACTATATTAATGAAATTAAACAATGATACCAAACATCAGTAATAACAATAAAAGTTAACAATCATACTGCATAATTATAATAATTCACAGAAACCTAATAAACAATAATAATAGTAATAATGATAATAATAATAATACTAGTAAGACATAATAATAGGAGAAATCATTAGATTGAAGGATGGCGGATATTATTAAAAGGAAAGAGGTCTAAATGATCGTAATACTGAGATACCAGATAGGACTAGCGGTAATCCTTATATAGTAATTGAATAATAATAATTAATACCAGAAGTAAAGGAAGTAAACGACGTGAAAGGAGTGACAAACAAACATCGACGAATAAACCCAGGAAGATGAAACTATTAATATTAGTGAAGATCCAAAAACTTAATAAAAAATATAATAATAATAAACCGCCCGAATAGTAAATAATAATAATAATAATAATAATAATAATAATAATAATAATAATAATCATCATCATCATCATAGTACATTCACGAATTTAGGCCATTTGTTGACCTGTTTCGGCCTCAAGAGAAACACCATCCAGAAGTCTTTTGAGTGGACGTCCTGGTCTTCTTCTTCCTGCAGGTTGATATCTTAACATTAGTTTGGGTATTCTGTGATCTTCCATTCGATGAACATGTTGTATCCATCTTGACTTATAATCAGAAATTTTGTTTTCTAAAGATTCCATGTGTAATTCTTCTAAGATGTCTTCATTTTTTTTGTGATCTAGTAGTGTGTATCCTGCAGTCCTCCGAAGATAATAATAATAATAATAATAATAATAATAATAATAATCATAATAATAATAATAATAATACTAATAACAATATTAACTATATTAATAATAATAATAATGATAATAATAATAAAAAGATAACAGACATCAGTAAATAACAATAAACCTTAATGATCATACTAATAAAAATAAAATAAAAATACCAGGAATGATAATGCATAATGATAATAATGAAACACCGTAAATTTAAAAACCACAATAATAATAATAATGATGATGAAATACGAGCGAACTACCAGAAATAAGACTTATGCTTATGGATAAAATGAAAGATAACGAAAAACCACATTTTCAATTTCAGCAAATTAGGGCTCATTTAAGTATGAATGGGTTCAGGGATAAATAGTATGCTATTTCGCGAGAACATAACGTGGAAGCAGTCCAGATAGAGGCACGTAGTATGTTAAGCCTATAGCGGAAGACGAATGATAGGTTCAATCAACCAGCAGTTATGCCAACACGGAGGATAGAAATTATTTTAACATCGCAAGAAATAAGGAGTGACAACAGCTCAGATTAAGAAGGGAGGATGTGCATTATCCAACTTGGTTTAAAAATGTATTACAAAGAGAACGGAAGAGGGGCATGGGAACTTAGGAAGATTTATAAACTTTTTGAAACGCAGTGAAGAATAGGACAAGCGTTGAAAGATTTCCCCAGAATTATCGAGTGACAAACATGCAGAAATGATCGAAAACAAATAAATTAAATTATTCCCATAGCAATTTAGGAAATGGAGGTTAGGATACTCCACCGATAGTTGGGTGTCTTAATCGATCTAGTGGAGAGTATTATCATATAATTTTGGGAGTTCAAGGGCTACACTAAATAATATTTCTAATGGAAATTACACAACAATTATTATACTCGGCTGATCATGACACTTGACTGAGATGCATACAGGAGGGAACGGAGAAAGGATCTGCGGCCGAGATCCCTCCTCTGTACACCTTGATAGCACATCAGTGGGACTAGTGACCAGTTGAGAATAGACACACACACACATGGGATTTGAAACTTATTTAAATAGTAAATGACCACTAGATCGCCTTAAGGCTCGCCAGACTTGGGCCTACAAATCACTCGGAACCATATAAAGATAAAAACGAGCGAATAGACTGTAACCTAGGTCAATCTTGGCTAAGCGATGTTAGGGAAATATCACAGAAACCCACAAGTAGTTAGAAGAGTAACAGATTTAGGATAGGAAGCAAGGGAGGCATACTACTTCGAGGAGGCCTAGCCTACGCTAGAGCCACTGGGTAGGGATGCGAACAGCGACCCGTAGGAGAAAAACAGTGCACAGGCGAGAAAGACAGAGAAATAGGGAAGAGTTAGGGAGTGCGCAATCGGAAGGTGGGACACCCCCGTAATAAAAGGATCTGGAGACACAGACCTCCTCGGTGATCCTGGGGCACTGGCCATAAAACCTTGGCGGCTTGGCACTGACGTTTAGGACCAGGGAACAACGGCAGGTAGAGCAAATAGGCATCGGAGAAATAGTGGCAAAGGACCACTTAGACTCGAAGGAAAATATAGAATCATTAGCAGATGAAGGCACCCGGGTGTTAGGAAGCGAAGTGGGCAAGAACCGATCCCCGTCAACGGAATTAGGATCCAATTCATCCCTATTGACGCAGGCGTGTTCGGTGAGGTCACTAGCTTACCTAAGGGAATTTATGAGTCAGGGACTCAGGGAGCGAGTTAGGAAGGATTCGGGCCACTGTGGAAGAAAATGGAACCAACTCACCCCACCTCTTGAGGACGCAGCTGGGAGAGATCCGGGCCACCAAGAGTAAAGTGAGCGCCATTCCTCGACCACAAGGTCGCAGCTCGAAAACTTCGCTGGCTCGCTAGGTATAGCTAAGGCTATGGGAAATATAGGGGACGAGGCGGGCATGAATCGGGCCACCGATGACTCTGATGGGAACGACCTATCTCTGTCCTCGAGGCCGCTGCTCGAAGAGATGTCCAGGGCCTCCCCCGCAGGAGAAGATGCCAGGAAATCCGCCGGCGGTGAGAAGCGGAAAGCAATACCGCGAAGGAAGACGTACGCACAGATAGAATATGGTCCTAACGGGTAGATAACAAATACTAGCAAAAATAACACCGGAAACATTAGTGCACTAGAGGGAACAGAAGGAAAATTGGGAAACGCGCATACATACGATTGTGCCATCGACAGACAGAGCAAGAGGGGGGTCAGAATGAGCGGGAGTACGGTAGGGACGAATTGGGCCCCGAATGGTCAGGGCGGTGATGGAACCCCTCCCTTGAGGCGATTCGCTCGAGTTTTCTTGGGTCCCGAAGGGAGTAAGGAACTAGCGCCGTCCCCCATTGAGGCGATTAGCTCGACGAGTCCGCCAGAATAAAACGGAAGAGGGACAGATTGACCTAGGATGGAAAGGGAAGAGGACGACATAAAAACGAGAGGTTAAACACCTATGGTGGTGTAGCTAAGTTAAGCGCATAAGCAGTCTAAAATAAATAAAATCCTAGGATACAAGCAGAACAGATAGGAGTAGTTCCGAGTGAAAGAGGAAGTAAGGAGAGAACCCTGGAGTAGGACGTGGGTTAATATTTCAGAGTAAGAAGAAGGGGAAAATCGAACCCCAATAAATGATGATATGTATGTAATGGGAAATCAAGGAAACCCCGGGAGTAAGAAGTAGGAAAAACAATTTAAATACATGTAGATCAAGAAACAATCAAGGAATAAAGTATACAAACAAAAAATAAAAGTATAAAAAGTTCAACAAATCAGCTATGAGAATTTGCCAATTAAACAAACAGTTAGGTGAGGATAGAGTGTAAAGCACGCCGTATCAGAAGTTACGGCAGCAGAAGGGAGAATGAGGACAAGGACTCAGGTTACGTAACATCACGGTGACTTCTAAAATTGAATCAGTGAGGAATTAGAGGCTAAACTAAGTGGATTGATGTATCAGCAGTAAGATCGGATAGTCCGGGAAAATAGACAATGAATAATGAAAACCTGAATCCCTGTCCAGACACAAGTCGCTTAAAAATCATATCTCAATTAAAGCCCAATTAAGACTAGGAAAGGAGTTAAGAAATAGAGGCAGTTATTTCAGAAGTGGAGAAAGGAAAGAATGCTCTCAAACTCAGGACCCTAAGGAAACGATGACGTAAATTCAGGATACGAATATGAATTAGTGTTTGTAAGGACTAATTAGGCTGGTCAAGTAGCATTTACATGATAAATAGTGTAGTATATGTCCTTCCAACTGATGTGAAGACGAGCGCACCCAGTCGAACCTAGGACTCTATTATAAAGAAAGGGACTAGACAAAACCCTTGGAATTAGGCCAAATTTAGGGCTGCTAAGTATAGCAAAATATCGACCGATCTAATTATGGAAATTATGTGTATGTAGACACCTGAAGTAATGTCAAATTGAAAGTTTTAGGGAAGATACAAATTATTTAGAAACTGATATTTGTTGATGATGGCTATACACAGAATTGATAGGCATAAGAGCACTCTTTCCCGTTTTCCAGTTAACAAAAAAAAAAATTTGCAAAATACAAATTTTGTTGTTTGTAACATTGAGATATGACTAACTAGGAGTAAATTTAGAGGAACTCAAACCTAGGGAAAATTATATATAAAAAAAAATGTACATGGATGTTCAAAAGAAAAAAAAATTCGGGACATTTTGATTATAAGATAGGTGAGTCATCCCGATAAGCCCATAAGCATCAATGCTTTCATTTCAAAGGCCCAACTGAACCTATTGGGAATACATGGTGTAGACTCGTAGTAATTAAGAATAAACACAACTACAAAAAAAATCAAAGTAAACAAAAGAAGAACCATTAAGACAAGAAAAACACATTTTGGCACGAACAACGACTACACACATGCCTGGATAGACTATGCTCAACCTATATGAACACGACTGGGCTAACTAGAAGCGACGGAGGATGTTAAGTCACCTAGGACATCCCCCACACCACGAAACTTGGTCAGATCAGCTGACACCAGAAAAAGGAGGAAGACAGGGTCTATGCGGGAACGACTTACTACATCAGGGATGGTCATTCAACATGGGAAATGTCCACCAGTCAATACGGTGCGACATGAGAGACCAAGCAAATACCTTAACCATATCAAACCGAACCTTTGCTAGTCCGTGGATCATATAGTAATTCCCAACCAGTATTATACAGTGAGAAAAAAATTGGATAATAAAACGCACAAATCCTATTAAACCTATCCTCCGGATAATCCATGGCTCCTAAAAGAAATTGCTGGTCTCGAGAACTTCAAAGGACAGACCCAGTATCCGGCATGGCTCTCTCCCGGACGAAGGAAGATACCATCATCGAACGTGGTCCCAGGCATCGGATTTCAAACAGGGATGCTGTAAGAGATCAACATGAGCTGCGGACATGCGCGGCGACAAACAAGAACATAGTGCTCAAGTTTCTCGGTGAGTGGAAAAGCCGAGTGTTGTGAAGAAAGTGATAAGCTCAAATTAAATATTTTAGAAAAAAAAATAATAATAAATAAAATTTTCGAACCTCAAGAAGTGTGCAAAAAAATGAACACAAAAACAAAAACAGCAAAGGAAAAGAAGAGGGAATAAGAATATGTAATTTGTGTTTCATGTATATTTTCTTGTTTCAGGTGCAGAGTGATAAGCTAATCCATTTTTTTCCCCTGCTGTCTAGCATGTTTTTAACACCAAATGACCGTGTAGCAATAATTTGGAGTAGGTAAACGTCATATGTCAAATGTTCCATATAGAAGGAGAACTTCGGTAAATTACGAGGAGAAAATGGATTAACTTAAGCACAATATTTCGCCGTACATAATTATTTAAAGGGTATTCATGTTGCATTTCTTGTTGTACACTAGTATTTTGGACGGGGTCAAACTTGGGGAAAGGAAAAGGAGCTACACTGTAAGATCTAGGTAAGGAAAAAAAAAAAAAGATCTCTAGAGCATGGTGGGTGGTCAAACGAAATTTCAAGAAGATTTTATGGGGAACAACATACTATGGTTTATGATAACGGCCTGAAAAGGGTTTTTTCTTTAAAAAACCCTTTGTCAGGTTTGAGGAAAGGGGAGTCTGTTATAAATAGGATAATTTAGGATAATTTAGGACTAGATATTTTTATTAATTATTTTAAATAGTATTAATATTATAGGTTTCATATTAGTAATATTATAGGTTTCATATTAGACAGAATATGTAATCAGATTTAACTTGACTAGTACAGTTAGGTCTATATCAAATCACATACAGTTACAGTAAGGTGCTGGAAACATCCAAAACGAAATATAGCCTAAGGATGAGAAGGTCAAGGTTTCGCATTCAAAGACAGCAGGACAAATGTACCGTTAGTGCCTATGAACTTACTATCTTGGTGAAAGAGAGAGAGAGATTACAGTTAGGCCATCAGAGTGGGAGTGATATAAGCGAAAAGTGACTGAACGGGAGGGTCGTAGTTCTCAGGAGGGCTGTGGTAAGTCTGCACATGTTATTCTTAATAGGTTAAAGTGGGGGCTTTGAAATGAAATCAAGATGGAAAGGTTTAGAAATAAATTCAAGTAGTATGACGTAATATGGGTTGACCTCTCTCTCTTTCCCTCCCCCCATGAATATGTATTAGAATAAGCTAGGCTATTTTATTTATTTGTAATTAATTGTTTTTATTTATTTGTAATTAATTGTTCTTATAATTGTTAAATATAGATGGTTAGTTAATTAGTTATTTATTTGTCTCAAATACCCTCTATAAGTCATCAGCCATACCGCTCGGCTAACGTAATCCGTAGGTAAATCACACGATCTTACCGATCACTAGTAATCCATGGTCCAAAGGTCCTTTATGCCCTAATTTAGCTACCCTGAACTGTAACACAAATAATATTTATAATTTATTTCATTCAGATGGGAGGCTACACTGTCAGAGCAACGCGACCTGAAATATCTATTCCTCTATCCTAGAATTATGGAGATGAGTGGAATGGAAGTCTGTTATACGGTGTTGAGTAAGTTATAGTCGTCTTCCAGGTCCGACACATTAGGTCCTACTCCCATGAGTCATTCTGTCATTTTTGTGTTGGGCTACGACAGTCCGGTTTACTCCTTTTGCCCTTTTTTATATCTCAGACTCGGAGTCATATTTTCAACACTTCTTGATTAATCCACCGCTGTGGTCTCGGGGTAGCGTGCTGCCTTGTCACGCAGCGGGCCCGGGTTCGATCCCCGGTCGGGACAGTTTTTCTGGGTGAGGTTTTTATCGGGTTTTTTCCTCACCTGTAAGACAAATGTCAGGAAAACTTTAAGGCCCAAACAGTCTCCCCGAAATCATATGGCCATCGCAATCATCATCATTTATATTCATCTTAGGTTAAGCTTAGGATTAGGGACTCTCGTGGCGCACCACTATCATCATCATCACCCATCATATCATCGAGGTAACGTAACCCCGCCTTCCAGGCGCCCCAACCTCAGAAGTGGGTTACAAGTACGCCATGCCAGGAGAGAAACCAGGAATGTCGAAAGACAACCTGGAACATTTGAAAAATAAAACACTTCTTGATTACCGTCTTCTTCTTCGTCTCCTTCTTCTTCTTCTACTTCTTCAGTTCACGGGCTAGGCAAAATGTCTGTCCGCCTCGCACTTGTTATGTCCATCTTTTCACTGGCCTTTCTACATTCCTTGAACCTCTTGGCTTGTAGTTAAATATTGCTTTTGGTAATCTTGTTACGTTCATTCTTTCTACACGTCTAAATAAATTTTTCTCTAGGCCTATATTCTTTGATTTTATCATTTAATGCATATATATTTATCTCTGTTCTTATATCTTCATTCTTTAACCGATCAATTCTTTTGCAGCCTTTTGTTCTTCTAAGGAAGTTCAATTTATTACCAAAAAACTATTTTTCATAACATGAGATGAGCTGAAGGGTGATATGAAATAGATGACATATAAAGGGAGGAAAGGAGGATTGGAGAGTGCTGATGGAATGAAATTCGGCAAACGGGAGAACCACGAGAAAAACACAAAATTTGCACAATGTAAATTTCAATACACTTTGTAAGAGAACATTCCAAGCAGTAGGTGTACATTGTTTTAAAAATGTAAAACTTTAGAGACAAGAAGATCTACATTTTGAGACTTTTACTAAAGCATTAACCTTATATCAACTCATATTAAAATTTCTTATGTTTCTTCTCATCTTATAGGCACTTTTAGATACCCCAAGTTGCCCGAGCTTTATAGTGCCATGATCTGTAGGGAGAGGGAATTTAAACTTCGGATTACACACATATCTTAATGTTAAAAGATTCCGGGCTATGTGGCCGTGGTCTATAGCTGGTATTTCTTCAAGACGTTTCTTCCTAAACTGCGGAGGGCATCTTCAGTGGCGAGTGCTTCTAGGCGATGTTACCTTGTCGCAAACTCAGCTGAGTTGGTGTATGAATAGCTGAGTTTGCGACAAGGTAACATCACCTAGAAGCACTTGCCACTGAAGATGCCCTCCGCAGTTTAGGAAGAAACGTCTTGAACAAATACCAGATATAGACCACGGCCACATAGCTCGGAATCTTTTAACATTATGATTACCGGCCGTGAAAGCCTGCATTCCACAATTACACACATAGGGTAGCCCGGGGCTATTTCGCACATTTCAAATTAAAAGTTATACAACCTTCGGAAAAATGTTTTCAAGGAAAATAAAATATATATTTATTATTACTGAGATATCAATAAATGTATACACAGTATTTAAAAACTCATAAGTGTTAACACTAATAAACAAGAAATATAAATCTGACACATGACGTGGCTTAACATTATGAACTTAAGCGGGGTTATTTCGCACAAACAGGGGGCTATTCCGTCCACATATTAACATTACAATCATTTACCGAACGTGAATTGTTTATTGCCAAAGGCACCAAGACACACCTTATGAAAAACATTTTAAACATTTCTGACATCTGATCCACTCTCCCATACATATTGATTTACCTTACACAACAAAAAAGAACATGGCACCTCATCTTCCTCCACATTCACTGTTGGCTGAAATGGAAGTGGATCGTCTTCATATGACGAGGAATGTGTGTTTCTTTTATTTGCATATCTTCTTTAATCCACTTCATGTAAACCCCTTTAGATTTATATGTGCGAACCGTCTGTAACATTTTAATAAATAACTTCTGATAGCTTACTCACATTTTTATGAAAGAATAATATCTTAAGAAGTTTACGGAAAAGCCCCTGTTATTCTGTGCGAAATAGCCCCCATATACTACATTATAATAAAGCTGTATAATTTCATAACCACTTATAATTTCTAAATTTAATTAATTGATATGATAATTGCAAATGTTTACTATAAATTGGCACAGTAATTATTGGTTTACATCAATCTACATACAAATTATAGCTTAAACAGTGAGATGTATAAACTACTCAAGCAGATATATGGCTCAAATAATACATACCGTGGTTGACAAAAACTTCTCTTACAACAACGTAGAACAGATGACGACTGAATACCAGACAGGGGTTGAAAAGACGTGGTCATCCGTCTTTGAAAATTCCAAAGGTTTCTAGCAAGACACAAAATACTTAAAGTGTGCGAAAAAGCCCCGGGGTACCCTATTTGTTTGACCATATAAGAACATAGATGGCTTCCCTGAATAGGTGATCAGCCCAATCCAAAGACAACACAATATTAAGACGAAACCCACGACTCATACACATTCATACTGAACATGACGAATATGATGGTGATGGCCATATGATATTCGATGAACTGTTTGGGCCTTAAAAATTTCTAATAATTGACTTAGAGGTAAGGGGGAAAAAAAACCGACAAAAATCATCACCCAGAAAACTTGTTCCAATCGGGGATCGAATCCGGACCGGTAGCTTTCGAGGCACCGACGCTACCCCGCGATCACAGCGTTGGATTCTCCTATAGAATACCAATTCAATGGCTCTCAGATTTCCTTTTTGTTGTTTATATACTGTTACGGTTACCGCCTCAGAAAGCAATTACATTCTCCACTATTGTTTTATAAATAATTTTCTTGGATCTTGTAACCCCTAGAAAGCGCATCCCCAGGAGGGCGATACGGGAATGCCTCGGGTGATGTGAGGGAATTGAAATACACCCGCGGACCAATAAGGAACTGTTGCCTTGCAGTTTTACACTGATTTGACAAGGGGTAGAGGAAGAAAACAATGACGAAAAATAACCTGGTCCTCCGGGTTGGGATTGTTGAAGTGGACTAGCTCCTTATTCAGTGAAAATGAAAATAGTAAAACGATATTTGGATTGGAATGTACAAGTAGTCTTTTTATACAGAGTCAACGAGATTCATTATTCAGCCTCTTATTGCCACATGTGGGGCTATTCGAAATAATAAGTAGTGAAATACAGTTTAAAAAACTATATTATCGGGCTATTTTAAAATAAAGACTAAACCAATAATTTTCCTGTGGTAGTGATGGGTGTGAATAATGGTTCCCGTTTAATGGAAGAAATCAGTCTGAAAATATTCGAAAATTGGATTGTAAGATGAATATTCGGCCCTATAATGGATAGAAATGGAGAATGGAGAAAGCTTCTTAATAAGGAGGTCCATAAATTATAACCGGAAAAGTTATCATTATGTAATAATAATAATAATAATAATAATAATAATAATAATAATAATAATAATAATAATAATAATTTGGGGATTATTTTTATTTAATTTTTAATTAAAATGATTTAAATAATTTAAAACTAAATATTATTTATTTTACAATGTTAAATATAATATTAATTACATAAAAATAAAACTTAGTTTATTTATATAATTGATTTAATTAATAGATATGGATTTTCATCAAGTAAACACCAACTCAATTGATTATTAAGTATAATAGACGATTTTTGTAACATCGATGTGAAATGAAACAATTATTATATCACATATCTATATTGTTATGATAAATAATAGATACTGAATTCACAGACAGAAGTTTACAACAAAAGAATGTTCAAATAATGTGGGCTTAAGTCGGCCGAACATTAAAAATATGATTGGTTATCAAGAAATGAAGACGGACGTACCGTGTCCTTTCTTGATGATGTCATTACCAATCAGAAACTGACAACATGATAATTTTCAACAGAGAAGAAGAGAGATGGCTACAAGAATATGACAAAGATAGACGCCATTGAATGTTCTCCATATAAAAGTTTAAATAATTAGTGTATTTATTGAATTATCTTAATTCAATATAGAAGAAGAATAAAAATAAAATGACGTGAATCTAGTGAACTAAAAATCATACCAGAAATAATTTAATAGTGCCGTAATTTTTAAATAAATAAAATAGAATATAAAAAATTGATATACGACTATTAAAATAATTCGTATTAATAATTACATATTATTAAAATAATATTTAAAGTGAGAAAAATTTTATATGATATAATTGAAAATAAAACAGTGAATACTACAAATTTGAAGATCAATATTCATCAGATTAAATGTTAGAAACAACATTATGAAGTTTTATCTTTATTGCCAAATATTGTTTAAATAAATAATTTACAGAAGAAGTGAATGTTTTTATTTAACAACAAGATATCATTACTCACCATAATTGTGTTAATCAACAACTCTCCAAAGAAAGAGATATATGTCGGTGCAAATAAATAAACGAGAACGGAATATAATATTTCTTCTTCTTCTTCTTCCTTTCATGTGATAGACCAAGTGGTCTGTTACGGTCTCAATCCAACGTTTGAAGGGTCTGCCCAAAGATCTCTTGCCTGGTGGCTGGTAATTTAAGATCTGACGTGGTATTCTTGTTCTGCTCATTCTTCGTACGTGAGATTTCCAGTTGTTTCTGTACTTTTGTACATATTCCATGACTGATTCTGTGTGTAATTCTTTGAGAATCTCAGAATTCCTTTGATGGTCTGTTCTTGAGTAGCCCGCAGTACTTCTCATAAATTTAATTTCTGCCGCAGTTAGTCTTTGTTCATCTACACTGCGAATTGTCCAGGCCTCACTGCCATAACATAATATGGGCCTGGCCAGTGTTTTATAAATTCTAGATCATGTATGTTGCTGTACTGTGTTTGTCTTGAAAATATTATTTATAATTCCTGTTACTCTGTTAAATTTTATCATTTTTTGACTAAAATCTTTTTCTTCTTCGTATGTAACTTGGTATCCGAGATAGTTAAATGTGTTGGTTTGTTCTAATATTTTATTATTAATAACAATTTTACTGCGAACTGGGTCTTTTCCTAGGAAAGCCATGACTTTTGATTTTTCTGTTGAGATTTCCATGTTGTAGTTTATTGCAATTTAGTGAAAAGAGTGGACTACACGTTGTAGGTCATCTTCTGAATTCGCTATAAACACAATGTCATCTGCAAATAATAGGGTGTCTAAATTATCTAATCTATTAAGTGGTATACTGCCATGTGGTTGTAGACTCCGTTCTTTAATAATTGTGTTCATGTATATTATGAAGAGCATTGGTGAAAGACCACATCCTTTTCTAACTCCTTGATTAATTGATTAGATTAGATTAGATTAGATTTATTTAGCGGTCTGCATTCCGAGATTTTATTTTCAACCTTAACTTGGATGTAATTATCCTTATAAATATCATATATAGCTTTTATCAGTTGGTCTGGGATTCCATCATATTTGAGGATTTCTAATAATTTGTTTCTATTTACTTTATCAAATGCCTTCTTCAAGTCAATAAACGCCATGTGTGTTTCAATATTAAACTCTCTGTGTTTTTCTATTAGAATTTTAATAGTGAAGTATCCATCTGTACAGGATCTTCCTTTTCGGAATTCATTTTGCGCTTCATCTAATACATTGTCATAATAATTAGCTAATTTTGATTTGAGCAACTTGGTGTAGATTTTGTAGCCTAAGTATAAATATAATATTTAATAAAAGTAATTTAATACTTAAAATACCGTTGCGAATATTGGTGCCGCAACGTTGCCCGAAAAGAACCAAGAAACTCCGTTCCAAATTACATCACTGTCCTAATATTGTTTAAGTGTATACAATCAAGGAATCGTTCACCGATGAATTGAAATGCAAAATAACCATGAAAGATTGGAAGATCTCCTCAGTCAACATTCCAGCTCGGTCAATAATGGAAGCAGGTGCGATCTATCGCCTGACTATAGGACATGGCATCCTTGCTAAAAAATCTCCATCGGTTTGGCATCCTGTTGTCTCCAAACTGCAAGCTCTGTATTTGATGTTTACATGGATCGAGTTCACCTTCAATCCTGCCCTGAGCTAAAACAATCCATTGGGAGAAGGGATATTCGTAAGCTAGAAGACTGATAAGCTAATTATATTATCTATTTGCGAAATAAATATATAAATATTGTCTAAGTGCAGAAGATTGAGATGCGTAGGTCATGTAGGTCGAATAACTAATAGTAGGCAATAGAAATACTTTCAAAATTCATATTAGGAAACACTTACAGAAAAAAATCATTAGGAATTCCTAAGCTAAGACGAGAAGATGATAGTTGGATATATTCTACTCAGGCCTATGGAAATTGATAGGCCTACTGGAAATAACAGATGGAGGGAATTAGATGAGGATAGGGACCAAAGAAATACCTCTGTGAAAGCGGGATTTAATCTACGGTTCGCATCAAATATATAGTTAATAATAATAATATAATAATAATAATAATAATATAATAATAATAATAATAATAATAATAATAATAATAATAATAATAATAATAATAATAATAATAATAATAATAAAAGAAACAATTCAAGTCGATAGGAACACAAATTGCTGAACTCCCTGTAAACTATAATCTGCCGCTCAATATGATAATGAAGTCGTAAATTACATTCTTTATTATTTCGTATCTGTTAACCAGCCCTATACTCTGCCGAAAAGGCGAGAATCCAAATATCCTTTGGCCTCGTTTACACGAGCGACCATTCTTAAATCATATGGCTCGTAAATTGACTTTATCATTTAAAAATTTAAACCAGCAATAGCAATTTAAATTAAATGTATAAGTCAACCAGTTTGCGTCTCGGTGACCCCATATCATGGTTTAAGAACACCATGCTCCATGAAGGGTTCGTGCTGGACGACTCAGATCCAGGAGTTTTTTTATCGGGTTTCATTGCGCTTTCCTATTCCAAAACCATCGTTACATCGATTCTCCATTTCATTACATTTAATCATCATCATCATCTGAATTCATGGATTAGGTCTGTTGACCCGTTCCGACTTCAGCCCATCTCTTTCTAGGTCTGCCCACATCTCGGGTGCCTTTAGGTTTGTATTTTGTTATTTGTTTTGGATATCTATCTTCATTCATTCTGTCTATGTGTTGCTTCCATTTTTGTCTATATGTAGGCCTATCTATTTTATCAGTTATTGCAAATATTTCAAGATCCTGTCTTATTTCTGTGTTCTTGATTCTGTCTTCCTTAGTGCAGCCTTTAACAGATCTCAAAAATTTCATTTCTGCCGCCGTTATCCTACTTAGATCTTGTTTTTTTTTTATGTATCCGGGCTTCTGAACCATAGAGCTGTATCGGTACTGCCAACGTTTTATAAAATTTCAATTGGGTCTCTCTTGTTGTTTTGTTATTTAGTGATCGTTTTATCGTACCACATATTCCCTGGAATTTTGCTATTTTATTAGTTATATCATTATCATAATTAAATGAAATGTCACATCCTAGATAATTGAGATTCCCCATTACATTTAATATATATATATATATATTTTTTTTTTTTGCGCGATAGTGCATTTTGTCGTACTTACCAGCAATGGCGACCATGATTGAAAGTTCAACTTCCTACATTTCGGAGTTGCCAACAGAAATAACTATACTGTAATATTATTTATTACAACCCAAGTGCGGAAAGTAAAACCACTGTCCTTTATGTACTCGTATATACAAAAGTATATCCAAAAGGTGGTGTTAATATACATTATACGAAAAAAATCACTGCATTTTAAATGAACTGAACTTTATTTGAAACAATATTGAAAGTTGACAACAAAATTTCACTGAAAGCTTTGGACTTTAGTTTTATGTCTAATATTCTTCTTTTTGAGGAAGGTAACTAGTGTAACAAAATCTGCAATATTGATACCTTCTTTTAAATTTATCACTGTCTTCGGTATTGAATATTCTGACCACAAACTCGCTGGAGACTTTAATGTTTCACTCCTAAAGCACGAAATCAGCAACCATACTTTTTTTCACTTAGAGTACAATTCTTCTCCTCCAGCCACTTTCTGAATGGAATGTATGTTTTTTCATATCTTTATTTAGATTTCTCTGGCACTAAAGAAGCAAACCCAACTTCCCACGCTTCCTCAATTTCATCGTTTTGATTACAATCGTTCATGTTTGCAGAAATTTTATGCGAGATTGATATCAATCCCTCCTGAAATCTCAGCAATTATTTTCAGCATTTAGCATATATACATTGGCCAGACTACTAACGTCAGTCAATTGTTCATAATAAACGCAAATATTTCCAACAAAGATGTTATTATGTTACAATTATTTATTATTTTGAAAACACCATCGCGCAAAAAAATAATGTACAACGCACGTTTGTGAAATGTTTTATAGAATGTTGGAAATTAAAAACCGAGCGATAGCGAGGTTTTTAAAAATTTTCCTCCATTCTGTAAATACCACTTCCCAACCTCGTATTGTAATATACTATTGTGATGGTGTGAAAGGCCTGGTCAGCCTATTATCTTGTGTATCGGATATCTTTAATAACAAGGGTTAGATCTCAGGATTATTAAGCCAATAACACATAGACACGTGAGGAATTTTTTTGTAATTTCCTTTTTTCTAATACCCATGAATAATTAAAAATCAAATAAAATAGTCATAATGGCGGCTACGCATGCATTACAACTTTAAATAATATTTTCTCGTATTATCTCAACTAAGATGCCTTATACAGACCTACAGCGAAACAGGCAGTTAGTACCGCGACAATCAATGCTACTCAGTTTTTACTGGTGGTTCATATACTAGTCAATAATTATTTAAACACAATAATAAAAGCGTGTACCTCGTATGTAGTCTCAACTAATAAAATAATTACAACATTGTAGGCCTTTCGGCATCAGTCCACCTTCAGCAGAAGATTGTTTCGCTACTGATCAGTTATTTACAAGTCAACAGTTGTACTTAATATAAAATTTTAAAAAAATGTTTTCGAACGATAGACATGATTCCGATGTATAACAAATGTCGTGAGTACATGAGAAATGTGATAAAACACAAACGAAAAGCAGAAACCTTACCTTTGCATATATTGTTGCGGCAAGTGAATAAGGTACTTCTGTATTTCAGTTGTTTTCAAATTTTACATAGGTATTTCAAATTTCAGCTCAATTCAGTTTATAAATATAGGGCCTATAACATATAATCTTCTTGTAAGCCCACGTTTCCCTTAACAGAGATTTAGGCTCTCTCCCCCTACAGGCAAGAATTTGAACCATACTAATTTAGTTACTCTTGTTGTCCTATAGATGTCATATTGAGTGGTCCGTGGTCAGCGTTCCGCCTCATACCGACATCTAGGAAACCATGGTAGTACTAGGACGGGAAAATTCGGTAAATTTTGCTTAGAGGCCTTTTCATTCAGGCATAAGGATTTTTTACGAGCCTGAAAATCTTACAGACTCGGGACCCACGGCTTAAAGTCCCTCGGAGGACTTGCTCCTTGGATTTTTCCATCCTAAAAAAATCCATCGACCCCGGCAGGGTTTGAACCCGCGACCCTCGGGACCAGAGGCAAGGAGCATAACCACTAGTCCACCGCGACCGATACAATACAATGTCTATTTCTACTTATGTTTTGCTCTTACTTCTGCAAATTATTCTTGGATCAGTGATCAAATCAATGACAGGGCCACCTCCGAGACACAGCGAACATTTAAGTCAAGGCACCCGTACATTCATATTAGAAAAGGCGAATATGTTGTGGATGATTGTGATAGCCATGTGATGTTTGGGTCTTAAATTTTAAGTCAAGGCACCCGTACATTCATATTAGAAAAGGCGAATATGTTGTGGATGATTATGATAGCCATATGATGTTTGGGAGTATTTGGGTCTTAAAGTTAACTGGGATTTGTCTTACAGATGAGGTAAAACCAGAAATAAAAACCTCACCCAGGAAACTTGTTCCAACCGGGGATCGAACCTTGGCCCTCTGCGTATAAGGCAATGCGTTTACCACTAGATCATGGCGATGGACTTTAAAAATCATTAAAATCTGAAATAGTTTCCATCTTACTCTCACACATTTAATAATTGTTTTGTTATGAATTATTTAGACCTTGCGGAGTCTATTATAGACATTCTCGATTAGGGGTCCCTTAATAATGTAGATCATACTCCATTATATATACAACGTTGTTAAAAGAGGACTAGTTTTAATATACTTATTCAAAAAAATATATGGAATTAAGGATAAAAGGTAAAATGATCTCACTACGTGCCATAGGAGACCTTTGGAGTAGTAGGGGGTTAAGGCTCCCACTTTTTCTAGACAATCAGCACTTTATGTCAACCGGGTTATCAGCCCCGTGTTACGGTCGCTTTTACCCTCAGAACAATTGTCTGGTACTCATATACGTTAGAGGCTGAGTCAACCCCAGGACTATGGTGCCACCAGAAGGTTTGGGTTAGTTTAAAAATCCTGACCCCACCGGGACTTCCAATTTGCAGCGTATTGCCTTAACCATCTACGCCACGGTGTGCCCCATGATTTAAGGACCCAGTGGAAAAAGGGTACATGCAACCAATTCAAACTCCTTTCTACTAAAGATCGGAATATGCATAGATATACAGTAGATGTAATAGATGTATGTTTTTACATTTAATCTTTGGTTGAAAGGAATCTTGTGACTTTGTGATTTTGCTATAGGCAGACCAATCACGTATCTCGTAACAGAAAATACATTTTGGTTTTGTGTGCCATTTTTCACAGGACTCCAAAATTAATAATAAATTATAATCTAAAAATATCTTATTAAAAATATACCAAAACGATCCGACAAATTAACCACTAATCTATAGATACCTGATCGATACTTACAGCAATGACTGTAGAACTGATAATAAGCATAATATGTTAAATATACTTGGAAGACCTAGAAGACGTTGGGCTGATGCATTATGAAGTCGGAACGGGCAATTGCCTAATCCCTGGAGTGATGATGATGATGTTCAATATATGTTATATAAGAATGCCAGCTGGCTATATAGTAGCTGGCATATATCCAAAGGTTCCGCTAAATATGTCGGATGACCCGAAGGGTAGAGCAACTGTTTAACATCACCGGTCCAAGATACAACTACAGTAATATTTCAGTTGTCAGCCAATATTAACTGCCATGTTAGTTACTTCATAGTTTATTTAATGACGCTTTTTAACAGTTAAGGTTATTAGAGTCGTAATTCAAATCTGGGCGTCAAAAGCCGAACAAGAGGGCTCTTATTTCAGGTTTGAGTCATGTTTACCTGCCTTAAATCTATGACACGAAACCCACAGCGTTACTATCTTTCGAACGAAGCTATTCTCAGGAATGTTGTGTCCTGAAATCCATCGACCTGGGAACCAATAGACCATAGGTCTTTCTATCATGATACGTATTACCAGTCAAGCTTGCTGCGAGACATATTCTGAAGCAATTATTTCTTTCAATTTTGTGTTAGATACAATATCTCTCAGCATTATGCCAAGAAATGTCCGTTCCACTTTCCTTTAGTATAAAGTATTTCATCATTATAAGTTACTAAGATATAACTTCCTAGGTTGCGAAATTTCATACACAGCGGAAACAGATATAAATAACAAACTAAATAAGTTTAATTATATAACAGGAACACTAAAAAGAACTTTGAAAAATAAAGCCAGAAAAGACTCTATAATGAAATTATACAAGACAATGGCAGTGCCTATTATTACTTATGGATCCGAAACATGGACAGTGACAACACAACAATCTGCCGGAATACACGCTGATGAAATGAGATTCCTCAGACCAATAGCGGGATATCAAAGAACAGGCAAAAAACATAACACAGAAATAAGACAACAACTAAACGTAGATGAATTAAACACAACAGTAGAGAAATACAGAACAAACTGGAAAGAACACATGGCAAGGATGACTGAGAATAGAATACCAAAAGCAGCATACAACTATTCGCCACGAGGAAGAAGAAGTTTGGGAAGACCAAGGAAAAGATGGAAAGAGCAGCAATTTGGAGCCGGAACAGGCTAAAAAATAAGTCTAAACCGTGAAGAAGAAGAAGAAGAAGAAAAAGAAGAAGAAAAAGAAGAAGGAGAAGAAGATCATTATAAGTTACATAAGAAAATATCTTAGTCCTTTACATTCGATATATATAGAGTATACGTTTGAATTTTATCAAGCAGCCTTTTAAATTAAAAAAAAGTTTGTTTAAACATTTACATGAGACAAAGCAATTTGTTGTAAGATTTAGGGTAAAGTAAAGTGATCCATTACAGTCTTTACAAGGACCTTGTATAGTAGAATTATAAGGCTCCTACATTTTTTACACAATCGGCACAAGATATCTGACGGCTTGTTAAGCTTTGCATGACGGTCGCCTATACACTCCCTTCCCAGCACACACTTCTCTTATTAATTTCAGTTCGAAGCTCTGTCAACCACTGGAGTCATGTGCCGGTAGAAGGTTTAGGCCAGATTATAATTCATAATACATTTGGAATCGAAAATTTAGAATGTAAATATAAGCTAAGTAACTCACTGGCACTAACGAACCTATAGATTCATGGCTGCGTGGACATAACTTCTCCATACATCCCTATCATGAGGAAATGTTTTCCAATCATCCCCTGTATATTCTCCTTGCCTCAAATAATTTTAATGATATTCTCAGCCTCATTCTTTGTCTACCAACAGGGCGTTTTCCATTAAGAAGTCGCCATGCCCTCCTTTCATTCCCCATTCGTGTCACGTGTCCTGCCCATCGCAGTCTATGAGACTCAACTGTTCTTTAAATACAAATAAAATATTTGACTTAATCTGTATTTTCCCTTGAAATTATACATGATTAATTTTAGGCCCATTTAAATATCAAAACCTTCGCTAGAAATATGATCATACAAATAAGTCGCTCGTAGTATAGAAACCGAAAAAAGTTAAGGGCGTTGTCGTGTTGATAGAGAAAGGTCATCCACCCACTCTGTTAACGTGATGTTACACTTCTCATTATTGCCTCTTCTTGTCCGTGCATTCAAGTCTCTGGATCAATTACATATCACACTTCTTTGAATATATTGTATTACAATCATGTATTTATCATGTACAAGCGCAACACAAACAAAATCAGATCCATTTAACAAACAAAACAGATCGAAGCATTAACAACTGACACTTGTTAATATGTAATCTAAACAATGGTTACACATTATGTTAACTATCAAAAATACTATTCTCGGATTTGATGAAGGAGATGAAAGTCCCCTACACTTTCACTGATTATAGACACATCAGATGACTCGAGGCAAATAATGGTATCTTAAACCAATCAATAGTAAATTAGCATTTATGAGCAAAGCTATAGGCTTCCTGACTTTGTAATTTTTGTGAATTGTAGACATATAGGAAACAATTAAAAACCACTCTCTCTAATCCCAAGCTATGAATCAGACAATTGATCCACAATGGATACAATGTAATCCATGTTATAGCTGGACATGGAAGTAAAAAGTAAGTAAGATTATAGATATGCATGAGAATATCATGAATCTTTCAATCATCATTATTAGGCTATCATTGTAATTTCGATATATTTGAATTCAAAGTCTACCTCCGCCTTAAAAATAAAACATTATGAGACCTCATCGATGTTATTCTTAATTACATTAATAATATTAATAATAATAATTTTATTTATTTATATACAGAATTTTAATGTTTACACATCTTTCTGTGCCTAAAGTTTTATTTTTATTCTCCACTGCTGCCTTGCAGTTCGTCATTGGCTTGACAAAGGCTAGAGGAAGAAAACCTTGACCAAAAATTACCAGGTCTTCCAGGTTGGGGGTTGATGCATCAGGCCAGCTCCCTGTTAGTCACAAAAACATAACAATGCTAAAAAGCCTAAAGATAATAATAACAATAATATATTTTCTATTATCATAACTGCTACCACTTCCACCATTATTATTATTATTATTATTATTATTATTATTATTATTATTATTATTATTATTAGGAGTAGTATTAGTATTATAACTATCAATAATACTACTACTACTTCCACCATCACCATCACCACCACCGCCGCCATCGCCAAATAATTTATTCTTAATCTTTGGCTTATTCGCATGCAAGTCTCACTAATTATTCTGCTGAATTATCTAAATAATTTGGGAACTGAGATTTTATTCTGTGTAATCATCATTATTATTATGCCATTTTGAATATTGCTTAATATACTTATTCTCTTTCCTAATTAGTATTTTTTTGGTACGTATTTCTGTATGATAGGATTAAAATTGTAATTATTAAAAAAGGAGCGAAATTCAAGATTTTTCTTAGTTAAAGCCATAAAAATTCATGATTTATATTAAAATTAATTTTTCTTAATAATAAAAATAATAATAATAATAATAATAATAATAATAATAAGTATATTCAATCTAATAGCCATAAACCTAAGAATTTTTACTTTCACTTTTTGGAGACAAACATGTCCTAAATAAATTCAAAATTAAATTCTCACCGCTGGGGTCTCGAGATCGAGTCTTGGTCTCTCCATGTAGGTTTCGATGGTGGACGAAACGGAGTTTGGGCAGGTTTTTCTAGGGGTATCTCCCGTTTTCCCCTGCCAGGATCTTTCTCTGAACATATGTGCAGTTGCATGCGCATTTCCTCTTGTCTCACCATAAAAATAATGCATATCTCCTAATTCATAAAATGCATAAATATTAGCCATAACGTTCATGTTAATGTTGCACAAATTTTATTCCACCATTCATCTCATCCATTTCGTTCATATGTCCCTATGACATCCTTGTTCGTAGACCTCTAAAATACATTGACTTCATCTTATCTCATCCCTCGACACGACCCTGAGTTGAACACGAGTTGATGATTTTATTTTACAAAAACTTAATTAGCCTATTACAGGTTAAGGCTGTGAAATATCTTAGTCTGCATTTAGATGAATTGAACATCTAACCTGAAAGTGGCATATCAAAATAAAAGAAGCACGGATGAAACTATCATGGTTAATAAATGAGAGGTCACAACTATTTTTGCATAAGAAACTCCTGGCCACTTAGAAGACACGAAATACAGTTGTGTGTCTCTGATAGTAGCTTTAACATTAATATTATAACGAGTTTCTCAATAAAAAGTTCGCTACCTGGTTAATTCAAGTTTTCATAGTAAATTGCAAGCGACAAAGTCCGAGAAAGCATTTATAAATTCACTTAACGCTACTTTAGAAGTTGATATACAGAAATCCTTAATTAATCGGACAACAGTAATTCAACATACTGTCGTCATATTTTAATATCTAATTCTGAAATACGCCGACAACTGTAGAGTTGCATAGTAGCATAGAAACTCCTTTTCTTACAATTCGTTAAAAGTTCTATCTAATACATATAGTTTAGATAATGTCTCATAAGTAACGTCATTTTTTAAACGAAATTTTATTTCGAATTTTTTTCTAACAAGAAAATAAATTATTCTTTCAAAATAGAGATCATCAGATTCTATGGTCTTGAGCCATTTTGTTTGTAAAAATATTAATCTTTAATCATAAATCTTAGAACGCAAAGGCGATCCTGATCATTTTAAGTCGTTCATGAGTCCGTCGCTGTGGCGTAGTCGGTAGAGTCCCTACCTTCCACTCCGGCGACTCGGGTTCGATTTCTGGTGGGGTAGGGGATTTTACATCTGTACCCTGGGTCTGGGTGTGTGTGTCCTGTCCTTGTGTCTATGTGAGGATAAAAGAAAGTTGACAAAACAGGTAAAACAAAAAGGAAAAAAGGCAAAACAAAAAGGAAAACCAGTAAAAAAATGACACAATAAACAAATTACTATGACCACTTTACTTTAGGCATGTTGTTATGGAAAGAGGAAATTCTGACCTCTAACGTTTTCAACAATTATAACTATCATAGAGGAGACTTCTGAAAATGTCTGATCTCACTGGCACTAATGCATTCGGGAGGTTCATAGCATCGCGGAAATAAGCTCTCCATACACCCCTATTCCGAACAAATATTTTCCAATCATTCCTTTACAATTAACATGTAATATTAGCTATTTATTGGACGCTTACCCTCTGGTTTCTCCTACAATAAGTTTTCATGCACATCTTTCAAACCCCATTCGAACAAAAGCCCAGCCCATTGCATTCTACGAATTTTAAGTTTTCGTAATATTTTTGTTTTCCTATAAAGCTAACGTAGTTCACTGCTATGTAGTTTCCTCATTGCCCGTTTTTCTCTTTTTTTTGGTCCAAAAAATATTGAGTAGGCCTACTAATTCCCAAATATTCGTTACATTTTCTCGTCTCGTACAGTAAGATACCTATTTGATATTCATATAACTGGAAAAATCATCGTTTTGTATTTTAGCTTACCACGTTTGAAGAAGTTGGGATGACAAGAATCAGTGTAATGCATAACAGCAAGCTTTTCCAGAGTTGAGCCTACGATTAATTTCTTTCTTCATCTCATTCCTGTATATTATTATAATACCTGAAAGTTTTTTAATTGTGTTACTTCATCAAAATTTACAATTTTCGTTAAGTGTTCAATTCCATTTAATAATGTATTTATAGATGAGATCTCAATTTTGTTTTGCTGATTTTCACTTGTAGTCCTACTGCAACAAATCATCGCATATTGTTAAATTAAAATTAATTGGGACCAAATGTATTTGATTCTATACTAATCATTTAGAGAAACTTGAAATATTAGCCTAAATGGATAAAAATTGATAATATTTATTTGGAAAAATGTTGTAAAATAACTGTCTCGCGCCACAGTCGAGTGGTTACGGCAAGATGCCTTGGTGCAGAGCTATGGGACTTGCCCTGGTTCGAATCTCCACGGGTGAAGAAATTTTCTCATGGAATTTCGCCAGGTATGGGACTGGTGTCCACCCAGCGTCGCGAGGAATTGAGTAGCTACAATAAGTAACGGCTCCAGGTTTATAAAACCAGCTACAACAGCTGGGGGACCCGATATGCTGACATGTCACCCCTACACTGGCTGAATCATCGTCTATATCTGTGATTAGCACATGTAGATGTGACGCCGGCAGTCTGCTGGTAGGCCTTCTAGGCCTGTAGCGCTATGGAGTTGGAGTGCTGTAAAAAACTATCTACTACATTAGACTACAATATTGTGACTAAAATTTTATTTTACACTAAAAACGATTCTGATCAAACTTTATTAAAAGCAATGATTCAATTTTAAAGCAATAAAGTAGGGTAAATTGTTCAAACAACACATTTTATGACATTGCATAGAACATTAAATTCCTGCATTCATGTCATGTAATATCTTCTTTGCTTCATTTGTAATAACAAAATTATATGAAGGAGAAATTATTAGAGAGAATTAATGCTTAAAAAAATCCACGTGTCTTTAGTTATATGTTTGTAATTTATATCTTCCTTCAATTTATATTCAAGGATTATATATGTAAAATACATGTGTAAATATAGCTACATCAACAAAGTTGCCTAACATATTACTTGTAAAATTTAACAACTAATAAATATCACATGTTCTAAAAGTGGACTCATTTTATAAAATCTTCATTTCTTAAAGTGGATTTTAAGTGAAGTATAAATATCTTTACAATGTTCGAAGGTAATCGAAAGCTCAAACTTTAATACTACGGTTTTTTTATGTATATTCAGGTATTAGATGCACTTTCAGTTATACGATGCAGGAAGCAATAAAACGAATCAGAGAATTTATGTGCCATGAACTGAACATAAAATCTAAACAACCATAAATATTTTGAGCCGAGTTTTTAAGAAGCCATAAAATACATATACAAAAGTATATGGTAATAGCTTTAAGAGAATATAAAACAAATCTGTGATGAAATTATTTCAAACACAGAATAAGAATGTTAAGAATGTTTGTTTTAAGTGTGACAGTGCCAGAACTATATGTGCAAATGGTAATCTCCTTATTGTAGCCTAATTTTATGCATATAAAATTATATGGTTCCATTCCATTAACTTATATTAACATTTCACCTTACAGCTACTTCTTACATGCCACACGTCACCAGGGCCTTACAGCGATACGACCTGTCGGGACAGGTGTTTTAAACTATGGATCATACACTTACTTGACTACACAGGAACATGGAGAGTAGGGTGGGCCGAAAAAAACTCGATTTTTTTTATTTCGAATTTTTGTGTTAGCGCGGTAAAGTTGCGAATTATGTAGGCAAAAAAAAAAACAAATTGTCTACATCGGTTAACATCTTCCGGTCGCGCAAAGGCTCTGAAGTTTGCCAAAAATATGAAAAAACTTCATTTTTGCAATTATTTTTTTTTAATATCAAGTAGGTATTGCTGATCTTTGCTAAGCACGTTTATGTCTATCTGTGGGATCTGACAATCAATACTCTGGAAGTTATTTATCAAATATTAAAAATGCGTAAAAATATAACTTGTTCATTATTCTGGCAAATGTTGGAGCTTATGCGCGACCGGAAGATATCAAATGATCTAAATCAAATTAAAACACAATGTTTTTAGGCTCTACTTGAAGACATTACAAACTAATACATTACGAATACATCTAATTAAAAATTTAAAAAATAATCTCAAAAATGAAGTTTTTTCATATTTTGTCAAATTTTAGAGCCTTTGCGCAACCGGAAGATGTCAATCGATTTTGATATATTTTTTCTTTTCTTTTCTTTTTTCTATAAAATTCGCAACTTTTTCGCGCTATAACAACTTCTAAATAAAAAAAAAGTATTTTTCGGCTCACCCTAATGGAGAGCCTCCTCGAATCAGCTTAACGTCTGGCCTCCTCCGAGACAACAAACATTAAGACGAAACGCCATTCACACACACACACACACACACACATATTCATACCAAACATGGGGATATGATAATGATGACCAGATGATATTCGGGAACCACTTGGGTCTTGAAGTTTCCTGAAATTTGTCTAACAGTTTAGGAAAATCCCGAAAAAAGTCATTATCTAGGAAACTTGTCCGTATCGGAGATCAAACACGAGCCGACTGCATATGAAGCAGTGACGCTACCCCGACACCATAGCGATGGACAAAATTGTATCGTAATAGCTTAAAATGTCGGCCGCGGAGGACTAATGGTTATGTTTCTTGCCTCTGGTTCCGAGGGTAGTGGGTTCAGACTTGGCCAGGGTCGATGGATTTTTAGGATGGAAAAATCCAAGGAGCAAGTCCTCCGGGAGAGACTTCAAGCCGTGAGTCCGTACACTGAAGATTTTCAAGCTCGTAAAAGAACTTTACGCCTGAATAAAGAGGCTTCTAAGCAAGTTTACATTCCTTCTTCAGCATAGTAATACTTCAGTTGTCTACTAGAGTCTCATTGGGGCGGTATGTTGACAGCATACCGTTCATGACATCTGTAGAGAAAAAGCCGTAACTAAATTAACTTGGTCTAGTAACTTCCAAGAAACGGGAGGCTAAGGTCCAACTTTGGGTTGTTACACCATTGCAGATGAAGAATACCTTAAAATATAAAACAACTAAAAAAAAGAAAGACAAACTCCTTACTCGCATCCGGTGCAATGGTAAGTCGAGAAAATAGATGAAACGAAGTCTCTGTTATTGAAGCTCTGTGATATTCGAAGATACATTACGAAATTAATTAAGCACGGTATACAAATAACGAGGTTGGGAAGTGGTTTTTACAGAAGTGAGGAAATGTTTAAAAACCGAACGATAGCGAGGTTTTTAATTTCCGAGATTCTGTAAAACACTTCACAAACGTGCGTTGTACATTATTTTTTGCGCGATGGTGTTTTCAAAATAATAAATAATAGTAAAATAATAACATATTGTTGGAAATATTTGCGTTCATTATAAAAACTGGCTAACGTTAACAGAGTGGGTAATGTTAATTAGTTGGGATTACAGCAGGCCGTGATACTAATTCAGTCTAAAATGGCTGAAAATACGTATTTACTGTTTTATATTGTTTCAAATAAAGTTCAGTTCTTTAAAGTGTAGTGATTTGTTACATATAATGTATATTAACACTACCTTTTGGATATATTTTTGTATATACATTGTACTAAGTATACATAAAGGGAGTGGTTTTACTTCCCACACGAGAAATGTCCCTCCATGGTATCTTTACCTTGTCGTGGTGGAGTGGCTTGCGTGCTTAAATGATCCTGAGAGCTATGCCGGCGGTAGCATTGCTGCCGATAGGGTTACCCATGCCGGACTGGTCGAAGGTGATAGGCCAGACGAAAAAAGTACCTTGGGCGAAAGAGTGACGATCTTTTACCGTAAAAATACAACCGTCAAGAAATGCGGACATGGGTTCAACTGGGGTAAAATTTTCCGGAGGTCAAATAGTCCCCCATTCGGATCTCCGGGCGGGGACTACTTCAGGGAACCCATGCCAAAGGCTCAAACACAGGGACGTGTTCCTAGGAACATGGAATGTTAGGACTTTATACAATAGCGGGGCACTAGAGATATTAACGGGGGAATTAGATAAATCGCCCTTGGATATAGTCGCTTTACAGGAAGTTAGGTGGCCAGGAGAAGGTAGCCAGGAATCAGGAAGCTTTGCATTATACTACGGGGGTGCAGAAAGACCTGCATTTGGAACGGGTTTTTTAGTCAGAAGGAGGATCCTATCCGCTATCCGAGATATTAAGTTTGTTAGTGATAGGGTATCATACATAATTCTAAAGGGTAAACAACATGAGTAGGAAATTCAACTTTCAATCATGGTCGCCATTGCTGTAAGTAGACAAAACGCAATATCACGCAAATATATATATATATATATATATATATATATATATATATATATATATATGTGTGTGTGTGTGTGACATGCGAGAATAAGGAAGGAGCTGCGCGAAAAGTTGATTACTATACTTTTATCAAATAGTCCTAGACCTACCGTTTTTTGGTTAGTAAAATATGTTTTTTTAATAAAATATAAATTTAATTATTAAGACATTTTTGTAAACATTTTTAACAATGTTTATAAGGTTATAACTAGAGACCGGATGTTAGGTAAAATGCCTACAGTTATTTATTACAGATATTGTAAAAGTGACTTCGTATAAGTTCATACCGACAACCCTAGAGTTGTTTTCCATGAAATTAACTTTGCCTGTAATGCCTATTTCATCATTTTTTTTTTACCTTTAGAATAGTTGTTTCACGGTGCCTAAAGAACGGACAAGAGTAAAACAGTAAACGGCAAATTGACCAATTTCGTGAAAGAATTTGGTGCGGAAATATTCTCAAGTGACATTCTTTTGCAAAGTGTGTAAAATTTCAGTGAATTGCGCGAAGAAGTGCCACGTTTCTTAGCACGTACATAAGTATGCTCTTTGTAAAAGGCAAAACAAGTTCCAAAATCATCACTGATATATTCGTATGCTATTGATAGCATATGTTTATATTCATTACGTAAAGGCTGTAAAGTTTTATGTTGTATTCCATTTTTTGTAAGAGCCTATTTTGATTTTTTAGTGCCCACATTAATGATTTTAATGCCTTTTTGCCTGCCTATTTTGAACTTTTTAAGTGTCTAACATTCGGACTCCAGTTATAATAGTAGTTCCCTCTCACTCCGCAGCATGGGGCTTTAATGAATACACGCCAGGGTATTCTGTTTTATGACAATATCTTGACTCCCATTCAATTATTTCCAACGCGTTTGACCATACTACTCCATGTGATTCGTGAATTCCGTATTCTCTGGTTGATCCTTGGGAATTACAATCAAAAGACGCTTTAACCATGTTTCTATCTCCATTGTGGATAACTTACAGTCCATCTGCTCTCCTCATCACATATCTGATTCATTTCAATTTTCTACATTTAACTACTTCTCAAATTTCAGTTGCTTGCTGTTTTCTAAACTGTGTATTTTAATATCGTAAAATCTCCTTATTTGCGGGGGATATGTTCCGCAAATATCCGCGAATACAGAAACCGCAAATATGAAATGGTAATTTGTATGAGTATATAGGGGGTACTTTCCAAAGTTCCAAAATAAAATAAAAAGTTATCAAAATAAAATCAATCAATGAGAGATTTTGAACAATTTTCCTTTTATTCGACATTATAAATTGGCAACAAAGCAGAAGAGACGTGTGTTATTCAATCAAAATTACTGCAACGAATGACAAGTTGAAATAATAAAACACCGATCGTGGCGAGGGCGGCATTTATCAACGGACATAACGCACGTGAAATACAGCGGCGGTGGCTTTTAACAATGAACCTTAGGCTTAGTTACAATAAGGTTTGTTTTACTTTGATATTAATTTGTCCATTTGATTTGAATCACTCTTTGTAAAATCCGTCTTCACACGTGCCTGCAGTAAAAAAAAGTTGCCGATATTTTAATAAAGGATACTAATATTTCTAATATATCGACTGGATCCGCGAAAATACGTTTTTAGCCGCGAATACAGGAACTGTGTCGCAATTTTTTAACCCACGAATAATGAAAACGCGAATAAGGAGCTTTTAATGTAGGCTATGTTATATAGCAGCAGCGTAGTTGGTTAAAGCAATACGCTACAAATCGGAAGATTGAGAGTGTGCTAAACCAGATTATTTTTTACCTAACAAGAGATGAGTTGTGACGATATATGATGGATGATGATGGAGGGAAAGTAGTAATATTCATCTTTATTATGTGAGAAAGAATGGTTACTAATCGACAACTTCTTTTCCCAACGCAGGGAGAGTGTTGGTGGGATGAAATTCGGGAAACGGGAGAACGCCGAGAAAAACGCGAAAAATCCTGGTGTGGCCCACCAATAATAATACCCCTCCGGAACCGCCAAAGAAGTTGGTAAGTTATGAATAAACTCTTTCCGAGTTATAAAGATGTTTGTTTCCTGTATCTCGTAAGAACAGTGCATATTGTCGGTTAGAAAGGCGATTTACTGAAAAATAGGTCTAACTATTTATACTTATTTCCTGTGACTGCAGACATAATGCGATAATTTTAACTTCCACACAAGCAGAGTTATAATTACATGTTTAATGTAATATATAAAAATGAATGTTTGTTTGTTGGTTTGTTTGTACTTTATGCGCGGCCATACCGTTGATCCGATTGTGATGGGGCTTTTTGCAAAATCTTCAGGAGATTCACGGGATGAACACAGGCTATAAGAGAGTTGTGATACCCAACTCACACACTCCTGGCGTGACAGGCCTAGAAGGCCCTTAGTCTACAACCGACTGCTGGCCTCACATCCGCATGTGTCAATCACAGAGGTAGATCATCCAGCCAGTGTAGGGGTGACATGTGGTCAGCATGTCGAGTCCCCCAGCCGTTATAGATGGTTTTCTCAATCTAGAGCCGCTACTTATTGTAGCTACCCAAATGCCTCACAATGCTAGGTGGGCACCGGTCCCATACTGCCCGAATATACCATGAGAAAATTTCTTCCCCCATGGAGACTCGAACCAGCGCAAGTCCCGTAGCTATGACCAGATTCTAACTCTGGGGCACTTATCTGCCAAAATAGTTAATAATATTCAATAATTAAAAATTATTTCTTATACTTGGTCCTTTCGTACTAAAGTATAATAAAACTTAATAGATAGAAACCAACCTGGCTCACGCCAAGGCTTCTTGCTTTAACCACTTGGCTACGGCGCGGGACGATACTCAACGCCTACACCCTTAAAAATCGCCCTTTGTAGTGGAAAACGTGAAAAAAGTAGCCCTTTGGACGCTTAAATGGCTTACGCTGCCTAAACCATAACAAATACACAAAATTAATGTACACAGAATAAAATATCTCAAAAAGCTCTACAAAAAAGTCAGCATAAGCCTATGTTTGTCTCTTACGGATAACTCACAAAACCATGTTTGTCTTTCATTGATGTAAGAATATCGAGACAAGTACGTAGATTCCTGTGCAAGCACAGCAGCACATGGTGGGTACACAATAACGAATGTCGTCTTTTAGCTCATTCATGCCAAGAAGATCGAGATAAGTAGATTCCCGGGCAACACCGGGTAATCAGCACGGGGAACCTTAAAATAATTACGATATACATTTATAATTATTTTTCATTTTACTTATTCAACTAATCATAAGAAGTACATTAATTTTTGTCTTTCAGCTCATTTATGCCAAGAAGATCGGGATGAGTACATTCCTGGACAACGCCGGGTAAACAGCACGGGAATCTAAAAATAATTACGATATAAATTCTACCTTCCACTTATTTAACTAAACATAAAACATTAATTTTCATATTTCACCTCATTAATGTCAAGGAGATAAGTAGATTTTCAGACAACGTCGGGTAATTAGCACGGGGTATCTAAAGAATATAAATTTATAATTATTTTTCCTATTACTTATTCAACTAAACATAAAAGCACATTAATTTTCATTTATTTAGGCGTAGCACGTAGCAGCGCACGCCGGGTATTAGCTAGTGTCAAATAAAAACTATCACAAAATAATATGGATAAGCTTATGGTTTTTTAAAGGACAAATTGTCAAGCTTAACATTTTGCCCGTAACAACAAAAATTGTATTCTATTTCACCACAAAACACTCAAAAGATGGATATAATTTCCTAATATTTGTGGTAGAGTTTATGTAAACAGCGAGAGGAAGAGGTGACCCCCAACTTCCTGTGTCACCTCCCACATCCTTCTCCCGCTCAGTCATGCCCGAGAGGACATGGGGCCAAGCCTCCCCGCCCCTTAGTGCTGCTCCGTCACACTTGCATGTTAGTGACCTATGACCAAGCGACATAAACCTCAGAAATTACACCTCCTGAATTAGTGTTACGAGTTGTAAAAAATAACATTATGGCATAAATGTATTTCACAAAAAAAATGAAATTACTACTGCTTTTCTGCGAATAGATATATTCATTGCATGAAAGAAAGCAATTCTATACGATGAAAACATTGTTTTTACGAAGTACTGTCATTAGTTGATTTGCCCTCTAATACTTGAAGTTCAACAGAAGTATACAGTAGTTGCCGTGATTGTTCATCATTCATGTTTTTTTCCCTTTCCCCCCTCTTTTTTGGTTTTCCTTCTTGTTTTACTTTTTGTTATTCTCACATATAGACACAAGGACAAGACACACACACAGACCCAAGGTGGAGATTAAAAATCCCATACCCCGCCGGGAATCGAACCCGGATCGCCGGAGTGGAAGGTAGGAACTCTACCGACTACGCCACGGCGACGGACAAAATGAACCATATAACAAGTGGCCTGCGTAGCCAATGTTTATACCAAAACCATCCCTCGTGGAAACGTGGGTGCTCCTCTAGGGGAAGTTTCTTGACTAAGCTAATTTAATTTCGTTTATTTCCCTACATATGTGGGTTTCATATCGCCGCAATGAGACATCTAGTAGGCAATTACAGTATTGCTTGAAAGGCGAAGGCTGGTTAAATTTTGCTCAGATGCACTTACTTAGGCTTGATGTTCTTTTAAACGCAATAAATGATTTCTAGCACGTAGTTATGTGTTTTAATTGAGGAAACATATATACTGGCTGTTTTAATCATTAATCGGTTTCTATTCTTTTTAAATGGCATCACCAAAACGCAAGAAGTGAAATCCGGAAATTATGATTCAACCTGCTCGCAGTGTTAGATCGAACGAGATGAAATATAAATGTGCAGCAAAGTATTTTGAGGTCGATTAAAGGTACCTTGGGATAAAAGGAGGTTAAGGTACGTTTTGTCAGCCCTATGTGACCGTTGTCTTTACCCAGACTAACGATTGGTACTCATTTCCGTTAGAAGCTGATTCGCCCCCGGAACATTATTCCGCCTGAAGGTTTAGGCTAGTTTAAAGGCCCCAATCCTGTCGAGAGTCTAACTTCCAGTCTTCTGAGTTGTAGCGTATTGCCTTAAACAAATACGCTACAGCGTGCCCCATAGATTTAATATTTAGTCGGATATTTTTTCTAGCTAGTTTATTCTTCAACAGATGCATTTTTATGTTTTTACTATTATTATTATTATTATTATTATTATTATTATTATTATTATTATTAGTTAAAACATTATTTGCATAAGTATTTCTATTAGAATTACATACAACACGTTTAGATAGCCTATTGTTTGGTGTTTTCCTCTATTTTTTTCATCAATTCCGAAAATTAATTGTCTGTATCACTTTGTCCTTGTGGCAATCCTCTAATGAGGAAAGTTTTATTTAATAAAATATATTCATTTACATATTTAGTTTTTAATTTCAATTTTTAGATTTTTCACAATATTCCACGTATCCATTTATTATAGTAAAAGTAATATACTTAAAAAAGCATATATCCAAATACATGAATGAAAACAAATAAATGTTAAAATAAATCGGCCTAAATGGTAAATAAAAATGTATTATAGTAACATAATAATGTTGTTCTATTGTGTTTTACTTATTGTAAATGTAGATGATAATTACGAGGTTGCAATTTCTCAGAGAAGTTAGGATTCTAAGTTCTTAGCATTTGGCATAGTAGAGGAAAATATTTTAAATGCCATGAGCTAAAACCTTCTGGAGTCAGAAAATATATTTATAGATGAAGGAGAAACATCTACAACCAGGAGATTGGATGGACCGACAAAATTGGCTATTAGGAATCGGACGATGTCAAAGACATTAATCAACTGATCATCTATCTCTATCTATCTATCTGTCTATCAATCAATCAATCAATCAAACCATCCATCCATCCATCCACCTATCTATCTATCTATCTATCTATATACATCTATCTATCTATCTATCTATCTATCTATCTATCTATCTATCTATCTAGAAAACTGAACAAAACTGGAAATTAACCATGGTTGAAAGGTAACAATGTTACTCCTACAACAGAATGTTGGTTTATTTAGAGAATATAAATTTTTTTATTGTTTTGAAAAAAAAAATGATGCTACCAGGTGTCTTTCGACACCCTTACGGCCATGATTTTATTTTCGATTTGAACGATTGGAGTCGGCATTTTATAAACACCTAAAATAATTTTGTTCATTAATATCTGTCTAAAAAGGTAATTGTGTAATATTATAGACTTGTAGATATAAAAACGAAAGGCCACCCACTTGTTATACGGTTCATTACAGAGATTTATATCCTGTAAATTCTGCTTGAAAAAAAATTATACAGCAACTGGCCTTGCTTTATCAAGTCGTGTTATTGTAAAAGAAAAAATCAAGGTCATTTCTCTTAGTATTCTCTTTCCAAACATAAGCCATTATGAGTACGCCTGTAAGCTACTGTAGTGAATAATTTCAAATTGTGAACCTTGAATAACAGAGCTTGCATTATTTATATACTTAACAAATTATAAGCATTCAAAGTAATCACTTTTATGATTAGAGGTGTTAGATATCAATTATGGAATTAGATACAAAATGGGCTGTTTAAGGAAAATCTGTATAAATTCAAAATAAGATAAAATTAAACGAGCCTATTTGAAAGATATATTTGAAAGATATATTAGAAAAAAATCGGTGTGATGATTCAGAATCATAAAGAAAGAGAAAGAGGAGAGACACTGAAACATATTTTAGAATGAAAGAAAGAGAAGATTAAGAAGAATGAGATAAAGACAAAACATTAGCACAAAAAAGAACATCATAAGAATAGAAAAAAACATGGAGAAAAATATTCTGTTATTGTTTTATTATTAGTGTTACTATTATCATTATTAATATTATTACTATTATTATCACTAATACTATAATAATAATAATAATAATAATAATAATAATAATAATAATAATAATAATAATAATAATAATAATAATGATAACAATAGTAAAGTTTTTTTTTTGTATAAAATAGTCTACACAGATTTTCAATGTTCATACAACTTTCTGTGCCTAAAGTTTTAGTTTCCTTCTCAAATCGTCCCTATTCATCCACTAATCTTCTTCTTCTCATTCCAGTTCTTATTTCTTGCATCCATGAGTTTCGATATTTTCCTTTCTTTTTTTTTTTTCCAGGTGGATATCATTCCAAAGTTTTTCTGGGCAAGTTTTTTTCTTGCATTCGTCGCACATGTCCATACCAATTTAACTCTTACATCTTATATAATCTGTAATCTATGATGATGATGATAATAATAATAACAATAATAATAACAATAAATGGTAAAAGAAAAGTGGTTCATACCGAATTTAATGCCAATGTTACATCCAAGTGTTCAGATTATACCTGATTCTAACTTGAACAAAATTTGGTCCAAAAAACGTATATTTTTCTGCAATCTAAGGCAAGGTAAGTATCGCACCGTTTACTATTACTATTATTAGTCCTACCAATCAATACTATTATTAATATTGAATAACGCCGTAGCGTAGTTGGTTAAGGCAAATAGGCAATAATCCAAAAAGGTCGGGGATTAAAGTGCTAATGGGGTTCAGGATATGTAAACTGTTCTAAACATTATGGCGGCACCATTACCTTTGAGTCGACTCAGCTTCTACGAAAATTAGTACCAGAGATTTGTTCTGGAGGTGGAGTCGGCCGTTTCGCAGGCCTGGCAATTCGACTAACATTTCATCCCGATTATCTAGAAACCTCCTAGAGCCCGTAGTGGGTCACTTTACCTAATTATTATTATTATTATTATTATTATTATTATTATTTTATAACAAAAAATATGTTGGGAACAATTTCCTGAATGGATATAGGACGAAGTTCGTTAAGCCACTGTTGTAGGGAGACGTGAATGAGCGCGTCTTGGTATAATTAAGCTGTAACCACACTGAGGTTACAAAACAATTATTCTCTTCCACTCGAACGACCACGCGGCCAGATCATCTCTTATTACACATTCTTTCTCACATATTTTTGTAACTACTGTATTTTAATTTCCGACCGAAAATTTAAGCTTTCTCTGTGTTCTCCATTGAATATTTAATCGTTCACATTAAGTTACGTAGGCTTATAAAGAGGCAAATCTTCTTCTTCTTCTTCACTTCACGGGCTAGCAAAATGCCTGTTCCGCCTTACAGTTGTTCTGTCCATCTTTTAACTGGCCTTCCCTTGAACCTCTTGGCTTGTGGTTAAATGCTGCTTTTGGTTATCTTGTCACGTTCATTCTTTCTACACGTCTAAACCATTTTTCTCTATATCCTTTGATTTTATCATTTAATGGATATATATTTAACTCTGCTCTTATATCTTCATTCTTTAACGATCCATCCTTGTACAGACTTTTGTTCTTCTAAGGACGTTCATTTCTACACTTTGTATTCTACTTTGTAATTGTTTCGTCATTACCCAAGTTTCACTTCCATAAAGTAATGCAGGAACTGCCAATGTTTTATAAAACTTCAATCTAGTATCTCTTCTTGTTTTGTTCTTTAATCTTTTGTGTATAGTTCCACATATGAATTGAAATTTTTACAGTTTCACATTTACAAATAGGCCAATACTGACGTTTACTTTAGATCATTCGCGTTTCTCATTTGATCTGAATTCGAAGTGTATTCCTTTTACAAGAGATAGACATATAAATACTTCCATAAAGAGTATAGTGACGATAAAAACAAATTTAAATATTATACAATACATTAGCAAACACCTCACTAATATGAACAATGTTCCTAAGATAATAATTAATTCATTTGTTTAATATTTGTATTGACACTAGCAAAACTATAAAAGAAGAAAATAAAAATATTACGTCCATCATTATCCTATCCTAAAATTAAGCAAACACAGAAATATTAGTATATTAGCTTTCAGCGAATTTCGAACGAATGAAGCTATTGAGGTTGTTCTTATGAACACGTTTTTTAAACATTTTTACAGATATTCACCCCGATCCTACCTAGTGAACATCGAAAATGACCATGACCTATATATATATATATATATATATATATATATATATGACATAAGAAAAATAAATGCTCGGACGGGACTTGAATCCGTACCTCTGAATCGATACCCCAGTGCGCTACTGATTACGCTACCGAGCAAGTCTAGTACAAAGCTCCCCTGCTTTAACTGTATAAAAAGTAGGCCTACATATAATCTTACCTTATGAGTTATGACTATGATGAAAGACACATAATATACAATAGTATAATTTATTTTATAATTTTAATGAAGTAATAGAAAAATGAATCAGTAGATATTTAAATTGATGTCAAATCATACAACAATATGCAAATAGATAAAAAAAGAAACTTGCGATTATGCGTGACTTATTTCTCAGAAGTCCGATAAATTTAAATAAGCTAGAATCAGAAATTGGTTTCTTCAATTTAACAATATATGTACATTCCGTAACCAACAAAATGGGACCATATATTCGACTTATTGAGGAGTTCGCTTAGTTTACGACGGACTTTTCTCAATTATAACATAGGCATACTGAGCGATTAGGCTACTTGCTCCAAAAGGTCACTACGTTAAACAACTCACATCATTTTGATACGTAGGCCTATGCTAAGACTATCAGTTTTTTATTTTAATTTCCCGCTGGATTCATTCCAAGCTTTCGTTGTTCAAAGCAGCATTCTCAATTTGTAGTTTAAATATATACATACGAGTATATAAGTTATAGCCTATATTTGCAGGTTATTTCTACAACAGGAGATCGGATAGACCGACAAAATTGACTACTAGGAATCGGACGATGCCAAAGACATTAATCAACCGATGATTTATCTATTTATTTCTAGGTGCATAATGTACAGATACATCTTCATGTATCCAAATTAAATTTCATTTTTTCCTTTCAGTATTCTCTATTATTTTCATGCCTCCATACCACAACAACCATTTGTATGGTATATGGTCCAAAATCGATTTTTTTCTTTTTAAACTTACTTCCTTATTCCAATACTTCTTAATTTTTTAATGTTTTGATGAACTTTTACGAAATTCCATTTCGGTTTTAAATTTATGTATTCATTTAAATGTATATTCCATCATTAAATTACAAGAAGAAGCAATTATCTTACGTTTTTATGAAGTGGTTTCGAATTCGTTGACAGGTATCAGCAGTGGCGATACAATTTTGCTAGTAACCTAGTACAACCAAACATATAACAAATACCATAGTTTATATTCGGTAATAAAGCCCCATCAATTTCTAAAACAATAATTAGAATCTAAACACTTCACTTATATTTTAGTGAACAGCTAGTTGGAAACTAAGCCAGTCTAAATAAACTACAAAATTTTACATTTTAATGACTATTTTATAGCTCTTAAAGAAAAGAAAAAACATGTACACGTAATCGGAAATAAGATTCTAAGACAAATATTAGGTCCCATAAGAGATGAGAAGGGAGAAAGGAGGGAGCTTCAAAATAAGGAACTTCATAATAATTTATATCGTTGACCTAATGTTATCAGAGTTATTAAATCTACAGGTTTGGGATGGGCAGATCATGTATCTGAAATGTATGGTAGTACAATGCTTTTAAAATAAGTATTGAAACACACCCAAGGAAGATTACACAAAAAAAGTATACTTATAAATAAAATTCTCGCATATTTCTTAGAGAAAATAGGGCCAAGGAATATCTGGAATGATAATATTCGGATGGATCTTAGGAAAATGTATACGGAGATATGAACTGGGTTCAGTTGGCTCAGAATAGGGATCAATGGAAGGTCTTAATGAATGCGGCATTGAACCTCCGGGTTACGTAAGCCATACAGTTTGTCAAAGCATAGGTCTAGCACTGTCTGTTACTGGAAAAATAATGGTCATGAGAGGGATCATTTTTATACAATTCTACAATAATTTCATATAACTAACTTCATGGCGCGGCAGGACTAGAAACTCCTTGGCCTACCAGTCGGCTGCAGATCTCACATCAACATGTGTTCAATCACAGAGGTAGATGATCATCCAGCCAGTATACGGGTGACGTGTGTTCAGCATGTCGGGTCCCTAAGCCGTTACAGCTGGTTTTCTCAACCTGGAGCAGCTACTCATTGTAGCTACCTAAATTCTTCACGATGCTTGGGTGGGTACCGGTCCCATACTGGTCGAAATTCAATGAGGACATTTATTTCCCTATGGGGACTCGAACCAGCGCGAGTCCCGTAGCTCTGTGCCAAGCCATCTTACCCTAACCACTAGACTACGGCGCGGAACAACAATTTTATACATTGGACACTTATCACCACATTAAAAGTAAATTGCACCAATTTGGGAATAGTAAAAATAGTAAACGACAAAATGATCTCACCAAAGGCTTTAGGAGACTTTTAGTAGGAGATTATGGCTCTACCAGTCAGATGTCAGTCTTTTTTTTTTATTTAAGAGCCCCACCACCATCCCCCCGGGTTTCCTCGGGCTTAATACCCATATCCCCTGGTCTGCTCTTGTCCTTATTTATTATCTAGCGTGATTTCTTTATTTAATTCATTATACTTTTACAGAGTGCGTCTAGTTGAAACTTAATCTAAGGTGTTTACAGTTATATTACATTATGGTTTCTAAGTCTAATTTTGTTTTTTAAAAAATGTAGTAATAATAATGTACATAAAATGGAAGTATTAATCTTATATCTACTTAACCTAAACTTAATATTACAATTTATCAAGTATACACATTAAGTTCAAATTCTACTTATTCTATCGTCGATTTCCTCGTCTTCTCTTCTCTTCTTCAGCTCGTGTACATAGAGCTTTTTAGGTATACTCCGCGATCAACTTGTAGTTATCTTTCTGCATCCAGAACAGCAAAGGAGGAGGCCAGGCCTCGTTGCTGATGTGCACGGCTATTTCTAGTTGTCTTCCGATAGCCGCGTGCTTGGCACAGCGGTATATCATGTGATGCACGTCGTCTTCCTCTGCGATCTGACAGTTTCATAGAGGGGAATCGACAAGTCCTCTCTCGTGGAGTTTGCCTCTAAAATGTCCATGCCCTGATGCCAGTCGGGTTGTCGAGACGGTCGCTTTTACCTCAGGAACAATTGCATGGTACTCACTTCAGTTAGAAGTTGAGTCGATCCCAGAGTCATGGTGTCGCCAGAGGATTTAAGCCAGTTTAAATATCCTGATCCTTTTGGAACTCAAACACCCATTTTGCGGCTTGTAGTATATTGCCATAAGCAACTACGCTATGGCGCACCTCAATGAAAATAATAGTAAGTCAATTTGAATAAGGAATTGAGAGAGACTTAGATTTTTTGTTCTTGATATTTATGGCGTTGCAATATAATATTGAAGGGTTGATAAGTGAAAATTTAGTTTACGTGTTCCAATCAGGAAATAATTTGGCATAACAAGAATACAAGAGTATGAACACTGCACCAAAAGAATTAAAAACTAACCCTTGATAGATTACATGGCTACCAATCATAACACTGACTTAATTCAATTAAAGTTACGTCAAATAAGGAATTTGTCTTCGTTCGAAGATAATCTATCACTAACAGACGACAGATGGCATTAGTATCGGCTTTCAAAGTATAAAATGTATTTTAGAGTTTGGCGACCTCATCTGACACGTGTATTGAAAGAAGACTAGCTTTCAGGAGGAGGGGCAAACGAATTCAGATGATTAATTGTATAGTTGTAACTAACATACTCATTCTATGCATTTATTATTATTAATTAATCAAATACATTTTTTACCAAAAAAAATCCGTAACGTGAATTATCTTTACGATCAAATTGCATAAATATATTGTTGTCTATTGATTACTCTAGCATATATTCTAATTGATTCTGACGTGCATTAGTTTTAATAATGAAAAAGTAACAAAATAAATGAAGACAGAAGAGTTCCTAGCACAATTTCATTCTACGATTTAAATAAAATAAGCGTAAAATAATAGAATTTTATCAGACTATTTAACTCATGCCCCAAATGGGAGTCAATGACCAATCACGTTTCAATGATTTCTGTTTTACAACCAATCAGAGTCGTATTTCACGAAATATTTATCAGTGTTATAATTACCATATATTAAACAAAGCTCCTCGTTTTTAATATTCTGAACAGGTCTGACCGTTATTTTGCAGTGACTGAGCCTATAAGAAATACGGCTACCAGATTGTATATATAGTGCATACATGTCAACATTTGTAGCAATTTATTATACCACCCAAAAAAAGAAACCACTGTTTGACTTTCTTAAATGTATTTTTTCCCAGGTAATAATCCAGAAAAATATAATTGTAATATTTACATCATACGACATCAGAAATGAATTAATATATAGATTGATGTTTCATTTTTTCTCCACTAGAGAGCATTCTTACAATATTGCGTTCCTTTGGCAATAAATAGTATGATCTGGTTGCAGTGATAAACAAAAGAAGCAGTAGAAGCGTACCTATCGTTTCTCATTTGTTTTCAAACATCGCCGTTTGCATTAAATATATAAATATTTTGAAATAACTACAGTTAAATAATGATTTGTGAGTAAACAGCTTAATTTTATTCGTTAAATAGTCCTAACAAATGCCACTCTTGATTTCCAAATTCTCTAGATAAATTCACTCCTCACTTCGTGAGTCGTGAATTTATCGATAATTTGGAAATCACTCGTGGCATTACTTATGATAATCAAAATGGAAAAAAAGTCATTACTTAAGATTGGTTTCTTTTATATAGTATAAGTTCAATATTTTTGAATTATATAACATTATCGTCTTCTTATTTTCATTTTATATGATTATTTATTTAATTACAATGTTTAAAAAATATTTTTGTCATGATCAATTTCGGTGTCTAGTAAACAGGATCGATTATAATAATAGTATTATACAAGGAAAAAATTATCATGAGAAACACATGAGTAACTCGTTTATCCGGAATTCGCTAAAATACTGAGTTAATCTTCTTGATATGTGGTTAGCATTATTATCCCAAATACCTTCGGTACCAAACCTAACCTTTAAAGCTGGAGTCTGTCATTCATTTTAAAAGATTCAGATTAAATTAAAAAGAGCTGGAGAGTGCATTATTCAGATTATCCACTCATAAGTTCGATGTGGGTAATTATTTTATTTTTAGTGTGTTCCCTAAGTCAGTAAGTCAGTGACTTGCCAAATTAAAAGTTAAAAATTGTATTTTTACACAAAATAAAAAATATATTTAATTTAAAAACCCAAACCATGAATTTTTCTATAACATAAAATCATATTTAGTGATCTTACGATTTAAATAAAATAAGCTAAAGTAATTAAATTTTATCAGATAATGCAAAATCGAAAAAAGTCATTAGTTAAAATTAGTTTTTTATATTGTATTATAAGTTGAATATTTTGAATAAAATAACACTGTCCAAATTTTGGATTATTAACAAAATTACTCATAAAAATGGTGAAATGTTGAACAAATTTGGCATATAATAAGAGTAGTTATTTATTTTTCCTCTATTGGTCAATGAACGATTCATTAGAGTAAATAATTGTATATTTAATTATAAGTTAATATTTATTATATTTATTTGTATATAATTCGATTATTATTACGTCTAATAAAGTATCAAACTTCCTACTTATAATATAATAATTAATAGTGATGTTTATTACTATTATTATTATTGTTATTATTATTATTATTATTATTATTGTTATTGTTATTATTATTATTATTATTATTATTAAATTCAGATACCTGAGAACAATAATTACAAACAGGAATGAAGTGCAGAAAGAATTTTTATAAAAAAATATAAATATCCATCCATAGTAATTCTGCCCGAGGGCAGGTCTTTCACTGCAATCATAGCATTTCCATACTATGCTTTGCAGCTTTACTAGGGAATTAGAGGTGGTAGCTTCCCGTTGCTTTCCACACCGGTGAAGGATGATGATAATGATAAAGGCGATGATGATTTTTGGGGACCGTTGGCCCTGAGCTTCCTGACACTTGTCTTACAAGTGAGGAAAAACCCCGAAAAAAACCTCACCCAGGAGCCTGTCTCGACCGGGAATCGAACCCGGGCCCGCTTCGTCACAAGCAGCACGCTACCTCGAGACCACAGCAGTGGACATTATAAATATAAAATATATAAAATGGTTATTTTTCCAGTTATATTACATGAATGCGAAAGATGGCCTCTTATTTTAAGGGAGGATTATGATTATTTGAGAAAACAGACCTCAGGAACATGTTTGCACCAAAGACATAAGAACAGAAAAGTGAATGAAAAAGATTGAATAAAGCGAGCTACACGATCTTTATGGAAAACCAGATGTAATAAGAAGTTGAGTCAGGATATGTGACACGAAAGGAGAATGAGAGAGGGCACAGAAACTTCTTGTAGAAATACCAAAGAGGAATCGTCCAGACAGTGGACCAAGAGCGAGATGAGAGAATTACATTAACCATGATGAGGGAGGTGGAATTATACAGGGGATGATTGGAAAACATTAATGTGGAGAGCTTTTGTCTGCGCGGCCATGAACCTCTGGGTTAGATATTCTCAGTGAATTAGTTGATAATAATAATACTCTCACTGTACACAATAAAAATACAATCACCGATATAACGTAATCGAGCGAAGCATACATTTATTAAAGAAAAAATAAAGCAAATATACATTAAAATGTATTTTTAATGATACGACATCGTATAATGTTCAGTCCCTGATTTTCTATGTACGAGAAATGCAGTTGCAGGAAGTGGCCATAGTAGGTTAGCTAGGCCTATATGATGTGGAATGATTAGATGCCATATATTGAGATGGGATACGCCGGAGCATAATCGTTTAAGGCAATAAGATACAAACAGGACGGTCATAGGTTCGAGTCATGATTTTTAAACTGGCTATATCATGACCCTAGAGTCGACTCAGCTCTAAATGACATGATTACCAGACACATGTTCTGGAAGTAAAAGTAGGGCTGAAAATCCGGGCGATTATCTAGAAAGGTGGGAGCCTTATGGCCATTTGCAACGATTTGATTATAAATTAACATGCATAAACTTTTGATTTAATGACCATTTGCTGCACCAACACTTAACACCTATTAAAATTAGAGTAACAGCTGTAAATCTTGAAAACAGGTCATTGTTAACCGACTAATTTCTTTATTATATAAAACTTTCCTCAATTGAGGATTGCCTCAAGGACAAAGTGATATATAAAATGGCAGCCTTTGTTGATATTTTTAAAGATGAGCTATTATATTTGAACTATTTAGGCAAGTTTGAACTTCCTGCACGAAGAATTTTTATTGGCAGAGGTGAGTTCTTCCACATTTTTAATGAAATAACATTTCTTAACAGGCTGCATATTCTTCACGTTTATATATATACACGCGCACAACAAATAAAAGGGAAAACACTGTAACTCACTGGCACTATCGAACCCGTAGGTTCATGGCCGCGCGGACATAATCTCTCCATACATCCCTATCCTGAGTCAGTGTTTTCCAATCACCCCCCGTATAATTTACTTCCCTCAAATCATAGTTAATGTTACTCTCCCACCTCATTCTTAGTCTACCAACTGGGCGATTTCCCTCTGGTTTTCCTAGGAGAAGCTTCCATGCACGTCTTCAATTCCCCATTCGTGCCACATGTCCTGCACATCGCAGTCTACGAGACTTAACTGTTTTCATTATATCTGGCTTCCTATAAAGACCATGTAATTTATTGTTACGCAGTCTTCTCCATTAACCTGTCTGTTCATCTCTCTTTGGTCCAAACATTTTTCTAAGGACTTTATCTCAGATACTCGTAATCTCCTTTCCTCCCTTAAAGTAAGAGTCCATGTTTCGCACCCATACAATATAACTGGTAGAATAATAGTTTTATATATTTTCAGTTTAATATTTTTTGAAAGGAGTTTGGAAGTCAAAATCTCTGTAATGCATAATAACACGCATTTCCAGAATTGAGCCTATGTTTAATTTCCTTGTGCGTCTCATTCCTATTTGTGATTATTGTTCCTAGATATTTGAATTCAGCCACTTCTCAAAATTTCCCTCATTTGTCATTAGCTGTCCATTGCCATTACATAATGTATTTCTATGTGTGCTCATATATTTAGTTTTATTGATATATACTTCCAGTCCCAATTTCTTAGTATTACTCACTAGTGTGTGCGTGTTGGTCTTTAGTATCTCCTCGCTATCGCCCAATAGTACTACACCATCAGCATAAACTAAGAGCTAATTAACACCATTGAGTTGTAGGCCTTCTTCATCCTCTAGGGACAATACTCTACTATAGGACATATGAGTGGCCCGATATTCTTCATGACCAATTCCCACTCCTTATAACATAACTCCTCACGTGATAATCACATGATAGGCCGGGCCTTTTACAGAGTTATTTGATATACGAGTACGACTGCGCAACTCAAAGGAGTCGATGGTGAGTGTTTATGTTATATGGTGGGAGATACAGTGACTTACTTACTCGCTGGCACTATCGAACCCGTAGGTTCATGGCCGTGCGGACATTAGCTCTCCATACATCCCTATCCTGAGCTAATGCTTTCCAATCATTCCCTGTATAATCTACTTCCCTCAAATCATAGGTAATGTTATTCTCCCACCTCATTCTTTCCCTGTATAATCTACTTCCCTCAAATCATAGGTAATGTTATTCTCCCACCTCATTCTTGTTCTACCAACTGGGCGTTTTCCCTCTGGCTTTCCTACAAGAAGCTTCAATGTAAGTCTTTCATTCCCCATATGTGCAACATGCCCTGCCCATCGCAGTCTACGAGACTTAACTGTTCTTATTATATCTGGCTTCCTATAAAGACCATGTAGTTCATTGTTATGAAGTCTTCTCCATTCACCTGTCTGTTCATCTCTCTTTGGTCCAAAAATTTTCCTAAGTACTTTATTCTCAAATACTCGTAATCTCCTTTCCTCCCTTAAAGTAAGAGTCCATGTTTCGCACCCATACAATATAACTGGTAGAATAATAGTTTTATATATTTTCAGCTTAACGTTTCTTGAAAGGAGTTGGGACATCAAAAGTCTATGCAATGCATAATAGCATGCATTTCCAGAATTGAGCCTATGTTTAATTTCTTTGTGCATCTCATTCCTATTTGTGATTATTGTTCCTAGATATTTGAATTCGGCCACTTCCTCAAAATTTCCCTCATTTGTCATTAGCTGTCCATTTCCATTATATAATGAATTTCTACGTGTGACCATATATTTAGTTTTATTGATATTTACTTCCAGTCCTAATTTCTTAGTGTTACTCAATAGTGTGTGCGTGTTGTCCTTTAGTATCTCCTCGCTATCGGCCAATAATACTACATCATCAGCATAAACTAACAACTTATTAATACCATTGAGTTGTAAGCCTTCCTCATTCTCTAAAGATTTAATTGCATGTTCCAGTACAAAATTAAATAGTAGAGGAGATAGTGCATCTCCTTGCTTCAACCCATTCTTGATTTCAAAAGTGTCCGAAAACTGTTTGCCTAGACGCACCCTACTCTTTGTGCCATCTAGACACATTCGTATAAGTCTAACTAACTTTTTAGGAATTCCTAACTCCAGCAGGATACTATATAACTTCTCCCTCTTAATTGAATCATATGCTTTTTTGAAGTCTACATATAGTTATTGTACAGTACCATTATATTCCCATTTCTTTTCTAAAATCTGTCTTATACTAAAAATCTGATCTGTTGTAGACCTGTTTCTTCTAAATGCACATTGATGATCTCCTAGAATGTCATCAATATAGGGAGTAAGTCTGCTTACTAATATATTTGTAAGAATTTTGTACGAAGTTGAAAGTAATGAGATGCCCCTGTAGTTGTTGCAATCAGTTTTATCTCCTTTCTTATAAATTGGTACGATAATTGACTCCTTCCATTCATCTGGAAGAGCTTCTTTTTCCCAAATCATACTAAGCAACCAGCGTATCTTGTCATCAATTTTTCTCCCCCTGATTTTATCAGTTCTGCTGGGATCTCATTTGAAGCTGATGCTTTATACATCTTCAATTTTTCAATCGCCATTTCAACCTCTAATGCATTTGGTTCTGCAACTAGCATTTCTGCTGTCTGTAAATTATCCTCCTCAATGTCCTGTTCTGTGTGTACATTTAATAGTTGATTAAAGTAACTTTTCCATCTATTTAATATACTCCTGGAATCTGCAATCATATCCCCATTTTTATTCCGAATTATGTTTGTTCTAGCCTGAAACCCTTTCTTCTCTATACTAATTCCCTGATATAATTCTCTAATGTTCCTATTTTTTGCGTTCATTTCAAGATCATTAATCTTCTCTCTCAAATATTCCCTCTTTTTACTCTTTAGTAACTTGGTGGTTTCCCGTCTAATACTACCCAATTGCCGAGATACAGTGACTTGACTTTCAAACCTCTGGCGAAAATAAAATCACTGTACATCTTGGAGTTCCGTATTTTTATTTGATGTAGTTTCGAGGCAGTGAACAGAAATAGGCAATGGATTAAAATACTGGCAATAAAGAAGTTGTGCGTTCAGATAAGCATGTAGCAACTCCAAACAAAAAATAACTGACCTATGAGTTGTTAGTATCGACTGTTAGCAAACGCTGATTGGGTTGTAACGGCTAATATTGGTGCTTCATATTTACAAGGACTATTTAACTCATGTTCCAAATTGATAGTTAATGACCAATAGCGTTTCAATGAATTTTGTTTTACAACCAATGACAGTCGTGTTTCACCTCGCTCTTTATCCATTTATCTTTATCAGCTCCTGCTTTTGTGATAAAGAAAGCTCCTCCTTTTTAATATTCTAAACAGGTCAGAGATTATTTTTCTCCAACAAATACATTGAAAATAGCAAGTAATGAACAGATTCCGTGATTTTACTGAGTTGTTCACTAAAAAAAAAAAATGAAAAACCTGTAATGTTGATTAAAATTACAGTTTGATGTGTTTCATTATTTCTCCACCAGAGCACATTCTTACAATATTGCAATCCTATTTCGCAATAAATAATGTGTTCAAGTTGCAGTGAATATTCATAACCTCACATTTCTGATTTGTTTTCAAACATCGCCGTTTACATTAAATATATAAATATTTTAAAATATCTGTAACTATATTTAAATTATTTTTTAGTAAACAGCTTAATTTATTCGTTAAATAGTCCTAACAAATGCCACTCTTGATTTCCAAATCCCTAAATAAATTCACTTCGTGACTCGTGAATTTAACGATTATTTGGAAATCACTCGTGATAAAGTTCGTAAAACTTTATAATCGTTATGTAATGTCTAAAATTAATTGATGCCATTGCACCCGGCCATTAATCTCCTGGTAACCCAGGGACCTCCTAAGGCCTGCAGTGTAATGACTTTATATTTATGTTGAGATATAAGAAATCATGGTGTGATTGTGTATTTAAATTAAGGTTGGAAGAAAAATACTCGAAATGAGAAGCTATATAATTTGGAGCTAATGTATAAGGAACCTTTGATAGGAAATCTAGACATTGCAATTTTCTCCTATCTTGTAGATGGAGCGATAATAAATCGTGAGAAAAATAAATGAATTGTGATCATATATTTGCATATTAAATATGTATATGTATATGAACATGCTGGCCATAATGTCGGTTAGTAGAATCCCATAAGAATCGCAAAGCGATATCACTATTATTCGGACTAATATTACCTGTAGAGTTTTAGGAAGAGTATTTTTGAGACGCTTTAAGAAATGCATAACAGGAAACAATTTTTTTTTTCAAAAATTGTGTTTTATTTGAGGGTTTTTATTTAGATTAGAAGAAAGATGGAACTCTATAAAAGTTTAACAATTTTCGCGTATGAAATTTGTCTGACATGAAGGCCGGCATTTATGAAGGTATATGTCTTATTATAGGTCTATCTCTGAGGTCATTGTAGGTTATTCCTTATTGTTATATATACTGGCTAATACCCGGCGTGCGCTGCAACTCCTAAATAAATGTTAATGTGTTTCTACCACCAGCCGCCTTGAACTGCTATGCTTGCCCGGGAATCAGCTTATCCCGATCTTCTAGGCATCAATGAAAAGACAAAAATGGTTATTGTGAGTTATCCGTATAAGATAAACATATGCTGTCGCGGACTTTTTTGTAGCGCTTTTTGAGATATTCATTCTGTGTACAATAATTTGGTGTAGGCCTATTTGTTATGGTTTAGGCAGCGTAAGCCATTTAAGAGTCAAATTTGGGACTTTATTTCACGTTTTTTACTATAAAGGGTGATTTTTAGGGGTGAAGGGATTGAGTATTACAACTCTCATATAGCCTATGTTCATCCCGGGAATCTCCTGAACATTATGCAAAAAACCCCATCAAATCGGATCAACGGTAAGGCCGCGCATACAGTACGAACAAACAAACAAACAATTCTTATATATTAGATAACAAACTTATTCTCAAAAACGTTTCTTGTAAAGTTCGGTTATACCTCCGAAAAATTAATTTTGAATCCTTTTATACAACGAAAAAACGAAAAGTAAAATTTTCATCTCAAAGAATTTGAATTTCATACCGACCAATTTAATATTTATTCAAGGCACAGTGTCTCCAACTCTATTACATACATCCTATTAAAAAATCGAACGGACAGTATATTCTATCTTACACATGTCGTAAAGATGTTTTATACCATTATAAAACATAATTATTAGTTTTCTCTGTAACGCAGATGTTTCATTGTTTTTTCGTCCCCTTTCACTTTACTTGTCCAACTCTGGAATAAATGCTGATCCAGTCACTTCAGATAAGCCTTTGCTATCAAATTAAATTAAGTCAAGTCAATAAAACCGGATGAGGTAGTTAATTGAATCCAGTAGTTTACATTTGTTACGGCTGTGTCCGAACAATTCGTCCCAAGATATTATTCCTGGTAATATTAAATGTCTGATAATAATTTTAATAGTAGTACAATAACACTATACGATCGCACCAATCGCATCTCAAGCTTTCCTGTTCTAATTGTTCCTTGTTTCTCATTCCAATGAGTTGTTTGGATTTGTCTTCCTCTGACATTCGTGATACATATTCAAACCAAATCAGTTGCTATTATTTTCCGTCCGAGGTCTCTTACTCTATTGTTTTTATCTCGTAGCTTCTTACCCGCTGTAATAGTAACACAGCAGGTTTAATTGTTTAGAGTTAGCACTAACTAGAAGTAGAATCCATCTCAAACAACTTGGATTTTTATATCTATAACAAATCTGAACGTCGGAGGCTACTTCTAAAAGTATACGGAAACTTATATTTGTATTGTCTAACCAACGGATCTGTGCCCCCGTAAGATATGCGAACTCAACATTAATTCCCTTTTTGCCTCAGTAAATGTTTTCCCTCCTTGCATTCCTATCTCTCTCTTTTCTTTCGCCCCACCCACTATTCACAATTTTGAGCCCTTTTGGGGGACAGTTGCAGTGCAGTGTTGTCAACTCAACATGAACACTGTAGCACGGAGTGGTGAAACAAATACGGTATTATTAAGCAAATAAATGAAGTCAATCAACATCATTAGAGTTAGTTAAATATGAAGAAGTAATAATTAATCGTACATATCATGGGACACTGTTTGGGGGAAGTTTGGCAACATCCCTACTCGGAAAGTCATCGTGGCTGCTATTTGTGATGTGGGAGGGAAGCGCGTGGAATATAGTGATTACAGGCGTTAGCTTTTTAAAAAACGACTGCAACGCTGAAGGAGCACAGATCCGTTGATTTGACAATATATTTATTCAACATATGGTGCGTTTGGATTTCTTTGTAAGACAATTTTAACATTTCATCACTTTTCTATGATAAATCGTTCGGTATTATGTACTTTGCCTAACCTATGATTTAAACAGTCCTTAATTCTTTATCACATGGACGGGTTAAAGTTGACGGATTTTTTACAATGAAAAAATTAAAGGAACAAGTCCTCCAGTAAGGATTTTCAAGTCGTGGGTTCCAAGTCTCAAGATTTTCGGGCTCGTAAAAGAATCTCAAGCGTAAATTAGAGCTTCTGTGCAAAATTTAATTGGACTTTAACTATCCAAGTCATATTTCAGTTCCTACTAGGTCTCTGTAGAAAAATAAGCGTAACCAAATTAACCTTGGTTAATTAAGTCCCGCAAGAGAGCGCCCTTTCCCAAATGGGATGTATTGATATATACAGAAACGATATAACGGCCAAATTGACAAACCTATATACATGCTCTATTAAAGTCTTTATTACTCTTATGGACACTTCTTAGCACGGCCATTTCATAGCTTAATTAGCAATTAGGTTGACAGGTGAAGAAGGAAGGACATCCTGCAGTCCTGGTAATGAGACAGCTGGGTTAAAAAAAAGTAGTGGTCACTACCCTTATCGATACAGACAGGGCGGAAAACCCTATGGCGATAACACTTTTTTTTTGTCTTCTCAATAAGTTTTTTTAAACAATAGCACAGTGCCCCTCCCTTCCTGTGAAGAACATTTCTGAAAACAAGAAAACTCCATACATAATCACCCCTGTCAAGAATTAATAAGTAGCTTATAATATTTTCAGAGGAAGTAATTATCGCACAAATAAGTCTTCTCTGACGTCGCTAATGCAGTTCTACAAATTCAATAGGTTAGCCAAAAGAAAGGAGAAAAAAAAAGCCCAACCAGTTTCTTTCAGGCACAAATATACTTACAAAGGAAAATTAAATTAGCTTGACTACAGATAAATGAGCGACCAGCCTCATGATCTTGTAGTCAGAGTTTCTGACTACAGTTCATGAGTTCAAGGGTTCGAGTTCCGGTCAGATCAGAATCATTTTTCCTTAAAGGGTCCTCTGTGGTCCCCAATGATATGAAATTTACGTTAAGTTCAAATTTAAGGACTCTCCTGATGCTTGGATGTCATTAATCACCCACCATATAATCGCATTAGTATAAATTTGCCTTCCACGCGTCCCAATCTCGGAAGTGGGTTACAATTCCGTCAATGTCAGAAATTCGTAAGACAATGGACAAAAAATAGATGAATGAGCATTAGACGGAAGAAACGAGGATAAAGTATCGTGCATAAATAGCTGCTAACTAATTACAGAAGAAGTAGATTATTTCCTATATCTGGGAAATACAATTTAGAGGCCCTCTTAATAATAAATAATACAAATTAGAGGCCCTCTTAATAATAAATAACGATAACGTCAATTACATTTTAGAAAAAACATTTAGACAGAATGGACAATACAAGATTACCCACCTACAAACCGCATGGAAAAAGATATTTCGGATGGCCAAGAAAACGATGGACTTGAGACCGGAACAGGTCGCATTGACCTAATCTTGGAAAGGAAGAAGAAGAAGAATTACATTTTAAATAATGGATTTTTGGAGGCGTTAAACTGAAATTTCTAGAAGAGTAAAATAAGAAACAGTGCAAAAAATGACGAATGTTCAAATTTCAATTGTGGATTTCATTAAAAAAAACAATTAAAATAGTATGGTCATGCGAGAAGAATGAAAGAAGGCAGATTCCCCAGAAAAATGCTAAAATGGGTGCTACTCGGTAGAGAAACAAAAGGACGGGGAAAATAACTTGTATTGATTGCATTTTAAGGAGCATGAGAGGAAAAAGGAATGTGCGATGAAATTGTAATGACAAGAGAAATATGTAGGAGAATGAGAATAGATTAATTGTACGCAGGAAGCTGTTATAAAATCTTCCAAATAAATAAATATAATAATAATAATAATAATAATAATAATAACAATAATAATAATCCATCCATGGTAATTCTGCCCGAGGGCAGGTCTTTCACTGCAATCGTAGCATTTTCATGCTATGCTTCGCAGCTTTCGTAGGGAATTAGGGCACATAGGTGTGATAGCTTCCGGTTGCTTTCCACACCGGTGAAGGATGATGTTGATAATGATAAGGATGATGATGATGATGATGATGATGGCCAGATGGTTTTCGGTGACCGTTGGGCCCTAAGCTTCCTGACATTTGTCTTACAGATGAGGAAAAAATTCGAAAAAACCTCACCCAGGAGCCTGTTCCGACCGGGAACCGAACCCGGGCCCGCTGCGTGACATGGCAGCACGCTACCTCCAGACCACAGCGGTGAATAATAATAATAATAATAATAATAATAATAATAATAATAATAATAATAATAATAATAATAATTATTATTATTATTATTATTATTATTATTATTATTATTATTATTATTATTATTATTATTATTATTATTATTATTATTTAAACTAGCAAAGTTGCTCGACTTCTACCCACGTGTGTTCTTCGTTCAACGAAGATGTTGAAAGAAATAAGATGTTCTGCGGTGCTGTGCACTTGCAGCAATAAGACTTGAGGTGTGTTCAGTTAATCACCATAGCATTAATACAAAAACACTCATCTCCCACAACCTCAAGCGATGGTGTTTTCTTCGAGTATTAAAATCTGAACTGAAGTTGTTGAAAGTATTACAGGTACTGGATGCTCAAAATTCGATGACAGCTAAAATATAGGGAGTGTCAAACTGCACAGTAAATTTACAGAATAAAATTCCTTGTAATTTTACTAAGTTCGTAGTCTTACATCTCAGCTCCCTACACTAACACTTCATATTTTTCATTTGTGCTAATGTATTGTTTATATAGGGTTGTAGTAGTAGTAGTAGAAACAGTAGTATTTTATTTAACTCGCTCTTTAAGATCTCAGCTCAATAAACTTCTAATTCGAAGTTGAGCATGAAAAGGCCAATACATTTTGCTGTGAGGCAAGTTTTATTCAGTCAGAATTCAATGCATATTTATTTAATGCAAATTGCCACTGATGGCGCGGAGTAGGGTTCAAATGCAATTTCTTAAAAAAAAAATAGATGTTTACATAATCGGCCGCGGTGGACTAGTGGTTATGCTTCTTGCCTCTGGTCCCGAGGGTCGCGGGTTTAAACCCGGCCGGGGTCGGTGGATTTTTTAGGATGGAAAAATCCAAGGAGTAAGTCCTCCGGGAGGGACTTTAAGCCGTGGGTCCCGAGTCTGAAGATTTTAAGGCTCGTAAAAGATCCTTAAGCCTGAATGAAAAGGCCTCTAAGCAAAATTTACCGAATTTTCCCATCCTAGTACTACCTTGGTTTCCTAGCTGTCAGTATGAGGCGGAACGCTGACCACGGACCACTCAAATGGCATCTATACGAAAACAAGTGTAATTAAGTTAGTATGGTTCAAATTCTTCCCCCTAGGGGGAGAGCGCCTACATCTCTGTTAAGGGAAAAATAGGCTTACAAGATATTTACATAAAATTTCCAGATTCATTTAATTTACTTCACTGCAATTCGCAGATTATTTACAAATAATTTGCTGCTCATAAAATCACTTGGTTCACAATTTATTTTTAAGTCAGTCTTTTAAACTAGCTGACGGTTTCATTTAGATTGCTTTCTTGTCTTCGCTCTGGAGCTCGATTCACTAGTCCACTATTCAGACACGACTGACTCCTCCGACCCACAAAACTGCTTACATTTGTCTGAGCCCCTTCATTTATTTGTTTACCTTTATATTTAAAATTATTAGTGATTTTTGTTAGCATTATTGGAGGTCCCTGTCGAGACTTTTCCCGAGTCGGTCACTCGAGAATGTACCTTTGTAGAATGGAAGAATAAACGCATATGGAGAGTTCTCTGCGAGCTTTCCCATTCGTTTGTAGACAGCTCACGAAATCACCTCTACGATACAAGCCAAGATCCCGACTCTCGTCGCCGCACGCGGAATTCAAAAGCCAACCCAACAATATTCGACAATGTTATTAGCTAATATATTGGGCCCCAGTGGTCTAGGGGTTAAATTTATTGCCTCTATTCCCGAGAATCTTTTTACAGCTTCAGATCTCCTTACAAAAGAAGTCCATACACAGAATTGTTACTCCCTAAGAAGTCCATTAACCCCGGCCGGATTTGAACCCGTGAACTTCAGAACCAGAGGCTAGTACGGTAACCACTACTCCATGAGGAACGACGGTTACTGGGCATAATGCATTTCATATAACTAGAGTCTGAAGGTTCATGGATGCGAGGACATCCATAATATATCAAACTAATATTTTCCAATAATTCTCGTAAGTAATGCCACGAGTGATTTCCAAATTATCGATAAATTCACGACTCACGAAGTGAGGAGTGAATTTATTTAGAGAATTTGGAAATCAAGAGTGGCATTTGTTAGGATTATTTAACGAATAAAATTAAGATGTTTACTCACAAATAATTATTTAAATATAGTTATTTAAAAATATTTATATATTTAATGTAAACGGCGATGTTTGAAAATAAACGAGAAACGATTGATACGCTTCATTTGCTTCTTTTGTTCGTCACTGCAACCAGATCATATTATTTATTGCCAACGGAACGCAATATTGTAAGAATGCGCTCTAGTGGAGAAAAAATGAAACACATCAAACTGTATATTAATTCATTTCTGATGTCCTATGATGTAAATATGACAATTATATTTTTCTGGGAAAAAAATACATTTAAGAAAGTGCAAACAGTATTTTTTTGTGGTATAATCAACTCCCGCATGCGGTATGTGTTGACATTCATGCACTATATATACAATCTGGTAGCCGTATTTCTTACTGAGTCAGTCACTGCAAAATAATGCTATGACCTATTCAGAATGTTAAAAAGGAGGTGCTTTCTTTATTATGATAAACTTTAGTTGGTAAATTCTAGGCGAAGCACGACTGTGATTGGTTGTAAAACAAAAATCATTGTAACGTGATTGGTCATTGACTCCCATTTGGGGCATAAGTTAAATAGTCTGTATAATTCTGTGGCCTCATAGTAAACATACACAAGTCTGAAAACATGACTTTTCAAGAAAGCTGATATTCAAATAATTAATTAATAATCGGACATATGCATTACTTCTGACCAATATGTATCTAGCATAAGAAATTAGTTACCAATAAGAAATTTACCCTTATGATAGAGAAAGAAAAATATTGTATTTCTCACATATAATTCTAGAAAATGATCACTGGTATCGGACTTATGTACATTTACCCTAATGCCACAGAATTTATCTACCTCAATAAATGATTATCCCGCCTCGTTCTGATGTACGTATTCCATATAAAGAATACAATTTTTAAAATTGCAATTTCGATTTAACAATCTAATTCGCTGGAGGTAGGTTATCAGCAATGCAAAATGGGGGAACACGTACGCGATGCACTTTCTCGATTCAAATTGGCTTGAGGCAAAGTGCAGCTGATTTCAATAACAGATGCAAATTAAGAGTAACTATCTGAACTTCAATGCACGTACATTTGCGTGTCTTAGGTAATTCAAATGTATGCTATTCGCAGCCCCCTATCGAATGGATTGAAACTCTACCGACAATCTTTCTTAGGTTTTTTTTATTGTTCTGAGAATTATTTCAGTGATCAAAGTTCAATAATTTTACATATTTACATATTAAACATGTATCATCTGATGATGATGATGATAATAATAATAATAATAATAATCCTATATTTTCCTTCATTTAATCCATCCCTTCGTAGGTACTTACATATCATATAAGTTCCGGGCCCTACAGGATACGATATGGAGGAGTGGATTTTAAAATCCGAAACACATACGCCTATGTACTTTTTAATTATCCTCCACGGATGAGTGGGGCACGCCGTTGCCTATTAGGATAAGGCAATACGCTACAAACCGGAAGGTCGAGGGTTCGAGTTCTAGTAGGATCAGGATTATTAAACTGATCCAAATCTTCTGGTGGCACCATGGCCCTGGGGTAGACTCGCCCTCTAACGGAAATGAGTACCAGATGCTTGTTCTAGGGGTAAAGGCGGCCGTCACGCAGAATTGACAACCCGGCTGACAGCAAAGGCCGACTGCCTAGAAAAAAAAAGTGGGAGCCTTATCCTCCTACTACTCCAAGGATCTCCTATGGCCTATAGTGGGATCGCCTTTACCACGGATGAGTGATCAGCTCAATGGCACAGATACCTCCAAGAAAACAAGTACATTTAAAACAAGACACGCCATTCACTCATACATTGATTACTAAACTAGGCGAATATGATACGTTTATTATGATAGCAAATAGGGTTCGAGGACAATTTGGGTCATAACGTTTCCTGAAAATTGTCTTTTTGATGAACAAAAATTCCGAAAAAAAAACATCAATCCTGAAATTTGTCCCAACTGCAATTGAACCCGCCCGCTGCGTCTGAAGCAACTCTTCGCCACTAGAAAAATCAGTGGACTTCAATAATAAAATAATAATAATAACTTTTAATCATGTACATGTTTCAGGCGTAATAACAGGTTGAGGGATGAGAAGAAGTGAAACCCACATTATTTAATTATCGGATATCCAACAGACCATGCCTGTAAAACATCACAGGGCAGATGAAACGAAAAAGAACAAAATAGATTACATGAGTCTGGAGAAGGTGGAATGAAACTTTGCCAGGGAAAACGGGACAAACTTCAATAAAAAACTGAACTGCCACTAATCGCTCACCACAAATTCTACACGGAGAGACCGAGACACGAACTCAGAAACCATGGACACCAATAATAATAATAATAATAATAATAATAATAATAATAATAATAATAATAATAATAATAATACATTATTAGACTTACGATTTTTAATTGCGAACTTTTTTTTGTAGGAAAAAATCACAGTTCTCTGAAAGAAACTAGTGTTGAGATATTGCCTATTATTGAGAATGGGAACAATTTTCTATCACATTTTCCCCTATTTTTTGTGACATTTAGGCCTAGCCCTGTTGCCCCATGCCGGCCGAAATTCCATCAGAGATTTTATTCCCCCATGGGGGACTCAAAACAGAGCAAATCCTATAGTTCTGTACCAAGCCATCGTGCTTTAAAATCGCATTCGGGGAGTCTCCCCATATCCACGTCTGGACACGTATGATCCGTAGTTAAAATCCCTCTCCCGACAAATCGTGCCACTATAAGGTCCCGGTGGCGTCTGACACGTAAAAGTACCTATAAGGCGAGTGATTAAACTTCCATTAAAGGAATGAAATTATTTAAATCTGTGTATACACTGAGCAACAAAAAATTAACTTTTTTTTTATCTCAGAAAGAAACATATGTGATTCTGATAGTTTTTTCTTCCTGGATTCAAATATGATATCGGTTTTTCTCAATCACGCAAGGTTTCCGAGAGAACAGGCATTTATAATTTCAAACACTTTTTAATATTTTCTACATTGGTAACGACACGATATTCGAACATTCGGATTCACCTAGAAAGTAAGAAATGACGATTTTCTGTTACATTTCGCCTGTGGAGCATCCCTCTTGATGTCCAACAATAATCGGCCAGCATATTAGGATTCCATTTGCATTGATATCTCTTTTCCATAGCTGAAATCTCGTGATGAAAGTGTTCCCCGTGCTTATCGCTCACTGCGCCAAGATAATAAATGGACGAAAAAAACATTTATTAAAAAATAATTATTTAAATCCATTAATTTAATTTGAAATAAAAAAACTGTGGGTGGTGGAAAAATTCCGAATACAAATTTGAAAACACGATAAATAACTGCATTAAGTACAACTATTAGTACTCATGAGACAAAAATCATGTTGACCAGTGTAATCTTATCTCATAGTGCGGGCAATTACTGCTTTTCTCTCGCTATCTTAGGTATGCTACAAAAACAGTCAACTGCACAAATTCTGAAAGTGGAAATAAATGTGTAAAAAAATGCTTAGCAATTTAGATATGTAAGCATTTATTTTGTTTTGTTATATGTGATTTGCGATAGTCGGTTTTGTTAATTACTTAGTACAAAAAAAAACCGAAGTTTAAGTAAGATTTAATGTAATTAGAATGCAAATTTTTCATATAGATTATATTCATAAACTCCTATAGGTCTATTTGTGACTTTTAGAATATTTCTGATGTTATAATTGCAGCAATGCAAAGTAAACCAAAATAAAAACAAAATGCCGAAACATTTCGTCATTTCTAGACATATTGAAACATTGTTTAGCGGTTAAGCGTTGTAGACAAAAATATGGAGTAAAATCAGTGGCGTTCCAGCTTAACTAATTGGGGGTCTACCAGAGTATTCTCAAAAATTGTCTTTACATTAATTTAATACGATGCAGAGACTGAGCAAGTTGACTCAAGCTCTTTCGTTTAACACTCGTATTCGGTAGATCCCAGGTTCAAACCCCGTGCTGACCAAGCTCACAAATATTTTCTTCAGATTTTTCTTAATTGTTAAGACAAAATACTGGGTTAGAATTTCACTTTTTTCCGTGAGTCGTAAATTATCTAGAAAATTTGGAAATCAAGAGTAGCAATTGTTAGGACTATTTAAAGAATACAATTAAGCTGTTTACTACAAATCATTATTTAAATATAGTTATTTTAAAATATGTATATATATCATGTAAACGGCGATATTTGAAAACAAATGAGAAACGTTTGTTATGCTTAATTTGTTCATCACTGCAACCAGATCATATTATTTATTGCCTAAGGATCGCGATATTGTAAGAATGCACCCTAGTGGAGAAAAATGAAACACATAAAACTGTTTATAATCAACATTATAGGTAATTAATTAATTTCTGATATCCTATGATGTAAATATGTCAATTATATATTGCTGAAACGTAAAAACCTGGGAAGCAATACGTTTAAGAAAGTGCAAACAGTGGTTTCCTTTTTGCAGTATAATCAATTGCTAAAAATGTCTCTATTATGTCCCGCAAGAAGTATATGTTTACATCCGTGCACTATATATACAATCTGGTAGCCACATGAACTCTAGAATTCTTACATCTTAATACATAAATTGTTATATTCAATATATTTCTTAGAGAGTCAGTCACTTCAAAATAATGGTTTGACCTATTCATAATGTTAGAAAGGATGAGGTTGATTTTAAAGTGATAAAATTAAATTGATAAAATCGAGGTGAAAAACGACTGTGATTGGTTGTAAATCAAAATTCATTTAAATGTGATTGGTCATTCACTCCTATTTGGGGCATATTAAACATTTCATAGTATAATTGCAAATAGATAAATAAATAAGTAAATAAATAGACGCTATGTGACCTTAGACGTTAAAAGCATCTATAAATAAAAACATAACGAGCATAAATTGATTTAGAAATCACACTAAATAAACCACTGGAATAACAAATACATTTTTTCTCGCCATAACAACACTTAGAACACGATATTTCCAGACTGACTCGTTAGTTTCCGCCCATAATTCGTGTATCGCTGGTTAGTCCACCAGCGACAAGAGGCGTGAAAATAAGTTTTCCTCTCACTCCTGGCATCTCTTTCAGGCCAACAAACTAATTTTATGGGAGGTTCATACAGAGAAAATGAACCTCTTCGCTTCTAAAGCGTGCCTCCTCAAAATTTCCGCTGCAGAAATTAACAGCTAACATACTGGCACTATCAAACCAATAGGTTCATGGCCGCGCAGACACAAGCTCTCAATACATGCCTATCCTGAGCTAATGTTTTACTTTCATCTCTTGTATAATCTACTTTCCTCAAATCATGGTTAACGTTATTCTCCCACCTCATTCCTGGTCTACCAATTGAGGGTTTTCCCTCTGGTTTTCCTACAAGAAGCTTCATTGCACCTCTTTCAATCCCCATTTGTGTCATATGTCCACCCCATCGCAGACTACGAGACTTAAGTGTTATTATATATGGCTTCCTATAAGACCATGTAGCTCACCACTATGCAGTATTCTCCATCCTATCTGTTAATCTATCTTTGGTCCAAAAATTGTCCTAAGAACTTGATTTAAACAATCTACGTATGTATTTATTTTTTCCAATGCCCCAGCTTGTCATTTCGACATTTTTGGTGATCTCTCCTGTATCCCACTTCAGAGGTTGGAGCACCTGGAAGGCGGGGTTACGCTGCCCCGATAACAATGATAATGATGGTAGGAACTTTCCAAATAAAGTAGGGTACAAACAGATTGTCTTTATAATTATTCACTATGTTTAATAAAATGATAGTTTTCTTAGGGGTTCAGTAAACCATTAAACACGTAACACTGGGGAAAATGCAATTTTTCCTTACTATGGAATAATTCATGGACTATTATTTATTCATTTATTTTAACTCCATTTTAATGTCTTGAATATAACAAATGAGTGTTTTAATTAAAACGTTGAAAGTGTATTAAGTTTAAGGTGTGGCTGAGATATTCACCGTACTTTTTGGGTTCGTCTTCTTGAATGGTTGGTATGTGTGGAGGCAGGTGAGGCTGATTAACAACAATGACAACCGGAAGGTGACATATTTCGCAACCTGCTGTCCATCAAACAAGCTCATTAACATATCTACACATCACTTCAGAATGGCATTACTCCATGCGAGATGCATATAAAAACGGTATATTTTATATTTTAAAACTTAATCTCAAATAAGAAACATAACGAACAATCATATTTATTACAAAACAACTACTAAGATTTTTTTTAAAATAGTAATTTGACAAGCATTCGTGACGAAGAAATATGAAATATATTATTTTTGATCGTACTATACATCCATATCATGCCGCGGCGAGCATTTTATTTGCTCATGTTGATAGCAAGTGTTCTATATACTAGACATGTATTTGCTTACATTTTAATTTTTGACAGGAAAGGCTAGTTCATATTATTATGTTATATGAGAGCAAAAATTAGAAAACCTGTCCTGAACAGACAGGTGAATGGAGAAAACTTCATAACAATGAGTTCATGGTCTTAGAAAACCTGTCATGAACAGACAGGTGAACGGAGCGAACTTCATAACAGTGAGCTCATGGTCTTTATAGGAAGCCAGATGTAATAAGAATAGTTAAGTCTCGTAGACTGCGGTGGACAGGACATGTGACACGAACGAGGAATGCAATCTGTGCACGGAAGCTTCTTGTAGGAAAACCAGATGCGAAAATGCCAAGTTGGAAGATCAAGAATGAGGTGGGAGTATAACATTAACCATGATATGAGGGAAGTAGATTATACAGGGGATGATAGGAAAACAATAGCTAGGAATAGGGATGTATAGAGAGCTTCTGTTCGCGCTGCCAAGAACCTACGGGTTTGATAGAGCCAGTCAATGAGTTAGTTACACACAATTAAAATAATTATAATATACGTAGCTAAGAAAATTTTTTGCTCTAGCCCATTTCACAACTTCTTATCCTACAGACGAGAAGAATGAAAGCAAGGGACGAAGTGGGGCACGGAGAATTGCAAGCGATACAATGGCTAGTACCTGAGAATTTATTTGATGTCACTCACATCTGTAGATTATTTCAGGCGTATTCAATTTTATGTTTTATATATTTTGTGTTTTACGGTAATTAAATTTGCTCTTCTTATTCAGTTTAGTTACTTTAGTTCACTGTGAGGTAAGGATGCTGATTAAAATTTTGAAGTGTGTCCGCCAGACTCGGAACTAACACGCCCGCTCAGCGTCTAAATGAAGGTTAGTTATAGTACAATCCTTCATGATATAATGTGCTGAGTATGAAATACCTACTGCTTTCATACAGTTCGTCTGTGCACTGTACTTTAATAAACTTATTTTTGACAGTTTCTTCCTCAGTTGTCAAGTCAAATTCTGGGTTGGTATTTCAAAACCTATTTCATCATTAAACTACCATTAAAAATTAAAAAAAAAACTAAAAAGTATACGCGATATGATTTTAGACGTTAAAGATATTCTAGAAATTAAGTTAACATTCCCTTAATAAATGCAATCCACGACAAGAAAGCTCTGACAAGAAAAGGCTGACTGAATTAGTTTGTGTGACTAGCCATAGAACATTAGGCCTACGTGTACCTATAAGTAGTTAGCATAAACCTAAGAAAATTTAATCCAACGGGGATCAAACGTTATCTCTCAAGTCTAAATTCAGTTTCATAATTCATACTTTTTTTCTCATATCAAGTATTTATTACTAAATGCAATATGTAGCGATTATAATTTTAAAATTTCAGTAAGTAAAACAAAATTAACGGCATTTTGTGGAAGAAACACTCTGCGTGCAAAAATAATAATTAGAGACGAACTTATTGAACAAGTATCCCACTTTAAATATATAAGATGGTGATATCAGCTATGGATTTGAAAAGATATTGAACATAAAACTCGTCAGATTCAAGCTATTTGTGGTACAATAAATAGAACATTGAATAATAAAGCCCATAAACGAACAAAATAAAAATTGTATAAAACAATGGCGGTCCCTGTCCTTTTGTATGGGAGCGAATCTTGAATTATCACTACCAAACAAGAAAGTAAATTCCAAGCAGCCGAGATGAAATTTTTAAGAAGAGTAAAAGGATGCACTAGAATGGACCAGATAAGAAACGAGGATATCCGTGAAGAACTGCAGATCTACTCCATAAAAGAAAAGATACTCGTATTTAACAACAAGATTCAGTGGAATGAACATGTAGAAAGAATGGAAGAAAGTAGATTACCAAATAAAATCTTACATTATTTTCGGAGAGGAAGAAGATCTCGGACGTCCTCGGAAGAGATGGTCAGATCTATTAGTGAAAACGGAACAGGAAACTAATGCCTAAACTAGGAAGTGAAGAAGAAGAAGTATTTATTCAGTTGTCTCATGAGGCTGAATGGTCCCCGTCCCAGATGCTACAGCCAAAGACTTTTAAGGTGTAGCCGAAATAATGAATTAAAACATAAAATAAGTGAAACGATGGAAAATCCTCACTGAATGTTCCGAAACGTAATCAACATATTTTGTAAAAAAACAGTTAAGACATTGTCTGTAAAGTTGCTTCCTAAAAGCAGGTGAAAAAATACATAAATATGACGTCCAGTTAATTGTTAAAGACATTTGTAACAATTTGTAGCTTGACGATGGTAATCAGAAATTTTAACACAAATTTAAATAATATTTGACAACTTATGATAATTATCGCTGAGGGGCTAACGTTTATAAGACAACGTCCTAGTAATTGGTCTTATAGCGTGGCAAAGACCCCATTATCATTAGCTACTTTCCTGGGACAAAGAAATGGCCATATCAGACACCACATAGTGTGTCACTTTACATTACGTTGGAGTAATAATTTGCTTGAGAGACTATCTTATTATAATAGACGACAAAAAAATGTGAAAATTCCCGGTACTGTCCCATACACATAATACATATGTATTTTGTTCAGTGCCGCCAGATTGCCTTACAATATTACTGGCATTCTCTTAATTATAACCCATTTCTGAGGTTGGGGCGCTTGGAAGGCAGACTTTTGTTACACCGATGATATGATGGATGATAAATGACAATAAAACATTAGAAGAGTCATTAAACCTAAACATAACCTAAATTATAGACCATGGTCGATCACAGGAATAATTACCTTTTATGAAACATTGCTGTCGCTTGGATTCGGAAACGACCACTCGGGACCTCTGAAGTGTAGTCAGAGCCTATGACTACAAGACCATGAAGCTGGCTCATATCACAAAAAATGCAAGTAAAAATCCCCAATCTCCCTGCCGAATTTTAACCAACAGATTTTATTATAAGTATGGGGGCACGTCGTAGCGCAGTTGGTTAAGGCAGTACGCTACAAGTTGGAAAGTCCCGGTGAGGGTCTGTTTTTAAACTGGCCTAAACCCTATAGCGGCACAATGACCCTGGGATCGACTCGGCTTCTAACGGAAATGAGTACCAAAGTATGCTCTGGGGTATAGCCGGCCATCACGCAGGGCTAGTATCTTGTGATAATTGTCCAAAGCCTTTAATTTAAATTATCTCAAGGGCCGCTAAGGCCTTCAATGGGATCCCTTTACTTTTTCCTTAACAGTCTCACGCAGTAGCAGAGTGGTTAAGGCAAGAAGCCTTGACGCAGACCGGAACTTGCGCTGGTTCGGGTCTCCATGCCGGAAAAAATTTTCTCTTTGAATTTAGACCAATATGGGACTGGTGCTCATCCAGTAACGTGAGGAATTTGGGTAGCTACAATAAGTAGTGATTCCAGGTTGAGAAAACCAACTATAACGGCTAGGGAAACCCAAAATGCTAACCACATGATACCCCTATACTGGCAAGATGATCGTCTACCTGTGCGATTAACACATGTAGATACGAGGCGAGCAGCCGGCTGGTAGGCCAAGAGTGGTCTAGGCCTGTCGCGCCATGGAGTTTAGTCTAGTTATTCGTATGTTTACAGGTCCCATGCCTCCCGAGACTTACAGGGACATTCTCTGTTCCAGGAGACTTGGATCACAAATATATGCACTTTTTTTTGACCACACAATGACCTGTTGGGCTTCCCCTAATGAATATTCAGCTCAATGCCAGGTCACCTCCGAAACAACATGAACATTTAATACAAGACATAGAATTTACTTTTTCAATCATACTAAATAAGACGAGTATGCTACGGAAATTACGACTACCAAATGGTGTTCGGAAACTATTTGAGCCTTCACGTTTCATGACTTTTTATCTTATAGATTAGGAAAAAACCGAAAAAGCCTTCACCCAGAAAACTTGTCCCGTCTGAGGATAGAAACCGGGGCTGTTGAATCTAATTTAACGCCGTTACTCTGAGACCACAACGGAGGACACAAAGATAAATAACAGAAAAGATAAAAGCTTTAATGCGAACAAAATACTTCATAATTAATTTAAGGGATTATGAAATATTTAATTAATTTGAAATAAAATATTCATTCATATAATTATCGTACCTAGTTACTGATTTCAATTCAATACACTATTTTAGACACTAAACATTAAATTTTAATTTATCTTTCATAATAGTCAATACAGAACCTGCTAGTGCGGAGGGAACGGTTGAGAAAAATCAACAAATATTATAAATTAGTTTACGAAAATGATTCTCACTTTGAGATCTTAAAATCTTAAAGACTGTTCATGAGAGAAATGAAAACCCTACTACGGCGATATTCAGTCCGTTATTGTGTTCCTGGTTCGACTCACACCAAGCACTCACACACATGACTGACACCGTCATTTGGGACGGACCCTAGATCTAGATCTCGAGGAGAGGCTAAAACCCTCCCCTTGGGCCTATTCTACCCTAAGTTGACATAAAGGTTCATACTCATGAGGCAGTTCTTGAGAGACCCCATTAGATCACCACAATCACATATTTTAAACATCTGTGGTTTGCTAAACTAGACTATTTTTTATCTAAGACAAAATGAGGTGAAAGGTGATATTAAATTAATAAATTTGGATGAAATGCTACGATACGGTGACTTGTCAAGCAGCGGGCCCGGGTTAGATAGCCGGTCGGGACAAGTTTTCTGAGCGATGGATTTTTCGGCGTGTTTCCTCACCTGTAAGACAATGTCAGGAAAGACCAAAACGGTCCCCGAACATTATCTGGCCACCATTATCATAATTAAGTTTAGGATTAAGGCCTCTCCTGGCGCATCATTACCATAATTATCACCTATCATATATATCATCAGGGCACCGTAACTCCACCTTCCAGGCTCCTCACCTCAGAAGTGGATTACAATAACACTATGCCAAGAGAGAATACCAGAATGTCGAAGTGACAACGTGGTGGCATTGTATAAATCATAATAATAATAATAATAATAATAATTATTATTATTATTATTACTATTTATTTATTTAAGCTGGCAGAGTTAAGCCCACAAAGCCTTATCTTCCACTCAATCAGCAATGGGGTAGGGAAGAGGAGTGGAGAGTGTTGGTGGAATGAAATTCGAAAATGGGAGATCCCCGAGATAAACCAGAAAAATTCTGGTGTAGCATCACTAATACCCTTTCGGAACCATCAGGATTCGAACCTGAAAACCTGAATTCCCAGTCGGGGCAGTCGTGCTCAGTAGCCACGCGTTCTCCGAGACGCACACTTATGATCTCTGTACGAGTATTAATTCCACAACTTCAATTTTAAAAACACGAATATAAAAAACAATATTCCTACTGATAAGACAACTAAAAGTTAAGAATTCATAATATAATAAGAGGATAAAATATATAGAATGAAATACTAATGCTCCGTTTGCGTGTAAAGTTGGTTAATACGAGTAAACAAGTCAAATGTTTAATAAACACTTATAATTTATTGATAATGAAATGTTAACACGAAAGGTATCTTGTTTTATGGGAACCCAGTAACTTAACTAGGACCTATCCTTTCCAACCATTCATCACAACCCCTAATTAGGAGACTACTCATTATGCTACGTTTGGTGAATAATAAAATAAACTAAAAGAACAGAAAACAGTTAAACGCAAAGAAGAATATAATAAAATTTTTAAAAAAACGGACAAAATATTCAAATAACTTATGAGCAATAAGGGCTTGTGTTGATATTTAATTTCGGGTTCCATCCCTCAAAATTATAATTATAAACAATGCACATCGGAGCGCATACATATACATTTTTCTTCATTCAAATAAATTTATTTTGCCTTATGGCTGATATTTAATGAATAGACACAAAATGCAGTGTGATTCACATATTTCTATAGAACTACATATTTGTTGTGATTATATTATTACAAGAAATATGACATTAACATTGGTAAGGTAATTCTATATTCCTTAAATAAAACAAATTGCTTGCAACAATATTAACCAAGCCAGTTTATTGCTTCAAACTGCACGCCATTTATATTCAAGCATTATCTCATCCAGTGTGTTATGATATAATCATGTAAACAGCCCATATATCGTCCATATTCTTAATATCGCCTACCACTGCATTTCGCATAAGAGTGCAGTTACCTGATAGAAAGCGCATTTAACTGATATGGGTTTAGTTATTAATAGATTGTGACACGTGAATGGGCTTTAAACACGCCGGATTAATATTCACGTTCGGCGAGTTAAGTAAGTTATATTCCACGTTATATTAAAGTGTACATAATTAATTTGTTTTGAAATAATATGCAGCGAGTATTACAAATATCGTATAATACTCCAATATAAAATTAGCTTTAATTTGTATTGAATAAAGAAGAAGCCATATTAGATAGCAGTGTTGGCTCAATTCTGCAAGTTCATGATATTATTCTCTACTCAATTTATAAATATTTATTTGGCATAGTATATAAGTTTATAAAATATATAGCAGATCATTTTACTTATAAAGTTTTATTTTTAAGGGGGTAAAATTTGAATTGGAATATATTTAAATTGCAATCTTAAGAATTCTTATCGTCGCAACTCCTCTCATAACCTTAAATTAAAAAAAAAAAAATATATATATATATAACTAATATTCTTCCATTTATATTATAAGGATGCGAAACTTTAACTCTCACTTTAAGGGAGTAGAAACGATTACGAGTATTTGAGAATAAAGATCTGAGGAAATGTTTTGGACTAAAGCGAGATGAACAGGCAGGCGAATGGAGAAGACTGCTTAACATGGAGCTACTTCTTCTTCTTCCTTTCCAGGATTAGGTCAATGCGACCTGTTCCGGTCTCAAGTCCATCGTTTCCTTGGCCGTCCCAAAGATCTGTTTCCATGTGTTTGTAGGTGTTGATCTTTTTGGGTAATCTTGTAAGTTATTGTCCATTCTGGCTAAATGTTCCTTCCATTGGTATTTGTGCTCTTTTAGTTTATCGACTATTGAAAATATCTCCAGTTTATTTCTTATTGATTCATTGTGTAATCTATCCATGCGTGTACATCCTTTTACGGATCTTAAAAATTTCATTTCAGCGGCTTGAATGTGTGAGATATCTTTTTTTGTAAGTACCCAAAATTCAGATCCAAATAAAAGAACAGGTACATCCATAATTTTATAAAACCTGAGCTGAGTTTCTCTTCGAGTCTTTCGGGGGTTCTTCTTATGGTGCCACACATTTGATATCGGTTTAATTTATTATGTATATCCCATTCGTAGCTATATGTTATATCTAAACCAAGGTAGTTAAAGTGTGCTATCTGTTCTATCCCATTCGTAGCTATATGTTATATCTAAACCAAGGTAGTTAAAGTGTGCTATCTGTTCTATTATTTCATTATTGATTACTATTTTTTGCTCTGACTGGCACTTTGCCCTGAAAGGCCATAATTTTAGTTTTTGAAGTTGAGACTATGAGATTATAATATAATCCTAACTGATTCATGGAGCTACATGATCTTTATAGAAATTCAGATATAATAAGAACAGTTAAATATTGTAGACTGTGATGGGCAGGAAAACCAGAGGAAAATTGCCCAGTTAGTAGGCCACAAATGAGATGGGAGAATAACATTAGCAGGGTTTGAGGGAAGTAGATTATATAGGAGATGACTGGACAACATTATCTCAGGATACGGATGTATGGAGAGCCTATGTCCGCACTGCCATGAACCTTTGGGTTCGATAGTGTCTATGAGTTAATTAGTGTTGGCCCTATATTGCTGAACGTCCCATTTTCCACGGATTGTTTTCAAATAATAGGTATGCTTCCGATGTGTAACAAATGTTGAGAGAACAGGAGAAATGTGACAAAATAAATGCAAAAACTTTATCTTTGCGTAATGTTGCGGATTTACATAAGATATTTCTCTACTTCAATTATGTTTTCAAATTTTATATAGGAATCGGTATCTCCTAAAACATGCAATTATTGATAATTGCAAGTTAGATATATTCCAAATTAAATTCTACCCTCCTTAAAAATAAAACGAATTCCATCTAAATTTAGCTTATTAGTTTTATTATAATAAATATGTTGCAGTGTAAATGTATACTTAAGTTTTGTTTTTACTTCCGCAAATTATTCTTGAACCAGTGTTTATGTAAATGGACGATATTTGCAACACTTCATACAAAAGAGAAATGTCTAACCCATATTTTAAAATGTAAATGTATCATTCTATAATGATTCTAATAATATACTTTTACGTACACAATACATTAATTACAATGTAGCATTCAATATTATACTTGTTTTTACATCTGGTATGGCTATATCGAACCTACAATCTACAATTTACGTTACGTTATTTGGACCGTTACCTCATATTGGAACAATATGAATGTATTTTCCTCTTGCTATTTTCAGTATGGTGACGTATTGCGGTTTCTGAGAATAAACCCTTCTCCTTCAAATGATCCCACAACGTATAGCCGTGCCTATAATACACTCTGTATGTACTAACAAACTATCGATCATTACAAAAATTCTTCTTCTTCTTCTTCTTCTCCCTTTCATGTGATAGGCCTAGTGGTCTGTTACGGTCTCAATCCAACGTTTGAAGGGTCTGCCCGAAGATCTCTTCCCCAGTGGCTGGTAATTTAAGATTTGACATGGTATTCTTGTTCTGCTCATTCTTCTTACGTGAGATTTCCAGTTGTTTCTGTATTTTTGTACATATTCCATGATTGATTCTGTTTGTAATTCTTTGAGAATCTCGGAATTCCACTTATGGTCTGTTCTTGAGTAACCTGCAGTACGTCTACGTCTCATAAATTTCATTTCTGCCGCAGTTGGTCTTTGTTCATCTACACTGCGAATTATCCAGACCTCACTGCCATAACATAATATGGGTCTGGCCAGTGTTTCGTAAATTTTAGTTCATGTGTGTTGCTGTACTGTGTTTGGCTTGAAAATATTATTTATAATTCCTGTTACTCTGTTAAATTTTATAATTTTTTGACTAAAATTTTTTTCTTCTTCGTATGTAACTTGGTATCAGAGATAGTTAAATGTGTTAGTTTGTTCTATTATTTTATTATTAATAACAATTTTATTGGGAACTGGGTCTTTTCCTAGGAAACCCATGACTTTAGATTTTTCTGTTGAGATTTCCATGTTGTAGTTTATTGCAATTTGGTGAAAAGAGTGGACTGAACGTTGTAGGTCATCTTCTGAATTCGCTATGAACACAATGTCATCTGCAAATAATAGGGTGTCTAAATTATATAATCAATCTAGTAAGTGATATACTGCCATGTGGTTGTAGTCTCCATTCTTTAATAATTGAGTTCATGTATATTATGAAGAGCATTGGTGAAAGACCACATCCTTGCTAACTCCTTGATTAATTGGTCTGCATTCAGAGATTTTATTTTCAATCTTAACTTGGATGTAATTATCCTTATAAATACCATACATAGATTTTATCAGTTGGTCTAAGATTCCATCATATTTGAGGATTTCGAATAATTTGTTTCTCTTTACTTTGTCAAATGCCTTCTTCAAGTCTTAACATTGTCTATACAATATATAGTAAGAAATTTGCAATATTACTTGTAAAAAATAGTTTATTCAATTAAAATTGCCAAATGGCCAGATGCAAACTGCACTGTAATTATTTAAAACAATGTTTTTAAGTGAAATTATTTTGTTTTTACTTAGCCTTAATATGAGATAAGTATTGATGATATGAACTTGTGTCCAACTGTCCATATAGTATAATCACTGCTCTGATTTTCAATGAGGTGCTTCATCTCCAATACTTTCCATTATTTAATCCGCATTATTTAAATTCCCTTTTTTTTTTTTTTGTAGCCATACAGCGTTTAACCGTCGTCTGCTAATGCAAACTACATTCTTAGCAATCGCATTTCAGCTGCATCTAGCTTTCGTAACAGCCACTGTTCTTAGTCCATTTTTATAAATAATTAAATAAATTGACAGATAACAATAAGATGGCAAACCCAGCGGTAAACCAACTCAAGAATTATCCGGTATTTGATTATGGGACTTCATATATACCCACAATAGTCTACTCACAATCCCTCCAAAATGCAAAATACATGTGCGAATATAAAGATTTGGTTTGCGTGGAAACTGTCCTAAGGGCAAATAAAATGTATAACATTGATTCGGTAATAATTTTAATGCCTTTTGTTGATTCCTAGGAAGGGAGAAACAGACTAAAGTATGGAATAGTTGCTACCAATATAGATAAGTGTTTTACGCGGTTTCCAGTAATTTATGTAATGACCAACGCTTGAATAAGAAAGGAACTTGCTTCACAAAGGAGACAAAAGTGATCATATTGTTAGAGTTAAATTACGGGACAAAATTAGTTACATTTATGAGTAAAGAGTACGGCCAGGTGTAGCGGCGTTAGTATTGGTTTTCATGTCTATACCCCAAGGTTTAGAAAACCGGATGAGGTCAGACGATCGGAAAAGCTGTACTAATCTGAGGGATGGTTACATCATTAGTGGGTTTCATTAATACCATCCCTTCTAACCGCCATTTCACATAACATTCTTCAAGGATTAGAGTTTATTTTCTTCTTTTATTTTTATGATATTTATTTTCGTGAAAATCAACATGAAATGAGTTGGAGAAATTGATAAAATATTTATATTTGGCGAGTTTTCAGTGAACAAGGTAGTTTAAATTAGGATTTTAATATTGCGTAAATAATAAAATTAAAAGTTAATAAATAATTTTGTACTTTAAAATTCTTGTTTACATAAATATAACTTTAAATAGAAAACCTAATATGTCATTGTTAGTTATAGTCAAATAAAATTTTCATCATAACAGCAAAATTATTTTACTAAATAAAGATTTTAGCCCGGTCAAGTTAGCTCAAAAAATTGGGTAGGCTTACAAAAATTCGCATAGAGCATGAAAATTGGTAGGCCTACGAATGTTGTGAACATCATTGTAAATGAAATATGAAAAGTCCCCATCGATTGCACATCTGCAAAAAAAATTATTCAAGGTCAAAGTTCGCGAATATGGGTGTTTTGCATTTTTCAGCCAAACGGTAAGTTTTATCATAAAAGTAGGCCAGACAAAAGTTGTATATCATGCAATTATCTACAAAAATTGTTCTTATACTTTTTTCATAAGAATCACCATTCTTGAGATATCACCATTTGAAACATTGAAAACAATAATATGCACGCTTTTCAACTGCAAGTTAACCTCCTATACATCATGGACTAGTGATTATGCTCCTTGCCTCTGATCCCGAGGGTCGATGGATTTTTAGGATGGAAAAATTCAAGGAGTCAAGGAGTAAGTCCTCCGGGAGGGACTAAAAGCCGTGGGTCCCGAGTCTGAAGATTTTAAGGCTCGTAAAAGATCCTTAAGCCTGAATGAAAAGGCCTCTAAGCAAAATTTACCGAATTTTCCCGTCCTAGTACTACCTTGGTTTCCTAGATGTCAGTATGAGGCGGAACGCTGACCACGGACCACTCAAAATGGCATCTATACGAAAACAAGTGTAACTAAATTAGTATGGTTCAAATTCCTTCCTGTAGGGGGAGAGCGCCTAAATCTCTGTTAAGGGAAACATGGGCAAGACAAGAAGAAACATATTGTTTGAATAACTTATATATACAAATTATATATTATATGATTGTGAGAATATACATAAAAAAAACTCAGTCCCTAATTTAATTGGCCCTTATAACCTTAAGCAACAACTGCCGACTATTCTATTGTTGTCCGAGTGGCGGCAGTCATATGCCTGTTTTTTTTTTCTGGAAAGGTACAAACGAAATACTATTTGTATAGTGTTGAACGTTCCTTTACAGTGAATACACGTGGCTATTGATACACGTACTTGTTAATAATATTTCTTAAAACAATTTGTGCTGTTCAATAATTAAAACAATGTCGCAATTCTGCTTTGTTTGTAGTAAACCTTTGACTAAAAATGGAACAGTTATTGTTGATTCAAGTGTTGAAAGAAATTATGGGTTTTCTGAATACCTGAAGGACAAGAAATATATGACAATTCACGTGCATTGTAAAATCTACACTCGGAAGAGTTCTATTGCTGCAATTAAAAGACAGCATGAGATGGAGCAAGCCAGTACATCTGAAATCAGTCTACCTCGTACTAGAGCACGTGTATGTGAATCCGTTTCTTGTTAAAAAAAAATAGTGCTTAATTTGTGGAGATGAAGTGAATGAAGAGGCTGAGAAGAAAAAAGCGCAAAATGTTAGGCGTAAAATTCATAAAGTTGCTACACTTGAATTTGAAGAATCCATTCTGAAAGTAGCTCGGACTCGTTCTGGTGACGTAGCAAAACAATTTACTGCAAGTGTTCAGTATGAATATGATTTACTTGCTGCCGAGGCTAGGTACCATAATAATTGCTATAATTCCTTCTTGAGACCCACCATTGGGGTAAATCGGTCGTTCTCAAGATGAATCTACTAATTTTGCGATGGAGAGAAAAGTGACGACTGCCAGTTTTCATTGGAAGAATTACAAAATAATTGTAAAAATCCAGCTTTAGATAATAGAACAATTAAGATTCGATTGGAGTTAAAGTATGATCATCAATATATTCTTAACCAAGCTTGGTATGAGAAAAAAAGTCAAAATTAAAAGGAAAAACGATTTAGAATCATTAAAGCTGCAGCAGCAATCATTCCATAGGACATTCAAACTTTAGTATTTCATAATACGAATTACCCCCCGCTTAGTCGAATGTTTGAAAATATTAACAGCGATATTCCGGAATCAATGACTTATTTTTTGGAGCAAGTAATTCTTAAAAATAAACAATTTAAACTAGAACTATTAAAACTAGTATGTACTAATATCAGCCACAGTATTATGACGTAATAATGAACTTTATATTATAACATGTTATATTTATCATTCTGGTGTCGACTTTTATTCTGAGTGGAAGCCAAAATAGCTCCTGAAGTAAAATTTAATACTCTTTCCGGTTCAAGTATTGAGAAAGGTGAATATTTTATATTTAAACGAAAATAGTCAACAATATTTAATAAGAGGTATTTATTTACATATATGGTAAAGAATATTACTACCAAAATTGACTTGGTCTTCTTGGATATTCAAATTTTTAATAAATTTGAATTGTGTCTTCTATCTAGAAGATTTTTATGAAGCATCCCCTGTATACTATCCTCTGACCCCTGAGAAGAGAATCATCAGCTTTACCGCAATTTACCTAAATTAATCTTCGATACAAATCTAAACTTAGACCCAATACCATAAATCCTTTATCAAAATGTCACCACAACTTGGGACACTAATTATTTCATCAATTTTAAACTTGAAAGATAAATTGAAAAATGATGTATTGTTGGTCCCTATAAACCAAGTTTTACTACGACTATTTAACTCATGCCCGAAATGAGAGTTAATGACCAATCACATTCCAATGTTTTTTTTTTTATTTACAACCAATCAGAGCCGTTTTTCACCTCGATTTTATCAGTTTAATTTGATTACTTTAAAATCAAGCTCCTCATTTTTAACATTGTGAATAGGCCATAGCATTATTTTGCAGTGACCCATGTGGCTACCAGATTGTATATATCGTGAACGAATGTAACCAGATCGTGGTTGCGGGAGACAATATAAAAACATTTGTAGCAATTGATTATACCACAAAAAAACGCTGTTTGCACTTTCTTAAACGTATTTTCCCCCCAGGTAATAACGTTCCAGAAAAATATAATTAACATATTTACATCATAGGACATCAGAAATTAATTAATATACAGCTTGATGCGTTTCATTTTATCTCCACTAGGGTGCATTCTTACAATATCGCGATCCTTTGGCAATAAATAATATGATCTGGTTGCAGTGATGAACAAATTAAGCATAACAAACGTTTCTCATTTGTTTTCAAACATCGTCGTTTACATTAAATATATAAATATTTTAAAATAACTAGGCCTATATTTAAATAATGATTTGAGAGTAAACAGCTTGATTTTATTAGTTTATTAGTCCTAACAAATGCCACTCTTATTTCCGAATTTATCGATAATTTGGAAATCACTCGTGGCATTAGTTATGAGTAAATGTGAACCATTTCTGTGACTTATGTTGAATTTAAGACAACTTTTATATAAATATTATTGAATAAAAAGTGGAGTACGGGTACAATAAATGTATTTCTCAATAAGGCTGTTCATTTAGGCACATATTTTCTTTGAAACAGATCAAAATGGATGTCTATAAAAATATCGAACATTAGTTACCTGTTTTAAACATAGGTTAGCTGACAGGTAGGTATACAGTGCGTTATTTGAAGTATTATTTAACATTTGAAAACTCGGAATCAAGAGGCTAAATCTCTTATGTCAAAATTAATTGGTTTTTAATGGGATCAAAATGTAAGTTCTAAAACAAAAACATAACGACAGTACAATAATAAGAAGCACAATGACAAAGGGTACAGAAACACGGGAAGTAAATCTTAAGAACAGTAAGTAAATTAAATTTGGCATAAATGGACACTTGGAGGGATTCTGCTGGGATTTTTGAAAGAGATGAAATATAAGACACATTTTAATTAAACAAAATATTAATATTCAAATTGAAATTACAGATTTCATGAAATAAACAATTAAAATGGTATTTTCATGTACACAAATTGACAGAAGACACATTAAAAAAAAAAATGCTAGAATGGATGCTAATTGGTAGAAGAGGAAGATTTTGAAAAAAAAAATGTAAGGCTATGGTCTTTTCAGGATCATTTTATTATTACAATTAAATTTAGCTTTATTCTATTAATTGATTAAGCCAATTTATATCAATTTTCCAAACCATTTAGATTAATACTTTCACAATCATTTACGTCTATCAAGTAGGCATAATATCTAATTTGGGTTTTTTAATTTAACCTTTCATTAATTTCAATTAATTAAATGTTGCCATTAACGGATTAGTCCCGTTACAACAAAAAATCAATAACGTTGGTTTATGGTGCTTTATGCAGCATGAGCCGAAAAAGGATTGAATGTTGGAGATTAGAATGACAGAAATACATGGAGGCGAATAACAGTATATTAATTGGGCTCAGGAAGAAGTTAAAACATTGTGAAATCTTCTAAATCAATATTCATGTAACATTTGAGAATCTCGGGATACAGAGGCAGAGGTTAAGTAAATGTCTAACCTTTTGCGCTTAGGGGCCACCCTTTTTTATAGGTATCCAGATCAATGTGACAGACTTTTGAATGGGGAATGACAAGATAAATTTAGATCCTATGTGATTCGATGATTTAATTGTAATGGTAACCAATACCCATATGACTACATAAATAACCAAATCTATAAATAAGTTACGATCCAAATGATTGTGCCCAGGGCTCTGAGAAGAGAAAGGTGTGCTGTAACGTATGTACTGTATGTCGTACGTTTATCATATACAATAAGAGAAAAAACAAGAGTGCATGATGGGAAACAAGTCTTCAGCAGCAAGAGGCTGACCGTTACACCTGAACACAACATATGTGGGCATGTGTGACCACACCTTCGTGCTACACCGGTCTATGACACTACTGTTACCAACACATATTATACGTAATATACAACAAAAATTCTAATATTATACAGGTCTGAAAAAAGCCGCACGTTTGGTTCCAAATTTCAACTGAAATAGTCAGGTTGCATTTTATATTCGCTAGCTATCATAAATTTAACTCACCGTTAAAATTATTCTTATTTGCAAAAATAACCTAGAAGCTGTTCAAAACTGTCGGCATATCACACAATCTCGTTAATTTGGGGTTAAAGACTCCTTGGAGTGACAGGAATAGAAAGGCGTTGCCTATATTCGACTGCAGGCCTCACAACCACATGAGGTGGACGATCATCCAGCCAGTATAGGAGTGACATGTGGGTAGCATGTCGAGTCCCCCAGCCGTTATAGCTGGTTTTTCCAATCTGAAGACTCAAGTTATTGTAACTAACCAAATTTTCTTACGATCTTAGGTAGACACCGGGCTCATACTGACCGAAATTCCATGAGAAACGTTCTTTCCCCATGGGGACTCCAACAGCCCAAGTCCCGTAGCAATGCATTAATGCTTGAAGCATTAAACCGCTCGGCTACGGTGTATATTGCTTCATTAGTTTCTAATTCAGTTGTTATTTGTCTTTAGTAAGTTTACGTACATAAGAGAAGGAAAACATATAAGAAAATTAATGTTTATGATAACTTTTCTTTCCTCAGCCCGGGTCCGGCTTATTTTCGTACCAAAACTTTTTAACCTCGAATTTAAGAGTACGGGTTATTTTCAGACCAATATTGTAATAACCAAGGCTAGGACTTCCATGTAAATGCATATTTGTTTTTACGTTAGTTGAAGTTAAAATATCGCCATATGTTTACGAATTAGGATATTTTTAGTTTTGTAAGATATTTAATACACAAGTGATCTTCTTGGTGATATAATATTAAAATATATATGTAGTCAATATGCCCATTTCACCAATTAATGTTTTAAAATGGTCAACAAGTTTCTACAGCCAAGCTGTCATTCTCAAGACCAGATATTGACTCAATATCTGGTCTTGAGAATGACAGCTTGGCTGTAGAAACTTGTTGACCATTTTAAAACATTAATTGGTGAAATGGGCATATTGACTACATATATATTTTGTAAGATATGTTTGTTTTTCCACGTTACTCCATATTTCAGGGTATAGTACATAGCATTACATTAAATAAGGTTGAATTCAAGGTAAGCAGTTTTAGAATGGCATCGGAAAGGGCGATTCCCTGATCTTTGAAGACTCATTATAAAAATCATAATTAACCCTGATAGTACAATTTTACACCGAATTATAACATATTTTTAGCATTTGCTGATTATAATGCTAATTTATCTCGGAAACTATTCAATCGGTGAAGTAATTCAATAAATTCGGGCGAAATAGAACTGACTTGATTACAAATTAAATGTACCAAAAACAAATACAAGTATATGTACAACATAGTGACATCTTTAGGAAAATAAGCATAACTAAATTATGTTTGGTTAAATAACTCCTGCCACAATATAAGTGTCGCTCTTGTCCCACATGATGATATACGGGTAGAGGAAATACAGGTGTATTACTCAAGCTTATGGTCGACCAAATTAACTTTCTAAATTAGTATCTTACATTCAATCGTAAACGCAATATTAATTGCAGATTTTCCTTATGAAGAGCGAAGAAAAAATCGCAGACAAAAGTATGCCACTAGTTCCTCAACAGAAAATCAGCAATTCTTTTACCTGCAAAGCATCTCGATTATTACTTTTTTAACAGGAGACATAAAGACTATTACAATGTACGTTAGCACTCAGTCCTAGTGGAGTAAAGGTTACTGGGTTTATGGATTCTTAAGATGATAAAAATCCAGAGTAACTTATGGCGTATAAAATAACTTCAAGCCTGAAAAAAAAAAGTCCTGATTAAAACTATCGGCCCTTTCAGCACCAGATTTGAATTACGATACTGTTGACCTTTATTAAATAAAGTAATAATTAACAATGTGGCATGACTGTACAATTGAATATTAAATAATTTGTAAGTCAGAAAACTGTTGATGTGAATAGTAAAAACAGGCATAATCACTAGCAATTACAAGATACACTCACTAATTAACTGAATATTGATATTTACAATAATAACTAAAATCATAAGCAATGAACAATATGTGAATTGAAACCACGTAGTTGTATTCTGAAGAACTTGCAACATTTTGAAATACGTTTTGACGATGTTTGAGTTTATGAGAAGAAGGTTAAGAGGTGGTCACGCAGTTACTGAGTGTTATCAAGATCTGGCAACACTGACCCACAGTTCTCAAATACTAAACTGTCAAAAGTTCAAAGATTCGTTAATTTCACTGTACAACAGAACCATACTATTTTAACAGCTGATGATAAAACATGTTCCGAAAGGCCTACAAGTTGTTTTAAATTAAATATATATACTTAGTTGAGGACTATTGAAATATCATAACCGTGTTTTATTATTTTAACCTTTTACATGTAGTGATCTCAACTGTGGTTCGCAATGACATAAATATTGAATATATGATATACGATACTAGGCGTCTAACATGAAAGAAAAAAAAACTGTATTAAATTTTTAAAATGTTTAATATGTTTAAAAAAAACTCTTAAGGAAGGAAAGGAGATTGCGAGTATGTGAGAATACAATTCTTAGGAAAATGTTTGGACTAAAGAGAGATCAACAGACAGGTGAACGGAGAAGACTGCATAACAGTGAATTACATGGAGCCAGAACAGTTAAGACTCGTAGACTGCAATGGGCAGGACATGTGGCACGAATAGGGAATGAAAGTCGTGCGTGGAAGCTTCTTGTAGGAAAACCAGAGGGAAAACGCCCAGTTGGTAGAACAAGAATGAGGTGGGAGAATAACATTAATTATGATTTGAGGGAAGTAGATTAAACAGGGAATGATTGGAAACAATTACTCAAAATAGGGATATACGGAGAGCTTATGTCCGCACGGCCATGAACCTACGGGTTCGATAGTGTCAGTGAGTTAGTTAGTTAGGTAAAAAAACACATATAAAAATGAAGTCACATTTTTATTACTTTTCTACATAGTCGCCAACTTTCTCGACATATTTCTCCCATCGTGGTTTCAGTTTCAATATTACCCTGTTGATAGAAGTCCGTTCGGTTGGCAATCTGCGGAGAACTGACCGCAATTCTGCATCTGTCTCAAATCGTGTTTCGGGCATGTAGTGCTACGCCCACCACCAGTGGCAATTCCTTTCAGAAAGTCAGGCAATTCTGCAGCATAACGCATTAATATTGGTCCAAGTTTGTCATCTATTCGCTGGCCGGCCGGAAAGTGGCGAATCACAAAGGTTTCCACTGGCGTCCATGAAAATGTACACCGCCTGGAGACAATGCCACGGTTCATACAGTCTTACCCGTTCACGCCACATACGTCCCTGTGAATTTTAATCGGGTTATGCCCTTTTGCCTACAAAAATCTTCATACGTTCATGACAATAACATGCGAGACATCTTTGTTGCGTAATTCACGCATCTCTCGCTAGAACTTCATAAAAAAGTTATGTCTGTGGTGAAAACATCAAATTATATCACAATGAAATTTCAGTAAATTAGCCGCAATACTTAATGTAAAAAACATTGTGCCTTATGCTTACTTTCCGACCCAATCTCGTATATTTGAAAACATAAGGCTTAAAAATAAACAATATAGGCTATAAATAATGAATGTTTAATAAAACTAATATATGTGAAACATATTGAACTTCTAAAAATATATAATTACAACATACTGTAATTATTTTATAGTGTTCTGCCCTAGGGCAGGTCCTTCACTGCAACATTAGCATGTTCATGCTTTGCGTTGCAGCTTTACTAGGGAATTATACCTGTGGTTGCTTTCCACACCGTGGATGATAATAATGATGATGGCAATAATGGCCAGGTGATGTTTGGAGACCTTTAGGGCCTCGAAGCTACTGACATTTGTCTTACAGATGAGGAAAAGTCCCGGAAAATAACCTCAACCAAGAAACTTGTCCCGACCGGGGATCTAACTCTGGCCCGCTGCGTGACAAGGCAGCACGCTACCTCGAGACCACAGCGGTGGACTACTGTAATTAAAAAAAATAAAAAATAAACTTTTGATTAAAACTGTTGGCACTTTCACAATCATATTTGAATTATGAAGCAAATAACTTAAATAGAAAAGATCGTTAATAAATAAGGTATCACCCAACGAACACATGCCTAATTCTAACTTGTTTAGGAATTTAAACATTACAGCTTATAATGTAAAAAGTCGGTCACGAAGGAACTCCGTAACAAGCGAATTCCTCAGTAATCAAAAGTCCCATTTAGCTGGTTTACGGAATACACATTTCTTTCGTTAAATCGGAGACACTAATTTTCTGATACCATCATCAGCAGCAGTACTACAGACCGATTCGAGCTTCGGCTTGACCTCAGAACCCTCTTCCAGGCATCTCTATCTCCAGTCACCATCCTTCGATTCTCAGCTTCATCAGATCCTCCAAAATTCCATCCACCTAACAAAGTCTCGGACGTACCACATTCATTTTTCCTTCAAATTTGTATTCCACGATTTTCCTGGGTATATGATATCCAGTTATTCCTTGACTATCGCAACCTTGAAACTTTAACTGATGTAGTTACATCAGGAAACATACAACTAATAGAGCTAAGAGTTATATATTATACCCCATTCTCCCCTGTCGCATATTGGGTCATATTTTTTTTTCTTAATATACATAATAAACTCAGCCTTGACATATCGGTCTTCGACAAGGTCCATGTTTCACTGCCATATATTAATATTGGTTTCACCAGAGTTATATATATATATATATATATATATATTACAATTTTCTGATACCAGCTTATTAAAAGTGTCTGACTGCAGTGAACACAAAGCATGCATAACTGTAAGTTATTATTACCTACTTGTTTATTGTAGTATAATTTGACATCAATTTAAATTATATATATATATATATATATATATATATATATATATATATATATATATATATATTTGTAAAGAACCAAACAAGGTTATTAGTCACTTGTTAATTTGGAATATTAGGTAAACTTTCCTGCTAATAGTCGGATTTTGCTGATTTTTGGAGAATGCCTTCCTCGGTTTATTTTAATATTCATTTTAATATCATATACTGAGTTTCATTGAAAACATCGAAAATTAAGACCGCTAGAGCGATTTTTAAATGTTCGTTTCAGGTGAACATCCTCGCTGCTTAACGAACTCGACCTCGCTTTTTTAATCAATTGCTATATGCTAAGTTTGGTTTCGATGAAACAGAAATTGCGATCACTAGAGCGTTTAACGGATATATATATATATATATATATAATATATATATATATATATATATAGGCCTATATACATATATGACATGATAAGAAAAATAAATGCCTGGACGGGATTTGAACCCGGACCTCTGGGTTTGTACCCCAGCATGCTATCCATTACACCACCAGGCAAATCCAATACAAACATTTATCTATCTTATATATATATATATTCTCCATTATTACTAGATGGAGTGAGAACTCGGTCTTCACTGCCATCTGGTAGGCTATCAGTGGTATATGTGTGTTGGTGCGTGTGGGTGTGTGAAGTTTGGTCATGATCATTTTCGGTGTCTTCTAAATAGGGTGGGTGATTATCTGTAATTAAAAAAAAACCTTCGGAATTAGCTAAAACTAAAGATAATTAAAATAACATCAATCATTGGTGAAAATGTATTTCTTTAAGTTACATATGGGTTCAAATAACTTCATTTTACTATACCGTAATTCACATGTCGATGGATTTTTATGATAGAAAAATCCAAGTGACAAGTCCTCCGAGATAGACTTTAAGTCGTGGGTCTCGAGCGTAGTGGTTAAGGCAGTGCGCTACAAGCCGGAAGGTCGAGGGTTCGAGTCCCGGTGGGGTCAGGATTTTTAAACTGGTGGCACCATGACTCTGGGGTCCAGCAAGCCTCTAACTGAGAGTACCAGACGCTTGTTCTGGGGGTAAAAGCGCCTTCACGAAGGGCTAACAACCCGGCCGATATCTAGCTGTCTATTGTCAAGAAAAGTGGTAGACTTAAGTTCCCACTACCCCAAGGGTCTCCCATGGCCTGTAGTGGGATCATTTTACCTTTACATTTGAAATCTCATTTTTAATATTTTAAGTTAAAGCTCGCTGCTGAAAGCACCTTTACTTTTAATATATCTTAACCAATCATTTTTCATAAACTGGCCTATTTTTTTTTAATTATGCATTACGCTTTTCCATACTTGCCAGCCATTTCTTAAGGAAATCTTGTTATTATTATTATTATTATTATTATTATTATTATTATTATTATTATTATTAGGCCTATGTCCAAGTTGTGTTTACAGGTAGCGTCACCGTCTTGTACGTAGCGGGCCGGATTCGATTCCCGGTCAATACAAATTTCCTGGGTGAGGATTTTTTTTTAGGGGGGAAGTGGTTACTCCTCGCTTGTAAAACAAATGTCAGGAAACTTTAAGGCCGAAATAGTCCCCGAACATCGTCTGGTGATCACAACCACCCATACCATATTCGCCTTGTTTAGTATGAGTGGGTGAATGTTTGATGTGTCTAGTCTCAAATGTTCATATTGTCTCGGAGATGGCCCTATAACTGAGCTTATTATTCATCCGGGGAGGACATCCATGGTCTTCTTTGGTCAAAAAGTAAGTGCGTGATCTAGAGTTTTAAATCTTCTCCTGACAGTTCACGGCACTGTAAAGCTCGGGTGACGTAGGAATCGTTAAAGTAGTCCCGCCCATAAGGGAGAGATTAAACTAAGGGAAAGAGAGAAGTTATTATTATTATTAATGTTCGTGTTGTCTCGGAGATGGCCTTGTAACTGAGCTGTTCATTCATCCACGGAGGACCTCCAAGGTCACGTTTGGTCAAACAGTAAGTGTGTGATAATAAGTTTAAAACCCATTTCTGATAGTTCGTGACACCGTAAGGCTCGGGTGGCATAGGAATCTTAAATGTAGTCCTACCTAGCCTATAAGGGAGAGATTAAGGAGACAGGTTATTACTATTGTTTTTTTTATTAGGAATATTCCACACTACAATAGTTATCCTTCAACCCAAGTGATTTGTCGCTAGAGGTTTCTGTCTAAAGCATCTTCTTTCCTCAAATCTCTAGATTCCATACTTCTCCTCACTCCATCTATCCAACGTTCTCTAGGTCTGCCTCTTCCATTAGCTTTCCATACAAGGATCTTCTTTGGTATTCTACCTTCTTCTATTCTTATGAGATGTCCATACCATAATAATAATAATTATTATATTCATTCAGGATTGTTTCTGTTATTTACAGAGGCATGCTCAACCAAAATATAATTTTCTTTTTTCTTCCATATTTCCCGATCTTGTGCGTCAGCTTCTGTCATATTTCTCTACATCATGTTGTCTTGAATTCCCTTTATCCACGTTGGCTTTGGTATACCACGATTCCCTTTTCCAGGAGGTATCCATTTCAATACTTCTTTGTTTGTTTCAGTGTCCCTTCTTCTCATTATATATGTCCATACCATCTTAGTTGGATTTCTTCAATATCTTGTACAATATCCTTTTCTACATTCATTATTTCTCTTATTGTATTATTTTTTTTTATATTTTGTCTAATTTTGATATTCTTGCCGATCTTTTTAAAAAGTCAATTTCTGTGACTAATAATTTATTTTTGTGTTTTTGTTTCAACATCCATATTTTCGCACCATATAATAAAATACTCTTCACAATTGTGTCATGTATTAATAATTTAGTCCTCTTGATTATATTCCTACTCCATAAAATATTATTTAATATGCCAATAAATGTTTGTCTCTATTATTATTTTTTCGATGTCTATAATTCAGATGATTCATCTTTGTGAATTATTGATCCCAAATACTTAAAATAGTCCACTGTTTTAATCTTTGTTCCATTTATTTCTAATTATTATTATTATTAACGATATTAAGTTAATATATGTAAAATATTTTAAATATATGTAAGACACCCTTAATATCTGAAGTATAAGAATGTTACAGTAAATTAAATTATTCAGAATTATAAGAGATACAGGATCAGCCTTCATTAGGAGCGAGAGATGTGTCAGTCTTGCATGCAAAGTTAATATTACGTACAGCTGCCTCCACGCTCATGAGGCGTGTGTGCATACATCCATCAACATTTCAATTTCCTTTCGATACTTTTCAACTACCACATGACTTTCTGTAAATTAGAATGAGAAGAAAGTTTGTTTCCAATAATTCATCATAGATTATAAATTAAATAGTATGGAATTGTAATTGTCCTAAGCGATTTTCTTTTCTACAGCCTCGCTAGAATTCTACTATGAATAAGATGATTCATACATACTCTAGCGTTTTATGCTCGTATTCGGATGTTCATGAGTCCAAATCCCAGGGGCAGCCCTTGAAATTTATTTCAGAAAAGCGTTGTGATGTACAAAGGCCGTGTCCAAAAAGAAAAAAAAAACGTATCTGCGGTTTTTAACTGCAAGGCACTAAAATCCAGCGCCAAACCTCTCATTTATACTATAAGGAAGTAATACAACTCCTGTATTGGCAGATTAGACAACACTCATTACCCGCCGTCTCCGCTTCACTTTAGTCCGCTCTTAACTTATTCAGGGGTGTACATATGCTACGTAGAGATAGGTTACTATAGCTGGATTCTGGCTTCGAGTTCTGTGCCTTGTAGTAAAAAACGCAGTTTTTTTTTTTTGCACGGCCTTCGTACAACACGACGCCTCTCTGACAGAAATTTCAAGGAAGGTTTCGGTATGCAACGGTTGACAGTTTCCTTGTTAGTTGTAAAGGCAACTGTGTTGGAATATTATTAGAAATATCCATTTAGTCGAAAATTATTTAATTAAACATTAATATTACGTTAATTTGTCCAAAACACAAGAATTCAAATAACAGTGGACATACCTTAATCAGAGTTAATATGAGATTTAAGTATGCGATTGACATTTTCAAATCTCACTTACTGTCTCTTGCTTTCGATGTCGGAAGTTGGTCTCGCTACAAAATATAATACAGGAATGATGTCAGCATTCAGTCTTAAGTCCCTTCAATTGGAAAACAAAAACATTATTGTTCAGCAGCCAAATACCTATAAGTTGACAATCACATACATAGAACTCACGCACTATATATATATGTATATGTACCGAAAGTGCTATTTCGGTACGAACCATCTGTGCTGTTATCCTCCCTCTATAGTGAGATTAATGAACTATGCAAATTTCCCTTTCTCTTTGTGTCTACTCCCACTTCCTTCCTATCCCTCCCTTTGCTCTGTTTGTTGTGCGCAACTTCCCCTCTACACCGGAACTCTCAAATAGGCCAAACACGTGGTAAGCTGTATCATTCGATCATTTCTTTCGAACAGTTGGTTATCTGAAGGATGTGAGCTCCAGGAGTGCTGCGAGTTTTGAGTTTGGTCCGGCAAGCCAGGGTAGGGTACCCTAGGCAGGACTAAAGGTATGCATGGGTGTTTGAGTGTGTAAAGATTGTCACTTTTGTTATTATTATTGTTTTTCTTTAACTTTGGAATGATCAAGTATTGTCTAGGTTTAATATATTTTCTTTTTTCAACTTCAGACGTACAATTGAAATATTAAATCTTATTTTAAGTAAACAAGAATGTCTAATTATTGTATTTGCTAGCTATGCTACAGCTGTCTTGTATAATTCCTGTTTACAGCTTTCTCAAGGTTATATGAGCTCCCTTTCCCGTCTAGCTTTCATGGTTGAAAATAATATACTGAGTTTAAGTACGAATCATAAATTACTACAGTTTGTTAAGGAATTATTATTAATTAATGTATGTTTATGAATCTATATAGGAAAGATAAATCAATCTTTGCCTCTGATGGGCCCGGGCAAAGAATTATAAATAGCACTGATAGTTATGAGCTGGATGCTACTATGAGTGTAACAAAACATATGAACAAATCCTCTAAAGGCAGCGCGCGCTATAGTGCATATATATATATATATATATATATATATATATATATATGTCTAAGAGATTGAGATTGGCGCTGCTGAATATAACTTACAAATATCCCCAAGTAAAACTAAAGTGATGGCATTTCATGGGAAAAATCCAATAAGGATCAAAATAATAGTAAATGGTTTTGTAATAGAACAAGTAATGAATTTTAATTATTTAGGAGTTTCCTAGGCAATGATCGTACAAGAGATATTAATTGAAAGCTTCATATGTTTCAACATATTTGCGGTACAATTAGAAGAACATTAGCAAAAAAAGTTCGTAATGAAACACTCTTAATGTTTTACAAAGTTTTAGCAATACCTGAGTTCTGTTGTATGGCTCGGAATGTTGGACTCTCACCAAAAGTTTAATAAAAAGACTGAAAGCAGCCGAGACGAAATTCCTACGATATGTGACATGATATACTCTTTTGGACAAAGGGAGGAATGAATATATTCGTGACGAATTACAAATAACTAATGTGATAACAAAAAATAGAAGAATATAAGAAATAAATGGTTTGAACATGTTAGTAGAATGAGTGAAGAGAGGATACCTTATGAGATGTGAAGGACATAGAAGTCGTGGACGACCATTTAAAAGATGAAGCGAGCAACTATAATATGGAGCCGGAACAGATCAGAAATAGTCTAAACCGTGACGGTAGATGATAATGAGATTGAGATTTGCAGGTGGTGTAGATCAAATGGGTGATAACGATAACCATAGATTGTCATAGAGTGAATTACTTACTTAGTACTCACAGCCTAAGCACACAAAACAGATTCTGAGGAAGATTCACGGGGCCTTCAAAGATCAGAAAGGATGGATAATGCACATTAACATATACTTTTATCGTCTATATTAACTATCCAATATTGTAACTGATGAAGGTTAAAAGGATTGAATGAATTGGGCATGAAATCAGGAAGGATGGATCTGTTAAAATAATTTTGACCAAAAACCAGGAGGGAGAAAAGATAAAGGAACCTATGAGATCTGGATTGCATGGAAAGGAATTAGTAGTTATTGGTTGGAGGAAGAAGGCGGAAGGGAGAGAAGAATTGGCCAATATTATTAAGAAGAAACTAAGCTAAAAGAGCTTATTACCAAGAAAGAAGAAAACGAAGCCTAAATTGGAATATCCTATACGCGTTTTGAAAGAGAATGTCTCAAAACACAACTGAAAAAAAAGTATGGCTAATATCTCTAACGTGATATTGAAGTTAATATATTCTGGTAAGCAAACCGCATAAAAAATTAATATAACTACAGTAAAAAGAAGACAAAAGATCACTGAGACGTCCAAAAAAAAAGAGCTGCATGGAAAATTCCTCTTGGAGTCTGTAACAGACCGCGTGGCCCAATACTTTCATGGATGATGTAAAAAAAAATTCTGACGGAACCGAGATTTGAACCCAGGATCTCCAGATTTGCGCTCAAATGGTAGAGTACCAGCGCGCAAACTTGGAGGTCCTGCGTTCAAATCCCGTTTTGACAGAAATAATTAATTCTCTTTAAGAGTATTAAATTCCTAAACACCTTCAAACGAAGAATCTTCTGATAGGCTACAGATAGAAAAGAATAAACGATTAAGTCAAAATATGAACATTCTTCTTCTTATTTGGTATTACAGCCCGAGTGGGCCTTAACCTCCTGTATGACCTTCCATCCTTCTCAATCCATCGAAAACTCCCTCCAGTTCTTTATTCCAAATCCTTTCACATATGCTTGTACACAATTCCACCATCTTGTTCTTGGTCTTCCTCTTAATCTGGTTTTTTGTGGATTGTTGTTGAAGACAATCTTCACTTTTCTTGTAGTTTCCTTCCTTGTGATAAGTCCTAACCATTCCAATTTTTGACATCTTATATATGCTTCCAAATCCAATTCCTTGTACAATTCATACATCTCATCGTTATATCTGGCTCTCCATCCATCCTCTGTTTCAATTGCTCCGAAAATCCTTCTCAAAATTTTCCTTTCAAATACTACTAGTTGTCTGCATGTATTTTTTATTTAAGACCCAGGTTTCGGTACCATGTGTTATAATGGATCTTATTAAAGTTTTATAAATACGAAAAGGGGAATAGATATTTGGAATGAAGACATAGCGGAAAAAATAAAGGACAAGAAACAAGCATATCTTAAATTTCTACAGAGCAGATCTACAGACGATAATATTGAATATAAACGAAAATCAGCAATTGTTAAAAGAGAAATTAGAAGAATAAAGAGAGAGAGCATTGGGACAGATATGTGTCGAATTTAGAACATGATGTACACGGACACCAAGCTAGAGCATATAAAGTTATTAAACATTTAAATAAAAACGAAAAGGACACAATACAGTTAAATCCTATACCTCTTCAACAATGGGAACAACATTATACATCGTTGTGGACAAACTTAGAAGAACAAACAATAGCCTTAAGAGAAAATGACCCAAATGTGGATAGTATTAGGTTTGAAGAACTAATGTTAACAATGTAAAATTTTAAAAACAAGAAATCGCCTGGAACAGATAATCTAAACATAGAATTATTCAAATGTGCATCGATTACATTTATTGTTAAGTTTCTTGAATTTATAAACGTTTACTGGAAAAACGGGTTCTGTTCCGGATGAATGGAAGGATGGCAAATACTGGTCCGATATTTAAAAAAGGAAACAGAAGAGAATGTACAAATTATAGAGGAATAAGTTTACTAAATTGAGCTTATAAGATAGATGCAAAAATGTTATCGTATAGAATAAATGAAATAGCTGAAACAATATTACGTGAGGAACAAAATTGATTTAGAAAGGTCAACTATAGATTGCGTTTTACAATGGCCCAATTGATAGAAAAAGAAAAGAATTTGATTTACCCACGTATATAGCTTTTGTTGATTATACTAAAGCATTTGATAGTGTAAGTAGAAATAAATTATGGAACATACTAGAAATGAAAGGAATTCCTCAACACCTTATAAAGAACCATTCAGAATTTATATATAGAAACAAATTTTAAATAGACTGCGGAGATCAAATTAGTAGACAAAACATAGAAATAAACCAGGGAGTAAGACAAGGGTGTCCATTGTCACAGTATTATTTCATTTATACTTGGACCATGTCATAAATGAATGGCAAGAACAAATTAATATAATAGTGTATTGACAACTCTGCTTTTTACAGACGACCAAGTAATAATGACAGCATCAGAAAATGCTTTGCAATAATTCCTTTATACATTAAATAATATCTCTCTAAAATACAATTTAAGAATATCTACATCTAAAACAAAAATATTAGCTCTGAAAAGGAAAATGTGCAATAAGAACAAACATAGTGATAATGTAATTATAGACCAAGTTCAGAATTTTAATTATTTGGGTTGTCATTTAGGCAATGATAGAAATTTAGATAAACACACTAAAATACGATTCAATTATCTATGTGGCACAATTAAACGCACTTTATTGAATAAGACTAGAAAAGAAACTATTTTGAAGTTTTACAAAGCGTTGGCAGTTCCATCTCTTTTATATGGATGTGAAACCTGGACATTAACAAAGGCAGATAGTAAACAAATAGAGGCTGCTGAAATGAAGATTTGAGAGAATAGCAGGATACCAAAGGACCGATAAAAAGAAAAAGATATAAGAACAGAACTTAATATATTTATCTCTGTGAAAGAATAAAATATTACCAAAATGCTTATCTTCAGCACGTATTAAGAATGAATGAACAGCGCATACCAAGAAGAATGTATAATTATAAACCAAAAAGGGAGAAGAATGCTGGGAAGACCATTGAAGAGATGGAAGGACCAATTCGACCTATAATGAGATCAGAACAGGGCATTGGGCCTAATCCTTGTTGTCGATGATGATGATAAATCTTAATTTTGATTTCTATAGATATTGTGTTTTTAACAATTGTTAAGAATGAATAATATACCCTATTAGCCAGATATGTTCTTCACACAATACTTCATACGATTTTTACCCTTAAATTGGCAAAACAGTAATTTCTGGTATCTTTTATTTCAATACGCGGACCGCACTGAAAACGAAATCGTGCACAACTGGTATTAGGTATATTGTGTAATTTTATATACGTTTCGGTAATTTTTATCGTTAGTTTTTTTCTTTTTCATTATAACTATCAGATAAATTAAAACAATTAATGTATCCTATAGGATGCATTACGAATTTAAGAGCTAATATAACTATCATGTTATTCTGTAATGGCCAGTTCGGAAGCCTTGACGGTTTTGAGCTACTAAGAAAAACAGTTTTAAATCTTTGCTATTTCAAAATATGCCTATTCTGCGAAAACGGTTTACAGTGCAATGAAACGGAATTTTTTTAACATAACATCAGTATGATTCAAACTAATCTGCAACAACAATAATAATAATAATAATAATAATAATAATAATAATAACAATAATAATAATAATAATAATAATAGATAGATAGATAGATAGATCATAGGTTGATTAATGTCTTTGACATCCAATCTCCTGGTTGTAGATGTTTCTCCTTCATGTATAAATATATTCCCTGACTCCAGGAGGTTTTTAGGTCTTCCCCTGCCTCGTCTTCCCTGAGGTTTCCATTTCAAAATAGATTTTGGTAGCCGATCCTCTTCCATTCGCTGGAATGTCCGTACCATCTTAATTACTGAGTTTTAATATAAGTGATGGAAGATAAAGAAAAAACAAACTCTCAGTACATGAAATAATGACCAAATTTAAATGTGGAAAAATACAAGTTTATGAGATTTTAAAATACAAGGAAAAATAATGAATGAATGGATGCAAGGAAATGGTCAAATGAAGAGAAACAAATTCAACAAGGCATGGGAGTGTTTTACAAGCCTACAATAAAAAAAATCACCAAATCTGCGGACCGATGTTCCAAAGTGTGTTGTTGCTATATCCCTAGGAAATAACGATTTCAAGGCACCTTCAGGTTGGTTGTGGACAGTTTTAAAAGACGACATAATATAGTGTGGATTGAAATTTGCGGGGAATCAAAGGATGTGGACGAAGGTATAGTTAGTGAGTGGAAACCAAAACTGCATACTTTAAATTCAGGATACGGGCCTAAGAGACATTTTTAACGCTGACCAAACGGGACTATTTTCGCGCTTTACCATCGAAGTGGCTCGTAATATTATGCTTCACTTTCCAACGGCAGCGGAACTACAATTAATCCAAAATACATAATAAAACATATACGGTGCTCTATAATCTAAGATTGGTTATTTTTTGCTTCTTTATAATGCGGAATGTTGCCTAATGTGGAAAATAAAATTGGTCCCATGCAATTCCGTTTTGAACAAGTTTTACTGTATTGACTCCGGAACTGAAAAATATCAGCTATCATATAAAGCGACTGATCGGCATCCATCTTCTTCTTCTTATTCTTCTTCTTCGCGGTTTAGGCTTGATTTCTAGCCTGTTCCGGCTCCAAATTGCTGCTCTTTCCATCTTTTCCTTGGTCTTCCCAAACTTCTTCTTCCTCGTGGTGAATAGTTGTATGCTGCTTTTGTTATTCTATTCTCAGTCTTCCTTGCCAAGTGTTCTTTTCAGTTTGTTCTGTGTTTCTCTATTGTTGTGTTTAATTCCTCTACTTTTAGTTGTCTTATTTCTGTGTTATGTTTTTTGTCTGTTCGGCATCCATGCTAAAGCATTTACATAATCATAATGCCAGGTAAGCTATTCGGTTTATTTTCCACATAATGACCCAGAAACTTGTTCTATTCCTGAACTTAAATTATGGTAAGCTATGCAAGGATCACAATGGCTGTATAATTTTATAAGTGGCCGCCAGAACAATGTGCAGGTCATTGAGTGGAGATCAATTTGGCAATGAAAAGGAGCAGCTGACAATTCTGCATGCAATACCACATGTGCGTACCACTTCAAATTATACTTAAAGCAACCGATGTAGGGACAAGAGAACATACCTCTTGACTTACTTTGGCACACATTTGTCCCAATCTTGGATATATCAGTTATTGGAAAACAACTCTGACACCAAGATTTTGGAAAATACAACAGATGGAAGTGTTTATACGGATTCTAACCGCGTATTGGAAATACCTGGTTATTATTAAACTTGTATACAATAGGAAGGAATATTTACAACTAGTTAAAAAAACCTGATTTTATAAGGGTTATATAAAATATTTTATCTTTGTTTAATGTTTAATAAAATCTATATGATATTTAGAGGAAACCAGATATATAACAGTTAAGTCTCGTAAACTGCGATGGGCAAAACATATAATAATAATAATAATAATAATAATAATAATAATAATAATAATAATAATAATAATAATAATAATAATACTTTATTTATTCTGGCAGAGTTAAGGCCATAAGGCCCTCTCTTCCACTCAACCAGCACAAATACAAATAAATATTCGACAAATATAGATATACACTATACTAATTATAATCAGTTAAAGATACAATAAATGTAGCAATGTAAATGTCATGTACAAACAACATTTTATAGGGTAATAACAATGATACGATAATAATAATAATAATAATAATAATAATAATAATAATAATAATAATAATAATAATAATAATAATAATAATCATAATAATAATATAAATATGATACATTATACGGGAAACACCAATTAATATATATATATATATCTTACACTGGATAATAATGAAGTCGAGTTTAGAGCAAATAATGCACGAATGGAGAAGGGAAGAGGGGCATGGAAACTTAGTGGGAGATTAACTTTAAACGAGATTCGAGGGAAGTAGATTATACAGGAGATGATTGTAACACATTAGCTCAGGATAGGGATGTATGGAGTGCTAATGTCCGCGCGGCAATGAACCTACGAGTTCGATAGTTCCAGTGAGTTTTAATTAGCGTTAAATGAAAATTCGTGAAAATACACCTATAGCAGATTTTCAACAACTTATATTTATTAATAATTTTGTCAATGATGCAGACATAGTTTCTCTGTTGCATAGAAACGCTGTTAGAATTGTGACTAATTTATATTACATTAGTTTACTCTATTGAGCGTTACCAATTTGACAAATTATCCATCCATCCATAGTAATTCTTCCCGAAGGCAGATCTTTCACTGCAATCATAGCATTTTCATGCTATGTTTTGCAGCTTTACTAGGGAATTATAGGTGTGGTGACTTCCCGTTTCTTTCCACACCGGTGAAGGATGATGATGATGGCCGGATGATTTTCGGGGACCGTTGGCCCCTAAGCTTCCTGACATTTGTCTTACAGGTGAGGAAAAACCCCGAAAAAACTCATCCAGGAGCCTGTCCCGATCGAGAATCGAACCTGGGCCCGCTGCGTGACAAGGAAGCACGCTACCTCGAGACCACAGCGGTGGACTGACAAATTATAGCGTACTGAAATTATTTAGAGTTAGAAAATAGACCTAAAAGTAATAAGATAGAATAATTTCAAATATTCAAAATTACGTGAGTAATAATCTAGAAAATTATAGCCTAATAATATACACCGTTTAGCCTAAATATCACTCTTTTGAAGATATACGGAATATTTTAGAACAGTTTTAATCAATACGGTTTTGATATAGAAAATTAAATACTAAATAATTCAAGAATTCCACTTAGGCTATTTAGAGTGTAACATGTTGCTAAAAATATTTCAATAAATGTGATATTTGCAATAGCCTAGGCCTATATTGCATTTCACTTTATAGTAGGCTATGGTCGATCTATACCGAGTGTTTGTCTTCATGAACATTTATAGAACATGTACGGCAACAAGCCTTTTGTTATGTATCAGGATAGAAACATACTTTTGTTTTGTAAGAATGTAAAAAATTAGTTTCTGTTTTTGATAAACAGTGGCCTCTGTTAATAACATCAGCATACCCACATTTTTTTTAAAACAACCTTGTAAAACATGACTATAGAATAAAATAGAATTGTTTATAAGTTGCCACAATATAACATTGAATGAAACATCATGCAATCTGAAAGCGAAACAAATTCAGTACGCTCAGTTTTTTTTATTCCAAACCTCAATAAAACATTAAGAATTTATACATATATGCCTACATTTTTTATAGGAAAATTAAGCAATCGTTGGTACAAATAAAGTGCTTTTAGACTATTATATTTTAATATTATGAAAATTTCTCGTTAGAGTCTTTGGGATATTAAATTTAAGGATAGGCTATATGAATGAAATATATATCCTGAGTTACCGAATATATATATATATATATATATATATGGTATGATAAGAAAAATAAATGCCTGGACGGGATTCGAACCCGGATCTCTGAGTCTGTACCTCAGCGTGATATCCATTACACTACCAGGTGAATCCAATTCAAACACTTATTTTTCTTATATATGTATTATACTCTCCATTATTACTAGATGTCGCGAGAACACTGTCTTCACTGCCATCTAGTAGCTGACTATAACGAGTAAGCAAATTAAAGAGAATATTTATTTTACTTTATAGCAGTGACGCGTTATCGATGTTATAATTAAATGTTTAACATTGAGCAATGCAAGCTTAATATGGTATGATAAGAAAAATATTATTTTATTGCCAATATGACATTTTTTTTCCCCCTGAAGGTTTGAAGTACTTGGGTAATTTTGTGATAGTATTTTAGAGTAAATTCGTGACAAATTTTAAATCATTCTCCATGTTATTTCCAATGGATTTGAAATCCCACTTATAAAGAGTAAACTCTTGACTTTTTCATGGAACCACAGATAACATTTTAAAAATTCTATCCGTTCACCTTTAGTGTCGAAGAATATCTACTCAAAAATGTTCTTCAAACACAGACTAATATTAAATATCACAACTGCTAACATGGAATCAAACACTTCCTCTACAAGTTAACATAAAATACACCCAAGGAACGCTGTTATCACAAATATGAAAACACAGCAATAAAGTATACTTTCTGCCATCTACGAGACACAAAAATATTTTTTTTGCCAGTACAACTTTGTTACAAACGAAAAAAAAAAAAAATTATCCGTGCCACGAAATTAGTTGAGTTTGCCCTACATGTTGGAATTGAATATTTAATAAATGTAGTTAAAAAATCGGACTTGGCAAAAATTGTAACTAAACCATTTCCGTTCATTTGTAAATGTCATTTTTTAAAATAAAACATGCGTCTGTTTTTTAGTTGAAATTAATTAATTTAAATCGTGTTATAAGGTATGTTTTGATCCCTGTTTGGTTCGTGTTCCGGGCTATATGGTCGTGGTCCGGTCTTCTCGTACTCGACGTTTCGTCTACTGCTGCGGTAGACCTCATCAGGAGATTCTGCGTGATCTCTGTGAACTCATCAACAGTTAATCTGCAGCCGACTGTTGAAATATTGAAATATAAAATGTGTAAATAAATATGAAAAGAAGCAATTATAGCCTATATAAAATACAAATTTCAATTTTTTTTGCTACAAAATAGAAGTCCACAGATAGGCTAATAAACTATGTCTGTTAATTCTCAATCAGTTCACTTCTGCTACAAAGTACTGAAGTAAAAATGTCTTCCATTCAATCGTTTGCCATATTGGAATGGCATGCACAATAATTAGACCTACAATATACTTTTCCAAATGTTCTGTTGTTCTGCACGGTTTTCTGTATGACAGTATGTTTTTTTTTTATAAATAGAGAAGGATAGCTCAACTTCGAAAGAAATCAACGGTGGATATTTATACAGAGGAATTGTGCTAGGAATAATATTCTCACGGGGCTATACAATTTCACCATTAAATAAGCGAGACAAAATATCAAAAATTGAGTATACAGCGTTCTTATTCAGTACAGATTGCAGTTTAGTGAAAACTACAATACACACACCGTCTGGTATAACACTGATCTGAACTGCATGTTCCATTATTCCCACAGCTTCTTGAAGAGACAAACTTGAAGACTCTACTTATAGCTACTACAAGAATGATTTTCAATTGACAGGAATCCAAATTTAAATGTTTTCACAGATTAGCCTTATGGTGCCATCGCCTCCATCCACTCTATGCTTCTTAAAGCCATGTCAGGCCCTGGACTCCTCTTCTGGTTTCTTCACCAATCTGATTTAAAGATAAAGGTAAACGTATCCCACTACAGGCCTCAGGAGACCCCGGGGTAGTAGGAGGATAGGGCTTCACTTTTCTGGACAATCGGCACTTGATGTCAGCCCTGCGTGACGGTCGTCTTTACCCCAGAACAAGCGTCTGGTACTCATTTCATTTAGGGTTATAGTGACGCCAGAAGGTTTGGGTCGGTTTTAAAAATCCTGATCCACCGGGACTCGAACCCTCGACCTTCCAGCTTGTAGCGCAGTGCCTTAACCACTACGCTACGGCGTGATTTAGTTATGCTTATTTCCCAAAAAATGTAGCTTGGTCCAAGAAAGCGACGATCTTTCACCGTAAAAATACAACCGTCAAGAAATACAGACATGGGTTCCACTGAGGTATTTTTTTTTCGGTGGTAAAATGGTTCGTTAACTACAAATATAGCCTATATACTGTTATTCTCCAAGTTATATTATATGGATCCAAAACATGGATTCTTACTCTAAGGGAGGAAAGAAGATTACAAGTATTTGAGAATAAATTTCTTAGGAAAATGTTTGGGCCAAAAAGAGATGGACAGGTGAATGAGAAAACTACATAATAGTGAGCTACATGGTATATACATAGGAAGCCAGATATAATAAGAATAGTTATATCTCGTAGACTTCGATGGGCAGGACATGGTGACACTAATGAGGAATGAAAGAGATGCATGGAAGATTCTTATAGGAAAACCAGAGGGAAAACGCCCAGTTGGTAGGCTAGAAATGAGATGGAAGAATAACATTATCCATGATATGAGGGAAGTAAATTATACAGGGGATGATTGGAAAATATTAGCTCAGGATAGGGATATATGGAGAGCGTATATCCGTGCAGCCATGAACGTACGGTTTCGATAGAGCCAGTGAGATAGTTAGGTAAAATGGTCCCCATTAGGTTCCCAGGGCGAGGGCTACTAAGGAAATCCATGGCAAAGGTTCAAACATAGGAAAATGTTCATAGGGACACGGAATGTTAGGATATTAAATACGGTAAAAATGGGGTTTTCCAAGTGTTAATGCAGGAATTAGATAAGCCATCCTTGGCTTCAATCGCTTTACAGGAAGTTAGGTGGCCAGGAAAAGGTAGTCAGGAAACAGGAAACTTTGCAATATACAATGGGGATGCAGCGAGACGTGAATTCGGAACGGGTTTTTTTAGTCCCAAGGAGAATCCTCTCCGCTATCCGAGATGTTAAGTTTGTCAGCTATTAGATACCATACATAATTCTAAAGGGTAAACGACATGATTTTTTAAACGTAAATGTACATGATCATACAGAAGATAAGCATGAAAAGACCATGGGTGAGTTCTATGAAGAATTGGAATGAGAATTTGATAGCACTAACAAAAAAAACTTTTTTTTTTGTCAGAAACAAAAATATGTGGTTCTGATAGTATTTTTCTCCTGAATTCAAATATGATATCAGTTTTTCTCCATCAGGCAAGGTTTTCGAGAGACAGGAATTTATAATTTCAAACGCTTTAATATTATCTACATTCGTAACTACACAGTATTCGAACATTCGAACTCACCTAGAAAATAAGAAATGACGATTTTCTGCTATATTTCGCCTGTGGAGCATCCCTCTTGATGGTCCAACAATAATCGGCCAGCATATTAGGATTCCATTTGCCTTGATATATCTTTTCCATAGCTGAAACCATTTGAGTTAGCTCATTTGGTTTTATTTTACAATGGACAAATGGACGAAAAAACGTTTATTAAAAAATAATTATTTAAATCCATTAATTGAAATTTAAATAAAAAAACTCTGGGTGTGGGAGAAATTTCGAATACATATTTGAAAACATGATAAAAAACTGCATTAATAATAATAATAATAATAATGATTTATTTTAGCTGGCAGAGTTAAGGCCATAAGGCCTTCTCTTCCACTCAACCAGCGAATAGTAAAATTATACAAAAATTACGTACATATTACAATTTTAAGATATTAAAATACAGACTAAACAAAATACAATGATGATGGATCTAACACTAGCTAATGCTAACAAAACATAGAATATAATAAAATTAAAATGATATAAAATAAAGTAAGTAGCTTCCTACATGATTATTAATAGAATGCTCTATATAGTTGTTATGTACTTAATGTTTTCATTGTGTCGAACTTAAGATATCAGTTAATTTGGATTTAAATAATGATAGCGATTGACAGTCCCTGACATGACTGGGAAGTGAGTTCCATGCTCTAGCCATAGATATTGTGTAAGATTCAGAGTACAGACAGGTCCTGTGTTTGTGGTATCAAAAGTAAAGAAGAGTCTTGTGATCTTGTTCCTAAATTGTGATCAGCCGATAAATGTTGAAAACGTGTTGTTAAATAAGTTGGTAAATATGTGTGCAGAATTTGGAATAGTAAGGTATGTGAATGTAAAGTTCTTCTGTCATTTAGGCGTAGCCATGATAAGGCCTGAAATGAAGGAGACACGTGGTCATAACGACGGAGATTGAATATAAATCGAATGCACGCATTATGAGCACGCTGTAGTCTGTCAGATAGATCAGTTGTAGATTTTTTAGTAATATGTCGCAGTAGTCGAAGTGTGGCATTATAAGAGTCTGTACAAGTATTTGTTTTAATTTTGTAGGAAGGAAGTTTTTAAAAAAGTTTTTAAAAACTATTTAGGGAGTGAAGAATTGAGAACACTTTCTTGCAGGTATTATTCACCTGGATTTTCCAGTCTAGGTGTTGGTCCATATAGATACCCAGATTTTTTACTACTGAGCTGTAGGGGATATTTTTGTCATTTAGGAGAATGGTAGGGATATTTTCGTAATTTATAATGCTTGGATTCGCCGATGTCCTATAATTATGCACTGTGTCTTGTCAGTATTTAGATTAAGTCCATGTTTCTTCGACCATTGGGAAATTGAGTCTAGGTCACTATTTAATTTGTCTAGTGTGTCATGTACATCGTCAGGATGGGAGTGAATGTAAATTTGCAAATCGTCAGCGTATAGGTGATATCGACAATAGGTAAAGTCTAGTGGATATATCGTTAACATAGATAGAGAACAGAAGTGGTCCTAACACTGAACCTTGTTGGACGCCACCCTTCAGTGATAGCCAGGATGAGGAAAGTTCTGCATTGGATACACATTGCTGGCGACCATGAAGATAGGATCCAAGCCAGTTAACAGCATTGTCCGAAAGATTCAGAGCGCGTAATTTTGCTATTAATATGTCAGTGTCAACAGTGTCGAAAGCTTTGCTGAAGTCCAAGAGTGTAAATATTGTCATGTGGCCACTGTCCATTGCTTCACGCGTATCTTCGGTAATTTTAAGAAGTGCGGTTGCCGTACTATGGCCTGTCCTAAAACCTGATTGGTATGGGTCGAGTATGTTATGAGTGTTAGGTTAAGGTAATCAGTTAATTGTTCATGAACAATGCGCTCCAAGGCCTTAGATAGGACTGGGAGGATGCTGATTGGTCTAAAGTCGTTTGGTGTTACAGGTAATTTAATTTTAGGGATTGGTCTGACTATAGCTTTTTTCCAGAGTTCGGGGTAAGTTGAGGTCATAATTGAGGCATTGAATATATGGGTTACAGTTGGGGAGTATGACATGGAGTATTTTCTTTAAAAAGTCGATACTTATATTGTCTATACCTTGTGTTTAGTTCTAATGCGGTCCAGGGATAGTTTAACGTCGATTGGCATTATATAGGAAAAGAAGAATTTTTCTCGGGAAGGAGTAGGTGTGGATAGGAGCTCATCTATAGTTTGTTGTTTGGTCGTAGTGTTTATGTTAAGTGTGGCATATGATGTGAAATGTTGGTTTAGATCGTCCAGTGATATGTTAATGCTCTCTCCTTTGATTGTCGGCTGCCGTAGACCATTGATCTAATACGTTTCCACATATCACTTGCATTTGTGTTTGGATCAATGAGACTATGAGCATACCGCAACTTAGCGTTCCTAATGTTTTGATTCGTTTTGTTTCTTAATGTCTTATATTGTCTTAAGTTAGCGTCACTTTTGTCCCGTCTATATTTTCGAAAAGCAGCATCCCTCTCAGCCATCAGTAGTCGAATTTCGTGGGACATCCAGGGAGCTGGGGATTTAGTAATTCGTCTAGTCTTCAAGGGGGCATGTTTGTCGTAAAGTTCTAATATCATATTGTTAAATTTAAGCAATTTTTCGTCAATTGTGAATAGGGTCCAAATATCATGCCACGGCATGTCGATAGCGTCTGCAATTAGAGCTTGCTGGTTAATATTTTTTAAATTTCGATACGTTAATAATTTAGGACGAGTCCTAGGACACTGGAGAGAGTATTCGATATATATGACGTCATGGGCTGATATGCCGGGGGCAGATATTTGTCCGTAGTTTATAATTTTCTGTGAATTTGTCGTGGCTATGATGTCTATTAATGTATCAGTCGTCGATGTGTGATGAGTTGGTTGTAAAGGCAAGACATACATATTGCACTACATATTGCATGCGTGAAATAATGCCAGTAGTTCTGATGATGAAGATGAGGAAGAAAGTAAGTTAGAGTTAAAGTCGCCCATTACTATAACATGCTGATAATGCGGCAGTAAACTTAATAAGGGTGTTTCTATGTCACTAATATACTCTACTTTCGGAGGTTTGTACATCACACACAGGAGACATCTCTGTAAACTAGCTGAAATTTCAATGAAGAGGAATTCTGGTCGTGCATTGTAATCAGGGGAGGAGTGAAGAATGACTTTGGGCTCTAAGTTCGATTTGATATACATCGCAACTCCCCCACCTCTTTTCCCTAGTCTATCATTGCGACAGAGGGTGTACCCGTCAATATCAACAAGTGAGGAGTGAAGGGAAGGTTTAAGCCAGGACTCAGATATTAAGATCGCATGCAGAGAAATCTCGGAAAATAAATGTCGAATTTCATGAATGTGAGGCAGAATGCTTTGAGCATTAATATGGGCGATTTTAAGAGTAGTTGAACGAGGAGAAACACATTCTTTTAGCAGGTAGGCAGTGGTGGGGTGAGAAGAATGTGAGGATTCATTGGCATTGTCATTTGAAGAAAGGGTAGGAATTTGCCTGGGGGATGGTCGTGTTGAAAGCAGGTCAGAGACTTCAAATATTTGACTACTTGGAAGATCAATTGTACCAACTTTTACAAATAATGAAAATTTTAACTGAATTAACACACTATTAGGAGCAGAGAAAAATAAATATTAGTAATAATAAAATCAATTGGACTATTCTAAGAAAATAAAGTAAATGTTAACCTAATTAGCCTAGAGAAATTGCTATAGCTTAATTATTAATTTAAGAATTATTGAAAAAAAAAAAGTTGATATATATTAAAAATAAGATATAGATAATTAAATAGTTTTTAAATTATATGTTATAAAAAAAAACATACCCTATAATACGCTAAAGGCTTAAATTAACACAGGTCACTAGCACTGGCGATACGCTTCTTTGATTCACCAACCTTAGCGAATATAACACCGTCCAATGTCCAGACATTGCGTACACCAAGTGCAACTATTGGTACTCATGAGACAAAAATCATGTTGACCAGTGTAATATTTTACGATATAATAATTTCTGAAAATTATCTTTCGAGATTTTTAATGAAAAATTGGGAGGAAGATATATTCAGACGTACAATAGCAATTTTTCACTTTTAATGAACATGGTTACAATAGGGTTTAGATCAATCACCTTTGCCACATCAAAGAATCCTATTGTTAAGAACACAACATAAAGATATTCATAAATACACCTGGATGTCTCCAAACGGTGAAACTTGAGACCATATAGATAATGTCGCTGTCGTTATGGCAGATTTCACTAAGTCAAAATTGTTGTTTTGAGATACAGCGATTTTAAAATTTAATCAAACTTCAGAGGTCTGTTACGCCACAATGATGAACTTTAACTAAATAATTTCTTCTGATCGCACTTCCTAGTTATATTTATCTTCATAATTGTGAAGTTCTTGCCATGTAGATCTGTATTATTTCTTAAAATAACCAAAATAGTGGAGTTAGCGATTTCTGCCTGAAGAAGGAAATCATTTATGTGTGAAATATAAGGCACTGTTTTTATAAATATTTATTTTGTAATGTATTATAATAAACACAATTTGGCAATTGGATTAATGTAAATTATTCAGTTTTCAGTTATTTTGAAAACTAGACAACAAATATGACTATTACAAGTTTTTTTTTTATCTATGAGAACAAAAACATACATTTAAATTACACAGCAAATTAGTTAGCTTTTCAATCCAATGGAAATGAATATATATACAAAATAAAGTACAGGAATGAGCATTTTGGGAATTACTCACAAATATATATTTTTGGCCCAAGACGTCCCAAGAATATGTCTATTCCCCTTAAGGCTTTTCCTATACTTGAACAGAAGTATAAAGACTTGATGTTGCTCTGTGATAAAGGAGTAATTTCAACCTTAGTATCGTTCCTTGCCACACTCAGGAAGAATCGAAGAGAAAAATCTAGAACCAAGCATGGAAAGTGAAAGCGATCCTGGAGATCAAAGAAGCGACTAAGTTATTTTTGGATTGAGTTGAACAGACTATTTGTTGTTTAACTATTTGGAAAGTTTTTTTATCCAAAAAAATGTTGTAATCTTCAAGCTTATAATTGCACAGTTTTCAAAGCGACTAGAATTTTTTTTTATTTCATTGGATTGGAAAGCTAAATAATTTCCTGTGTAATTTAAAATGTGTGTTTTTTGATCTCATAGATAAAAATATACTTGAAATAATCATATTTGTTTAGTTCTCAAAGTAACTGAAAACTGAATCATTTACAATAAACCAATTGCCAAATTGTGTTTATAATAATACATTACAAAATAAATATTTCTAAAATCAGTGCCTTATATTTCACAAAAAAATGATGTCCTTCTTCAGGCAAAAGTCACTAACTCCATTATTTTGGTTATTTTAAGAAATACGAGTAATACAGATCTACATGGCAAGAACTTCACAATTATGAAGAGAAATATAACTAGTAAGTGTGATCAGAAAAAAATTATTTAGTTAAAGTTCATCATTGTGGCGTAAAATACTTCTGAAGTTTGATTAAATTTTAAAATCGCTGTATCTCAAAACAATTTTGGACTTAGTGAAATCTACCAGAACCACCACGAATTATCTTGTACAACATTTTACAAGACACATAAAATAATTTTAAACACGTGGACACTTCGTAGACTGAAAGAAATCCCGATAGAACACAGCACAATTAATTAATATGATAGAAAGGCACACTGGTAAAGTATAATGCAACAATAGTAACTTTTTTTTCCCCTTCATTCTTTTACATCATCATCATCATAAATGCAAGTATTAGGACGTGTGGCCTGTTACGGTCTCAAAGAGGCATTTTCCAGCCAGCGCTTCTTTGCCTTGGGGGCAGTAACGAAGCATGGCTTTTGGAATTCTATGAGACGGTATTCGTTGAAGATGGGCTTTCTAGTTGTTCTGGTAGTTTTGTATATGGTGAAGAATGGGTTCTACATCCAACTCTTCCGTAATTTCCTCATTTCTTCGTGTAGCCTGCTGTACGGCGCATAGGCTAAATCGCATCTCATTGCTGTTATTCGGCTTTCATATTTTCTTCGTATTGTCCATGCTTCACTACCATATCTTAACACTGGTCTTGCGAGAACATTATAAAGCCGTAATCTTGTGTTCTTCTGTATTAAAGATTTACATCTGCTTGATAATGTTTTAAGAAAACACTTACGACAAGCAGAATTAACTAAGTACATTTAGTGATTTCTGCCTGACTAAATAATGTCTAATCTGGACTTGGTGAAAACATTAAGCGTCTATAAATTAGAAAAGGACAGGGATAGCACTTAGTGCTTTTGTCAGACTTTGAAGAATCATTTTCGTTATATTAGTAGGGTACATATCTCAAAACAGCCAAATTTGGGACTTAGTGACTTCTGCTTGAACACCGACGATGTATTAGTGGATTAAAACCTGGCACAGTAGCATCATCTACGTTAGAAAAGTTAGAGGGACAAATTGCAATTACGATCATCATCTGATCAGGGTAAAATCAGAGAACGGTTATCGCATATGAGAGGAATAAACACTAAATATGTTTTCGTACTCAAATGTCACATGTCGGTTTTGTTGCGCAAAGACAAAAATAGCGGCCGCTAGAGCTATTTTTAAGCGTTTTGCTTAAGGTTAACCCCTAATTAATGGTTCGTTTTGATAGTACTCTAAGTCGCTGGCACTATCGTACTAACAAGTTCAAGGCTCTCCTTGCACCCCTATCCTGAGATGTTTTCTAATCATTTTCTGTATGGTTTACCTCCCTCATATCATGATTAATCTTGTTGTCTCACCTCATTCTTGGGCTACCAACTGGAGACTTTCCATCTGGTTATTCCTATATGAAGTTTCCATTAACCTTTTCAAAAAAAATGTTGCTTACTGTTATGTAGTCGTTTACATTTAGGCCTACCTGTTTGTTCGTCACTCATTGACCCAAAAATTTCCTAAGAACTATATATTAAAATAATCATAATACTTTTTCCTCCCTTAAAGCAAGAGTCCATTTTTCGCATTCATATAATTATAACTGGAAGAGTAACAGTTTTATATATTTTCAGTTTAACGATTTTCAGAGAAGTTGTAGTGGCAAAAGTCCCTGTACTGTGCAATAGCATGAATTTCCAGCATTGAATCTATATTTATTTCTATATAATTTACCTTGTAATAATTTTGTTTGTAATAATTTATATTTCCCCACTTTTTGAATTCAGCCACTTCTACAAAATTTCTCTCATTTGTCATTAATTGTCCATTTCCATTATATTGATGCTTAATGAACTCGTCTTACTTATATCGATTGTTATATGTCGAATTTGATTGGAAAACACATTCTCTCTCACACACACACACACACACACACACACACACACACACACACACACACACACACACACACACACATATATATATATATATATATATATATATATATATTTGTTTAAAATAACATAGTAATAAAATAAAAACAGCAGATAAACGGTTAAGTTAAAATAAAGTATCGTCGAAGTTTGACATCTTCATCCTAGCCTCCCAGTAGCGTTCTACTTGTGTGTGTGACTGCAACCCAGGGCATGTTGTAAGGTGATGTCGGTCAATATCTATGTTATTGCGTAGTACAAAGGATGGTGTTTCCATTATGATTAACCCAAGACGAAAAATGTGTTTTGCCAGCAAGTTGTGCTCCGTTGCTAGGCGGAACAATGGAACTGCGGTTCTTCTAGGGTAATCGCATGCTTCTAGAATTGTTTTCTCCACGGTTTATTAAGTGTTCTGGAAGATATTTCATGTAGGTGTTGGGGTGCAGCGTAGACCTACCTCCACGTGATGCATCCTGGAAACGCTTTGCGGCTAAATGGTCTACACTATGGCAAATATATATATATATTCCTGGATTTTTTTTTGTTTGTGTTTAGTAAGTTGGATCGATAAATACTATTTTTTTCAAAAATATTTCGATGGCTACAAATGGCTGCATTCCTGCGGAATTCGTTTAAAAAAAGTGAATTTATTGATCCTAAGAGGAAGATAATAATTTAGGACGGTATCTGTATTTCAAATACAAGAGAATTAATTTTAACGCACTACCAGTTTAGGACAAGACTAATGTCACTTATGAGTCGACGAATTTAACGTTTAAAAGATTGGCCCGTCTCATATTATTTATAACGCAGTTTACTCGCATTTAATCTCTTCCTGACTAAAATTATTACTCACTACTTTGCTAAAACCAACGCCATTATGTTAAAAGCGAAGGTTATCAAATTTTACAATCTATAAAACCTGTCTTTCCTCTGCTTATCTTTCTCTCATCACACATGATGATAATTTTTCAAATTTTGGTGACATCGCTAGCGATAAGCTACATAGCTATATACGATTTGACAGAAAAAAAGAAGAAATATGGATTTGATATTCAATAATAGTTTCTTAATTGGTCAGAAATGTCTGCTACTAAGTTACTCATATCTGAAGATTTATGAGAATATAAATATAGGGTGTAAGTAAATTCCCATTACAGATTTTGATGACGTGCAGTGCGGACCAAGACCTTACGTTTAGCATATAAACTCATGTCCGGAAACATACCGTTTTCCCGCTACACACAAAATACCACAACACGCATTTAATTCTCCCTCATTTTCGGAGTCAAAGATCCTGCATGTTCTACTGACTTGACTCCACTACACTACTACCTGTGGGGTCACATGAAATTCTTGATTTACAAGACAAACCCACATTCAAAGGGTGAAGATTTCTCTCAGTCATCAATTATATATATATATATATATATATATATATATATATATATATTATTTTTTATAGAATTGAGGCCCCTATGGCGTCCCAGGAAGACCCACCGGTACGGATTATGGCTGCGGCGGATGTTGCAAAACCAAGGATTTGTGATCGTATGTACTAGAAGGTGGTACGGAGGTACCGGTGGTCGTTACATCTAGCCCTTCTTGTAAGTAGAGCCAGACGACAAGAAACAAGCATGGGAGAGAGAAAGACAGAGAAAGAGAGAGAGAGAGAAGAGAGAGAGAGAGATAGAGAGAGAGAGAGAGAGAGAGAGAGAGAGAGAGCAACGTGTGTTGTATTTTGCGTATAGCGGGAAAACGGTACGTTTCCGGACATGAGTTCCTATGCTAAAAGTAACCGTCCTCAAAGTCTGTATATACATCCTGTATATAAACCAAAATGCATGGAGTACTTTATCTTGTAATACTTCGACAACTCTAATATGCATGTTTAAAGGTTGTCTAGATATCAGTAAGAAGCGCAGATACAAGGGTTATTTCATAAGCATGGCAACTATTTTTTATTAGCCAATAAAGCTGCAGGAAACAAAATTCAGTATATACAAGTGAGAGAGAATCATTGGAATGTCCTTCACAGTGATGGTACAAAAGTGGAATCCAGATACAGCAGCATATGGGTAAAGCACATTGAAAGATACGTAAATAGAAATCATTGTTTTACTTCTATTACGTACATTCGAAGAAAAAAATAATAATATTCATATAACCTAGAGCTAAAACCCTTCAAAATAATCCTCCAGGGCCGATACACATTTTTGCCAATGATGAGGAAGGTGTTGAACACCATCAGCTGTTTGTGATGTGTCTATGTTCACCATTCTTCGTTGAAACACTGTTAAGATATCCTGTTTGCAAACTGCTTCAAATGCAGCAGCATCTTCAATTATTATCTTGAAGAACATTCCAGTGACTCTCACTTGTTTATGCTGAATTTTGTTTCCTGCAGCTTTATTGGCTGATAAAAAAATAATTGCCATGACTTATGAAATGAACCTCGTATTATTGTATATTTCTAATTGATAAAATATATATGAACATGCGCTGTAAATGTCTAGGATATAGAGATTTTTTTCTATTTCTAAGCGCACTAATTCGATCAAATAATGAATTTAATTAGATTATTATTTTATTTAGCAGGTTTCATAATGTTTCCACACCACCTTCCTGCATCAAATTAATCTATTCTCATTCTCCTCCACATTTCTCTATCATTCCAATCTCCATCGTCAAATCATTTTTTTCCGCATGCTGCTAAATACACCATAATGCACCTTATTTTGGTCGTCCCCTTCTTTTTCTGCCAGGTGGCACTCAGTCCACTATTTTTCTTGGGAATCTGTCTTCTGTCATTCTTTTTACTGGTCATATCATTTGTTTGTTTTTTTTACAAAATGAATAATACTGATCTAAAGCAACTAAAATGGTATGGGCATATTAGGCGAATGGAGAATCAAAGATTACAAAAAAATAATGAAATGGACACCATCAGGAACGAGAAGGAAGGGACGACCAAATCTCACGTAGATCCAAGGGATTAGAGAAACTTTGAAGGACTGGGAAATAGAGGAAGAAAAGATGTGTTATAATAGAGACGAATGGGAGAAAATTATAAAGCGGAATTGAAGACAAATCATTAGTGCCGAAAAATGTATCAACATTGTTAAAACCGGAAATATATATAATAATACTGAACTTTGAACACTCACATTTTGTTTAATTACAGTGTTTCTTATTTTATTTTCATTTTAAGTTATCATAGATTTATGGCATATAAAAGAACATCAATCCTAAAATAAAAGGCGCATCCGTACAAGTTTTCGGTCATTTTACACCCAGATTTGAATTGCGACAATAATAGTTTGAGCTGTTAGAAAGCAACGCTAAATAAAACATTAACTGCATTCAAAAGGCTCCGCAACTACATTAAAAATGTACATTATCTCTTGCACGAGGCCCATAATTCCAGATTCAAGCTATGCTAGTGAACAAGGAATTTATAACTGTCTCGGTGGGATTAATGGCATAACGGTAAAATTAGATTCTCACAGTGGCCAAGTCTCATTAGTACAATAATATACACACTAGCTACATTCTCACCCATCAATTACAAAGCAAACTGTTTAAATCCATAAGAAATAAGCAAAAGGAGAGTATTTTTGTGTTTCAATTAATAACAGGTATACTTGCTTCAGAGTACAATACAGAAAGTTTCTCACGGTACATCTTTTAAAATTTAACAGAAAACAAGGAATCCTGTATTTAATTTCTTCAGATGTAATTCAAGTCTAATTTGTGGAAAAATTCATCATTTATTGTTAATACGAAAATATACAATAAGAATGGCACACGAAGTAGGGTTTCAGTTTTATGATCATTATTATTTTTACAGCGGATTAAAGGAAAGATATGAACATATCGTCTGCTATTATTTTTTTTACTAGAGCATAGAAGTCAATATCAATAAAATTAAATGTATGGTCGCATATACAAATACGCTATCAAATGGAATGGACATAATGACAACTGAGCTAATATTTGAAAAAGAGACAAAATTAAAAAAGAAGCAATAATTTGTCTAAAAAATGTACGAAACTAAATATAGGCCTATAACGAATTGTCATGGTATAAGACATTACATTTTATTGTACCTTATGTTATTTCCTCCTCCTACTTTTTTTCTTCATTTCGTGGTTTAGGCCGAAAGGCTTGTTCCGGCCTCATTCCATCTCACTCTTGGTCGTTCAGGATTAGTTGTCCTCTTGGTTTACACGACGGAATTCCTTTCAGTATTTTCCTATAGTCCATTCTTTCCAAATGGTCCTTGCAAGTACGTCTATATTCATCTATTTTTAAATGTATTGCAATTATATTTAACTTGTTTCTATTGTTTTATTTTACTTAATTTTGGATATCCTAATAATGATCTATAAATATAATTTCTGGCTTGAATACGGCCATAATATATTTTTCTTTATTTTCTAGTAATCGATGTCATATTATGTCACTACATATAATTTCATTTCAGTGTCTATTCACGTTGTTCTCAGTATTATTTTAATTGTTCCGCACATAATTTGATATGCATTCAATTTTTTTTGCCACATATGGAAATACATTTATTTATTTATTTATTTATATTACCTGATGGAGTTAAGACCGCAGTCTTCTCTTCCACTTCACCAGAGTTAAATTATACATACAATACGAATTATGATAAATGATACATAATAGATAATTATAGACTACACAATATAAAGTCCACAAGGGAAAGGAAGAAAAAAAGTAATAATAATAATAAGAATAATAATAACAACAAAAATTATAAAAATAATAGTCTCTAATTAGATTAAGTAATTGACTTGGTAAAGAAAGTTTAAAATATAAAGGAATAATAAAAGCATACATGGAACGCGGTTATATATTATATTGTGTAAGGAAATATGAAGTGCGTTTCTTTTTAAACTGTTTTTGAGTCGGGCAGTCCTTATAGCCTATAGAGGGGAGGGAATTCCAGATTCGGGTGGTTGAAATAAGAAATGATGAGGAATAGTGATATGTTCGATGTAGAAGAACAGCTAGAGTTAAATTTTCTCTCGATTGTGTGTTCAAGTTATGGTGGGAGGATAGCGAATGAAAGCGAGTAGAAATATAAAGGGGTGATGAGGTGGACAAAGTATTGTGTAAGAAGTAGAGGCAATGTATATTTTGCCTGTCTTCCAATCGGAGCCAAGACAGCATTTCAAATAATGGATTTATGTGGTCTGATTTACATAGGTTGTATATGTAACGTGCACAATCATTATCTTGTTATATCTTATGTTATTTTAAATAGCATAATATAAAACTTTAAAGAAACCTGATTTCATTTAACTGTTCTATATCTGAAATGAAAAGTATCTTCTGAACAACTGGCATCACCTAAGTAAAAAAAAAAAAAAAACAAATAATGGTCATTTCCTGCATGTTATACAATCTGGAGTTTCTTACCTATGCAGGGGGAAAACTTACTTCAATATACTTGAGTTTAATCACCTAAAGATTTTTTTAAATAAAAAGTACATTAAGCATGCCATGTTTGTTACAACACATTACATAAAATTAATACATTTTAAAAATGGAAATTTTAAGACCAACGTAGCATGATTTTTGTTCACGTCAGATTGACTACATTATCATTAAGATACAGGTGTACCAACATATGTCACTAATTCAAGCATGTAGGCGTTAATAATAGGCCTACTCTTAAGTATAATGTTGTATAATCTTATTGTTAGGGTTGGAGAAAAAACTCTAATAGCCTGTTTAGATAATTCTAAACTGTTTATAATGCATACACTTATAATAATTTGTAAATAAGGGTTCGCAGTTGGTTGAAGCATGTTGCTAGTAGCATGATTTAAGTTCATATCCTTACGTCATCCCGCCTATGCAATGAAGTGGACTTCAATTAAGGGAATCTTGTATGCAGTATTGCCAATTCCAAAATTAAAAACTAACATTAGACACTCATAAAAACCCACCACACAGTATAGCATAAAACCAACTAGACGTTTTGTTTTTCCCTTCACATTTTTTTTTAACTTTCCAAAAAGTATGTTGATTTAATATAATAAATAGTATAAATAAAAATTTAAAACTTACAAATAACAATTCGTCTGCAACGATTGCTATAATGGTTACAATTACTGTAAACATGACATCATCATTCAAAGACTCTAAAGTACAACAAACGTAAACATAAAAACAAGATTTCTCATTACCCTACGTCAGGTGACATTAGTTAGTGTACTCTCAGAAACATTCTTACTTGTTGAGAATAAAACAAGAAGTATTTATTTGTACTTAGAAAACATTGCTGTTTGCATTTATGCACTGACAGCTCTGAACTGACTACTTTTCTATGTAAGTAGTATAATTTGACACTTTTTCGAAAAAAAAAAAATATAATGACGGACTATATCTGTTAGTTCATGCCAATTCTTATTCCACGAATAATAACAATATATATTGCACACAGCTGTAGTAAGTAAAACAAGCATTCGACTGTCTATCGCCTCGTTACGTTTATGTGAATATCATGTAATTAACGAAGAACTGACTCACAATATCCCATGTCAATACAGTTAATATTATAACTGAACCAATAATCAAAATACGGAAACGTTTTGTTTGTTTACAAAAAAAGAGCAATTCTACACCATGCCCATTTTAATGTCAAACATGTATTCAACCAGTAAACCAAGATCATGAATTCACATTTACTAACTCTATCCTATGATATAGGCCTATACAAGTGCGAGAACGCTATTTTTTTCCTTTAAATACTGTACGAGCATTGAACAAATAAAGGTCAAAGAAATAAAAATTTCAATCAAACGTTTTCAACAGGAAACAAGTTAAAAAAAACTGACACAGTTCACCGTTACTAGCTCTATCATACCATGTTTAGTTGTGTACAAGAATGACTTTTTTTTCTCTTTAAAATACTCCATGATCATTGAAACAAACACGGGTCAAAGAAATAAAAAATGCAGTCAGAAGTTTTTAACAAAAAACATATTAAAAAAGAACAGGTGGCATACTAAACAGGCCCATCGATATAGGTAAGAGCATCATATACAGGTTTAATCAAACAAAAACTTAAATAAAAATGATCGCCCTTCACTTTTGACTCAGTCAGAAAAACAGTCAGACTGTTTTAAAAGTGAAGTAACCCTCAACATTAGTTTAATCAAATAATAGTAAAACTTAAAGTTTTATATGATTTTCATATTTATTAAAATATAAATTCGTAACAGCTGTTTCGGTACCTTCTTCAGACATGTTTACAATAATAACAAAACTCAAAATTAAAATCTATAAGATTAGAGTTGAAGTGGAAAGTCAAACTGTAAGTATAGGCCTATTAGTACACAAACCATATGACATATGTTTCATGAAACAAGGTACAATGGTCGCACCCTCCGGGTAGGGTCGAGGGTTGAGATGAGATGAAACCTCTTATATAGAGGTCTGTGAATGACATAGGCGCCGGCCGACCACGCCTGGCGGACCATCACAGGGGTAGATGAATCAAATGAAACGAAAAATGGATGAGAGGAGTATGAAGAAATGGTGTAATGAAATTGTGGCCAGGGGAAAACGAGAGAAATACCGAGAAAACCTGCCTAAGCTCCGTTTCATTCACTACGAAACCCACTTGGAGAGACCGGGACTCAATCTCGGGGCCCCAGCGGCGAGAGGCGAACGTCTAACCGCTTGCGCCACGGAGCCGCCTAAAATTATGGTTAAGCAAGGTTAATAGAAAAGAAAATCTAAACTTGTTAAAGAGCATATTAATGACAGTCATGATTACTGGCAGATAGTTATTGTCACAGAAGAAAATAAATTTAACATTTTTAAATGATATGGACATAGAAACGTGTAGCACAAAAATACGCAGAACTTGCAGAGAGAAACCTCACAGCCACAATTAGACATTGTTGAAAACGTGGAGGCCTATTGGTTTGGCGCTGTATGAATGCTAATAGAGTACGTGACATTTGTTTCACTGGTGATATCATAGTAAACAAATTATATATCAACTCTTGAAGTCGCACTTAGATACTGTGTAGTCGATATGACTCCCGGTTCAGCCTACGGGTTCGTGGACCAACAGTTGGGTCACCAGGAAATGAGTGTACTGAAGTCTCACACTGAAGGGCTTGGTGGGGAAAGCCTCGCAGGCTCACAACGGCGACAGGATGCGTCCCTGAATGGCCGAACAGGAGAAAAGTCGGTGGATCTGCGATGCTTGATGCAAAGCAGTCCTCCCGGCTAAGCTCGTGATACAGTCCTTGCCCCCCAAAATATTCATTCCAACCTCCATCAAAAGATTTTGATGAATTATACCCTAACTGTAAAGGAAAGAAAAAAACTTCAATTGTAGAGATATAAGATATATTTCGTATAGATCCTAACAATTGAGAGAATTTCAACAAATAAATGTATCAATTGAATTTCTAAATTAAGAGAGTTATCTGTGGGGACGAGAGGGCTGATGTACTAGCTACCTCAACCAATAGCACTAGGTAGAGTAAGTAGCTCAACCAGTAGAGTGCTATGTATTAGCGCTAGGTATCCCAAGGGGTGGCGGTGGGTGACTTACTGATGATTACATATTCACCCAAGACAACATTCCAATCTTTCTGGCCACAGTGGTTGTTGTACAACACCCTTAATTGGATGCAAACTTCACCAATATAATATCGCCGGATATTAAACTAATAGAACATTTGTGCCATTATTTGGGGGAAGAAACACGAACTCGCATGATTTCAATTAAAACTGATCTGAAAAAAACAAGATTTGAAAAATGGAAAAGATCGCCACTAAAAGAACAGAAAATTCGTCAAATCAACCAAAACAAATTACAAAAACTCATAAAGAACAAATAAGTGGCTATCCAGTATTAAGGTTGAAAGTAAGAATTCAAATTTAGATTTACTTTCTTAATTAAATTCTTGTTTGAGGTGAAATTATACATACTTAGGCCTATTATATATTTCCTTTCAATAAATGGAAGAAGGTACAGTGTACCGAAACAGCTGTAACTAAATTATATCTTAATAAATATGAAAATCAAATCAAATTGTAAGTTTTATTTGTATTTAATTAAATAGAAGAATTATGTAGATTTTCTGTTTGGTTGTAAAATGTACAATAACTGGATATACATACACTATGGTATTGTTATTTTTCTGCTACCTATGTATATAGAACGTGAAATCAGTACTTAATTGAATACATGTGAAATCGTACACTTTATACACAAAAAAAAAAGGTAAAATATGTTCTCTTCCTTCTCATCAATGATCCATATATAATCACTATAGTGGTACTTCGTCCTTTTCTTCGATATAGTTGTTCTGTGTTTACATTGATGAAAAACCGGAGCAAGAACTGATCACTGTTGTATAACATAAATGAATAAAACGACTATTCGCCGTATGACAACCGCATTCCTAAGCTCATATATAGTTTCTTTTTCGTTATTTTATTCATAATTTGTAAACAGTGTCCGGCGTAATGCTATATTGAGAGATGAGATGAAGCTCCTATTATCAAAATATTTTTAAAAAACTAGAGCACTTGCTGACTAGACTTATCGCACTATCGAAGGGGCAGAAGAAAATAAATAGGTTACATGATAATGGAGACGTGTTGAAGTGAAGATTTAGCAGGTAAAATATGGAGAAATCTCGAGAAAACCTGCTTCGTTCCGATTCGTCTACCGTGAACACCACATGGAGTGACAGAGACTACCAACTAGTCCTAACTCTATAAACGTCCCTTTTTTCTCTCCGTATTTCTAAGTAAACCGTGACGCTAGAATGCAATAATTCTTTGTGTACAAGAACAGATGAATCGATCAGTTAATTATAATTTTTCTCAGAATAATACCTGATATTATGTCAAGTGACATAGATCAGTAACTGGTTGGTCATAATTGCTAATAAGACCATCTAGGCTTCATTACTAATCATCGTGCCTCAAACCATGTATGTAGATGAAAACATGGACCACTGGAATGTTATCTGCCTGAATAACACTAAATTACCTAATTAGATGGGAACTACATAAGCTACTTGATCACAGTCAGTAGCTACCGACGACGCTGGACGAATGCTGATGTCAAAAGCGTCGGAAAACAACAGTTAATAGCACATACACTTCTGCTCATGTTGGAAGCCGGTTTCAGAAAGGCTACAGTTCTTAAAAGTTAATAAAAATAACCTAGTTTAGGACGACCTGCCAGGTATGCATTTAAATATTTTATTTTGTTACTTTATTATTTTATACATTATTACAACTGATGTTGTTTCTCTGTTTCTAATTTCCATATCCCCCTCTCCATCCAGTCCATTTCATCCAATCCCCGTCCTTTTATGGATATAATTCTTCCAGCAGGATTTAGGACGTCCCAATCTCTTTCTACTTTTATAGTAAGAGGATCCATTATAAGCTAATTATTACACTAGAGGCTCTGCATAGGATTTAGAGCAGGATATTTTGCAGGTCATTCCATTATATGTATCCCATTCTGCAGAAACCATTCCCATGTGTAGTTTGCAACATGAACAGAAGCATTATCCTGTTGGAATATCCAAACTGCACCTCCAATCGTCTCCCTATAAGGTAAAACATCAAGATAGTCAGTTGCATTCATTCGGTCCGTAGGGAAGGCTATATTTGTTTTAGTCCCCATAACCAAACGCTGCCCAACCATTAATGATATTTCCATATTGCCGTAGGCCTATTGAAAATATCTGCTCACCTTTCCGTATATCATCCCAATATTAGACTGATTTAACCGGCCTTCTAAATTGAATCTTTTCTCATCACTAACAATAGCTACTTGTTTCCATTCGGACTTCCAGGTCATGTATTGGTTTGCTCAGGCTACTCGTCGTTTCTTGTGTATTTCGGTCAGTCGAGGCTGCCTTCTTTCTTTTTGTATATCAATAATTTGCTTCGAGCCATCATTATAGATAGACTTGTGCACATTAGTGTTGGGATTTTGAGCTAATCTTTCCAGGGCAGTGCCATCTGCCCTCAGTCCTTTAATAACTAACCTCTTCTAAAGGAGTGTACATTTACGTGGCTTTCCAGGAGACTTTATTGTACTATATTTCCGATCGTGCTTCAAAAAAACTATTCACCACCCATGGGGATGTGTCAATCTTCCGTGCTATTTCTCTAGACGATAATTCTTCGTCCTTATAATCGAGCATTTGCCCTTTCTCCACATCTGACATTCCTGGCTTTTGTCCCATTGCCTTAAACATTTGAAACTAACCCAAAAGTGTCCCCTCTACAGTGAACACCGACAGAACAGGGAATAAGAGAAGTATGACTTATTGGTGGAATTGGTGGTTGTATAATTATTCAATAGGTGTTGTATCAATTTGTAACAATAAATTGAACCCGGAGTTGTATTATCAGACAAAAGAAAGTGTCATTGATTATGCAATGTTATTGTGTACACATTATAGCCTCCATACATCCTACAATAAGTTGTTACAGATTATTCTGTAATTTCTTTTATCAGTACAGGCTCGAAAAAATGGGTGGTTATATCATTTTGAAACGCACCTTAATAACTAAACATAAGAATTTCTGTCGAGCATGACATGGTTTTGTTTGATGTGGTGATAATTTATAGTGGTATAAAACAATTAACCATAACTCAAAAGACATTAGGTCCAACTGAAGGAACATTTGTATGCTTCTTTTCTTGGACACTACTTCAAAATGTAAACACTGGAACTTTCAGAAACTCTGTAGACATGCCGAACTTTCTTATCAGGTTATGGGAATATAAAATTAGAATTAAGGCACATTTAATGCAAAAATTATTGAATATTAAAATAAAAACCAAAACTTACTGTACTTTTATTTTACAGCATCTGAAGAAAACGTATTTTGAATTATAGCCTCACCTGTAACAAAAGATACAAATATTATTATTAATAATATTAATAATAATAATAATACATTGCTGAAAAACAGGCAATGGATTTAAAAATCACACATACAGTTAAACAAGGTTAAAGCAGAATATTTAGGTCATTTATACTTTAGTGAAATTAGATTTTACTTTAATACGAATTATTCAAATAATATTTCTTTCTTTTTTAGAAAAAAGTGTCAATGTTCTAAATTCTTAATGAAAATTCTAATTAGAATGTCTAGATTTCTATTGGCTAAAAATTATCATGGTATATTTCAAAATAAACGGTTGCAACCGACTTGAAAAATAGAAAATTTGCAAGTAATGGCCAATCACAACAAAGATAGAAGTCATATTACTATAATAATATCTATTTTTGAAAATTATTTTAAGTCAGTCAGCATTAGATAGTCGGACAGGTAATACATGTACACTGTAGTGATAGTTAACCAGAACAAAGAGAATAACTCGAGAATCAATATCCTCGAAGAAATCGAAATATTAAAAGAATCCAAGAACGTACATTTACTTACTGAAAAGACACCCAGTGACCTGCATCCTTTACAAAATTCTGACAAGTAACATTTAGTATCATTTCATAGGCTATGCGGAAGATGGAATATGTTTCCGAAAGGCCTTCAGAATAATTACAGCATTTCATATAGCTGATGACTATTGAGATCTCAGTTACCAATTCTGTAATTTTAACTTTTAATGTATCTTATGTCGGCATCAGTGGTTTAATGATTACGTTTCTTGCCTCTAGTCCCAAGGACCATGGGTTCAGACCAGTCGGGCTCAATGGATAGAACATTCTAAGAGACATGTCCTCCGAGAAGGATTTTGAGCTGTGAATCCCGAGTCTGAAAATTTTCGGACTCATAAAAGAACGTCAAGCCTAAAAGAGTGCATATGAGGAAAATGTAACCGACTTCCCCCATGCAAGTAATACCGTTGTGGCCAACTAGATGTTTCATTTATACGAAGTTCTGACATCAGTAGGGAAATATGCATAATTAAATAATGCTTGGGGAGCACCCATGTCTGAATGAGGGTCGATGGGATATATACATACAATGTATTTTATAGGAGATATGTTGCAAATTTAAGGTTTAACTACTCGTAAATACTATAGCCTATAAATAGAATAAACACATGTCGGCCGCAATGGACTAGTGGTTATGTTCCTTGCCTCTGGTTCCGAGGGTCGCAGGTTTAAACTCGGTCGGGGTCGATTGATTTTTTAGGGTGGAAAAATCCGAGGAGCTAATCCTCCGGGAGGGACTTCAAGCCGTGGGTCCCAGTTCTGAAGATTTTCAGGTTCGTAAAAGAAATTTGCGCCTGAATAAAGAGGCTCTCTACGCAAAGTTTAGCGAGCTTCTTCATCCTAATAATAAATTAGTTGTCTCATTGGGTCGGTATTTTAACCGCATACCATTCGTAACATATTTAGGAAAATAAGCGTGACCAAATATATTTGGTATAGTAACTCATAACTAGGGCAAGGATTTTAATGCACTAAAAGTTAAGATTGCAACACAGTATATATATTATTCAATTGTTTCTGTGTGAAACCAAGACAAAAGATAGAAGTCTAACTTCTTATTATTCAATTGTTTGTATTTGAAACTAGACAAAAGACAGTCAGAAGTCTAACTTTTCATTATATAATTCAACTGTTTGTATGTGGAACTTAGACAAAAGACAGTCAGAAGTCTTACTTTTAATTATAATATATTACAATCTTAACTTCTACTGAAATAAAATCCTTGCCCTATTCATAACAAAGGAGAGGTTAATACCCAACATTGGGCTGTTACGCCATTGTAGCAGTAGTAAAATAAACACAGTATATCCATCTGACTTCTGTTCTACTGGAATTAACATTATCACCTTAAACTAATAATGTTATCTAATACAAGAAACAAAGTATAGTGTTAACATCAATACGTCTCTTTGATTTGACAACAGGTGATTCATGGAACAATCGTTGGTCGGCGTTTTCTAGTAAACGCAAAGGCTGCTGTGACAAGTTATGAATATATAACAAACCCACATCTGTATGGAAATTATGAAATACATTCCTCAACGTTTATGTGAACACAGAAAACGGTTTTTTCGGCACATAAAAACAAGCGATGCAGATATGAATACTAAGAGTTACACCCACTGAATGTGTAATAAATAACACAGTATTAGAAATAAATTAAACCTGGCATGAGCTTGTGAGTTACAACACATATTAAGGGTCCTGTACACGCTTAAATGTGTAATTTATGAAGTCTAAGTAAAAGAATAATCTTGGGAGGCCTTAACTACAATATGTTTGTGCGAGGGCGACAGAGACACATGCTAAACGACGCTGTGAACACTAACGCATACAACATTACAAGCGATAACATCTGTCAAGTCTTCAACATTTCATCATATATTTGTTTCAACAAATAGATAATGGATATAGGCTGACTTACAACAAGAAAGAAACCGTTTAGTTAAATTGTGCAGAGAGATTAACTTATGGTTTTTATGTATTTTAAAATACCTTTTCAAGATTCTTGGCCGTGTCTTGCAGTGTTGTCTTCTCTCCATGCCCGATGCGGAAATTTTAGATTTAGACCGGATTTTCTGCATTAGAAATGACGGACGACAAGATCAAGGATGAATTCTATGAAGAATTAGAATGCTTATTTGATAGCCTTTCACGATATCATATGAAAATTGTCTTAGGAGATTTTAATGCAAAAGTGGGGCGGGAAGATATATTCAAACCAACAATAGGCAAATTCAGTCTTCATGAAGATAGTAACGACAACGGGGTTAGATTAGTCACATTTGCCACATCAAAGAATCTCGTTGTTAAGAGCACAACATTTCAGCATAAGGATATTCATAAATACACCTGGACGTCCCCAGATGGAGAAACTCGGAACCAGATAGATCATGTATTAGTGGATAAACGCTGGCACAGTAGCATCATTGATGTTAGATCAGTTAGAGGGACAGACTGCAATTCAGATCATCATCTGGTCAGGGTGAAAATCAGACAACGGCTATCGCTTATGAGAGGAACAAACGCTAAAGATGATTCTGTAAAATATGAATTAAAAAACTTGAAAATGATGAAATGCGGCAAGAATACCAAATCAAAATTTCTAATAGATTTGAAGTACTGGAATCTTCAGATGACAATGTGGCAAACGAAGAAGAAACTGATATAAATAAAGAATGGGAGGCTATAAGAGATACTATTAAATTGTCAGCATTAGAAAGCATTGGTTGTTTAAAAAAGAGGCAAAACAAGAAATGGTTTGATGAGGAATGTGCCGACATTGTAAAGAAAAGAAAGCTAGCAAAAATTAAATGGTTACACGAGCCAAATGAGGTAAATTTAGAGCAGTTGGGTAGTGTTAGACGGGAAACCACCAAGTTACTAAAGAGTAAAAAGAGGGAATATTTGAGAGAGAAGATTAATGATCTTGAAATGAATGCAAAAAATAGGAACATTAGAGAATTATATCAGGGAATTAGTATAGAGAAGAAAGGGTTTCAGGCTAGAACAAACATAATTCGGAATGAAAATGGGGATATGATTGCAGATTCCAATAGTATATTAAATAGATGGAAAAGTTATTTTAATCAGGTATTAAATGTACATACAGAACAGGACATCGAGGAGGATAAGTTACAGACAGCAGAAATGTTAGACGCAGAACCAAGTTCATTAGAGGTTGAAATGGCGATTGAAAAATTGAAGATGTATAAAGCATCAGGTTCAGATGAGATCCCAGCAGAAACTGACAAAATCAGGGGGAGAGAAATTGATGGACAAGATACACCAGTTGCTTAGTATGATTTGGGAAAAAGAAGCTCTTCCAGATGAATGGAAGGAATCAATTATCATACCAATTTATAAGAAAGGAGATAAAACTGATTGCAACAACTATAGGGGCATTGCATTACTTTCAACTTCGTACAAAATTCTAACAAATATATTAGTAAGCAGACTTACTCCCTATATTGATGACATTCTAGGAGATCATCAATGTGCATTTAGAAGAAACAGGTCTACAACAGATCAGATTTTTAGTATAAGACAGATTTTAGAAAAGAAATGGGAATATAATGGTACTGTACATCAACTATATGCAGACTTCAAAAAAGCATATGATTCAATTAAGAGGGAGAAGTTATATAGTATCCTGCTGGAGTTTGGAATTCCTAAAAAGTTAGTTAGACTTATACGAATGTGTCTAAATGGCTCAACGAGTAGGGTGCGTGTAGGCAAACAGTTTTCAGACACTTTTGAAATCCAGAATGGGTTAAAGCAAGGAGATGCACTATCTCCTCTACTATTTAATTTTGTACTAGAGCATGCCATTAAATCTTTGGAGAATGAGGAAGGCTTACAACTCAATGGTATTAATAAGCTGTTAGTTTATGCTGATGATGTAGTACTACTGGCCGATAGCGAGGAGATACTAAAGGCCAACACGCACACACTATTGAGTAACACTAAGAAATTAGGACTGGAAGTAAATATCATTAAAACTAAATATATGGTCACACGTAGAAATACATTATATAATGGAAATGGACAGCTAATGACAAATGAGGGAAATTTTGAGGAAGTGGCTGAATTCAAATACCTAGGAACAATAATCACAATAGGAATGAGATGCACAAAGAAATTAAACATAGGCTCAATTCTGGAAATGCATGCTATTATGCATTGCAGAGACTTTTGATGTCCCAACTCCTTTCAAAAAACGTTAAGCTGAAAATATATAAAACTATTGTTCTACCAGTTATATTATATGGGTGCGAAACATGGACTCTTACTTTAAGGGAGGAAAGGAGATTACGAGTATTTGAGAATAAAGTTCTTAGGAAAATTTTTGGACCAAAGAGAGATGAACAGACAGGTGAATGGAGAAGACTACATAACAATGAACTACATGGTCTTTATAGGAAGCCAGATATAATAAGAACAGTTAAGTCCCGTAGACTGCGATGGGCAGGACATGTTGCGCGTATGGGGAATGAAAGACGTGCATGGAAACTTCTTGTAGGAAAGCCAGAAGGAAAACGCCCAGTTGGTAGACCAAAAATGAGGTGGGAGAACAACATTAACTATGATTTGAGGGAAGTAGATTATACAGGGAATGATTGGAAAGCATTAGCTCAGGATAGGGATGTATGGAGAGCTTATGTCCGTGCGGCCATGAACCTACGGGTTCGATAGTGCCAGTGAGTAAGTAAGTAAGTAAGAAATGACGGACATCCATCCACTGAAACTTAATTTTTGCAGTTTTCAAAATTTCTAAAATATTTACATTTTTGGTGAAAACGCCAAGACTTCGAATTATTCTGGATGGGAAATTTTCGATTTAGACCGGATTTTCTGTATTCGAAATGCCGGACACACCCTCTAGACTTAATTTGTGCAGTTTTCAAAACTTCAATTTTTTTTTTCATTTCTGGTAAAACACTGGGATAAACGATCGGGAAATTTTCGATTTATACCTGATTTTCTGCATTAGAAATCCCGGACAGACAATCTGGTCTCAATTTTTGCAGTTCTCAAAATTTATAAAATTGTAACATTGTTGGTAAAAATACCAAACTAGAGTCTTGGAATACTCGATCGGGTAATTTTCGATATATACCGGATTTTCTATATAAAAAATCCCGGACACATCCTCTATACACAATTTTTACAGTTTTAAAACTTTCCTAATTGTTTTACCTTTTTTGATAAAAACATCTCCTGAAGATGTCACCCACAGTAGGTGTGAAACGTCGAGAAGACAACACTGTAAGACAGAGCCAAGAATCCCAAAATATATTTTAAAATACATAACGATAGCCAATGACAGTTTCCTGCATTACTTTATGGAAGCGTTGGGTAATGACCAAAAAATTACAAAGTAGAATACAAAGTGCAGAAAAGAATTTCCTTAGAAGAACAAAAGCTTCACAAGAATGGATTGGATAAAGAATGCAGATATAAGAACAGAGTTTTAACTCCATTGAACGAGAAAATCAAAGAATAGAGAGAGAAATGGTTTACACATGTAGAAAGAATGAATGTAACAAGATTACCAAGAGCAACATTCAACTACAAGCAAAGAGGTTCAAGGAATGTAGGACGGCTAGTGAAAAGATGGACAGAACAACTGTGAGGCGAAACAGGCAATTTTTGCCTAGATCGTGAAGCGAAGAAGAAGAAGAAGAAGAAGAAGAAGAAGATAACGATAGCCGTGAAAGTCTTAATCAATATATTATGGTTTTTAACTTGTTTTAACAATTCCACCAGGTTGTCTTAATGGCTTTTCTGGTATTCTCTCCTGGTACTGGTGGAACTGTAATCCACTTCTTAAGCTGGGGTGCCTGAAGGCGGAATTACGTTACCCCGATATGATGAATGATGATGAGGCGCCAGGAGAGTCCTTAAACCTGAACTTAACCTAAATCCAGACCTTGGATGACCACAAGACTAATACCCTTCAAGAAAAAATGCCTATGGTCTGACCGGGAATTGACCCCGGAATGTTAACACGCTTTAACAACGTTTAACAATGTTGTAAGACACTTTAATTAATACGCTAATTAATTGTATAATTGAATAAAAATTGCTGATTGAATAAACTAGAATAACAAAGCTAGTAAATATTTGACATGGAGAAATTATCTAATTTATCATTTTGTTGTATAAAACACGAGTGTGAATTTATTTGGATAGATCTAATTAAATAATTATAAATAATTTTAATTTAATTTACAACTTAATGCTGGGGTTATTATATGAAGATGGCTACAGATCAAAACATGTTACTAAAGACCGAATGTCTGTAAAATTCCTATCGTAGTGAAAGTCCAGTTTAAAATCATATATATATATATATATATATATATATATATATATATATATATATATATAAGAACGTCAAGGAATTTGAAATTAATGGCCGATCTAGTCAGTCTGACATTAATTTTATCAATAGCATGACCATAATTAGAAATATGTTGAGCAATCCCGGATTAGTCAATTCTATTCAACTGCAAATGGGCAATATGCTCTTTAAATCTAGTTAAGACAGATCTTCTTGTTTGCACAACATATTTCTTATCACATTTTTTACATCCGATTTCATAAATACCGGATTAAAAAAAAACAACTATCATTAGGATTTCCAAGGATGTTATGTAACGAAGGACCGGTAGTATAAACTAATTTAATATCTAATTCTTTAAATATCTTGTTCAAACTTCTTGTCAAAGAGGGAGCATACGGTATTATGACAAAATTGACTTTATTAATACAAGAATGGAAGGTCGTAGAATCTCTGGTCATTTTTTTTAATTTGAACTTTTAAATTTAATTATAACTCAAGAACACACACATGCTTTTCTTAACCTTTCAGCTAATTTATGCCAAGAGGATCGGAATAAGTAGATCACTGGGCAACGCCGGGTAATCAGCACGGGGTGTCAAAAATAATAAAGATATAAATGTATATATATATATATATATATATATATATTTATTTATTTATTTATTTAATTTATTTGTTCAACTAAACGCAAAGTGCATTATCATTTATTTAGGCGTAGCAGCGCACGCCGGGTATTGGTTAGTGTTGCATAAAAATCATAATCATACAAGGACAAGAAGGGCTTCCTTGGACGAGTAATCAACTCAATACCAGGGTTACCTCCAACATATTGGGCAGATTCTCCACGATGTGGAAGCTGGACAATATCTGCATGATCAAATATCGTTGACCGCAGCACCATCTACAAGAGCTACTTGTCAATGGAATTCCCTGACTGTAAAGATCGGGGTACTAAAGAGGATATGGCAGTTTACTGGTGGAAGACGATGCCCGGACAGCTCGTTCTCCCCAGGAGCAAGACGTGTTGATAGAAACACACCATTTCTGGAGGACACCTGGTAGTGAATAAAACCCTGGACAAAGTTGGTGGACATTTCTACTGGTTACATCAATGGAGCGGCATAGATAGATGGTGCCAGCAATGTAACATCTATGCAGCTAGCCGAGGTCCTCGAACACGGAGCTGGGGTGTCATGCAGACATATAAGGTGGAAGCTCCATTTGAGAGAATCGTTATCTACGTGGCCGAACTCTTTCCTGAGACGGACGTTGGGAACAGGTACCTGTTGTTGGCCACGTACTGCTTCACTAAATGGCCAGAAGTGTATCCCATTCCCAACGATGTAGTCTCAACAGAGCCGCCGACGTACTAATCGACAACTTCATGACTTATCTACGGGGTACCATTAGAGCTGCATAGCGATCAGTGTCGCAAATTCCAGTCCTAGTTAATGAAGGAGTTACTGGGGGAATATAAGACCCGGACTATCCCTCTTCATCCATGATCTGTTGGGATGGTAGAGCATTACGTGAAGACTGGAGAGAAATATCTACGCAAGGAGACTAGTTCATGAGGGTAGGCTACTATTCTTCCTGTTCTACCGTGCATCTACTCATGACACCTCCGGAATGAATCCAGCCAAAAGTGGTCTTCGGAAGAGAGTTGGACTGTCTTGCGACTCCACCTGATGCTGACCACCTGGCAACCCAATAAGTGGGATTTGACCAGCATGCTAGAGAGCACTGAAGCTAGCCACTAACAGGATGGAAGTGCGCTATAGCCAACTAGACAATTCCGTTGGATTCAACGAAGGCCACATCGTGTGACCATACCGCCCGACCCGGACGAGAGGAAGATCTCCGAATCTTCAGCGTTCCTAAAACGGTCCATACCGATTCGTGAAGAGGATCAAGGATGTGGTCTCCAGGATGGATTCAACTTCAGCCTCAGCCTAGAGAAAATATGAAAGTGGATCATTTGGATCAACTGGCGGCATATAGAGGGACGATCAACCTTGTGGAGGGAGCAATATAGCACATTGTTGGGCTGGCTTTGAAATTCGCGGGCCACGGCGAGAGTCGGGTCTCGCCTTACATGAGCCGGATACTCACGATTCGGTAGGCCCGCGGAGAAATTCCACGTGCGTCTACACCTTCATTCTGGAAGAATCGATCTCTTCGACCTTCGATTATAGGGAAATCAGACTGGAATTCCAGATTATTTCTACCCTCGCACATATAAGGAAATGCTAGATAATGCAATCGTGTCCGAATTGTGGACAAGTAAAGTGACCAAGTGGATGTGTTAAGCGAAACTATGAGCGATTGTGAAGAACAGGTTATAAAATAAACGGTGAAGAAGAAATTATTACAGCAGCAATGTTTGTGTTAATACAGTGAAACATTGTAAAATAAATAAAGGAGATTAAAAAAAATTATAAACATTGTCAGACAATCGTGTCCGAATTGTGGACAAGTAAAATAACCAAGTGTGATGACAAGTAGGTGTGTTGAGTGAAGCTATGAGCGACTGTGAAGAATTGGTTATAAAATAAACGGTGAAGAAGAAACTCTTATAGCAGCAAATATTTGTGTTGATACAGTGAAACATTGTAAAATAAATAAAGAACATTAAACAAAGTGTAAACGTTTGTGAAATTAAATTCAAGAAACTCGGCCTATATTTTAACACCGCTACCCGCGTTCAATAATATACTAATTTTAATAACTAATTGTTAGTTTTACTGTTCCTTAAATTAAAAAATAAAAATTACGTTCCACAACCGATTATTTAACACTATGTAGGTCTTCACCTCACGAGCCTATGGCATTTTTTTTTAGTTTTATAGAAAAAGATAAAACCAAATAAAAATAAAAGAGGAATACAGAAATAGAAGAAATATGGGATATCGCCGAATATTTGGAAGAAAAATAAGTTCAACAGCATACTTCTTCCTTAAACGGCCTAATCTCACATATGTTTCTGATTATTATTTACACAGTGCTATCCTTGGGAATGGAAATATATTGAATATAAGTCGTAGAATGGGTGTTATAATAATTGGATATTACGCTGCTTATTAGTTTTTTTTAATAGGCATACACACAAACAACAAAGCTGAAGTCTTTGCAAAAGTGTTTAACTTATTCGGCTTCTACATTAAAAAATCTTCAAAAATAAGTCTAAATACCGGCATAGAGGCCTAAAAGTTGTCAATGTGTATGGTAAGTGTTTAAAATGTAATAAAATATTTATATGTAACGAACTTCAAGATTAAAATGTATACATCACGTATAACGTAAGTCCATAACATGGTTCATTAATTTTGAAGATCACGATTATATTAAATGATGTTTCTAATAAAATCATCTGTATGGAGCATTAATTAAAAAATTCCAATCAATAACACTGCAGGAATCTTTCTACGTGTAACTGTGAATCATTAGGTTTAACAACTATTTCCGCTATTACTAATGTTTCATATTGTAGTTCAAAATTGTTTTTTGTATACTTGTGCATACTTCCCATAAACTGATATGCCTTGATAAATATATAGTTTATCAGAAACAAATAAAACTATGAATTTGAAATCCGAAAATGAATTTTTTCGTGAGATGTCAATAATAACAAACTTTCTTACAGATGTATTGATACTACTCCTGTCAACATTTTACTTGAAGAAAGAATATTTGGAAGTTCGATGTACAAAATTAATATTTTCGGTTTTATGAGAATATCAGATGTCTAGATAGTCTTCAAAATGAATACAAATAAGTAGGGATTATAAAAATAAAGAGACGCATACTAAATAAGTCATAAGCCTTTATTCTTCAATAAACCTTTAGCTGTAAGAGAATTATTTATATATTTCAAGGCAACTCTTACAAATCTCAAATTTAAAATTCCATTTATTCAACTCATTAAAAAGTATGATGGTTCGTTTATTCCTTTATCTCAAAAGTTAAATTTAATCCTTGGAGAGAACATACAACAGCATTAATTCTCAAACCATGTAACTTATACCCTTAATACTAAATTTATGTAAAGGGACATATGATACCCAACTTATTTCTTTCTTTTGGAGACTTACAATAAAAGGTTCCAAATAAATTTATAATGATGATGAACACTTATAAATGTATGGATTTAGAAACTTTCATGTCCACCGCTGTGGTCTAATGGTAATGTCGTTTCCTCAGAGGCAGATGCCCCAGGTTCGATTCCCGGACGGGGTGTTGTCCTCGATACATTTTCTGGGTTTGCTTTCCTTACCTGAAATATAAATATCAACGTTAGGGTCTAAATTCTAAATAGCTCCCGAACTTCATTTGGCCTTCATAATTATCCACATAATAACCGTCTTGTTTAGTATGAATGCGCGAGTGCAATGTGTCTTGGCATGTAGCTGATCACTCATCGAGGGAGGCCGTCTGTGTCCTTGTGCAGCCAAACACCATGAATGTGATCGAAGAGTTTAAAATTCTCTCCCAACAGGCCGTGTTATTGTAATACAACGATGACGTGGGGCTTTTAAAAGTTCCTACAATGCTGATGGAGGAGGTTAAACTAAGAGAAAGAAACAAAACAATAAAATTCACAATTAATTAGGCTATAGAAATATTATACTTCCAATTTGAATTGATGTTCAAGCTCTTCACCACTGGTTCATTTTATGCATTCTAGTACACCACAAACAATATGAAAACTCGTGTGATTGATGTAACATAGTACTGACTTCTTTACATTCTTTTAACTGGGATTATACAAGAGATGATTCATTAGACGATAATATCAATCCTTTTACTTCTTTTTTTTTTTTTTTGTCTTCCGACATCTCTTTTATTTCATGGAACAAATCACGAACTGATCTTAGACTTTTATTATCGGCTCTACCTATGGCCTACGAGCGTTCCACTCTCTTCTTCTGATTTTATAAAGTTTTTGACGTCCATTATGATGCCTTGTCTCACATTTTCGTTTCTCATTCTGTCTAATCTCGTTTTATCTTATTTAGAAGAAGCGTCCGACCACAAATTATATATAATCATAAGTTATTTATTACCTATTTGAATATTGTTGTATAATTTGACACCAAGTTAAATAATATCTACCGGCTCAATTTCCATTACTTTATTAAATATTAAAGAAATTAAAAAAAAGTAATGTTTTATAGCATACAATGCCGATTTAAGGGTTAATTAAATTGTATGATATACATTGTGACGAACTGAACATAGCGCTTGCTAGAGTCGATTTTTAATTTCGGGTTTCAGGTAAACCCTCCCCCATTATAATCGTCACATTTCGCTTCTTTTTCGATAATACCTTCCTCGTTTTATTGTAATATCGTATATTGAGTTATTTGCGAAACATCGAAAATTGCGAACGCTAGAGCGATTATCGTTTCAGATGAACTGCAACACCTAATGATCAGATTTGGATGGTTAACGAACTCGACCTTACATGTTTTAATTAATTGCTACAGGCCTATGTCAAGTTTGGTCCTGATAAAACAAAAATTGCGGTTACTAGAGAGTTAGGGGATGGACGGAATATATATATATATATATATATATATATATATATATATATATATATATATTCTAACCATTTAAGCATAATACTATTTCCCACATTTTGGTGATTTTTTTCCTAAAGAAAACAGATAAGAAATAAATATTTTATTATGTCTTCACTTGCCATCTCCTTTGAAATTCTATATCCCAACACAATAAAAAAAATTATTATTTATTCAGTATCGCCCTTTTTTCTTTTAGTTATTCTTCAGTAGGCTATATGCTGAATTACCTGTTCAGCTTTGTTTGCATCAAGCTAAATTGTAAAATATAAAAATTAAATTTACATTTACTTGTTGGAACTCCTTAAATTTCTTTTGCGCCTTTTACATTCTTAAATTCCGTCATTTTGCAAAGCACAGCTGAAAAATAATAAGTTCGCTAGTGTACTATTTAAATAATCTAGGATTTAGCCTATTGTCTTTTGACTGTTTGTTGTTGCCAGATAGGGATATATATCAATACAGGCCTAGCAGACATTTTTTAACGTGTCGCACATATAGTAGGTGGGGCACGCCATAGCGTAGTAGTTAAGACAGTGCGCTACAAACCAGAAGGTCGAGGGTTCGAATCCCGATGGGGTCAGGATTTTTAAAATGATCCAAACCTTCTGACTGCACCATGGTCATGGGGTCAACTTATCATCTAACGGAAATGAGTACCAGGCGTTTGTTCTGAGGGTAAAGTCAACCGTCACGCAGGATTGACAGACAACCCGGCTGACACCAGGTGCAAATTGTCTAGAAAAAGTGGGAGCCTTAACCTCCTTCTACCCCAAGGGTCTCCTATGGCTTGTAGTGGGATAATTTTACTTTACATATAGTAAGGTATCCATATATAACTTATATATAACTTACAGATGCCTACTCCGTGAATATTTATATAATTTATTATTATTATTATTAATTTTGAATTACGCAATAGAGCCTAACGATTGATAGGACCTAAATGCAAAAGAGATTCTAAACAATACTTGGCACAATTTTTCAACTACCCTTGCTACATTTTACCAACGCAGTGTCAGATTTTAGATTCGATTTGTGAAGATGGGTTCGGCTTTTAGGACCCTAAGTCGGTAACATTATTTTTAGTTAATTATATTACCCATGTTATTTTTGTGGAATGAATAAGATGACATCAATTATATGGTGGTTAGAGTGTTAGGATGTGTTCCTGGTTTGACATCAAGTATTCACACAAATTACTCATACCGCCATTTATTTGGACTAGACACAAGAAGACCTCAAGGACGGACCACAACCCTTAATTAAGCACTATTCTGCCATAAGATGTCTCACAGGCTCGGAGTCATGCGGAAGTACATGGGTGTGCCCCATTAGATCAGCACAACCATACATTTTTAATACTTGTGATTTGCTAAGTCAGACTATTTTTTTTACCTAATATGAGATGAGGTGAAAGATGACATGAATGAATGGAGATTGAATGGTATGATGGAGAGGGGAGAAAAGCAGAATCTGTAGGTAGAATGAAATTCGGGAAACTGGAGAATACCGAGAGAGAGAGAGAGAGAGAAAAAAAAAAACATCCGGCGTACTCCCTCCACTAACACCCCTCCGGGACCGCCAAGATTTGAACCGCGCGCGTTTGCCTCGCATCTACCGAGACGATTATCGCAGTAATTAGATTCGAGTCGAAAATATTCGAGGTAGGTAGACAATTATTTATTCAACTAACGGGGTGTTTCTTTTTTTACTTATTTAGATCACTGGCGTTGCAGTAAGAATATGGAGTTTAATAGAACGACAAATTTTGCTTAGAGTCTAGAGATCACTTATTTCAGGTTCTTTTACGTATCTTAAATCTACAAGGAACCCACTATTACACTTTTCTTCCATTACCCAATAATAGTATATTATTACGATGCGAGGTTGGTCGCTATCGCTCGGGTTTTAAACATTTTCCTAGATTCTGTAAAACACTTCACAAACGTGCGTTGTACATTAACTTATTTTTTGCGCGATGGTGTTTTCAAAATAATAAATAATAATAAAATAATAACATCTCTGTTGGAAATATTTGCATTCATTATAAACAACTGACTAACGTTAACAGTGTGGGCAATAGTTATTAGCTGAAAGTACAGGAGGCCGTGAGACAATATTAGGGATAAAATGGCGGCAAGTACGTATTTATTGTTTTCTATTGTTTCAAATAAATTTCAGTACATTTAAAATGCAGTGATTAGGAGGCCGTGAGACAATATTAGTGACATATTTATTGGTTTATATTGTTTCAAATAAATTCAGTTCATTTAAGATGCAGTGATTTGCTTCGTATAATGTATATTAACACTATTTTTTTTATATTTTTTGTATATGCATTGTACGTAGTGTACATAGAAGGCAGTGGTTTTATTTCTCACACGCGGTTTGTAATATGTTATATTACAGTATAGTTATTTTATTACATTACAGATATTTAGGTTGGCAACCAGGAATGTAGGAAGTTGAACTTTCAATCGTGGTCGCTATTGCTGTAAGTATGACAAAACGCTCTATCGCGCAAAAATGATTTTTACGTCCTTAAAATTCCATAGACGCCGGCCAGGTTTGATTCCACGAACTCGGAAACATGGTAATCACTGGAAGTTGACATCATATTAACGAATTTTTACCAAAAATTAAACTCAACAGAGGACCTGTAGATTATAATAATTATTAAGATATTAAAAACGCATTTCAATAGAGAATGCGTGTTCCATAAAAATTTGCGAACGTAATAAAACATGCAAGGAAAAGATATCAGATGTTGTGTCGAGAGAATATTTATTATAATTCGGAAAGATGTGCCCAGAAGATAGATTGATAGGGCGTAACGGCTACAATCAATTAATCATTCAGCAAGAGACGACGAACTTTGGCTCTACAACCGGTTTGGAGCACACATGTTCATGGGGATAATTTCGCCTCTTCAAGTCTGTAGTGTTTATACAGTTTCATTTACCGGTAAAACCACTCCCCATCCATTAAGAGCTGCCCTACCGGGTTCAAAATTTTTACAGACACCACTTCATTGCATTTATGTTTGAGCTTCAAGGTCAAATCTTGGATTTAACTATCATCAATTATGTAAGTCAAGCAAGATATTTAAAGAGATCGCGATAATATAAGTTACGCCTAAAAAAAATAATACCCTTAGGTATCATAATCATATTTCCGTATTTTATTTTCTGATTAACATTCATGACAACAGGTGAATGTAGACCTACATATATATTTCAGGTGAGATGAGAACACAGAGTAAAGTGATATTACGAGATTTCAAGTGTGAATTTCTTGGAGAAAATATCTAATACCGTATTCAAAATCCCCTCCATGGTATCTTTACCTTGTCGTGGTGGAGTGGCTTGCGTGCTTAAATGATCCTGAGAGCTATGCCGGCGGTAGCATTGCTGCCGATAGGGTTACCCATGCCGGACTGGTCGAAGGTGATAGGCCAGACGAAAAAAGTACCTTGGGCGAAAGAGTGACGATCTTTCACCGTAAAAATACAACCGTCAAGAAATGCGGACATGGGTCCAACTGGGGTAAAATTTTCCGGAGGTTGTGGGAGAATAACATTAACTATAATTTGAGGGAAGTGGATTATACAGGGAATGATTGGTAATCATTAGCTTAGGATAGGGACGTATGGAGAGCTTATGTCCGCGCGGCCATGAACCTACGGGTTCGATAGTGCCAGTGAGTAAGTAAGTAAGTATTCAAAATCCCTTATAGACTTTGGGCACTCTTAGAAAACGAAATTACACATAAGTAGGCCTATATTCCTGTAGGCCCTATTACTTTATAACGATGTGAGACTTTACCTGTTTTTTTATAATAGGCATTAAGGGGCCAAATGGTGAAAATATTGAAAAAAATCACAAAAAATGCAATTTTTGTTTATTTACTTTATAATAACTCTGATTCTTTAGGATCATTTTCGTGTAAAAACGTTTATTGTAGGAGCAAAATTGAGTCCGTGACCGTAAGAGTTTAACTACCCCTGCACATGTGATCAGCATTACAACTTAAACTTTAATATGCGTTATTTTCCGTTTCAATGTTTTATGACATTTTCCGAAACGTAAAATGCTCCTTACGATGCAATTTGTATGCTATCAAAGTGAAATTTTGTGGTTAGACTCTCGTATATATGCTAATTCAAATTTGCTATGCAGTTACTAGTGTAAGACACACGTGTTCTATTAAATTGAGATGGAAAAAATTATGAGAGTGATAAAACTTTTTTTTCAAAAAATGAAAAAAAAAAAAAAAAAAAGCTGTATCCTCCCCTTACGATTTTTTTAGCATAGCAAATATGTTTAATGGAATCATAAAGACGCTGAATCTGAAATTTCATTAGAAAATATTTAAAAATGCATCGTAAGGAGCATTATTTTAGAAAATATTAAAAAATCATAATTCTGAAACTATTCCACTTATAAACACCAAACTTCACAGAAACGTTTCTATAGGCACATAATGTATGTGATAAAAATTTTAAAACAATCAGATGAAAATTAAAAAAAAAATGAAATTCATCCCTTAAACAGGGATGTTAAATAGATCTCCCTCCCCTTTTATACGTTTCGATAAAATATGTAATATGGCATGTACATCTGATTCTATAAGGTAGGTTGAGATTGTTTTCGATAACAAGAATATTAATAAAGGAAGAACATTTATATTTATCTCATTATTTTCAATCGTTATATTTAACAATTTTTAATGGAGAAGCTGTTTACAAGTTGAGTAGAAATATCTGAAAACACATGTCCATTGTTAATTTGTGAGTAAAAACAAAACCAATATGTGTTATAGCAGGTCTAGTGATTAAGGTAGTCTATTTTTTATTAATATACAACTTATAGGCTTAATATTTGCTATTTGTAGAACAATTGCTAAGAAAATGGTACACTAATACAATAACTGATTACTGTCTCTATAAATTAATTTTAGCCTGATCATTTTTAAGTCTCATTTAAGCATCACTAATTTAAAAATAGAGGCTTACTGTAAATTAAGAAATCTCGGAAAAGTTGAAATTTCAATTAAATATAAACAAAATGGTCCTACAAGAGAAACCCAGTTATAACGGCTAGGGATTTGATATGCTAACCAGGTATCACCTCTAGGTCCCTACACTAGCTTGATGATCGTAAACCCTATAGGCCTAACTGCACACGTGGATGTGAGGCCAGCAGCCGGTAAGTTGGTCAATGGTCTTCTAGGTCTGTCGCGCCATGGAGTTAGTTTGCCTATTTAAATTTAAATAAGAACATATTTTTAAAACAATTTGTATATCTCTATAATAATGAATAACTTACTAACATACAGTCATGTCTACACAGGCTGAGACAATATTAAATTAGTAACTTATCTCTACTCTACTGAATTTTGGCTGCGAGTATTAAAAATCGAAATTGAGTCTTTTGTAGAACTCGTTGTTCCACAGGAATGTGTAAAATAGCAACAGAGAGAGGGTTATATTAAACATAGGCCTATTAGTAACTCATACTGTACTTGCGTCTCCCGTTCAAATCCCGGAACCGGCCAATTTCACTATAGGCCTAGTTAATTGTGAAATGGGAATCCTCCGTGGTTTTTCATTACCACAACCTGCTTCACCATCATCAATAAGCAGTTCATAAGTTACGGGTAATATCTAATATATAAAAATCAATGTTTGTTAGTATGTTCGTATTCTATGCGCGGCCATACCGTTGATCCGATTTTAATGTTTTTTTTTTGCAAAATGTTCAGGAGATTCCAGGGATGAACACAGGCTATATCTTAAGGGAGTTATAATACTCAATACCTTCACCCCTAAAAATCACCGTTTGTAGCGAAAAACGTGAAATAAAGTCCCTATTTTGACGCTTAAATGGCTTACGCTGCGCTGCCTAAACCATAACAAATGCACCAAATTAATGAACACAGAATTGAATATCTCAAAAAACTACAAAAAAGTCTGCGACAGTATATGTTTATCTTTTACGGACTATTTAACTCATGCCCCAAATGGGAATCAATGACCAATCACATTTCAATGATTTTTTATTTACAACCAATCACAGTCGTGTTTCGTCTAAAATTTACCAACTAAAGTTTGTCATAATAAAGAAAGCACCTCCTTTTTAACATTCTCAATAGGCCATAGCATTATTTTGCATTGACTGACATTCCAAGAAATACGGCTACCAGATTGTATATATAGTGCATGAATGTCAAAACGTAGCGCATACGAGAGATAATATAAAAACATTAGTAACAATTGATTATACAGCAAAAAAATAAATAAATAAAAAGAAACCACTGTTTGCACTTTCTTAAACGAATTATTTTCCAGGAAATGACGCAGAAAAATATAATTGACATATTTACATCATAGGATATCAGAAATTAATTAATACCTATAACGTTGGTTATAAATTTCTCCACTAGGGTGCATTCTTACAACATTGCGATCTTTTGGCAATAAATAATATTATGATCTGGTTGCAGTGACGAACAAAAGAAGCAAATGAAGCGTACCAATCGTTTCTCATTTGTTTTCAAACATCGCCGTTTACATTAAATATATGCATATTTAAAAATAACTATAGTTAAATAATGATTTGTGAGTAAACAGCTTAATTTTATTCGTTAAATAGTCCTAACAAATGCCACTCTTGATTTCCAAATTCTCTAGATAAATTGGAAAGCACTCGTGGAATTACTTATGATAACTCGCAATAACCATTTTTGTTTTTCATTGATTCCAAGAAGATCGGGATAAGTAGATTCCCGGGCAAGTGTGTTCTGCCATACCGTTCATTCGATTGAGATGGGGCTTTTTGAAAAATGTTCAGGCGATTTCGTGGATAAACATAGGCTATAAGAGAGTTGTAATACTCAACCCCTTCACCTCTAAAAATCACTCTTTGTAGTGAAAAAAGTGAAATAAAGTCCCTATTTTGATGCTTAAATGACTTACGCTGCCTAAACCATAACAAATACACCAAATTATTGTACGTGTACGGAATTTAATAACTCTAAAAACTCTACAAAAAAGTAAGCAACAGCGTATGTTCATATTTTACGGATAACTCACAATAATCATTTTTGTCTTTCATTGATGCCAAGAAGATCGGGATAAGCTGATTCCCAGACAAGCGTAGCTGCTCAAGGCTGGTGGTAAAAACACATTAACATTTATTTAGGAGTAACAGCGCACGCCGGGTATTAGCTAGTATTTCAATATAAAAAAGAGACGAATCAATTCATTAGTTAATGCAATCAAAATAAAATAAAAACACTTAGGCTACAAAAAAGGATGACACAAAAATAAGATCAATTAACAATGATACTAGATACAGTAGCTATTATTTGAAATATTCAACAATTTGTGAAAAATGATGAAATAAAACTCAAGGAAACAAGGTATGTTTTAATCTCAGTATAAATAAGATAATGAACTTGCTGGCATGAGCAGCGTTTATTATAATTCCAAATAGAATGCAGTTAATAGAGTAAAATTAAATTTCTGGAATATCGCGAGTTAAGAATACATTTTAAAATAAATAGGAATAGTAGCTAAATCAGTAAATGCTCCTCAAATACAGATTTACGTGCGGGCTTACTCCTAAGAGATTCATCTGCATCAAATAAATATAATGAGATGAGATTGAGAGAACTCATATGATTTTGTTTTCAAATCTGACCGCAAATAACCTGTTCTCATGAGAGAGATCAACCAAGGTCAGTTTTCTTTCAGATCCCACATGAATAGCAGCATACATTAGTAGGGGTGCAGCATCCCTCAGTACCACCAATACTGGACAACTCTTATCCTGGTAAACACTACTCGATAAAATTTTACTAACTTTTTATTTACCTGATTTTTTAATGTTATTTTTTCAATTTGACAATGCTGATCATAAATATAATATTCATTTTCTGAAATGTCATATTTTGCAAAAATAATAAATAAATAAATAAAAAACATAGCCTTCATTTCTGTCATTTTTGCAACATACACTAATATCATTATTCATAAAACAGATAATGAAAGAATAACAATACAAAATAAGGAAATCATAGCTATATATGATAGGCTACAGGATATGGTTTATCCTGTATTTTGCTACCAATCTTAAAAATGAAGAGAAATTGTGCAGTTCCTTTTGAGGACCAGATAAATCAGTGTCAACTAGGTCCTAAATATAGTCTCCCATGTAAGCGGCATCACATCGACCCTGGTATATTTTTACCATTGATTTGATATCGTGATGGAAGCATTCACATATTCTTCACTGACGTCTTTAAAATTTGGATGAAAAACATTCTAGGCGAGAGTACAAGTAACGCAATTTTATTGACATTTTGTTATCTCAGCGGTCGGCAGTGTTCAATTAAATATATAACGTCCATCTTTCTTTTCAAAAATAGGTTTGTCCACGACTGGAACATGTTAAACTAAATGTAACATCAAAATGTAACTATTTCTTTATAGTTGTCACTTTTGAGAAGCCTATCACCACTGCTCTGGAGGCCTTCCAAGAATCAGTTATTTTCTGCAATGGACAGGGACACGTGGCACGAATGGAGAATGAAAGAGAGGCATGATAGTTTTTGTAGGAAAACCAGAGGAAAAATGCCCAGTTGGTAGACCAAAAATGAGGTGGGAGAATAACATTAACCATGATTTGAGGGAAGTAATTATACAGAGTATGATTGAAAAACATTAGCACAGGACATACGATGTATGGAGAGCTTATGTCCGCGCGGCCATGAATCTACGAGTTCGATAGTGCCAATGAGTTAGTTTTTATCAATTTGACCAATTTCTTGGTATGAAATCATAAGATAAATATGTGGGCCAATTAATTTCCATATTTCACTTTTTGCATCTGATAAATAAGACATTTTCCTTATACAATGATACGTAACAGAGTTGTGTTCTAATGCTTCACAAATTGCTTTACTATTCCAAGTTTTATGTGCACAAAATCTCCTCTCTTGGAACTAGAGCCTCATGGATAACATTATGATAACCTGTACCTCAAATAAAGTGTTTCTTTCTGACCATATTTTACGAGTAAATTGCTGGTCAGTAGCTCTACTGTCCCAAAGACAGAGAATGAATATTTTGTGAATCTACCATTTGTAACTAGTGTAATTTATCTTCTCTAGCAGCAATCTTGCATTCTCATAGTTCTCGGAGTTCAAAGGTTCTCTTCAAATATTAAAATAGGCCTATAGCACAATGCATACTTTTTATTTAAACCCATGTAGCAATCCATCTAATTACAATAGCAGACGTGAGAAGCCCAATTTTTATCAAAATCCCCAACTAGCTTTCAGAAGTAAAGTTTGTACGCTATGAAGAACTTAGTTGCAGGTAGGCCTATAATGACATGTTTTATTTATATAAGCCGATATAGAAACCACAAACATAAACATAAATACTCTTTGAAGCTTACAATGTTTTTCAGCCGAAATTATTACTCGTACAATAAGAGGGGATAAAATTGAAAAATGCACACTACATTTCACATAGGCCTATAGGCCTTAATAAACAAACGGTCTTCTGTGTCTAAAAATATTGATAGCCGGGAGTAAATCCAATTCACTGATGTCCGTCGATACAAAAAAAAATATAGAAGAGGTCCAGCGGCTCATAATAAAACTAAATAGATAATTTATTTATGATGTTTGTTAAACATAAAATAAGATATATTTTGCAAAATGCCAGAAAAGTAATGCCAAGTTTGTGTCCAGAAGGCAAATTTCATACAGGAACGATAAAAAAATTCTTGTCATTTTTCTAATATACAATGTTAAGAAGACGAGCAAAGGAGTAGCCTATCAATATTATAGTCTATTTGTTTTTTTATTATTAGGCCTATTGAACATGTATGCAATTATGATTTTTTTTGTAATTCCACGCATGAGGTATTTTTCTCTCCCTTTGTATTCACATTATAAGATATGTAAACAAAGTTTCGCTACTTGGTATCAAATAGAGAGGAGTATGGGCATGACCATGAGGTGTGCAAGAATATTCTCGATGATTGAGCATCAGTTTCATTTAAATTTTACTTTTTTTATACCTTGACCAGAGAACACTTTTAACAGCAGTTGATTGGTCTAACAAGAGGCTAAATAAAAATTCTTAAATTAATAAGTTGTTATAGCTGTCAAAGCGTAGTACATAATTTTGAATTAGCCATATAGTCTACAGTTTACTTGTATAATTTAAATTAATTTAAATATTGTAAATTTATAATTTCGAAAAATAAATCACATAGAGTCATAATTAATAATTATAAACATTTTTTATTTATTCTTCTGACATTTATTGAACTGCTAAGTCCCTGGACCTGCTCGTACAGTGTCAATTAATTTATGAGACATTAATTTCTGATTGTTGGGATGAGAATAAAGGGTTTAAGAATGTTTTTAAATTTTGATTTGTATTTATTTTTATTTATGCTAATCTTATGTTCCTATAAATAAAGGATGGCGAATTTAACGAATTCCTTTTGAAAGTCCAGATATCACAATGAGAACGGGGAAAAAATCCGTAATACATGACTATTATACAAACGAACAGTGTGCAAGTAGACTATTGTTTGAATTAGTTAAAACTCGTATAATGAAATAGACCTACAGTATTAAATTAATTTCCTATCATCTTAAATTCCAATCACATAGGCCTATTAGTTGCTTAGAATCATAATCTAGGATCTACTACAAACTCCAGCAAACCTACATTTAAGATGCAATCATACAAATTTAACAAAATTATTGTATTTTATATTACTTTTTATAATATTAATTACTGCAATAAAATCACAACTTGGTAATTAAAAACGTTATAGCCATAAGTAATTCCGTGCATCTCATTGTAAATTAGCTATAGGCCTAGTCTAATAAATGGTTTCTCCAATATTTGTCTATAGCCTATATGGGCCTACTTAACAATCGTTTGATTTGAAGCATCGTTTATTTTTAGGCTCACAATAGTTTTATGAAATGGATTAATTTTACATGACGCCTCCTTTATTTTGACTATTTAACTTGTGCCCCAAATGGGAGCCAATAACCAATCATGTTTCACTGACTTTGATTTACCATCAATCACAGTCGTGTTTCACCTCGATTTTATCAATTTAATTTTATCATACTAGGCCTAAAGAAAGAAAGCCCTCCATTCTAACATTCTGAATAGGTCACATCATTATTTTACAGTGACTGACTCTCTAAAAATACGTTGAATATAACAATTTATATATTAAGATGTAAGAATCTTAGAATGCAAGTGGCTCCCAGGCCTATATAATGCACGAATGAAACCAGACACTGCTTGCGAGATATAATAGAAAAACATTTGTAGCAATTGATTATACCACAAAAAAACACTTTTTGCGCTTTCTGAAACGTATTATTTCCCACGAATTTATGTTCCAGAAAAATATAATTTACATCATAGGTCATCAGACATTAATTAATAACCTATAATATTGGGTATAAACAGGTTGGAGTATTTCATTTTTTTCTCCACTAGAGTTCATTCTTACAATATTGCGATCCTTTGACAATAAATAATGTGCTCTGGTTGCAGTGATGGACAAATAAAACATAATAAACGTTTCTCATTTGTTTTCGAACAACTTCCTTTACATTAAATATATAACTTAAATATTTTAAAATAACTATTTTAAATAATGATTTGTCAGTAAACAGCTTAATTTTATTCATTAAATAGTCCTAACAAATGCCACTACTGATTTCCAAATTCACTAGATAAATTCACTCGTCACTTCGTGAATTTATCGATAATTTGGATATCACTCGTGGCATTACTTATGACAAGCACATAGTATGCAACAACGAATATAAAAAGGCCATGGAAGTTCTTTGTTCTGTATCGAATGTTGCGAACGATGTCTCCAGGAGTAGTGTTTTGGACACATTCGGAAGATCCGCGTTCAAATCCAGGTACCGACCAACCTGACTGACACTTTTCCTGGTTTCCTCCGTCGACAAGTCAAGTACTGGGTTGGAATTTCATTACCATGACTCATTTCATAATATCATTAAAATATAAATAAAAAACTAACAAATGAAATAAATGGCCTAGATGTTAAAGGCGTTTATAAAAAAAGTTGTGAATGTTTAACATTTTAATGCCAAAGTTAAAACAAATGATAAGATCATAATATAGGCCCTATAACCTTAGGCCTATACAGTATTAATATTAGCTATAACATATTGTTTGTAACAGTATAAATTTAATAATGTTTGCTCCATAAAATGGAAAACAGTAGTAGGTCTTTTTCGGAAAGAATCAACAATTTCTGAAGACGTGAAAAACTCTGATGATAATCATAATAAATTGCTGAAAAACATTACAAGTAACATTGTTGGTTATTTCTAATTGTTTGGATACTCCAGTCAATTTTAATATGTTCTAAAATTTCGAATGCTGTTTTTTTACAGAATTTTTATCTAGTGACAAATTTTAATTCATAGGCCTACATTACGTTCAGAATTTTTACGTTTTTGGTCGAAATTTTTCAATGACTTAAATTTAAGAATTAGGCCTATGCATCAAAACTCTCCCATAGCATATTTATAACGTGTGATATAAATTATAAGTTTTATGTAAGCTGCGATATTAGCCTAATATTCTATTACAATCCCTTAGAGTGCTTCGCAGTTTTAAATGTATAGGATATAGATTGAAAATTGCGTTTTCACAATCTGAATCCACAATTAAACGAATCGTAAAAAAAATAGACGATCGAAAATTGAGTCATCAATTTTGTTAACGATATAAACAATTGATCATCTAAACGAAGATTGAAAGAAATGTAAAATAGGCCTATATGTGAAACTAACTGTAAAAGTATAAATGATCATTAAACTCATAAACGACAGTTGGTGAAACCGACCATTAAAATGTTCGTTCTGAATATAGACATACTTCTCTCTTCTTTATTCCATATCCATACGTAATAGTAGGCCTATATTAAGATGCGAGGTTGGGAAGTGGTTTTTACAGAATCGAGGAAAAATATTTAAAAACCGAGCGACAGCCAGGTTTTTAATTTCCGAGATTGTGTAAAACACTTCACAAACGAGCGTTTTATGCATACATTATTTTTTGCGCGATGGTGTTTTCAAAATAATAGATAATAGTAAAATAATAACATATTTGTTGGAAATATTTTCGTTCATTATAAACAATTGACTAACGTTAACAGTGTGGGCAATGTTTATTAGTTGAAACAACAGGAAGCCTTGAGAACAATTATTGATAACATGGCGGCAAGTACGTATTTATTCTTTTTATATTTTTTCAAACAAAGTTCAGTACATTTAAAATGCAGTGATTTGTTTCTATAATGTATAGGCTAGGTCTATTAATACTACCTTTTGGATATTTTCTGTATATGTATAGCTACATTGTACGTAGTAGGGCCTATACATAGAGGGCAGTGGTTTTACTTCCCGCACGTGGCTGTAAATGTAATATTACAGTATAGTTATTTAGGTTGGCAACCCCGAAATGTAAGAAGTTGAACTTTCAATAATGGTCGCCGCTGCCGTTAAGTACGACAAAACACACTATCGCGCAAAAGCTTATATTTAAAAATCAAATAGAATCAACAATAGGCCTAGATATCATACTTCGGTTGTTTTTTAAAATAGATTTTTTTTTTTTTTTTTTCAATTCATTCTGGATTTTTCATGTTGAGACTTGAAAGTAGTGTTTGAAGTTCCTTAGGACGGATTACTGGCCCGACGTTAAGTAGTCCAGTGATAGGGCTGCTACCTTTTAGTCTCTGGACAGACATTATGATACTGCATTTACTCAGTGCCCGATGGAACGGTTATACCGCCGTGACTCCGTCATCAGAGCCTCGTTTGTGAAAACGGGTAGTACCACGAGAAGGTGAGGATGAGAATTGGGTAGGGGAGGTTATACGTATACACGTCACTACCAAAAAATATTAAGATATCAACCTGCAGGAAGAAGAAGACCAGGTCGTCCACTCAAAAGATTTCGGATGGTGTTTCTCTTGAGGCCGAAACAGGTAAACAAATGGCCTATATTCATGAATGTACTATGATGATGATGTTTTTTGTTCTCATGTAATAATGTTCTATGATTCCTGCAGGTCCAACATAACAAGGCTGTGCATAGGCCCCTATGTTAGCCGTTCGACATTAAAAAAAATATTTATTTATTATACAGTATATAGGCTAGTCTATCATTTTTCATTTTCAACTAGTTGCTTTTTAATTCGTTTGCATTAACAAAACACAGACACAGGCTTAAATAAACTGCCATATATTATTTTTAAAGTTTATAATATGATGTTAATATAGGCATACGAGTTAAAGTTCAATGGTAGTTTATGAGTAATTTACAATAAGTAGGTCCAGCTTGTAAATAAATGTAAAGCATTAGACTATTTTACCCTAAAATCTCATAGGCCTAGATTAAAATATTCCTCAATATAGGATACTGCAGATTATCAAGAATTAAAAAACAAATAGAATTATGCATACGCTGATAGGCCTATTAAAAGTTCTAGTACGGTCTATTTCTCTTTTCTCCACGTTAGGCCTATTATTTTTGCTCCAGTGCTTAAATTCTACACAATTCTTTAAGTCTAGAGCTCTGTTTGTCGGAAATGATGCACTCTGTTTTCTAAAATATCTTAGAAACTGAAACTAACTGCAGGATAGGCCTATATTAAATTTTGACATCATAAATTTTAAAGATTTTTTAACGCCGTGATTAGGCTATAATATCGAAGTACTAAAAAAAACATAGTAGCGCTAAATTCTAAATGTAGGCTTACACAGACACTGTCAAATAATATCTATGAGTAGCTAAATAATGAAAATGTTAGTAAATGTTATTATGTTTTAATTGTTACGTATTAAGAACATCTTTCGATAAAATAAAAATGCTTTTCATTCTTATAAAAAAATTGAAATCTACAAAACCAAAAATCAAAACACCAATTTAATAAAATCCTTGAATGAAGTGGAAATTGACTAATGCAGTATTTAATAGGCCCTATTTTAAATGTAGGCCTAACTTAAGGTAACATACTAGTACAGCATATTTGAGTTAAATTACGTTATTCTTAAATTAAACAGAAGTATTCCAGTTACATAAGGTTTTGGGTACAACTTTGGAAGATGCTGCGTAGCCCTGAGCAGATGATCTGCATGATTATAAACTGGTTCTCTTTCACAAACATTTCTTAGTGAACGGATTGTGATGGGAGAACAAATGCCTCTATGAATACGCAGTTGTTATTACAATGCAAGTTGGAGGGTTTTCTAACGAATTTTAGGGAACACATATTTTGAACGAAAATGCTCTAAAAACGAGAGAAATATTACAATAAATTAAAGTTATGCTAATTTTCACTTTCTAAAAGATACAACCACTATTTTGAAAAAAAGGGTAAAACACACAGAGAATAGAGAATCCTATACACCATTTTTATGAAAATTAGAAGAATAAATTAATTAGGAAATGAATATAGGTATAATTTAGCACATTCAATATGGAGACGCCATATTAAAGAAAAAATCCGTCAATATACAGTTTTATAGAATTTTTGGCTTAACTTAGCCGCCATAGAAAGAGTTTATACATGAGACTTATACAAAAGATAGCCTACTACGTTTCGAAATAGCAGGATTCATAAACGTGTCATAGGGTCTATATAGGCCTAAGCCTATCGCCAAACAACAGACAGCTTTTTACCTTTCCCTCGAAAGGAAAACTGACAAAAAAAATATATCTATGCCGATATTGATTCTAAGATCCTCCGTTACACAGGTGGTTGCACTAACTAGCAAATTAACTTATTTCAAGCTACAAAATTTGTTAAAAATACATTTCATAAAAATTTCTCAAGAAAGTAAGAAATGTGTTTAAAAAATGTGACAAAACATTTTTCGAAATAAATAAGCTATTAAAATTCTTCCTGGGAGGGCTATTCGTCCACAGACCTATTATAGCCTATTTTGATTTGTTTATTTATAATCTGTGGTTCAGTAAGTATATGGATTAGGCCCCTAATTGATTGAGGACTGGTTAGAGATTGTGAATCTAATATATATATATATATATATATATATATATATATAGGCCTATATATATATATATATATATATATATATATATCCAAATATTATACTGCAGAAACGGATATTTCGCAATTGTAATAGGCCTACTCTTAAAAAATTAGTTTAGTTCTATGAATTCAACATGTGACATATGGGGGATCAAAGAGAGGCATAGAAACTCCTTAAAATCCAGAGGGAAAGTGCCCAGTAGGTAGGGCAAGAATGAGGTAGAAGAATAACATTAACTACCATGATTTGAGGGAAGTAAATTATTCAGGGGCTGATCGGGGAACATTAGATCAAGATAGAATGATAGAGATGTGATGAGAGCTTAAGGCTATATGTGCTCGGCCATGAATCTAGGGGTTCGATAGAGCCAGTGAGTTAGTTTCTTAAATCAAAAATCACTGATTGTACTATTTTGTTTTCATTTAGAAATAAATAAAAATGTACTATTTATTCAAAGCAGTTAAAAATCTAATCATGATAAAGAGTTCAGTTAAATAAATCAGGTCAATTTTTTCTCCAAATTTCAGTTTTAATTGGGAATGTATTATAGGCCTATATGCTCGATATTTTTCATTAATATAAGAATAACATAAGGTCTATGTAAAAAAAACAACAATCCTAGTAGGCTTAATACAAATGTAGGCCTAATAGCTAATAGCTTATTAGGCCTATATAAGTGTGAGAATCAAGATTCGTAGGCCTATAGAAAAATTGACAATATGTTTGGTCCCTACAAAACAATATCATAGTCCTGCAGCAGTTTAATATAATTTTAATTACTAAGTAAGACTATTGAAACTAAAAGAAGATAAACTTTTTAGGCATGATTGTGTTTAATCATAACCTACGTTTTATAATTTTAAGATCAGACTTATGATACATTATCCTAGATAGGCCTAACTTCTATCTAAAGTAATTTATTGTCTATGCAGATAAGAAAGTAATGGGCATTACTGATTTTTAATCCACAAATCAATTCCTGGTGACAATATATTTTGGAATAAAATGTGCTATTTGATATACGAACAAAACCTCTAGACGGTTATGAGATTTTATAAACAAGGGAAGTGAAAGTGTTGCACACAAATCTCATAGGAGGATAGCCAATTCAATGTTGGTTTTGGTTAATAGCAAATTATTGTTAGTCTGAACAAAGCCTATTGAATTCATGAAGCAGCGGATATGAAGCAAACTTATGCCGCTATTGAAGAGAACTGACATCATGCGTACGTAGGGAATACATGAGAGGAGGGAGGAGAACAATACGTCGAAGGGGTGAAACATTACCCTCGCAGGGAGGGGCATCTAACAATTCGCAACTTATATAGGAGGAGTTGCTTGTATTTTTTTTTTAATTTCTCCTACATTTTACTTTATTTCTTTTATGTCGGGAACTCCGCCTTCGGGCCATGGGAGGGGGTGACTGACGGAAGCACAAATTCATAAGCTTTGGATAGAAAGAGACACCCCTCCCCTCACTTCTTGCCAATAGTCTAAAAAAACGCACATGATATGCATGGTGGAGCAAGCACCATTCTCTGAAAGTTGATTTCACTTTCCTCTCTTTTAATTTTCTGTGGAAAATTTACGTATACATTGTAGGTGTCTCTCTATTCAATATACGAAACAGTCCATTTCTTGCCGTTTATATAATCATATTTATAAGTGTAACCAACATCCAAAGCTTTTTATTTGCTACAATACATTAGCGTTTACACTTTTTACAACATGAACGACTCTCAAATTTTATTTCATCTTATTTATACACCTTATTATACAACCTTTATCGTCAATGTCATACCTCTTATTAGGATCTTTAAGATTATGTGATTTTATATTGTGTATTTTTAATATTTTAAAACGATCCCGATATAATATGTATGATAATAACGGTATTCGGAGAGTATTTGGCCTTAATGTTTGCTAATATTTATTGTACAATTAAGGAAACATTACAAGAGACTTATCTCGATCTGGAGTCGATCTATGGCTAGCTGCATCTGAGGCAATGGTGTTAACTCTAAACCCACGTGGGCGACTCTCTCTTCCTAAACTCAAAGTTAATTTTCTAATAAATAAATGTCTACATCGATTACGAAACGTTAATATTAAAATCTTATGCTATTTGAAAATATAGGCTATAGCCTACAACATGAGCAAAATATCTATACGTTATGGAATTTTGTAAACACGCGAGGTAAAACGATGTAAACAAATTTCATAGACCTGCTTCAGTCTATAAAAAATATTACAGGTGACCTTGAAACTTACTTATTGTTAGACTAAATCTTGTAAATACTAGTTTTACGACTCATGCTGTCATTAAATATTATAAGCTTAGGCTGTATGTATATGCCCCATAAGTCCCGCATGGGGCCACGTGTGCTCTCTAGCGGTAGTTTCTTAACCAAGCTAATTTAGTTACGGCCTCTTTACCTACAGATGTCAACGAGTGACATGTAGTTTGACCGGCTCAATGAGACATATAAAAGACCGGTTAAATTTTGCATAGAGTTTTTTTTTATTCTGACTTGAGTTTCTTTTACGAGTCTGAAGATTTTCAGACTCGGGACCCATCACTGAAAGTCCTTCCAGAGGACATTTTGCTTGGATTTTTATATCCTAAAAATCCATCGACCCAGGACGGGTTTGAACCCGCGACTCTCGGGACTAGAGGCAAGGAACCATGACCAGACCTCCGCGACCAACCACTATCTGTTAACCAACATTACTAAAGAGATATTTTCAATGTTCTTATTAAACATTTAAACTTACAGTTTATAATTAATTAATAATTTTAATCTGTACTTTTTTTACTCAACAAGTAACAGGCTATACTAAACAAATAAATGATGAAATGTTCAAATCATCCATAACTTAATTTATAGCGAAAGGAATTTTTAAAAATAAAGGAAAAATAATAGGAGGATTCTTTTGAAGCCTAACTTTACTTTTTCTTAAAACAGTTTACACTTTAACTTACATAAATATAAACTTGTTATATCGGAATGAATTTTTGAAGTTTAAAAAAAAAACAAATATGGTACTATATTTTTGAGTGCACAGAAGTGATACAGATCTATCCATGAATGGACTTCAAACACTTCACAATGATAACTACAGATGGGGCCTACTGAATGCAGCCTACTTTTATTTTAATTGAACAACAGTAAATTCATGTAGCCTACAATAAGTGGATCACAAAAACAATCATATTATGTTGGTGAGTTCAAAGGATTGAATCTTAGTTAGGGATAATATTAGGCCCTATCAATATTTAGAGTAATTAGGCTAATTTCTCAGCAATTAGAATTGAAGAAGGGTAAAATTAATAAGGATTTATTTATAGACATTTCTACAAGCATACATACATAACATACAAATTTTCTTGTAGGCTACCTACACACAAATAGGGCCTATAAGGATCAAGCTATGCCGTATGTGATTTTTCAATGATAACCTACGCGAATATCTCCCATCAATTTAAATATTATCACTGACAGTTTGCATAGGATCATCAAATTTTATAGACCTATATCTTCTGATGGTCTTATAGGACCTAACTTATAGGATTAAGTTTAGACTAAAGGCCTAGGTATAGCTTAAGATTTCATGTCAGGTAAATTCCCAAATGAACCTACAAAATATTAGTTATTTAGGTTATATTGACTTAGAAATTATTGAAATGTTTTTATCCGAGAATACTATATGATACATGTAGGCCTACAAGTTCAAGAAATCTAATCCAGTGAACTATAAATGGATTGAATCTAATTATAATAACAATAATTAATTCGTCATCTCAGTCAAATATTCAGTTTATTCAAGTCGACGCGACGTTTCAATCTCTTTGCGTGAGATAATTTTCAAGACATTGACATTTTCAATTATTCATATTATTATTTACTTAATGCAGGGCACTTGAAATACAGATCATTCACCCATCAGTTATCCATATTGTAGGGGCCTATGCTTGTTTAGACCTATACTGTATATATAGGCCTATGTTATATGGATCTAATTAATAACGAGTACCGTATAATAAAATATTTTATCCAACATACTCCATGAAACAATAGATTTATTAAGAGTACATATTATAATAATTTAATAGTTGAGGCACTATCTCCTCTACTATTTAATTTTGTACTAGAGCATGCCATCAAATCTTTAGAGAATGAGGAAGGCCTACAACTCAATGGTATTAATAAGCTGTTAGTTTATGCTGATGATGTAGTACTATTGGCCGATAGCGAGGAGATACTAAAGGCCAACACGCACACACTATTGAGTAACACTAAGGAATTAGGACTGGAAGTAAATATCAATAAAACTAAATATATGGTCACACGTAGAAATACATTATATAATACAAATGGACAGCTAATGACAAATGAGGGAGATTTTGAGGAAATGGCTGAATTCAAATACCTAGGAACAATAATCACAAATAGGAATGAGATGCACAAAGAAATTAAAAATAAACAGAGGCTCAATTCTGCAAATGCGTGCTATTATGCATTGCAGAGACTTTTGATGTCCCAACTCCTTTCAAAACCCGTTAAACTGAAAATATATAAAACTATTATTCTACCAGTTATATGGGTGCGAAACATGGACTCTTACTTTAAGGGAGAAAAGGAGATTACAAGTATTTGAGAATAAAGTACTTAGGAAAATTTTTGGACCAAAGAGAGATGAACAGACAGGTGAATGGAGAAGACTTCATAACAATGAACTACATGGTCTTTATAGGAAGCCAGATATAATAAGAACAGTTAAGTCCCGTAGACTGCGATGGGCAGGACATATTGCACGTATGGGGAATGAAAGACTTGCATGGAAGCTTCTTGTAGGAAAGCCAGAGGGAAAACGCCCAGTTGGTAGACCAAGAATCAGGTGGGAGAATAATATTAACTATGATTTGAGAGAAGTAGATTATACAGGGAATGATTGGAAAGCATTAGCTCAGGATAAGGATGTATGGAGAGCTTATGTCCGTGCGGCCATGAACCTACGGGTTCGATAGTGCCAGTGAGTAAGTAAGTAAGATATTGACATAGGCCTATTATTACAGTGGTCTATTATTCGATATGATTGCTACGTTATGCAGGTGAGAAGCTCAATTTTTGTTGGTTAATAAACTTTTCATGACAGGGGTAATTAATCTCTGGAACATCCTATGTCTGGGCATCCGTAATATACGTCCAACCAGTTATTCTTGAATGTTGAGTGCTTAACTAACGGTTGTGATTCTTCATTTATGACTATAAAATGTAGGCTTTATTATGCTAAAAGTTTTAGCAATCTCATCTTACTAGCCTCTCTTCTTTTGTAGTCATATGTTTGTAAGTTCAATGTTAAGGCAGTATGCCTCAATTAGGATCAGTAAGGCAAAATGCGAAATGTTTATATACCTTGAATACGGACAGCATTTTATTTCTTCTTCTTCTTCTTCCTTCCAAGTATTAGGCCAAGGCCTGTTACGATCCTATAGAAAATTTTCCCTCCAGCGTTTCATAGGACGGCCCAGTGATTCATGCTTTGGTCGTCATTAGTTTGATCCTTCCGGGAAATTACTAAGATTTGAAAGCATAATAATAGTCCCTTCGATTGGTTGCCGGCCAAAGGAAGGCAAGACCAGTGATGGGGCTGCCATCTTATGGCCTCTGGTCAGGCTTTTCTGGAGAAGAAAAGAAAATAAAGGAAAGAAGAAATGGAAGAAAGGAAAGACTCCCTAGCCCTCGGATGCCCTAATAGCGTCGGGGTCGAAAAAAACAAGAGTTAACCAAGAGAGGTTAGATAGTAGAGTGCAAAACACAAGTAAGTGGAAGAAATGTTTTGCTCAGCTTGGGCACCTTGTGGTCGCCATCCACATATCCCCTAGATGAGGACCCCTGAGGGAGCATTTTATTTTATTACTGTTATTGTTAAGACCAGGAACTATGACCATGCAATAAGCATTTACTTATTTTTTTATATTTCTCACTTCCATGTAGTATACTATTTCAGACTTTATTTGAACTAAGATTAATATAATATTTCAAATTATTAACAAAATTGGCGAAACACCAATTTATCGTGCTAGTAATTTAAAATGTGTCGGACCGCAGAGAACACAAAATCATGTTAAACTGTAAGTTATTAATGTAGGCCTAATTCGTCACGAATTTAAATAATTTCAATTCGTTCGTTTTTCCAATATTTTATTAAAATACTAAACAAATTAAATCTTGTAGGGCGAGATTGCCTAATTCCGTGATAGTGTTTTTCATTTTTTATGCAAATGTAACATTTTAGATAGGCCCTAATGGTCACAAAATGTGAACACAGGAACGTAGTATGAACCTTCCATGAGATGATTAAATTGAATTCACTCCAAACCGATGTGCAGTTGACCCTAAATGCCCCATTACTTTCTCCAAGGCAAGGATTCCTAAATAGGCCTACGTGAAGTTTATAAATTAAAAATAAAGTTGAATTCGGCGTTTATTAAAGTTGATAAGAAGTTCTATGAAGGCAAATAAAAACTTGTATAGGTGATATCGAACTAAATGTAATATTTAGACCTATTTCTCTCTAAATGAAACTTAACTTGGATCAATAATAGCGTAAACAATACACATGAAAAAATTTCTTCAAACAAATAGTCCTACTTTTTAGCAACAATATTGTCCTGTACAAACATAAACGTGAAATGATAAAATAATAATAATAATAATAATAATAATAATAATAATAATAATAATAATAATAATAATATTTTACAAGAATAACAACGAAAATTAAAAATACAAAAAAAAAATAATACCTAATTTAACGAACAATGAAGACATTATTTTAGGAAATTGGTTTCAATAGCATACCTACTATGTGTATAGGCTTAAATAGTATAGACCTATTAATGAGTAAAATATGTAATTTTAACACATAATTAATTTCTATGTAGGCCCTAATGTAACTAATATGAAAGCTTATCAATATTCTTAAGAATTTTATCTAACAGTCTGCAACGATTAGCCTAAAATAGAGAGATAGAGCTATATCGTAAGAAAAATTATTGAAAAATCGAAGATATGAAAGCTGCTGTACCATTATTATCATTTTATATTGTTAAGACGCATGTATGCATATCAGTGGTTAATTTGATATTAAAATATAGGCTAGTATTATATTGTTATAGGCTATTAACTATTAAATAAATACCCAAAATATAGAACATTTCTTCAAGGGCAGTCACGAGAGAGAAAAAAAAATGTCTTCAACCACTTTTAACTTCACGATCGCTATTGAGACTTTTTATTGCATTTCAAAAGGCGGGAAAATCAATAAATGGAAAGAAGAAAGCTTGTCCCATGTCTGGAGTAACTCAGAAACTACCCTTTAAACCCTTTAATTCCGTGAAAACCAATTGAAATTGTATCACGGAATTAGGGTTATCACAGAAATAGACATATCTATCCCATTTTATAGGATTCATTGACAATTTAAGGGTTAATTAAATTAATTAAAGCCACTCCAGCGTGTCTAGCAAGCTACTAGAGTAACTTACACTCTGATATGATTGTTATACAGGTATGTAGGCCTATTTTTATATTATCAGTTGATATAATAAATCTAGTTTCTATAAATATTTGATTAAATTAATTTTATAATTTTTCTTTCCTGTATTATTTATGTATGACTCAGTAAAACCTTCCAGAAATAAATCCAAACAAAAACTGTGGAACAACACTTGAATTCATGATAAATCCAAATCAATCCTGATAACTATAATTGCAAAAGCATCTGTTAAATCTGACTAAACTATTCACTTTTGTTAAGTTTATGATTAAATCTAGGCCTAAATCCTGTTTATAAATTACTGTTCTTTTCCGTGGTTTGAACATATTTTATTACCATTTCTAAGCTAATCACCAGGACTAGGATTTATATTTAATAAAAATGATTAAATAAGTGTATAAGCTAAATAAGTGTGTGTATGTAGGCCCTATATATATATATATATATATATACACACACACACACACACGATTAAGAAAGTTTTCTTGGATTTTCCCGCGTTATGGAATTAAGGTCGGCCTCTGACCACTGATTCCGACGTTTCGGCATGATCCCATATGCCATTATCAAGGAATGATAGGTTCGAGTCACTATATATATATATATATATATATATATATACACATATTTATAAAATTCTCAAAATAGGCTATGGAGTGAAATAATGACTATTTTTATAGGAATGGGTGTAAACTTATCGTGGCAGGCAGTACAAAAATATTACTTTACCATTTGTTGATAATGATTCATTCAGAAAATCGCCGAAATTTAAGTTAGTCGTAATCATACAGATAGTGATTTACGATCTAGTGGTATTTTAACTATTTAATTTACCGAATCAACAAATAATATCGCCTAAACCACACACTAAAGAGAAGCTAAGCTAAATCTTTCAACTCTATGATCTATATACAGTAGCTTAACTTGAACTTCAATATTCCATAAAATTTCAAGAATCCACCTATGAAATAGAGATGCTAGCAAAATAAAATTTTAATTATCTGACAACCATAAAATATGCAGCATATTTAAAATAAAACGTTCAGTTACGTAAATATATGTGATAATTTCTGAAATATGCATCAAATTTGAAAAAAATAAATAAAATAAACCATTACAAACAGGCTACCTTTAGTTCGCAAAATATAACAACATTTTAACTTTATCGATATTAGTAAAATTCACGGTAAATTTCCATTGAGGTGTTAATTCACAGTAATATAATGTAAGATTAAAAACTATAAAATAGTTAGGCCTACCTTGTAGGTCCGTCTCCTCAACTTAAGTTGTTTTAAAACTCTGTAGGCCTTTCGTGACTAGTCCCATCATCAGCAGAATGCATTAGGTCCGTATTTATTGACCCTTGTTGAAGCACTTCAGTCAACAAGTACGGACCAAATGCATTCTGCTGATGATGGGACTAGTCCCGAAAGGCCTACAGGGTTTTAAAACAACTTAAGTTGAGGTAACTATTTTATAGTTTTTAATCATACATTATATTACTGTATTTTAACTGTAACTAATTTAAAAACAAACATGTAGTCTATTTACATAGAAATCGTAGCCCTTCTAATGAAAATGGCAAAGGATGTTCTCCCACACGAGGACATTTAAAATAAACCAAATACGTTTTGCATTCTCAAGGTTTCTTTAAATAGCTATACACTTTGAGGTCCTGTGACTTTAACCTTGGATTTCAATGCTGCGTTATTAATCGGAAACCTCCTGTTGACCCAACGTTTGTATTAGGGCCTATAAAGTAGGTCAGCAATAATTAAATTTATCAGAGAGATCCTACATACATTCCAGTAGCCTATAATGTATCATTACTTAAGCTAAGTAACATAGGCCTATTACAGATTTGTTATAATATTCAAAACTCAGTTTGCCGTGTAATGTGTACTTCAAAGAGAGAGAGAGAGAGAGAGAGAGAGAGAAGTAAATAATACAGGTTGAACTTAGATTATAGGGCAAACTTCAGGAGGTGATCCCTGACAGGAAAAGGAACAAATGAGTTTATATCAACATAACATATGTCCAGAAATTATATTTGTCATAAGTAATGCCACGAGTGATTTCCAATTTATCTAGAGAATTTGGAAATCAAGAGTGGCATTTGTTAGGACTATTTAACGAATAAAATTAAGCTGTATACTCACAAATCATTATTTAACTATAGTTATTTTAAAATATTTATATATTTAATGTAAACGGCGATGTTTGAAAATAAATGAGAAACGATTGGTACGCTTCATTTGCTTCTTTTGTTCATCACTGCAACCACATCATAATATTATTTACTGTCAAAAGATCGCAATGTTGTAAGAATGCACTCTAGTGGAGAAATTTATAATCAACGTTATAGGTATTAATTAATTTCTGATGTCCTATGATGTAAATATGTCAATTATATTTTTCTGCGTCATTTCCTGGAAAATAATTCGTTTAAGAAAGTGCAAACAGTGTTTTATTGGGGTATAATTAATTGTTATAAATGTTTTATATTATCTCTCGTATGCGCTTTCTGTTGACATTCATGCACTATATATACAATCTGGTAGCCGTATTTCTCAGAGACTCAGTCACTGCAAAATAATACTATGACCTATTCAGAATGTTAAAAAAGTAGGTGCTTTCTTTATTATGATAAACTTTAGTTTGTAAATTTTAGGCGAAACACGACTGTGATTGGTTGTAAATAAAAAATCATTGAAATGTGATTGGTCATTGAACTCCCATTTGGGGTATGAGTTTAAATAGTTATAATACACGATAATTAGGCCTGTAAGATGTCTAACTTTAAAATAAAGGAACTCTTAATATCAGTAAGTCAGTGAAGTAAGAAGTAGATTACAGGCAATAAGATGTTAATTATAAAATTGGTACCTGGTAAGTCAGTCGTCCTCAACTAAATTATTAAACTTCATCAATTCCAAAAAACCGATCACTATGTCAATACTACACGGAGAGTATAATAACAACAGGATCAGCATCCTTGAAGACAGAGATTCCAAAAGAAGCAAAGAATAAAGATCTACTCAATAAGAATATACTCGCAGACATAAATCCGTTATACAATCTATACAACACCATCAGTACCAGTTAAAATGCAGAAGATAAAACATTGTTTTTGAAAAGCCTCCATATTGGAATAACGATGAAGTTTAACAATTTAGTTGAGGACGACTGACTTGCCAGGTACCAATTTTATAATTGACATCATATTACATAACCTCAACGGTGCTTTAATATGAATTTCAAAAGTGTTGATGGTACGAACTAGTTAAATTTCTGCCATTTGAAAGTAAATAAATAAATGATAAATACTGTTATGCAACATAGGCCTACTATTTCCCTATTATAATGTGATATTTTCAAGTTGCATAGTCTATTTAATTTTTAGTGATGTTAGTAAAATGGTCCGGCATTCGCGTTAGGAACAAGCGAGGTTATAGTAGCCTATTCGCATCTCTATGGAGAAGCACATGTGAATACGGAGAAGTAGCATGGATTTGTCCACAAAAGTACCGGACTCCTCTTACACAAACGCCCAAAAATGGCTGCAAACGTTTTGTATTTGAGCGGTGCTCTCTGTGAGGTAAACCTTCCAGATTCTCGATCACTCCCGCGTGTTCCTTCGTAAATTATGTGAGTAATGAAGGGAGGCTAATGCTATTTATCATAAAGAAATCTTAATATTCTACTATTGAGTTTAGCTGGACTATTTTTAAAAAAATCTTGTGCAAAGTGTAAGTGATAAGTCTATAAATTCAAAGTAATCTTCTACAGGCCAAAGCTGTTTGTATTGAGGTCTTTTAGACAATTGAATATGAACACTTGAGTGATGCATACGTAAGTAGCGATTTCTTGTCGAACTCCGTAGACAAAATAACTTTCTCTCTGAAATTGAAGTTTGAAATATAGGTATTTAGAAGTTTGTATAAAATGCAATACGGATTTAATAAATTGCAGGTAGGCCTAATCAAATTATTTACTACTACCTCGTGTTTTAGGGCTATGTCTTGTCATCTTCATCATAGAGCAAGAGACAACTCTCCTGTCATCCTCTTTTAGGTGGTCGCAAGAAAATTTCGGTTTCCATTCTTTAGATATTTCAGGGCAATGCTCATTTTTCGAGCAATATCAGAAGCTGAAGTTGGTTGTTTCAATTTTTAAAATTCTCCAGTTTCTTTTCATCTCAGTTTTGTATGCATACTCTTTAATATAGGCCTTTTTTTTTTTTTTTTTACTTTTTCAGTTTTACTTCATATTTATCTTTCCTAACCCATTATACATACCTACAACATTCAGACATTCATAAATACCAGAACCTGTTGGAACGCGGACCGTTTGCTTTAAAGAAATGGCATGTTTTATGCCGAGAAATAATCCTGGGATTCTTACTCCATAGCCAGAAACGCTGACAATTATTATTATTATTATTATTATCATCATCATCATCAACAACAACAACAATCACGGATTAAGCCCATGTGGCTTGTTCCGGTCTCATAGATTCTCATTCAAAAAGTTGAATCCATCTCTTTTATCTAAAAGTTTAAAAATATTTAGCCCATTTATAATAGCTTCACTTCTTCTTTTATCTAGAAGTTTGCAGCCAGCCACACTTCTCAGAAATCTCATTTCAGCTGCTTCTATGATCTTCTCTTCTCTTTTAGTTAAAACCCAAAATTCACTACTATACAATAGTAAGGGGACTGCCACTGCTTTATAAAATTTTACTTTTGTTTCCATTCTTATGTTTTTTAATATTATTTTACTAGTGCCACATATATAGGGCCTAATTAAATTTATTAAGTTTGTTAAACAGATCTTAATTTTTAAAATAGGAAATTTCATAACCCAGGTATTTAAAATGGTTCACTTGTTCAATGGGTTTTCCCTCCAGAATCATTTTAGCTCTCACGGTATCTAAGATTTTCGTTTTACTTATTGATATTTTCAAATTATAATTCTGTATAATGTTATTTAATTGAAAGAGTGATTTCTGTAGACCATCTTCTGAGCTAGATATTAGAACTTGGTCGTCTGCAAAAAGTAAGGTATCTAAGATCTTATTTCTTATTTTGAAATGTGAGTCCAAATTTATCTGCCAATTATATATGATATCGTCAATATAAGTATTAAAAAGGGAGGATGAAAGCGGACATCCCTATCTTACACTTACATTTTATTGTTGCTGCTGTATTTAATTGAGAAACGCTGACAATTATACCGATATATATATATATATATATAATATATATATTTTTTTTGCGGAATTGCATATAATTAGATTTGTATAAAATTAGTTTTATTTGGAGGTTGTAATGCTGTTTTAAGACAACGATATTTTGTTCTTCATAGTTGAATTCATTTAGACTGTAAAGAAGTTTATTATTTAATAAAGAGATTTGAATTAATTTTATACAAATTTAAATTAAATGCCAGATTTTTGAGAATATTCAATACTGTCTACTTACAGTGTACAAACTATGTTGAAGGGTACAAAAGAGGGAGGTCCTCATTTGGGGGAGGATACATAGAAAACGTTGTCATGGTAACAGGAAGTTACCGCACCTACCTATGCTCATTAGTAAGTTCTCCTCCCTCTCCAATATGGATAGGAGGGTCCATAATGCGTGCAGATTTACTACAAGAAAAGTAAAAATTAATAATGCCTATGACTAATGCATCATTACTACTACCAATATTTGTGTCCATTCGAGAGTAAAAAAAAAACAAGAATTTCCTTTCAGAGACCACCGAATTATTTCGAGTGCCAAGAGCTGTTATCAATTATACTAACTTCTTATTAAAAGGAAAAAAATCAACTGATCCATCTCATTTCTCATTATTACAGTTATTATCCTCACCCCTACATTATAAGTTATTTTTTAAAGGTTAATTAAAAAACTGAAATAATAAATCTCAGGATATTCACTTATGATGCTGCGCTGATAATGTTAATAATATTAATAAACTAATGACCAGCGACAGCAATAATAATAATAATAATAATAATAATAATAATAATAATAATAATTTCTCTTGAATATTTTATGCTCGTTAAAAATGAATAGATAATAGGCCGCGTGGACTAGTGGTTATGCTCCTTACCTCTGGTCCCGAGGGTCGCGGGTTCAAACCCGGCCGTGGTCGATTGTTTTTTAGGACGGAAAAATCCAAGAAGCACGTCCTCCGGGAGGGACTTCAAGTCTGAAGATTTTCAGGCTCGTAAGAGATCTTTAAGCCTGAATGAAAAGGCCTCTAAACAAAATTTACCGAATTTTCCCGTCCTAGTACTACCTTGGTAGGGCACGCCGTAGCGTAGTGGTTAAGGCACTGAGCTACAAGCCGGAGGGTCGAGGGTTCAAGTCCCGTTGGGGTCAGGATTTTTAAACTGACCCAAAACCACCCACTAATGGCGGCACTATGGCCCTGGGGTCGACTCAGCCTCTAACGGAAATGAGTACCAGACGCTTGTTCTGGGGGTAAAGGCGGCCGTCACGCAGGGCTGACAACCCGGCTGACATAAAGTGCCGATTGTCTAGTAAAAGTGGGAGCCTTAACCTCCTACTACCCCAAGGGCCTCCGGGTCTGTTGTGGGATCACTTTACTTTACTTAGTACTACCTTGGTTTCCTAGATGTCAGTATGAGGCGGAACGCTGACCACGGACCACTCAAATGACATCTATATGAAAACAAGTGTAACTAAATTAGTATGGTTCAAGTTCTTCCCTGTAGGGGGAGAGCGCCTAAATCTCTGTTAAAGGAAACAAGAAGAAAAATGAACAGATGATTAATGAGCTTACACGGAACTTAACGGATTAGACAAGAAATCGAAAAATGCAAAATAAAGGACAATATAAGATAAGTCAAGACTAATAAAAGTTATAGTAAAATTCCGTTGAGGTGTCAGTCAAATAATATAAAATTATAAAATTGAACTAGGCCTATTTTTCAGTCTCCTCAACTGTTAAAATTATCGGAACTAGTCCCATCCCCAGCAGAAGGCAGTTGTATAGTAACCAACCACCCTCTGGTACGGATGGGACTGGTTCCGAAAGACCTACATTCTTTTATGAATTTTAACATATATGCCTATAAAGCTACGTAAATATAACTAGGCCAATTGGGATACATAATTAACACAACAAATTTTAATAAAATAAGATAATTAGAATAGAATACATTATATAGTTTTTGATTGTGTTCTACTTTGTACTCCTCTTTAGAGTCGACTCCTCTTAATAATTTAGATGTATTCCAGAAAGTTATCCGTATAGACACAACGTGGGTATTGTAATTTCACCTGACAAAACTGACAGCATGCCTCAGGGTAAAACATCACATGTCACAAACACGGCCCATCAAATATTCAATTGACAAGGAGTTGGTTTCATAAAAGAGTGTAATAATCATACAATAGTTACATAGTTATTTTGAAAAATTAAATATTTATAATCATCATCATCTTGTTTTCACGTTAGACCATTATATTAATCAGCTTCGGCCTTAATAGAAACACCATCCATCAATTTTTTTTGATTAGGTGTCACGGTCTTCTTTCTATAAAAATGGTAGACAGGCATCTGCTATGGTAGCCTGTCATCATGTTTGTTTTACACTCTAAAATTTACTTATAAGCCTAGTTGTCTAAAGGTTTCCATAAGACGCTGTCCTAAAATGTCAATTTATTTTATTATCTAATAATATGCCCTTTGAAGAAATGTAATTTGAGCAGATGTACCTAATTCTCTGTAATAAACATTTAATTTTAACATACAAATACATAATAGTTCAGATATAGGCCCCTATATTTTAATTTGGCTAGAATATTAAAGTGGTCAGAATAGCTTAAATACTTGCGTCCCTTTGTATCCTATATAACAAGTGAGGGGTTGATTTTTTTTTTCTTTTTTTGCTTGGACTATAAACAAGACAACAATGCAGTGATTGGATTTATAATGGAGGCCTAACTGTGCATCATGCTCATATTTTTACTCTGTTAATAACTGTCAAGGTTACTGGTAGCAGTGTATAAATAGTAAAAACTTAATAGAAACATAATGTATTATAAATTATAAACACTCAAACCCTATAAAATTTACCCCTCATTTTTTTGTAAATATCTGAATCGTTTTTCCTACTTGATAACTCACGTAGGCTTAACAATTAAATCTACGAATCAGATTTTGGTTCATATAAAATCTCCTAAATTTGATGACCAAGAACAATTTTTTGTCTCTAAAATGAATGTTACTGTTCTAAAAAGGACATTAAATACAAAAATAAAATTGCATTTATCATAATTGCATTTCAGGACTAAATACGATGATCAGTATTATGTCTAGGCCTATATCAACTCAATTCAATCATAGTAAACAAATTTCCTCAAAGCAGTACTAATGTTTTAAAAACCAATGTTTGTGTCATTATTGTCATTTATGAGCTGTCGAGTCAATTTATTATCAGGCTTACATTATTTGTATTTTATGACTCTGTTATTACAGGGTATTTTAAAATGTTCTTGCAAGATTTGTATTAACCACCAGAGATTAACACACTACTTGACAAACGTAATCAAATTCATTTTAATCTACATGCAAGTGTGTAGGCATATATATATATATATATATATATATATATATATATATATATATATATATATTATAATTAAATGTTTAACATTGAGCAATGCAAGCTTAATATGGAATGATAAGAAAAATAAATGCCTGGACGGGATTCGAACCCGGATCTCTGAGTCTGTACCTCAGTGTGATATCCATTACACTACCAGGCGAATCCAATTCAAACACTTATTTTTCTTATATATGTAGGCTATATATGTATGAAAAATTACACTACCAGGCGAATCCAATTCAAACACTTATTTTTCATTTTTCATACATAGCCTATATACATATATAAGAAAAATAAGTGTTTGAATTGGATTCGCCTGGTAGTGTAATGGATATCACACTGAGGTACAGACTCAGAGATCCGGGTTCGAATCCCGTCCAGGCATTTATTTTTCTTATCATTCCATATATATATATATAGGCTATCCTATATATATATACTGATACCTAACTTATTATTAGATAAGTTATATATATTTTGTGTTGAATTTCTTTCAGAGAAATTTCAAGATATAAAATAAGAAAGGAATATAAGAGCCTAAATGTATAGGCCGCCATCATGTATAACATGATTAGGTTTAAACTTTTCGTAATTTAACACAATAATAATTGGTGTAGGTGCAATAGGCCCCTAAGTTTTATTTACCCTAAGAACTGTCTTATGGTCGAAGCAAGAAATTACATGAAGAAAATTGGGCCTACACCAAATATGAAACCTTAATAAAAAATAAGAAAAATGATAACAAAAATGTTATGAAGCTACTATTGTTTTATAAATATTGTTTTATATAGGCTCATATATATATATATATATATTATATATACATATATATAATATATATATATATATATATACATATATATATATATATATATATATATATATATATATATATATATAGACATATATATATATATATATATATGTCCTATATAATGTAGGCTACAGGTTTTGTACATACGAAGCACATAAATGAGATAAAACAGATCATTAATTGTGACTAAAAAATCAAGATTTTCACTGTATTTCCACTTCAATTAGCTATTTTAATTAACTGTTCCAATAATTTTGACGCAATGGAAAATATAATTAATGTACATGATAACAATTGTTCCAAAATAATTGCTTAAATTATAAATCGCACGGAAGGAGAAATGATGTTGATGATGATGATGCTCATGGTGATAATTTTAATACATTAACAGCACTAGAAAGATATATAGGGCCTATATAGCCTACAGCTCTAACTCACTGACACTATAGAACTCGTAGGTTCAAAGCAGGGTGAACATAAGTTCTTCATACATTCCTATCCTGAGCTAATGTTTTCCAATCATCCCCTGTATAAATCTTTTCCCTCAAATAATGGTTAATGTTATTTTCCCATCTCATTATTGGTCTACCAACTGGGCATTTTCTCTGGTTTCCATACAAAAAGCTTCCATGCTCTTCTTTAATTTACAATTCGTGCCATATGTCCTGTCCAGTGCAGTCTACGAGACTTTAACTGTCCTCATTATATCTGGTTTCCTAAAGATCATGTAGTTCACTACCGTGTAAGTCTTTTCTCCATTCGCCTGCCTGTTCATCTCTCTTTGGCACAAACATTTTCCTAAGAACTTTATTCTCAAAAATTCGTAATATTTGTGCTCATTTAAAGTAAGAGCCCCCGTTCGCATCCGTATAATATAACTGGGAGAATAACAGTTTTAATTATATATTTTAGTTAAAAGTTTTTTTTTTTGGAGAAGTTGGGAAGGCAAGAGTCCCTGTAATGCATAATAGCATGCAATTCCAGAACTGAGCCTAAGTTAAATTTCTTCGTGCATCTCATTCCTATTCTTAAGTAGGCATATATTCTATGCATTTGAATTCAGTCACTTCTTCAAAATTTCCCTCATTTGTCATTAGCTGTCTATTTCCATTATATAATGCGCTTTTATGTTTGACCATATAGGCCTATTTAGTTGCATTGATGTTTATTTCCAGTCCCAATTTTTAGTGCTACTCAATAGTGCGAGTATTGATCTATAGTAAGTTTATCTCCTCGCTATCACCTAATAATAGGCTACTACAGTCCCGCCGCTCAGTTACCGGCTGTGACGTTTTCACGACAGTGCAGTCAATATGGATATCAGTGGAGGGGCCGCTTTAGGTATCATGTGGTTAGTAGAAATACAGCCGAAAACATGGCAGCAATTTCATACCTCACTAGCGGCATCAAGAGCAGTGATTGGTTGTGGCAGATTACAACTATTTCCTTATTGGCAGTAAGGGCGAGTTTCCCCCTTTACCCCTCGTACAACCGAGCGTCAAAGCCGGAGACTCAGCGGCTGGACTATATATCATCAGCATAAACTAACAGCTTATCAATACCATTGAGTTGCAGGCTTCTTCATTCTCTAAAGATTTGATGGTATGCTCTAGTATAAAGCTGACTAATAGAAAAGATAAAGCATCTCCTTCTTTAACCCATGTGAATTTCAAAAGTAGGTCTATCTGAAAACTGTTTGCCTACATGCACCGTAATATTTGTGTCATTTAGACACAATCGTATAAGTCTAACTTCTTTAGGAATTCCAAACTCCAGCAAGATACAATAGCCTATAACTTTTCCCTCTTATCTGAAGTCTACATATAGTTGATGTATAGTGTCATCATATTCCTACATCTTTTCTAAAATCTAACAAAGTTCGTAAACAAACTTATTGCTGCACAAATGATTTACAGTGCGAAATAAAACAACGTTTACGCTCAAGCATGTTACGCATGATGCGGTCTACAGATTTAAGCTCTCGCATTCACATCCTATTCTATAGGCCTATCTTGAAAATTATCTGAAAGAAACCCAGAAACACACAAAAAATATATAGCTAATTAAAAATTAGTTATCAGAAAAAATTAAAATACACCTGCGTAAGAAAATTAAAGACACGTTCATTTATGTAATCAGTTGATTTGGCGTTTATATGATCAAAATCCACTTTTATAAATATAAATAAAACTTGAAGTTTTATATGATTTTTATATTTATTAAAATACAAATTCGTAACAGCTGTTTAAGTACTTTGTACTTTCTTCAGACGAATTTTATCATGATTACAAATTAACTTTGTTATTACATATTTATTTTCTTTTGTCAAGCAGTGTGTGTATTGCAACGGTTAATACAAAACTTGCAAGTAAAATTAAAATTGTGGTGCACTATCATAGCAAAAAATAGAAATAATAGAATAATAAATTTACTGAAAGCTCATAAGTGGCTAATCAGATAACACATTTCTTAAAGCATTAGTATTGTTTAGAATAAATTTGTTTACTATGACTGAATTCAATAAATTACCTGATATATCGTATTTAGTTTTGAAGTGCAATTATGACAGTCTTATTTTTGCGTTCAATTGATTTTTTTCAGGATAAGTTGACAATTTAAAGACAAAATTGTTCTTGGTCATCAAATTTGGGGGTCTTTATGTGAGCCCAAAAGCTATTTGGTGAGTTATTATGTTTTTGTTAGGCCTACATGTATTATGAAGAAGGAAAAGATTAACATTTTTACAAAAAAATGGGGGGTAAGTTTAATAGACTTTGAAAGTCTATCATTCATGTTACAGTATGTTTCTATTACTTTTTTTTACGATGTATACAGTGATATCACGTACCGGTAACCTTTACCTTTATAAACAGAGTATAGTATGAGCTTGAAGTACAGTTCTTTTTTAAAATGAAACAAATATTTGCCATCGTCATAAAGTAGCCAGCAATATTGTAATACATTTCTGCAAATATGTTTTATCGGAAGAAACTGTGTATTTGTGACCTAAATACCAAATAACAATTTTACTATAGGCCTACTTGTCAAAAGAATCCATAATTAAAATGTACGCACATACTTAGTACAGTACTAGCTAGACATGTCCAAATACATAATTTAATGCTAGATTACTGGCAATAAGGCTACCGGAATTTCAACTTATTATTTAACAGATTTTTGCGCGAGAGTGAGTTTTGTCGTACTTACCAGCAATAGCGACCATTATTGAAAGTTCAACTTCCTACATTTCGGGGTTGCCAACCTAAATAACTATAGGGCCTAGACTGTAATATTACATTTACACCCACGTGCGGGAAGTAAAACCACTGCCCTCTATGCATACTACTACGTACAAAGTATATACAGAAAATATCCAAAGATAGTATTAATATACATTATACGAAACAAATCACTGCATTTTAAGTGAACCGAACATTATTTGACATAATATAAAACAATAAATACGTACTTGCGGCCATGTTATCAATAATTGTTCTCAAGGCCTCAACTACATTGTCCACACTGTTAACGTTAGTCAATTGTTTATAATGAACGCAAATATTTCCAACATATATGTTATTTTTTACTATTACTTATTATTTTGAAAACGCCATCGCGCAAAAAATAATATACAACGTACGTTTGTGAAGTGTTTTACACAATCTCGGAAATTAAAATCCTCGCTAGCGCTCAGTTTTTAAACATTTTCCTCGATTCTGTAAAAACCACTTCCCAACCTCGCATCGTGATATAGGCCCTACTATTAAATTAGCAAAAGCAATCATAGTCTCAGCAATTAATATAGAGAATTCACTAATCTGTAAATTCTGAAGAATTTAATTTGAATATATGGTCAAAAGCAAGTACGAATATAGAGTTACTTATCTTCACACATGTACACTATCAACCGGTAATTAAATTTTGAATTAAGGGCACCATTCATTAGTGGCAAATTCCTACATTCCATTTGATGAAACAGCTTTTAATTAAAATAGTCAGTTAAACTTCTTTTGAAATGTAAACTCATTAAAAGTAGAAACTAGTTATTTTTGTTTTATTCTTTCATACACAAAATTTAAACTTTATTTACTCCAATTATTTTGATTCTTAATCCATTAAAATTGTTCACATGTTTTACATGAAAATAGCTTCTAATTTTAAAGTTACTTTCTATAGGCTAATAGTTTAATTTCATAAAAATACAAGTATATTTAACAGGCATTATATAAAATAACAAAAACTATAAGAATTCAAATAAAGTTTGTGCAAATAAGCTACAGTGCGAATTAAGGAAAGAATTGAAAAATAATTCTGGCAGTACAGTTGATTTATGCAATATCACAGATATGCTACACCTAAAAATATTCACTCTTTAAATAAACAATGGAAGTTATTTCCTAAAAAAAAAAAGAATTTCCTTAGATACATTGTGTAAGTAGGATATTTTTGGGGTAATTTGTAACCCTCAGCATTCCTTTAGTGATTAATTACGATAAAGAGAAACCTACATTGACTCTTATCAATTGAATTGTATTACATTTTTTTATATATTCAACTTATTAAATGGCATTAAACATATGAAATCGTTATAATCGTATCTATTAAATCTTACTGAACAAGTTGGTGAAGATTTTTCAGAAATTAAGGGATTTGAAATCACTGGTGAATATGTGGGTATTTTTATTACTTTTTTTATAACATGTATGATTATAACATCTATAATATTTTTTTTCATCACTCCAGGGATTAGGCAATTGCCCGTTCCGACTTTATAATGCATCAGCCCAACGTCTTCTAGGTCTTCCAACATCACGTCTTCCTCTTGCATGATAATTTCTTGCTACCTATGGATATCTCAGCTTACTCATTCCATCCATATGCTCAATCCATTTCTGTCTGTAATTCGCGACAATACAGAGAACATATATAATAGGCTATATAAATTAAATACTAGGCTAATAATTAAATTAAATTAAATTCAAACACTATGTAGTGTTAATAGTAATAGGACTGTTGCTACCGTACATGACTACACCACGAAAAAATGCAGAAGTAAACTTCTTGCACGAATGATTATTGTGCAAAATAACAAAACATTTTAGTACCCTAAGTTATGCATGATGAGCAAATAAATAAAGCCTACAGTAACTCATTTGCCCTATCGAATACGTAGGTTCATGGCAGCCCTATCTTGAGCTAATATTTTCCAATCATCCCCTCTATAATCTATGTCCATCAAATCATGGTAGTGATCTAATTTCACATCATTCCTGGCCTACCTACTCAGTGCTTCCCCTCTGGTTTTCCTACATAGAGTTTCCATGCCCCACTTTGATTACCCATTCGTGCCATATGCCCTGCCCATCGTAAACTACAAGACTTAACGTTCGTATTATAGCTGGTTTCCCATAAAGATAATGTAGTTCACTGTTTTGGTGGTTCTCCTTCACTTGTCTGTTCATCTCTCTTTGATCCAACAAATTTCCTAAGAAATTTATTCTCAAATATACGTTTCTTCTCCCTTAAAGTAAGTGTCATGTTTTGCAACCATGTTATTAATATAACTGCGACGGTAACAGCTTATATATATTCAGTTTAATGTTTTTTGAGAGAAGGTGGGATGACAAGAGTCCCTGTAATGCATATCATGCATTTCCAGAATTGAGCCTATGTTTAAATTTATTTGTGCATTTAATTCCTGTTTGAAATTATTGTTTCTATGTATTGAATTCAGCCACTTGTTCAAATTTTCCCTCATTTGGCATTAATTAATTCAGTATTCCTCAACTTCAATCCTCCTTCGTATCTATCTTTGTCGTGGTGGAGTGGCTTGTGTGCTTAAATAACCCAAGAGCTATGCCGGTAGTAGCATTGCTGCCGAAAGGGTTACCCATGTCGGACAGGGGAAGGCGATAAGTCAGACGAAAATAATACATTGGTCGAGAGAGTGATAAGCGGACATGGATTCCACTGGAGTAAAATTTTCCTGGGGTAAAATAGTCCCCCATTTGGTTCTCTGGGCGTGCCTAAATTAGCTCAGGAAAGAGATATATGGAGAGTTTATGTCCGCGCGGCCATGAACCTACGGCTTAGATAGTACCAGTGAGTGAGTTAGTTATGGAACGCAAAGCTTTCGCGGCCGGTAATCATACTATTAAAAGATTCCGAGCTATTTGGCCGTGGTCTATAACTGGTGTTCCTTCCAGATGTTTTCTCCCTCAACTGCGGAGGGCATCTTCAGTGGCGAGTGCTTCTAGGTGGTGTTCCCATGTAGTAGACTCGACTGTGAATTTTAGTTAGTTAGTTATTCCTCAAATTCAATTATTGCATTTCCCTGAAGGCCTCTTGGATTTCTTATTGATTATAACGGTTCAACTTCTTCTTCTTCTTCTTCTTCACGGTTTAGGCTTATTTACTAGCCTGTTCCTGTTCCAAATTGCTGCTCTTTCCATCTTTTCCTTGGTCTTCCCAAATTTCTTCTTCCTCGTGGTGAATAGTTGTATGCTGCTTTTGGTATTCTATTCTCAGTCATCCTTGCCAAGTGTTCTTTCCAGTTTGTTCTGTATTTCTCTATTGTTGAGTTTAATTCCTCTATTTTTAGTTGTCTTATTTCTGTGTTCTGTTTTTAGTCTGTTCTTTGATATCCTGCTATTGGTCTGAGGAATCTCATTTCAGCAGCTTGTATCCTGGCAGATTGTTGTGTTGTCACTGTCCATGTTTCGGATCCATAAGTAATAATAGGCACTGCACGGTTCAATCATATTCAAAATAGAAAAATAAACCATTAACCTAAAACATAGATGAACAATCGCTGTGTCACAACTCAATTAGTGTCTCAACATCGATCGAATGCTGTGTACTGAACGGTAAGAAACAGTTTACTAGTGAGCAATGTCTACATCTGTGTCACTGGTTGCTGTACTGCAGTGTGCCCACCTATGACCTGTAGAAAGTAAATAGGGTATATGGTATTTTTATAATGTAAACAACCAGGTTAATATGTTATATCCCCCTAACATAATCAATATATTTAAAGGAAATCAATGTTTAAAATAATAATAATAATAATTACTCACGAGTATACCCTAGCAGAATGTCTTAAGAGGTATTAGGGTAGTGAGAGGTTTTGGCTCCACCTTCCTAGAAAATCGGCACGGTATATCAGCCGGGTTGTCAAGCCCTGCATGACGGGTATCTTTACCCTGAAACATGCGTCTGTAATTCATTTCCATTAGAAGCTGAGTCGTTCCCGGGGCCATGGTGCAGCCAGATGGTTTAGGCCAGTTTAAGGATCATCACCCCACCAAGACTCCAACCCTCAACTATCCGTCTTGTAGGGTATTGCCTTAACCAACGACGATACGGTGTCCCCCCAGTTAATAGTAAACCACATAAAATAATTCTTCAACACGTGATAAAAACTTTATTGAAATCTGGTGGTTTTATAATGTTTGTTAGTTCAATGCAGCATGTGTACATGGTACAAGCTTCAATATCATCCTTCCCGGTTCATGTCTATGAGTGATGTGGAAGTCGAGACATCTACAATGCCGCTTAGCTACAATGGAGGCGACGCGCGACCAATAACATGCTCCTTTGGAACTTCTGTTTTTAACTCAACTTAAAGTTGAACCCATTATTGGAAAAATAAAAAAAAATACAGAAACAAATAGAGACTATACGTTGGAAGAATCGCCAGAAAAAGACTGCCCAATTTAATATTAAAATACTGCCCAGTTGGGAAGCGAAGCCACGGCTGACCACTTAAAATATATTAAAATATAAAATTGGTACCTGCTAAATCAGTCGTCCTCAACTTAATTATTAAACTTCATAAAATAGTTCCAATATAGAGGCCTTTCAAAAACAATGTTTCATCTTCTGCATTTTAACTGGTACTGATGTTGTATAAATTGTGCATCGGGTTTAGGTCTGTGCGTGTGCTCTCATTAAGTAGGTCTGTATTCTTCGCTTCTTTTAGAATTTCCATGTCTTAAAGGATGCTAATAGTGTTGTTATACTCTCTGTGTAGTACTGATATAGTATTATCGATTTTGACGAACTGATGACCCGTTTCTAGTATGTTTATATGATTTACCAGGTAACAATTTTGTATTTAATATCTTATTACATAACCTCAACGGTGCTTTAAAATGATTTTTTTTAAAGTGTCGACACTTAAAAGAATACTGGATGGATCAGAAACTAGAACAGGCACTAATCCTTGACTTTTTAGGTGGTTATTATTATTATTATTCTCCAACGTACTCTCACCTTACAGGTACTTTTTTTCGTTTACCACGCTATCTGGGCCTTACAGTGGCACGACCTGTTACGAGAGGGATTTTAAACTTTGGATTACAAACATACTTTTTTTTATCACAAAATGACATGGAGGATTGAGATAAGCTCAATCCAGGTTCCCCATAGCCAATACTAACATGGCGAATATGATTATGATGGCCAGATGATGTTCGGGGACCTTAAACGTTCATGACATTTCTCTCACAGGTGAGGAAAATACTCTAAAAAAAACACCCAGGAACATTTGTTTCATCCGGAGATAGTAACTCGTGCATGCTGCGTACCAGGCAGTGACTACACCGGAGATCGCAAGGTGAACTATACAATAAATACATGTATTTGTCAAAAAGCGTTTATTCGTGAATAAATGTGTCTGGATGTAATTCACTAACATGTACAGCTCTATGGAATGTATATTCTGATGATAAAATTCCAGTGTAATAGTGAATGATTTTTTTAAATAACAGAGAGCAGGAATAAAAAATCCTCGTTGAAATATCACATTATAGCCAAATTTAATATATATAAATGTTTGTTTGTTTGTTTGTTTGTTTGTTTGTTCGAACTTTATGCGCGTTGATGCGATTGTGATGAGGCTTTTTGCAAAATGTTCAGGAGATTCCCGGGATGAACATAGGCTATAAGAGAGTTGTGATACTCATCTCCTACACCCTTAAAAATATCCCTTTGTAATGGAAAACGTAAAAAAAAAATAGCTCTTTGGACGCTTTAATGGCTTACGCTGTCTAAACCATAACAAATACACAAAATTAATGTACACAGAATTGAATATCTCAAAAAGCTCTACAAAAAAGTCCGCGACAGTATATGTTTATCTCTTACGGATAACTCACAATAACCACTTTTGTCTTTCATTGATGCCAAGAAGATCGAGACAATGCGCAGATTCCTATGCAAGCATAGCAGCACATGGCGGATATTCTTTTACGGATAACTTACAATAACGAATTTTGTCTCTCAGCTCATTTATGCCAAGAAGATCGAGATAAGTAGATTCCCGGCAACACTTGGTAATCAGCACGGGGAATCTTAAAATAATTACGATATACATTTATAATTATTTTTCATAATCAATTGAGTTGGTGCTTACTTGATGAAAATCCATATTTATTAATTAAATAAAAATAAAACGTAGTTTTATTTGATTTTCATATTTAATATATAATTCAGTGACAGCTGTTTCGGTACACTGTACCTTCTTCAGACATGTTAACAAATTGTCATTTTTATTTTATATATATTTGTTAACATGTCTGAAGAAGGTAGAGTGTACCGAAACAGCTGTCACTGAATTATATAATAAATATGAAAATCAAATAAAACTACGTTTTATTTTTATTTAATTAATAATTATTTTTCATTTTACTTATTCAACTAATCATAAGTAGTACATTAATTTTCATATATATCAGCTCATTTATGTCAAGAAGATCGGGATAAGTAGATTACCGGGCAACGCCGAGTAATCAGCACGGGCTATCTAAAAATATAAATTTATAATTATTTTTCCTTTTACTTATTCAAATAAACATAAAAGCACATTACTTTTCATTTATTTAGGCGTAGCAACGCACGCCGGGTATTAGCTAGTAATGTTCCTTAACCCACTGTATTATGCATAGATTGCCTATACGTAAGTACACTGAAACAGTTATTTTCTTTATTCTTAAACTAAACTATGTTTTAGCGACATGAAATTAAAATATGCACACATTCATGCACTGTTAAATGACAAAACATGCAACTGAAGGGAAACGCAAAAAAAATCGCTCAATTATTCTATAATTCCCTACATTAGCTTAACTTTTAGAATATAAATCACTAGCACTTTTTATTTTGCATTAGTGAAGTCAATCTAGCTTCTGTGCCAGTTAAGATATTTTGTAATATTAAGCCTTGTGGCCTTAACTTTGCCAGTTTAAATAAATACATTAATTAATTAACAATTACATAATAATAATAATAATAATAATAATAATAATAATAATAATAATAATAATTATTATTATTATTATTATTATTATTATTATTATTATTATTATTATTATTATTATTATTATTATTATTATTATTATTATTATTAAAATATACTTGCACCATTGTAAATTTAACCCGTGCATATGAAGGAACAATATCACTTCTATACGTAAATTTTGGAGATCAAAATAACCCCGGATCATGCAACTTCTTTGTAAACAAAGAACAAACGCCATTCCACGTAATAGACTCAGCAGTAATGGTCTTACATTTGACATTTGGTTTAGTGATTTGGCTACATCTGTCGTTTAATATAATGACATCTGAATCGGTCCCATTTATCCGTATTGTCTCCATCTGCTGGAAAATATCTCTAATTGCCGTAAGTATAACCTATGCGTTTTTATTCACCGCCATCATGTCGGGAAAAAAATCCCACTTCAAATGGATGCCTCAGTTTTAAACTTATATCTTTAGACTATTACTCACGATATTTGTCACAATATTAAAATGCAACTGCTATTTTATTAAATTTACTGGCCAGCCCAGTGGACAGGACTTCTGACTACAGTTAACGGGGGCCCCAGGTTTCGATTCCCAAAGACCACTTTATTTTTTTCTTAAAGGAAATTATTCCTGTGATCAGCCAATGTCTGGATTTATCCATCTTAAGAAGTAGGTTACGATTTCGCTAATGCCAGGAGAAAATACCATACATATCATAAGAGAACCTGATGGCATTGGTTAAAAAATATTAGCCTACATTTCTATGACTATTTATTTAACTCATGCCCCAAATGATAGTCAATGACCAATCACGATTCAATGAATTTTGTTTTACAACCAATGATCGTTTATGTATATATTGTAATTTAGATTTAAGACTATTTTTTTGTTTGTATTTTTTTTAAACCTGGTTGAGTGGAGACAAGGCCTTAAGGCCTTAACTCTGCCAGGTAAAATAAAGCTATTATTATTATTAATGACAGTCGTGTTTCACCTCGCTCCTTATCGATTTCTCTTTATCAGCTCCTGCGTTTGTGATAAAGAAAACTCCTCCTTTTTTAATATTCTGAACATCTTATTGCATTTTTTTTCAACAAATACATTAAATATAGCAAATAATGAACAAATTCCTTGATTTTACCGAGCTGTTTACTAAAAAAAATTAATAACCTATAATATAAATTTGGTGTTTAATTATTCCTCCATTCTTACAATATTGCGATCACGTTTGGCAATAAATAATATGATAAATTTGCAGTGAATACACATAACCTCACATTCCTGATTTATTTTCAAACATAGCCGTTTACATTGAATATATAAATATTTTAAAATACCGGTAACTACATTTAAATAATGACTTCTGAGTAAACAGCTTAATTTTATTCGTTAAATAGTCCTAACAAATGCCACTCTTGATTTCCAAATCCTCTAGATACATTGGAAATCACTCGTGGCATTACTTGTGAAAAATGGGTTATATGACTTAAATTATTGTGTAAAGTTGTATTATGAGACTTCAACAAATTAAACTCAATTGCACTCCACCGTTGAGTCCTGAGTTTGCGTCTCATTTACTCCAAGTAAGGTTTCGGTGGATCAATCGGAGACAGGGAAAATTTGTCTGGAAGTTTCTCCTAATTTTCTTGCCAGAAACTTCATTCCTCTACTTCTGCTCTGGTTTCACATTCGTGGGTTCAAACCAGAGCAGAGTAGATGGATTTTTTAGCACGTAAAATTTCTGAATATGGTTCATTCAGAATGTAAATAAAACTATGTGCTACGAGTTGAAGATTTAAGGAATTTCTCAGCAAATCGAATTTATGGCCCCATTTACTAGTTTACGCAATAGGCTATATATTTTTATTTTGTTAAATTGGAGAAACTCAATTTATGATGCCAGCTTATTTAAGGGGGGTGATGGGTGAAAATTTGACCATTTGAGATCAAAATTGGCAATTTTTTTGTTTTTTGTACTAAAAAATAGCCTGCACTCTAATGTACATGTTGGCAAAGTTTCAGAGCCCCATGACGCTTCTAAGTGCCCTAAAGTGCTGATTAAGCCTGTATGCAAATCTTTAACCTTGTTTTTCCACACTTTTATTTTCACTGCATTTTTGTACATTCAAAATTGAATGGAATTCACAAATTTTGTCCTAGAAGATTCAAATTTTTACTGCATGCCCTAAAAACAATGAGTAACAAAGTAGTGCGTGGGTTTCATGATTGAAGTAGTATTTTATGAAATAAAAAATAAAATTCATGCTATTATTATTTTTTTTTGTAATTTCACGCATGAGGTACATTTTTTTCTCCCTTTGTATTCACATTATAAGAATTCTAATGCATGATGTTTTTCTAAATATTTGAGGGGTCTTGTAAAAAAATCAGACAATTTACTAAAACATTGTGGAGCCCATTTAATTATAATATGCAATTTTTAATATAATATTTAATAACTCATAAAATAAATGCTTCACAAGAATGCAACTTAAACACGTCATTGCGTATCATGCACTGAATGTTTGTACAACAAATCAAGTCTCTAGCTCAAAAAATGTAGACTATAGAAATTTCACCCATCACCCCCCTTAAATGTGTTGGAGTTCAATGAAAACAAATCTTGCAGAACTTTTTGCATATTGTTGTATAGTTTGACAGCAATTTAAATAATAGCCCTACCTACCGATTAATTTTACCATTACTTTATTACAAATATTAAATAGATTAAGCTAATTTATCTTATAGGATACATAGTTAATTTAAGGGTTAATTAAATTGCATGGTTTACATTTCAACGAATGAAACATGGCGGTTTCTAGAGTCAATTCTTAATTTCAAGTTTCAGATAAACCAACCCTCTTCTAATGTCGGATTTCGCTGATTTTTTAAGATACCCTCCTATGTCTATTTTAATAGCATATATCGAGCTTCGTTGTTAAACATTAAAAATTGGGTCTGCTACCGCGATTCTTAATTTTTCTTATTCCTCTTCTTCTGCTTATTCTTCTTCTTCTTCTTCTTCTTCTTCTTCCTTTCATGTGATATACCTAGTGGTCTGTTATGGTCTCAATCCAACGCTTGAAGGATCTGCCCAATGATCTCTTGTCTGGTGGCTGGTAATTTAAGATTTTGACGTGGTATTCTTGTTCTAATCATTCTTCTTATGTGAGATTTTCAATTGTTTATTTTTGCACACATTCCATGATTGATTCGTTTTTGGTAAACTACACCTAATGGTCGAATTTTGCTGGTTAACGAAACGGACTTTACTTTTTAAATTAAATGTTATATGCCAAGTTTGATTTCGATGAACAAAAATTGCGACCATTAGAGCATTAAGGGAAACACACATAGTGTGTGTGTGTATTTATTTATATCATGGACATTTACGATGTCTACTTGATAGGATCGGTGAAGATTTGTAAAAAATTCCCATTTTTTTCATAAGAAGAACCTCAAAAGCTTCATTCCCGCTGAAAGGGTCGTAGAGCAAATCGTGTCGGTCCTTTCACGCCCAAATTCTGAACTGAGACTTTTAATGAACTGGGTAGTTAAGGAGCGTTGTTAAATTAAATAAACAAATAATATCTATATACCTCAAATTATAATCAATGAATTAGTTTTAATATCCCATTATAGACCTATTGATTTAATTCTAATACGTTTTCTTTTATGAATTAGGTAAATAATCATATTTTATCCTTAAAAATACGTCATAATGAAATCTACTTGTTATATTCATGTTCACTAAACTGGTTGTTTACTAAATTATTTAACGAATCTCTTTAACAACTGACATCATATGAGTGTAGTTAAAATCTAGACATGAATAGCCGACATATTTTATTCAGAGGCATCTTAATTGAGATTAGATTACAAAAAAGTATGGGTTCTGGTTATTGTGCCCGTAACACGGTAACCTTGTGTATGTTCGTTATATTATAGTGCCCATCGTTGTACTAGAAAATCCATCGTTGTTTGTAGTATTTTATGGCGTTCCTGGTTTGGACACATCGAGTATTCACACAATATTCATATTGCCATTTTCTGGCTAGGCCCAGGACCTCAACGAGGGGTTGTACCTTCCCATTGATCCTATTCTGCATAGGCTCAAGTCATGATGAAGTACACGGATGTGCTTCCTCCCTGGATCATTATAACCACACATTTTTGAACATAAATGTGTTTTGCCAGAACATTTTATTTTTCCTAAATTTCATGAGGTGAAAGGTGGTATGAAATAAATGAGTGAATAAATGAATATGAAATGACATGATAGGGGAGGGAAGAGAAGAGGAGAATGTTGATGGGATGAAATTCTAGAAAGGGGAGAATCTCAAGAAAAACCTGAAAAATCTCGGATTGTCCGCCACCAACGCCCCTCCGGAATCTTAATTTACGACTTAAGTTATTTTACATATAATTATATGGCAGTCAGTCACGGTGGACAGGTAGTTATCTTCCTTGCCTCTGGTCCCGAGGGTCACGGGTTCAAACCTAGCCCGAGTTGATGGATGGAAAAATCCAAGATGCAAGTCCTCCGGGAGGGACTTTAAGCCGTGGATCCCGAGTCTGAAGATTTTAAGCCTCGTAAAACAAACTTACGCCTAAATAAAGAGGCCTCTAAGTAAAATTTGCCGACCTCCTTCACCCTAGTAATACCTTAGTTGTCTACCAGAAATCTCATTGGGTCTGTATGTTAACCGCATACCATTCATGACATATTTAGAAAAATAAGCTAACTACATTAACTTGGCCTGACAACTCCTAATAAAGCAGAGGTTAATATTCAACATTATGCTCTTATGTCATTGTCGATATATAAATATATGGCTCGGTATCCCAGGGCTTTATTTCCATTTCTCAAGAATTTTATGCCACAAATATACACATATACCGGCCGGATATGAAGTCGAGGAGTATACGGATCAGAGGCATGCATAGTAGCCACTAATGCATCATGTTTTACGTAACTATTTTTAGTATTAATATAGCCGTCTCGGTAGAAGCATAGCTAGCTCGCACCACTGTCCCGAATGGGATCCTAGGTTTGAATCCAGGCGGTTCCAGAGGGGGATTGATGATGGAGCATACTACGATTATTCAGATTTTTCTGGGGGTTTCTCCTGTTTTACGAATTTATCCCACCAACACTCTACATTCTCCTTTCCCTTCCATCATGTCATTTAATTTCGTGTTCATTCATTTCATATCACCTTTCACCTTAACTCACATTACGGAAAAAAAAAGTTTGGTTGAAATCCATAGGTGTTGAAAATTTGTGGTTGGGGGGGATCTAGAGGAGTACGAAGGTGCTCCCTCATGACTCTGAGCCTCAACGATAAAAAAAAGACACAAGAATCCAAAGCGAAGATTGCAGTACTACTCCCTCGCGGCCACGGGCCCAACTCAAAAAATGCGACATGGGTCATACATGATTATCGGACATTGAAGGTAACCTAGTATTTACATAACATAGAGTAGACTTTCATTCCATTCATCTCAATAATACTGTGATTAGCTCTATAGATCTTTCAGGTCGCGGTGCTCAGGTCAGCCTTTCCCAGTCTGAATAAAGAACTAATATCATAGTTCGAATCTCTTAATTGATTCCTTAAAAATGACAGTGGTCAACATGATTTTTGTCTCATGAGTGCCAATAGGCAGTTCTTTATCGTGTTTTCAAATATGTATTCGGAATTTCTCCATCACCCACACTTTTTTTATTTCAATTTCAATTAATGGACTTAAATTATTATTTTTTAATAACCGTTTTTTCGTCCATTTATTATCTTGGCGCAGTGAACGATGAGCACGAGGAACACTTTCATCAGGTGATTTCACCTATGGAATAGAGATATCAAAGGCAAATGGAATCCTAATATGCTGGCCGATTATTGTTGGACCATCAAGAGGGATCCTCCACTGGCGAAATATAGCAGAAAATCGGCATTGCTTACTTTCTAGGCGAGTCCGAATGTTCGAATATTGTGTAGTTACGAACGTAGAAAATATTGAAGTGCTTGATATTATAAATGCCTGTCTCTCGGAAACCTTGCGTGATGGAGAAATGCCGATATCATATTTGAATTGAGGAGAAAAAATACTATCAGAATCACATATTTTTCTTTCTGAGACAAAAATAGTTTCTTTTTTGTTGCACGGTGTAATTATAATAGCTCCCTCGGGGGTTTTCTCTATTAAATTTTGTGTAGGCCTAACTAAATGTCTGTATTTCTATATTTTATGTCGTAAATAAGTAAAAGCGTTTTGTTCTTAAATTAATACAGTTACAAAATTAATAAAATAAAATTACTTGACATTGAATTAAAATTTAAAACTTATGAGAAGTTGTAATTTTAAAGTGAAAATGTAATTTAAGTTGTTAAATATCCTTACAGAAGGAAAATGACAAAACTACATGTAATAAGAGTTGAAACCTTGTCTGTAAACCAGAAAAACAAGTCCAACAATCAATTAATCATCAGATAAATAATTCCGTATGACAGATGCAGTTTAACATGGCCTATTATACTACTTATAATTATATTTTAAGAATTGAACAGAGGAGAATGTAATTGATACCAAATGGAAAATTTTAACCAATTTTATTTTTACACGCCAACGTCAGAACACCACTGTAATAGAGGAATTAAAATGTATTTCTCTTTACTAACTTGATTTTCTGTCGAATATATGTTATTAATTTTATATCAATATTAATGTATTTTGTTTCAACTAACCAACCATTAAATAATTTAAATGTATTTCTCTGTATTGTTTAGGGTTTCGATCAAACATATGTTATTATTGATCATCATCAGCAGCAGCATCAAGGATTAGACCTGCTGATCTGTTCCGATCTCATGTTAGAATTGGTCTATCCATCTTTTACTGGGTCTTCCAACATTTCTTCGTCCTAGTGGTTTGTAATGAAGAATCTGTTATTATTATTGTTAGGCCTATGTTAATATTAATTCCTTACGTTTAACAAACCAAACATTGAATAAAAATATTTTATTATTATATATTTTTTCCTGAACTCTAGAGAATCATTTGTCTCAAAAAGACATTTCAGCATATTTTCATTCAGAGAAAAATTGTCTGCAAACGTTATTTGACACTTGTTCAGCCTTCTTGTATAATTGAACCCATATATGTCAACGAGTGACATGGGATCGGCATATCGCCTCAGTGAGACACCTAGTGGGCGACCAGATATTACTTGGATGGATAACGGTCGATAAAATTTGCACAGCGTCTTCTTTATTCAGACAGGCGTTTCTTTTACGGGTCTGGAAATCTTCAGACGTGGGACCCACGGCTTAAAGTTCATACCGGAGGACTTGTATCTTGGAATTTTCCATCCTAGAAATCCATCTATCCCGGCCGGATTTGAGCCTACGTACCTCAGAACTAGAGACAATGAGCATAACCACTAATCCACCAAGATTGACATTAACTTTATTAACTAGAAAATAATTTTTTTCTTGTCTTTTCGTTAATCATACACCATAGACTACTAAACCAATTGTTTTATTTATTTCATTAATCTTGTAATTACATATTTACTTTACACTTCCGTTTGTCCGATTTAAAGTGCCTCTCATACTAATGCATTTTCAAATTTTTTTGTTCTCCAATTTTTTTGTCTCATCCAAATCACCTATTTTCAACTTCTATTTTCTTAATGATGGTTATTCGATTTTTCCCTTTTATAGCAAGATTACACTTCCATGCTTCTATCATATATTATCGCATATCTTCATTAATCAACAAGTGAATCAGCCCATATGAAAATAACTCTAACTCATTGGATATATCGAACCCGTAGGTTCATGGCCGCACGGACATAAGCTCTGCATATATCCCCATCCTGTGGCAATGTTTTCCAATCATCCCCTCTATAATCTACTTCCGCCTTATTCTTTGTCTACCAACTGGGCGTTTTCCCACTGGTTTTTCTACGAAAAACTTCCATTCACGTCTTTGATTCTCCATATATGAAAATATCCCAATTCATTTTTTGTTTTGTTTTATTGTTTTAAACTATAGGGCTAATTGAGGTAGTCACACACACCTACTCCTCGTCAGAAATAGGCCAATTCCAACCGCAACTTTGTTAAACTACACACAGAAAAACGACCCCAAATCATTGAGAAATAGAAGAAAAGAAATTGACCGGTAAAATTTAGTTTTCTGGAGTTGGGATTTTTTTTATATCGGGTAATGCAATTTTGGTTTCATACGGTATTATAAAGTAAAGTAACCTGTATTTTAGCAATTTTGATTTTTTCGCCCTCTTTTGACGGGCCATCGCTTTCACGGTAGTTGAGAACTCTGTCATTGATTCTCCTTGATTCTCCTTAAAATGTAAAAATGAAGAATACATTGGTTTCATTGTTTCAAGATAAACATTTCTGTTAACCCTTAAATTCATAATGTATCCTTTGGGATACATCAGTTGGTTTAATTAATTTAATATTTGTAAATCAGAAGAAAACGAACAAAAATAAACAACTTAAATATGTATCTAATTATACAATATTCCTTTTAATAACAGTTACACGAGATTGCGTTTTTGCTCCGGTCCGCCACATTCAAATAATTAAAAGAAGAAATTTGTCTTTTGTCAATTCAAGGATTAACGAGGTTATTCTTTCTAATTCCGTGAGGGCTAAAGTCTTTTAAAGCCTCATTCAAATTTTAATCATTCTAAAAATTCAACTGCTTTAGTCTCAAATTCGCGAATATCAGATCCAAAAGCAAATGCACTACCCTCTAAGGGAGACAAGAAGACGAAGAAGCTGATAGAAAATGAGAAGGTAACATGAAGTGAACAGTGCGGCCAACTTGCCGGAAGGAGTCAGTCTTTGGCTACGTGGTTGGCTTTGCAAATTATAAGGAGGAGAAAGGTCATTTCTCTCTTACATAATTTATAATAATATTGCAGGAGACAATGTGTCGGGAGATGTCGCCATGATGCAAGTGTTGCTTGCATTTAAATCGCTGCTTGTCAAATAGCGCACATGGATATGCTATTTGTATTCTGCAAGTCTACCATACCTCTTCCTGTACGTCAAAAACTTCCCGCACATGAAGCATTCAGAATCATTTCAGAGGACTTTATAAGTCGCGCTAATACAAGCTTGCTTAGTGGAAGAAGAAAAAAAAACTGTAGGCCTACTCGCTAACTAACTAACTCATTGGCACTATCGAACCCTTAGGTTCATACATCCCTATCCTGAGCTAATGTTTTCCAATCATTCCGTGTATAATCTACTTCCCTCAAATCATAGTTAATGATATTCTCCCACGTCATTATTGATCTACCAACTGGGCGTTTTCCCTCTGGTTTTCCTACAAGAAGCTTCCATGCACGTCTTTCATTCCCCATACGTGCAACATGTCCTGCCCATCGCAGTCTACGAGACTTAACTCTTCTTATTATATCTGGCTTCCTATAAAGACCATGTAGTTCATTGGTATGTAGTCTTCTCCATTCACCTGTCTGTTCATCTCTCTTTGGTCCAAACATTTTCCTAAGTACTTTATTCTCAAATACTTGTAATCTCCTTTCCTCCCTTAAACTAAGAGTCCATGTTAGGCATCCATATAATATAACTGGTAGAATAATATTTTTATATATTTTCAGTTTAACGTTTTTTGAAAGAAGTTGGGACGTCAAGTGTCCCTGTAATGCGTAATAGCACGCATTTCCAGAATTGAGCCTATGTCTAATTTCTTTGTGCATCTCATTCCTATTTGTGATTATTGTTCCTAGGTATTTGAATTCAGCCACTTCCTCAAAATTTCCCTCATGTGTCATTAGCTGTCAATTTCCATTAGGCCTATATATTGTATTTCTATGTGTGACCATACATTTAGTTTTATTGATATTTACCTCCAGTCCCAATTTCTTACCGTTACTCAATAGTGTGTGCGTGTTGGTCTTTAGTATCTCCTCGCTATCGCCCAATACTACTAGATCATCAGCATAAACTAACAGCTTATTAATACCATTGAGTTGTAGGCCTCGCTATCAGCATTAACAATTGATGAACTGGCAAATTACTCGCCTCACAAAATTTATGAAAGACTTTATATGAACACTATAAGGTAAGGGAGACAAGTGACAATTTTTTTGTTTTTTAGGAAATCAAATTTAAAGCTTATTTTTGCTCCAAGCCGTCTGCTGAGATACTTGAACCCTATATCATTTTTAATGCACCATATGCATGTTAACATCCAGGATCCTGATATAGGGCTAATGCCAAATCCACAATATTAGTTTTAAATAGTATGGACATGAAATGTGCCACTTGAGGAACTGAAATGGAAATAATCTGACGTTTGAAACTGCTCGACTGTATTAGCATAAGTTAAATAACCAAATGAGAGAAACAGTTTAGATGCAAGCCTATGATAGCCTATGATAGTGAACAAGAAACAGTTGTACATAATTGAACTGACCTAAACCTTCTGGCGACACCTGGAGACGATTCATACTCTAATGAATATGAGTAGGAGATAATATTTTGAGGGTTAAGACGGCAGTCATCCAGGACTGATATATTGATTCGATTGTCTAGAAAGATAGAAGCTTTAACATACTATATATATATATATATAATTTTTTAAAGTAATCCTATTACAGTCAGTTGGAGACCATTGGGCTATATATATATATAGTATATACTGTACATGCATTATATTCCTCCCTCTTGTTATTCGTACCACTATGTAAATTCAAGATATAAGAAGCTCAAATTTAAATATGTACTAGATTATTAAATTGCATTGCGTTGTTATTTTGAGTATGTCTTTATTTAAAGAATGTGTTATTAGAAATAGAAACGCGTTTCTTTATAATATATATATATATATATATATATATATATATATATAGTCCACCGCTGTGGTCTCGAGGTAGCGTGCTGCCTTGTCACACAGCGGGTCTGGGTTCGATCCCCGGTCGGGGCAGTTTTTCTGGGTGAGGTTTTTATCGGGGTTTTTCCTCATCTGTAAGACAAATGTCAGGAAAACTTTAAGGCCCAAACGGTCCCCGAAATCATATGGCCATCATTATCATCCTTATCATCATCACCATCATCATCCTTCACCGGTGTGGAAAGCAACGGGAAGCTACCACACCTACAATTCCCTAGTAAAGCTGCAAGCATAGCATGGAAATGCTATGATTGCAGCGAAGGACCTGCCCTCGGGCAGAATTACTATGGATCGATGGATGGGTGGACATATATATATATATATATATATATATATATACACACATAGTGGCACGAATAACAAGACGTATTCATGCATATACTGTACATTTTGCAAAATATCAACAATAACTTAAATTTTTGGCAATGAGTAATTATTTTAAGAAGGCCTATAATAAATTGAAACAAAAATTGAACAAATCAATTTGCTTAAAAACTAAATTCTGCACTTTTATAATATAAATCTAATAAAAAACCATTTTTAAATGTAGTTGAAAAAAAGTTCGTCAAACATGTATTGTTTAAAGGAACGGACAGTAAATGACAAATGAGGGAAATTTTGAATTCAAATAATTACAAACAGGAATGAAATGGAGAAATGAATTAAACATAGACTTAATATTAGGAATGCATCCTACAATGCTGGGAATCTTGCCAACCCAACTTCTCTAAAAAACAGTTATTCTTGAAGTTATTATATACGGAAGCGAAACAAGGACTTTTACTTTAACGAAGGAGAAAAGATTACGAGTATTCGAGAATAAAGCTTTTAGGAATTTTCTTGGACCAAATACGTAGAGACGAACAGACAGGTGAATGGAAAAGACAGCTTAATAGCTATATGAGCTTTATGAGAAACTGATGTAAGAACCATTAAGTCTCGTACACTGCGATGAGCAGGACATGTGGTATGAATGAGGAATGAAGATGGGACATGGAAACACCTTGTAGTAAAACCAGAAAGAAAGCGTTCAGTAAGTAAGCTAAGAATGATTTGAGAGAGGTGAATTATACAGGGGATGACTGGAAAAGAATAGTTCAAAATTGGAATGTATGGATAGCCTATGAGCGCGCGATCATGAACCATGAACCGGGTTCGATGGTTCCAGTGAGTTAGTTAAAGACTTTTCAAGTTTTACTAAATTACAGACTATTGGAAAGCAGATTTTTAAAAATATCGCCTAAAATAATACAATCAACATTTTCGGCTAAGAATCGGAAATGCTAATTTATGCCGAAAAGGTAACACATATAATTTAAGGGAATGGCAGTCACAAGGCGACGAGACGGTGCGTGAAATGATTAGCTAGAGTTGCACGCAGTGTCATATTTAAGGGACTTCACACATGGCTTTATGTAGTATTCATGCAGGCATTTAATGGTTATCGTAGTCTGGACATCGCTGCAATATACTGTGCATCCTATTTACGACGCTTATGCCAAGAATACTACTTGATACTTCGCCCAAAATCAGAATGACGAGGAATTATCCGCAACAGACAAATTATTATTTATTTATTTCCTATAATTCCTAAATGGAACGTAGGGCATCAGTACCCCCAGCGTACTCTGCTTCCTGCCAGCCATTTCACTTGTTTCCAGCTTTTCTCTCTTTCCTTTGCTTCCTCCTCTGCTGATCGCTTCCAAGTTTTCCTAAGTCGTTCCCTTCTTTGTTACTCCTTGCGGATTCCAATCTAGTGCAGTCTTCTCGATGGCTCCGTCTGGTTTTCCCAATGTATGGCCTATCCAATTCCACTTTCTATGTTTTATTTGGTGATATATTGGAGATTGGTTGGTTTTCTCCACAGTTCTTCATTGATATTATTTCCGGCCATCTTATATTTAAAAGACGCCTGTTTACAAATGGACAAATGCTTGGCCTATAATAATAATAATAATAATAATAATAATAATAATAATAATAATAATAATAATAATAATAATAATAATAATATTTTTCTATTAAGAAACGTATTCTTGGTATATCAAATGACAAACATTTCATAGATATACGACCTAATTAGTCCTCAGTCCCTAAACTGTTGCACTGGATTGGATCTTTCTTTCCAGCCAATCGGAGCATTTTTGTCGCTCATTGTTACTCTCAAAATAAACGCGATCTTCATATTTTTTTCTCTTCCACAATCAATGTTTTAACCCTATAAAAGAGCAAGATAAAAATCCATAACTTATTGATTTAGAAAGAAAAATATAAAAAGAATAAATAAGTAAATTCAGAAAGGGTATGTTCAAATGTTAAAGTAAACTAAGCTTCAGCAGATCAAGAGAAGCATGGTCGGTACTGAAATCACTGAGACAAGAAACACAACATAAAACAAAAATCAACATTATAAAGATGAATGAATGGTTCGAATATTTTAAGGAATTATTAAATGAAAATAGGGAAGAATTTAAGGAGATTAAAACAGAGAAGTTATTCAAAGGAATCCAAACAGAAATAACAAAGGAAGAAATAGAAGAAACCATAATGGAAGGGAAGACTGGCAAATCACAGGGACCTGGAGGAATGCATTTAGAAATATTGAAAAACGGAGGAAAAAATTTAATCAAACTCATAACAAAACTATTTAATCAAATTTTAAGAGAAGGAAAAATACCGGAAGAAATGACAGTAGGACATATCATAACTATATTTAAGAAAGGAGGTAGAAGGAATTGTGAAAATTACCGTGGAATATGTGTTATGAATTTCCTGATGAAATGCCTAGGAAAAGTGATAAAAAAACAAAATAGAAAAATGTTACAGTGGAATAGAAGAGCAATGTGGGTTTACGTCAGGTCGATCTTGTATAGATAATATATTTGTAATACGACAAATCGTTGAGAAATGTGAAAATAAATCAAAAGGTATTGGATAGGATTTTATAGATTTAGAAAAAGCATATGACAGTGTACCAAGAGCAAAATTATGGGAAGCATTACATATAGCAAACATTGATGAATCCCTAATTCAAGCAATACGAGAAATATATAAGAACAATATATGTCAAATTAAAATGAGGTCTCAGTTATCAGAACCTTTTGGAACTAGTAAAGGATTGTTACAAGGATGTCCGATGTCACCAACAATGTTAAAAAAAAAAAATATATATAGACATCTGTTTAGTAGAATGGTCACGTAGGTGTGCAAAAATGGGACTAGAATTAACAGAAAGAAGATATCTACATCATTTACTTTTTGCCGACGATCAGATAATTATAACCCAGGATGGAGAAGATGCAAATTATATGTGTAATCAGCTGTCAACAACATATCAGAAATGGGGTTTGAACATCAACAAAAAACAAAACAGAGTATTTAACAAATGACTCAGATGAATTATATATTGATGGGGTAAAAATAAAGAAGAGCGATAGTTCCTGTTATTTGGGATCAAATATAAAGAAAGATGGAACATCAAACAAAGAAATAGCAAAAAGGAATGGAAGAAAAACCATAGGAATGTTAAACTCTATACTATGGAGTAAAAACATAATTAACAGAACAAAACAACTAATTTATAAATCCATCCTAGAAAGTATAATGTTATATGGATCGGAAGTCTGGACACAGACACAACATGTGAACATAATAACTTCAGTTGAAATTGATTTTTGGAGATGAGCTGCCAGAAAATCTAGACTGGAAAAAATTAGATATACAGAAATTAGAAAATGGATGAATGCAGAAAGAAATATAATGGATGAGATTGAACAGAGAAGGCTAAAATGGTATGGACACGTAAGAAGAATGCAGGATGGAAGACTGCCAAAGGCCGTCTATGCATGGAAAATTGAAAGAAGGAACAGAAAAGGAAGACCAAGAACAACCTTGAAGAAAACATTCAAAATTCAATGTGGAGATTTGGTGTAACAGATGAAGACACAGAGGACAGAGAATGACGGAGAACTTTAATTAAGGGAAAATTGTGAATGTTTGTTGCAAACTGATAGTCTGTAAGTCCGTAGTCATTTATATATATATATATATATAGGGCCTATTTAGTTCGTGTTAATTATTAAGATTGGTTGGAGAAAACCATCAATGATGAGGAAAATTCTCAAAATAATATATATATATATATATATATATATAAATATATAAAGGGATGTATATTTGCGACGAATGAGTTCAGATATATGAATGCTTCTTTATTGTCCAACAGGGAAGCGATCTCTGGGCCTTCCAAGGAAGTGCTGCATACAAAATTCATCAGTGAGATTGTAACAGTCCTATAAGCCTAAGACTTGAATGGATGATTATATATATATATATATATATATATATATAATTTGGTTATGATAATTTTCGATGCCTGCTAATAATATAGACGAAGATCTGTAATTAAAAAAAAATTGATGATAAATCTCAATAGGTTCATTCCTTCGGAATTCGCTAAAACTGAATGGCGAATTGTATGTAATTTACTAATGTAAATAATCATAAAATAGCATCCAATGAAGAATTATTATACAATAGTATATATACGATGCGAGGTTGGGAAGTGGTTTTTACAGAATGGAGGAAAATGTTTAAAAACCGAACGATAGCGAGGTTTTTAATTTCAGAGATTCTGTAAAACACTTCACAAACATGCGTTGTACATTATTTTTTTGTTTTCAAAATAACAAATAATAGTAATATAATATATTTGTTATAAATATTTGCGTTCATTATAAACAATTGACTAACGTTAACAGTGTGGGCAATGTTCATTAGATGAAACTACAGGAGACCGTGACACCAATTAGTGATAAATGGCGGCAAGTACGTAGGCCTATTTATTGTTTTATATTGTTTCATCAAATAAAGCTCAATTCATTTAAAATGCAGTGATTTGTTTCGTATAATGTATATTAACACTACCTTTTGAATATTTTTTGTATATAGGCCTACATTGTATGTTGTATACATAGAGGGCAGTGGTTTTACTTCCCACACGCGGTTTGTAATATTTAATATTACAGTATAGTTACTTAAGTTGGCAGCCCCGAAATGTAGGAAGTTGAACTTTCAATCATGTTCGCCATTGCTGTAAGTAGCCTACAACAAGATGCACTATCGCGCAAAAGTATTGTAAGATCTGATCTGATGAGCAGCAGGAGCAGTAGTAATTCATTTAACAACATTATTTAACAACTCCTGTCATTAGCATCACAATTCTATCGGAATTGAAAATAATGACAATGTTTGCTCTTGAGACTCTTATTCAGACTCGAGGTTAATTTCTGTTCCTTAAATCTATGACACAGGAATCGTGACTTTATTTCGCTTCCGAAGTAAGCCATGCTTAGGATTTTTATACCCTGAAAAAGAAATGTATCGACCCCACCCAGTTTTGAACCTGTCAACTTGGAACCAAAGGCGAAGATTCAAACACTAGTCCACCAGGATCAATTGTCAGTTGGTGAGTCAGACTTGACCTCTAGATTAAACACTATTAAAAGTTCACTCCATGCAATGCATGAAAGTGTGAGCATGTTCGCTATTTCGATTTTTTTTTTTTCACTTGACACATCGGGATTTTTACTTTTATAGATACTGTGTAAACAATAAGAAATATAGAACATTAATCAGATCCAAACTTTGTGGTATTGATTATTAACTTCTAAACCTAAAGACAACACGAACATTTCTATATGTTAATATTGCCAGGCCTACCGGTTGCGTAGGTTTCAGATGGAATTTTTTTAAAATCAACTCCACAGATGTTTACACAAAATTTTCAAGTTACGTTTATTATAAATGGACAGCTAATGAGTAATGACAAATGAGGGAAATTTTGAAGAAGTGGCTGAATTCAAATATCTAGGAACAATAACCACAAATAGGAATGAGATGCACATAGAAATTAAACATAGACTCAATTCTGGAAATGCGTGCTATTATGCACTACAGATATCTCTTCACGTCCCAAATCCTTTCAAAAAACGTTAAACTAAAAATATATAAAACTATTATTCTACAAATAATATTATATGATGTGAAACATGGAATCTTACTTTAAGGGAGGAAAGGAGAAGAGTATTTGAGAATAAAGTTGAAAATTTTTGGACCAAAGAGAGATGAACAGACAGGTGAATGGAGAAGACTAAATAACAGTGAACTACATGGTCTTTATAGGAAGCCAGATTTAATAAGAATAGTTAAGTCTTGTAGACTGCAGGACATGTGGCACGAATGGGAATGAAAGACGTGCATGGAAGCTTCTAGTAGGAAAATCAGAGGGAAAACGCCCAGATGGTAGATCAAGAATGAGGTGGGAAAATAACATTAAGTATGATTTGAGGGAAATAGATTATGCAGGGAATGATTGGAAAACATTAGCTCAGGAAAGGAATGTATGGAGAGCTTTTGTCCGCGCGGCCATGAACCTATGGGTTCGATAGTGCCAGTGAGTTAGAGTTTAGTTATTTCAAGATAATGAACTGATTCTTCGCAATAACTAATTTGCTGATAATAAAAAAATATTTACAATTTATTTGATCGTCCTGTTTTTTAACTCACTGATGGTTTCACTTATAACGCCTTCTCGTCTTCACATTAAAGTCACGTTTATTCATCCCACACTCCGGACACGACTACAACTGGCTGGTCCGACCCTTGCATCCTCTTATATATGTGACGGTCTGAACAATCTGGAATCACAGTCGAAACACTTCTCGGGTCGAAGACTCGAGAATAGACGTTTCCAGAATGGAGACGTAGACACATGTAGAAATTTCAACAGATGACGATGATTTCAATTGAATATAATTTGTCCGTTCTTGCTTCCAAATGCCATATTATAAGTTACATAAAAAATAAAAAAATAAAATATTTATCGTACACTCCTTCAGGACTGAGGAGGATATTGATTCCATGTTCATTATAAATTATCTATTTTTAAAGGGCATGATATGTTTGAAAATAATACTACTAAAACTTATATAAGGTAAGGTACAACTATTTCAAGTTATTTCAAATAAATTTGATTCTTCCGTCACATCGACTTTTGCATGTAAAACCTATTTCGTTTGGTATTCTCCAAGACAATTAAGAGCCATAAGAGAGTAACAAAGAAATTGCATTTTATACCTTATTTCGAGTGTTAATGCAGTCTGTTCCGATAAATCAGCACAGTTAATTGCAACAGTAAAGCTCAGCGACAACAAAAAAAAACTATAATGCGTTACTTGTGCTCTTTTATCTGTGACGCGCACTTTATTATCTTGTTTTAAAGTTGCAAAAACTGGATGCACCAGATGTCAATTTTATTTATACATTTGCAACTATTTTATACAGCATGTAACCAAAAGCATCATCTACCATGCAAGATAAGGCCTGAAGATCTGTTAGTATCGCAAAGGCTCGATTTTCAGTCCATATCTTCTTCGGACGGCAGAGAGGCATGGCCTTTGGGATTACATTGGGTTGTGGGTCTAACTTCATGTATGGGTTCCTCATACAGTAATAAGTAGAGATGAAAAAACATTACATCCACAAAGGTTCGGAAATGCTTGATTGCCGCGTTAAATTACACTAATGTATGTATGGACGCATGCATGTATGTATGCATGTTTGTTGGAATTATTATTGTTTCGGTCAGTGTGTACATTTATTTGCAAGAACTGTCCCTGTTCACCTCCTGCCTGAATACAAGCCGCAGCTGGTCTCACTGACAATCAGACATTTAATTTCAGAGAAAACTCACCAACTCAAGCAACTAAAACACAGGGAATTCAGCCTAAACACAGTATTACACATACACATATTTGCAATCTTTCACATTTAATTCCAATGTACAATGATACTCCTTATAGCCCACAATAACGCAGCTACCAAGCACGACGGAATGAGGAAAAGCTACTGGAAGCTTTTGAGATGTGGATATGGAGAAGAATGGAACGTATAAAATGGACAGACAAAGTAAGAAATAAAGATGTGCTAGACAGAGTGGGCGAAAGAAGGAAATGCTGGAACTCATAAAGAGGAAAAGAAATTGGATTGGCCACTGGCTAAGAAGAAACTGCCTGCTGAAGGATGCTCTAGAAGGAATGGTCAACGGAAAGAAAGTTAGATGCATAAAAAGACACCAGATGATAGACATTATTAAATAAATGGTTTGTATGCAGATACAAAAAGAAAGCTGAGTTAAGGAAAGAGTGGAGAATGCTGAGTTTGCAGTGAAAGACTTGCTCTTCAGAAGAACACTATGAATGAATGAATATATATATATATATATATATATATATATATATATATATATGATATGAAAGGAAAAATGAATGTTTGAGTCTGTACGTTTAGCGCTCTAACGACCTGAGCTACCCAAGTATTTCAACACAAACAACATTTTCTTATATATGTAGTATTCTCAATTCACACGAGAGGTAGCGGAAAATCGTTCCGACTGACATCTAGTGGTCAACATTACAGATAAGCAAATGTTAAATATAATATAATATAATATAATATAATATAATATAATATAATATAATATAATATAATATAATATAATATAATATAATATAATATAATATAATATAATATAATATAATATAATATAATATAATATAATATAATACAATACAATACAATATAATATAATACAATATAATACAATATAATATATATATATATATATGGTATGATAAGAAAAATAAATGCCTGGACGGGATTCGAACCCGGATCTCTGAGTCTGTACCTCAGTGTGATATCCATTACGCCACCAGGCGAATCCAATTCAAACATTTATTTTTCTTATATATGTATAATATTCTCCATTATTACTAGATGTCGCGAGAACTCGGTCTTCACTGCCATCTAGTAGCTGACTATAACAAGTAAGCAAATTAAAGAGAACATTTTTACTTTATAGCAGTGACGCTTTATCGATGTTGTAATTAAATATTTAACATTGAGCAATGCAAGCTTAATATGGTATGATAAGAAAAATAAATGCCTGGACGGGATTCGAACCCGGATCTCTGAGTCTGTACCTCAGTGTGATATCCATTACACCACCAGGCGAATCCAATTCAAACATTTATTTTTCTTATATATGTATTATATTCTCCATTATTACTAGATGTCGCGAGAACTCGGTCTTCACTGTCATCTAGTAGCTGACTATAACAAGTAAGCAAATTAAAGAGAACATTTTTACTTTATAGCAGTGACGCGTTATCGATGTTGTAATTAAATATTTAACACTGAGCAATGCAAGCTTAATATGGTATGATAAGAAAAATAAATGCCTGGACGGGATTCGAACCCGGATCTCTGAGTCTGTACCTCAGTGTGATATTCCATTACACACACACACACACACACACACACACATATATATATCCGATAAGATCCATTCCAGAAATTTGGTTCCAAAGTTTTCGTAACAACCTGTGTATATTATAAAGGTTTGCATAACGTAAATAATGTAAGGGTGCACGCCTTACCGTGATTGGTTAAGGTAATACGTTATAAGCCGGATGGTCGTGGGTTCGAGTTCCGATTGAGGTTAGGATTTCTAAACTGAACTAAATAAAATTTAAAAAATCTGGAGGCACCATGGCCTAGGTTCAAATGAGATTGTAACTAAAATTAATATCAGATGTACGTTATTGGGGTAAAGGAGGCCGTCACGCAGGACTGTTGTTTTAATCTTCTAAAACCTCAAGGATCTTCTAATTTATGATTATAGCGGGATCATTTTACTTTCTATTTTTTAAATATGAATGTAGGGCTAAACAATTTTAGATCTATAAATCTTTCTTTGAGTAGACCTACTGTAGTTTACATTTTTAAAACTAAAATCCCGTCTGCATTTTATTTCAAAAGGAGAAGAACGGAGAAGCAATTTCCGAAAAAAAAAAAAAAAAAGCTGCCTAAATGTTTGTCGTTTTTTTAACGTACAATGTTGAAGGAAGTTAGTAACAACTGAATAGATTTTTTCTTCCTTTGAAGTTTCTCCTTTCTTGAAGACAAAGAAAACGGATGAGATAAATCAGAGTGCCGACAGACAAGTCACGTGTTAGATACAAATTTACCGAGATGATGATGATGATAATAAGTCCAGTCTGTAATCAGCGGTATAAAATTTAATCACCAATTTGTAGAGAATATTAATTCACAGGAAATTGACTAAAAACTAAACCTTATATATAATATGTTTACGAGAAACGAGTTATTGTATTAACCAACACAGGTGTAAGAAGGATATTAGCAACTTTTAAACTGCGCTTTTCATTCTAGACTAGCTATAGCCCGGCGTTGTTCGAGTATTTATTCATTCTAATCTACTTGTCAACAAAAATGTCTTCTGTTTTCTTTCTTCTTCTTCCTCCATGGCGCAGCAGCCCTAGAAGGTTCTTGGCCTAACGGCCGGCTGCTGACCTCATATCCACATGTGTTTATCAAAGAGGTACACGATCATCCTGCCGGTGTAGGGGAGACATGCGGTCAGCATGATGGTCCCCAGCCGTTATAGCTGGTTTTCTCAACCCGGAGCCGCTACATATTGTAGCTACCCAAATGCCTCACGATTCTGATTGGGCAACGGTCCCACACTGGCCGAAATTCCATGAGAAAATGTCTTCTCCCATGGAGACTCGAACCAGCGCATGTCCTGTAGCTCTGTGCCAAGGCATTCTACCTTAACCACTCTTCTAAGGCGCGGGACGCATCATTCAGCTCAATGACCGTAAAAACTATGGAGATTCGAACTATTCTCGATCAATTTGGAAATATTTTCTTTACCACTTATCACCCTTCTTCCATAGATGTTCTAGGGGTCAAAAATGGGCTTAAATGTCAATCTAAGCTGTCACCAACTAGAAAAGTGTTTCCAAAGCCATGGTTTCGACACTAATATCGGTCATTTTGGAGATTTTATTTTCCATCCCTTCTCATCCCTAAGACATGATTATAGTAAAATAAGTTTAATTAACCAATAACAGAAATACACTATGCGTCTTAATACAGCTGATGTACACTTTTTTAATGTTATTAGCCGGTACCAATTCGGTATGATAATTAGGATAATCCTACATTAGAAATTTGAGGTATGCCTACAAGATAGAGGTACATAGTTAGCTCTTTGATAAAAGTTTATGGCACGCATGAAGTTGTTGCAATATATACATGTTTATTTATAGTATTTATTATTTATTGTTGTATTCAGCTGGGAAGACAGATTGCACTAAGCAAGACGAGTGAAAGATTTATTGCGCTATCCCAGTATTATGGAGATGAGTGAAATGAAAGTCTACTCTACGGTGTTATGTAAGATGTAGGTCTTTTTCTAGGCCCGGCTCACCAGAATCTACTCCCATTGACCCATACCCACCCCTGCCGTTGGCCCCTTCTGCCCATTTTATTGCTCAGGCTCGGAGTTATGAGGCAGCACCCTGATGGGTACCCACTAGATCTTCGCAATCACATATTTTCAACACTTGCAGATTCCCAACCAAACATGTTTTAATGTAACATGAAACGAAGTGAAGGGTGATATGAAATTAATTAATGAGAAAATTAAATGACGTGAAAAGGGAGGAAAAGAGAGTGGAGAGTGTTGGTGGGACGAAATTCGAGAAACTGGAGAACCCCGAGAAAATATAGGTGTGGCCAACCATCTATACCCCTCCGGAAACGCCAGGATATTTATAATATAGCATGGGTTTTATATTATCACATATCTAGGATCTTATTTTAAAGTTCTCGCGTCTGTCTTGAAGAACTTCGGCGCCTCCTCACAGTTTGAAAACCCATCAGACTATTGCATTGTAAATTACAATAACCAAATGTAAAACATCGAAGTTTGAATTGCACAATAATTTATTATTGTGTGATGTCAGTTGGATGATTGACTGATGCACCGAACTTATTTCAACAGTTTAAAAACAGGTAGACATGAGTGGCAGGTTGCAATTTGGTCCCTAACCAGTAAGTATATCTCAAACCGGTCTCATAATAAATTTCTAGAACTAAACAAGCTTCTCATGTGTTTATATGTACACGGTCAAGGAGTATCAGAATGCTTTACAATTGCACACTACTATTCTCGTGTTATTGACAGGAGCGAGAGAGAGAGCAGCGAGCGAGGAGGAGAGAGAGAGAGAGAGAGAGAGAGAGGAGAGAGAGAGAGGAGATGAGAGAGCGAGAGAGAGAGAGAGGAGAGAGAGAGAGAGAGATCGAGAGAGGAGAGAGAGAGAGAGAGATGAGAGAGATCGAGAGAGCGAGCGAGCGCGCGCGAGCGCGAGCAGCGCTGAGAGCTGAGAGCGCGCGAGCGCGCGAGAGCGCGCGATCGCGCGAGAGCGCGCGAGAGTCGCGCGCGAGAGAGAGAGCGCGAGAGAGAGGAGCGCGAGAGGAGAGAGCGCGCGCGCGAGGAAGAGAAGAGCGCGCGCGCGCGCGAGAGAGAGAGAGAGAGAGAGCGCGAGAGAGAGAGAGAAGAGAGAGAGAGAGAGAGGAGCGCGAGAGATAATATATCTATATATATATCGATTATATATCTCGATATTATATATATATCTCTCTCTATATATATATCTATCTCTCTCTCTCTCTCTATATATATATATATCTCTCTCTCTATATATATATATCTCTCTCTATATATATATATATCTCTCTCTCTATATGTATCTCTCTCTCTCTATATATATATATATATATCTCTCTCTCTATATATATATATATATATATAGAAAGTGTTGCTTCTTGAGAAATGCACCTAAGAACAAACGACATTTAATGTACTGTATATTACATTTTGTCAACAGGTAATTAATATGTGGTTGTTTGTGTAAATTGCAACATACATTTACATTATTTATTTATTTAATTAATAAAGCTATTAAAGTTTTATATGATTTTCATAAATGCTTATTTTATTTAACATTCGTAACAGCTGTTACAATACACTATACCTTCATCAGACGAATGTCATAAATACAAATACATTTTCTATATATGTGTAAACATATACAAACTATGTAAACAAATGTATCCAAGCCATACAATATAAACAAAAAGTGAATTATATAGCAATGTATAAAACACATTTTTGTCTTCTTTATTTTATAAATTTTATAGAGGTGAATCGTTTACATCTAATTGGAATTTAAGAGCTTATTACTTTTCTTTCATTTATTTATAAATTATACCCTTAATTATAAATTATTAAATTACCAAAAACATCTAAATGATTCACCTCTTAAAATTATTTTTAAAAAATGAGGGAAAAATATGTGTTTTTAGATTGCTATAAAATTTGGCTTACAACATTTTGTTTATATTGTATTGCTTGGATAATTTTTTTACAAAGTTGATTAAATACATAAATATAAATTTTATTTGTATTTATGACATTCGTCTGATGAAGGTATAGTGTATTGAAACAGGTGTTACGAATATTAAATACAATTAATATTTATGAAAATTATAAAACTTTAATAATTTTATTTATTAAATATATGTAATAGATTTTTCATCAAGGAAAAACCAAATCAATTGATTATTTAACAAACTTACCCAAATATGGTTTGCCAAAAGTGACAAAGTATATTTTACAATAGAGAAGGAAAATAATAAAAACATTTGATAATATAGAGACTATTTTTTTAAAATTTATACAATAAACATAAGACAAGATGGAACTAGGATGTATGTTAAAGGGTAATTCTGAAATAAGGAAACTATTAAGAAGCAGAATTTGGAGGCTGGCCATATAGATGATTTCTTAAAATGGAGATAAAGCCCTTCAGCGAGATTGTTGCAATTTGTGCTACGAGGTCTTTGCCAGTTCCTAGTTAATACTTCTAGAAATCATTGTAAATCATCATTGATATTATGTAGTAAAATGTCAAAATAGGTACCTGATATATCAAGTCACCCTCAACTAAATTAATTTCTGTTTAAAAAACTTCGTCAGGTAGTTGAAACCATGCCGAAGATGCAATATGTTTCTGAAAGGCCTACATAGTTTTAACTACGTGACAAAGTTTTTTAAACACAAATTCATTTTAGTTCAGGACGTATGTCCTGTATCAGGTACTTATTTTATTTTTATAGTTCTTAGTTGTTTCAGCAATGACTATTGTTTTTAGGTATTGTACCTCTAGCGAATACAAGTAAACCTTTTACGGATATAGTATCCAGGTGGTATTTACCATTGTAATATGGAATACAAGACACTATTTAAGCAACTGACAAAGTCATATGTAAGAACAGTAGATAGATAGGTCTATAGGAAGTAAGTGATAAATCGTGTAATCTAAAACCAAAATTGTTGATGTGATGACAGTTTGGGTATAAAATTGCACAAGTGTTGCTTCTCAAGGAACTCTTCTACGGACAAGTGACATTTAATGAACATCACATTTCGCTAACAGATGATTAATATGTGTGCGGTTTGTGTAAATTGCAAAATTGCAGACATGATGTGTTTACCGACATGCAATTGACAGACTTCCCTCAGGCTATCACTGTGGTATTAACTGCATTTTTCATAATAATGCTATAGTCTGGCTCCATTTAGGGGTGAACAAAAATATTAGGTGCATTCAATTCTTATGTGTTAACAGTTACAGAAGTACCCTTAAATCAGCTATATAGTTACAATTTTCAACTATATATTTTTTTTTTGTCCATTTTATCCTCTCTCCTTTGGAGGTCCTACAACCCCCATGGGACTCAAATGACAATTCCCTGCACCCGTCGTCTGAAGAAAGGGAGCAGAAAGTCTGAAAAAATGTCGGCACCTACTGTGGAATTACGAATCTGTGGACTTGTGACAGCTACAATATGAATCAGTCATTTCGAAAAGGGATCATCTACAGCTGATCAAATTTTAAAGGTGAGGAAAAAAAAAAAAACTGATTCAATTTGTTCAGGATAAAGCATTGAATATGAAATTGCTACTGAATAAAGTCAGAGAGTGGTAAAGGAATAGTGTAGTTGATCCATTCTCACACGGAAACGATGGAAGTAGGTATCTAAACATGGAATAATGAAAGAAGTGAATTTCAGAAAAAATTGGAGATAATCCCTTTTCGAAATGACTCATTCAATTGTAGATTAGAAGTATAGGCCTAATGTTGCTGCTCATACATGGGTGACAGCGGTGATAGTGGAAGGAGCACCAGCTTGCTATAGATTGTTAAGTCAAAAGCGGTAAATCTCACCATGAATAGTAAAAATAGACATAAACATTAACAATAATTAGATACACTCACTAATTAACTGAATACTAATATTTAAATAAAAATGAAAACCAAACACAATAGACAAAATCTCAACTGAAAAAAGTAGCTGTACTTTCGAGAAATTGCAATGTTCCAAAATGTTTCGAGGGAATATTTGAGTCTGTGGGCATAGTTGCAAGCGCTGATCACTAGAGCTAGGATTTTTATGCACTATAAGTTAAGATTTCACCATTTAAACATAATTAACGAGAAGGCTTCTGATTGCCTTTTATCTTGGTTACACATACAAACAGTCGAATTATATATTACCAGAAAAAAAGGACAACACTCTCAAGGACAAGTACATTTTAATAAAAAGTGATGTGACGGAAAGTTATGAATACAGTTAAAAATATGGATCCACTATAAATTTTATAAACTACTACACTCTTTATCGTTGTATGAGTATAATACAACGAATTCAGACCAAATGAAACACACATATCACAACAAGGGGTGCACAAACATTCGTATCAATACACAGTGCATCCTCCTCTGGCGGCAACGCAGGAGTTTATTCTCGTATACAAATAGTCATAAAGGTACCAAATGACATCCTGCATATTTTTTTTCCCCAAGCTTCTTGCACCTGTTGTCGCAATTTGGAATGGTTGTTGCAGGCCCTGGAGGAAGAGTAATTTCATCAAGTCCCATATGTGCTCAATTGGCGAGAGATCTGAAGGGAAGTTTTTGTGCAACACCAAGAGCACGTTCCGTTGCAACAGCCGAATTTGGACGTGCGTTGTCCAGCTGAAAAAGCACATCACCTATGCTCTGCAGAAATGTCAAATGTGACCGCGTGTTGTAACTGATGGTCCCCCACACCATGAAGCCTGGGGTGACGTCTGTATCTCGTGGGCCAATGAATTCTGGAAGTTGACGGTCACCAGGTCTACGCCGTACACATGTACGTCCATCACTCGCATAGGGACAGAACCTTCTCTCATCAATGAAGACAACAAAGGTCATTTCACTTTTCGGTCGATTCTCTCACAACACCAGAGTAGCCGTTATTAACGGTCTCCTAGAGTAAGTGGTATCCTAGCCAGAGGCATACGTGATCTTAGTCATGATGCAAGCAAGCATTTCCCATTGGTCCTTGGTGACAGAGCAGTTATAACATGAGTCCGGATTTTCTTTCCGGTATGCTGTTCGGGGGCCACCGCAGTTAGCATAAACCATCGATCTTGAATTCGTCTGACTAACCAGTTTCCAAATCCTCCAATTAAAATTGGCATCACTATAAACAAAATTATAATGAAAGCATGAGCTGTCACGATAACACCTGGTATATGAGTGTGGGAATGTTCTACAGACCACTCTTCAAAGCAGCGACACACCATCGACATATTGTGCTCGACATGTGCAGCAATCCTTTTGGTAGGCCATCCAGCTTCCGCAGGCTTACAATAAGATCCCGTTCAAATGGCTGAAGTTGTTCAATAGGCGTAGTGCCTACATACTCGTTTGCGGGCATGGTTGTGCCCTAGAGTGAATGATGCAAACACTGTTCACCTCTAAAGCACCACAGTCACTGATTTCAGAGTCAAAATAGTGGGCATAGACCTGAGCGCCATCTGATTCCCGATGATCGTGACAAATGAATCACTAACACTACAACCTTTCAGTATGCAAATATTATAACCTAGTGCCAATAAACACAGTCCTTGAGGATGTTGTATCATTTCCGGCAATGAATATACTATCTGTATAGCAATCTTGAGTTTTATTACATAAAAATCTTAGCCCTACTTATTACGCAGTGATTTGACTATTGTCAAGGTAGAATACGTTGCTATGACAACACAGATTCACAATTCTCAAATACTGAACATTCAGAAGTACAAATGTCCGTAAATTCTACTGTAAATATATTTAAAAAGTTTTATACCGGTGTCATTCGGGGTGCGGTTTCCTAGGTGAGGTTTCTTCGGTTCATTTTTACCTACAAGACAAATGTCAGGGAACCTTAAGATCCAAATGGTCCCGAAACACCATCTGGCCATCACTACGGAACAGATTTTTATGCTGTAAAAGTTAAGATTCCAACATAGTATAATGAGCAGACTGCGGGGAAATAGTACGTTTACATGATTACAAGTACTCTGCGACTTAACTGTAAGATTACAACATAGTATAATGACCAGACTGCGGGGAAATGGTACGTTTACATGCGTACAAGTACTCTGCGACTTAACGGTGCTAAAAAACAGGTTTAATAATATAGTATATTGTGAGTATGTACACCCTTAGACAAAAAAAATGAGTCATCTCTTGAACGCATATCTCTTCTAAGTCCTACTCGACACAGGGCTGGGTTCACACTAATAAACTAGTCATAATTGTGCAGGCCCTGTGCTACTGCGTTATGTGGCATGAACTGAGTGAAGATACTCCTACGTGCCCTGTTATGTCAGCGGTAAAGCATTCAGTCACTGTTTCTGTTAATGAAGGTCGCAGGTTCGCGTCCTCAATTTATGTATTTTTTTCGTGATATTTGTATTAAAATGTTTCATGAATTAAATACATTTTATTTTGACAATTCAACTAAATCAATGTTAATGTCGTTATTGTAACAATTATTTTACCACATTCAGGGTTTGTTCTAGATGATGTCAATGTATTGATTTTAATAGACTGATGCGCACACGTTCTGCGCAAAAGCAACAGCCTCTAACAAGTTTGTTTATAATGAACTCTAATTGACCTGCAGATGCACGAAAGACGAAATATGTCTTATGGACACAAATTCAGGACGTATGGGATGCTCTAGCTGAAAGTCCACGTGACTGTAGAAATTTGATTGCATCAATGCCCCGCAGATTGAGGGCGGTAATAGATGCTGAAGCTTCATACACCGGATATTAATTTTGTTAAAAGTTTTCATTTTTCATTTAATTATTAGAAAGTTTTCATTTATGTGTTTTGTGTGTGCATTAAAGCCATAAAACTCAAATATAAAATTAAATATGAAACTATATTACAGGCGAAATGCTATCCTAACATTCAGTAAAAAAAAAAAAAGTAGAACGGGAATCGAACCCGTGAGGTTACGAACACAGATCTTGTGTGTTAAACCTTTCGACCACGGAAACACACAAAGGCAAGCTCTCTCTTTTATGTTACTTGAGTGTGCACTGCGTTAACTAGCAAACAACACAGTACAATTACTGAAAACGTGTTAATGTGAATAAGGCTTCTGCGAGTGCTCACGAAGTCCCCGATCGGTTGATAGAATCAAGAGATAACTTTTTTTTTTGTGTAAGGGTGTACGTTTGTAGCATGTAGCGGTACCAGTTGTCAGAGAAAGCAGACCATACCGTGTATACATAGCAATAGGCAGTGAGTCGGTTGCTCGTACTGTGTAACAAACTAAGTAACTTCACATCTTGGTACTATTTCTCTGCAGTGTGATAATGAGTAGTAGGCGTTGTTTTTTAATAAGCTGAAAATAACTTGTTTACAGTTTTATAAATATAACTGCAAACTTCATGAATATTTTCTGTAAAATCTAACAATATTACCTAAATGTTACTCTAGTCACGTTACTTTTGCATTAGTAAACAAATTATGTTCGATTCACTTAAACATCATACCAACTGTGTTATAATCCTAACTTTTAGTGAATAAATATCCTTTCACTAGTCATCACAATCATTCATATCACATTCGCCTCGATTTGAATGAATGTATAATGTCCGTGTTGTCTTGGAGGTGATTCTGGCATTGATCTGGTATTCATCATCCAGGGAGGTTCTCAATGAACCTGTATGGACAAAAGTATGTGTGATCCATAGATTAAAATCCTGTCCTGTCAGATTGTGTCCCTGTAAGCCCCGGATGGCGTGATACATGTGAAAGAAACTACAAAGCGATATATTAAACAAAAGTAAAAAACGAAAGACAAATTGTTTTGTAGACTAATCAAGGAAAACATTGCAATTTAACATAATAAACAAAGAGTTCTGAAATATTGTGGGTAGTTATACATTTTTAAGTACTGTCTTCTGAAACAGGCTCCACATTTTATTCGCACAGAAAAAAAAGCCTGTTTTGGAAGGAGACACAAAGACTATTACATTATTATAGTAGTTTCCAGATCACTTGTAGAGATTATGCATTTCCTACAAATTATTAGACTATTATTTTATTACAGAGATATTGAGATGCATCAACACACAGCAAGAAAAAACAAAGTAGTCGATCAACTGAATGATCGCTATTCGAGTTAATAAATAATCAATAATCACACATCGCAAATAACCACAACAAAAAGTTAAACGTTTCTCAAGTGAATTTATAATTCAGTGGAAAAACGATCTAAGATACAAAACATTATTTTATTTAATCAAACAAACAATAGAGAATGTAACTCACATCTAAATAATTATTATTTAACATGTTTTATAATTATGTCATTTGCAATTTATAAGTAATGCCACGAGTGATTTCCAAATTACCGATAAATTTGGAAATCAAGAGTGGCATTTGTTAGGACTATTTAACAAATAAAATTAAGCTGCTTACTCGTAAATTATTTAAATATAGTTATTTTAAAATATTTATATATTTAATGTAAACGGCGATGTTTGAAAACAAATGAGAAACGTTTGTTTTGTTTCACTTGTTCATCACTGCAACCAGATCATATTTATTGCCAAATTTAATCGCAATATTGTAAGAATGCACCCTAGTGGAGAAAAAATGAAACATCAAACTGTTTATAACCAACATTATAGATTATTAATTAATTTCTGATGTCCTATGACGTGAATATATCAATTATATTTTTCTGTAACGTTAAAACCTGGGAAGTAATACGTTTGAGAAAGTGCAAACTGTGGATTCTTTTTTTTTTTGGTATAGTTAATTGCTAAGAATGTTTTTCTATTGTATCTCGCAAGCAGAATCTGATTACATTCGTGCACTATTGTATATATAAATCTTGGAGCAACTTGATAAAATGAAAGTGATAAAATCGAGGTGAAAAACGACTGTGATTGCTTGTTAATCAAAATTCATTCAAATGTGATTGTTCATTGACTGCCTTTTGGGGCATGAGTTAAATAGTCAAAGAAAACCGCTGTCGTTCTGGAACATATATACAGGAAATCATTCTTTATCTAAGTCGATGATGAAATAATTTAAACTGATTGAGGGTCAGATGAAAATAAATATTAAACCGTACTATTTATATAGTGAAATTTAATACATTTTTAATATCTCAATACACTCAAATTCATTTTGAATTAGAAAACATTTATTTATAAAAAATTGTCATCTCAATTCAAGAGAAAAGTGTGAAAACTGCAAAATCCTAAGTTTTTTTTTTCGGCGAATTAAATTGAGAATCAGAAGGAAAACAAGAAATGTTAATTTGTAAAGAAAATTGAACAAATCCTTAAAGAAATTGAATGGGTAAGAGGAAGAAGGAAATGATTCCATAGATTGCACATTTATCTGTTGAACAGGATTAGGCCTAAAATCAACAAACCTTCTCCATTATGACCCAAAGTTATAGCACATTCTTTTATTTTTTCCTCCATCCATTTATATCTGTCCATTCTTCTTCCAGCAATCAATTATCCACTATTGATCTTCTAATCTATTGTATCCATATAATGTTTGGTGGACTCTTCTTCTTTCTGTCTTTTTTTCGGTAGTCGTATAAAACACTTTTTTACGTAATCTCTGCTGAGGCATTCATTTACATGACCATACTATTCAAATTGTCTACATCTAACGATTATAATGTACACTTTTGGACCTTCATTTCCTCCCTGATTAAAGTCCTAATTTTATCCAATCTGGAATGTCCAGCTGATCTTAAATAGTCAAATTCGATTGACAGTAATTTTAATCTAGTATTATGTTTCGTTATCAAAGTCTCAGCTCCATATGTTATCGCACTCCTGTTGATTCATAAATATGCATTTTAGTAACCTTTGTTATATTTTTATCCAACAGTTTTCTACCTAACATAATATCGCATATTCGAAAAAAAAAATTGTGAATATTAAGTCGATAATTTATCATAAGTAATGCCACGAGTGATTTCCAAATTATCGATAAATTCACGACTCATGAAGCGAGGAGTGAATTTATCTAGAGAATTTGGAAATCAAGAGTGGCATTTGTTAGGACTATTTAACGAATAAAATTAAGCTGTTTACTCACAAATCATTATTTAATTATAGTTATTTTAAAATATTTATATATTTAATGTAAACGGCGATGTTTGAAAACAAATGAGAAACGATTGGTATGTTTCAATTGCTTTTGTTTATCACTGCAACCAGATCATATTATTTATTGCCAAATGCTCGCAATATTATAAGAATGCACCCTAGTGGAGAAAAAAATGAAACACATCAAACTGTATATTAATTAATTTATGATGTCCTATGATGTAAATGTGTCAATTATACTTTTCTGGAACGTTATTACGTGGGAAAAAAAATAAACTTAAGAAAGTGCTAACAGTGGTTTCTTTTTTTGGTGGTATAATCAATTGCTACAAATGTTTTTATATTAACTCCCGCATGCGGTATGTGTTGACATTCATGCACTATACATACAATCTGGTAGTCGTATTTCTTACAGGCTCAGCCACTGCAAAATAATGGCGAGACCTGTTCAGAATATTAAAAAGGAGGAGCTTTCTTTAATATGGTAATTATAACACTGATAAATATTTCGTGAAACACGACTCTGATTGGTTGTAAAACAGAAATCATTGAAATGTGATTGGTCATTGACTCCCATTTGGGGCATGAGTTAAACAGTCATAAGTAATGCCACGAGTGATTTTCAAATTATCGATAAATTCACGACCCACGAAATGAGAAGTGAATTTATCTAGAGAATTTGGAAATCAAGAGTGGCATGTGTTAGGACTATTTAACGAATAAAATTAAGCTGTTTACTCGCAAATCATTGTTTAACTATAGTTATTTTAAAATATTTATATATTTAATGTAAACGGCGATGTTTGAAAACAAATCAGAAATGTGAGGTTATGTTCATTCACTGATGCTTGATCATATTATTTATTGCCAAATAAGATCGCAATATTGTAAGAGTGCACCCAAGTGGAGAAATAATGAAACACATCAAACTATATATCATAATCAACATTACGGGTTATTCATTAATTTTTTTAGTAAACAACTCAGTAAAATCAAGGAATCTTTTCATTATTTGCTATATTCAATGTGTTTTTTGGAGAAAAATAATGATTCGACCTGTTCAGAACATTAAAAAGGAGGAGCTTTCTTTATCACAAAAGCAGGAGCTGATAAAGAGAAATCGATAAAGAGCGAGGTGAAACACAACTGTCATTGGTTGTAAAACAACATTCATTGAAACGTGATTGGTCATTGACTAGCATTTGTGGCACGAGTTAAATAGTTAATATTTTTAGAAGTGATAATATAACCACTGTAAGTACAGTAGTAATAACTGACTGAAGATGTATTGTTCATTCTGCGTAGCTGTCTTCATGGATTTATGGTTTGTTTTATTTCTTGCCACTAAAGATGCCCTCCGCAAACAAGGCAGAAACGTATGGAAGAAACACCAGCCATGGACCACAGCCATATAGCCCGGAATCTGTAGACATTATCTTTACTTGAAGCCAACATTTCCTAGGTCATCCTGTTTTCCACCAACATTCAATTTTGTAGTTCAAAATAGGCGCTCCGTGGCGCAAGCGATTAGACGCTCGCCTCTCACCGCTGCGGTCTCAAGATGGAGTCTCGGTCACTCCATGTGGGTTTTCTGGTGAACGAAACGGAGCATCGGCAGGTTTTTCTCGGGGTTTCTCCCGTTTTCCCCTGTCACAATATAATTCCACCATTTCTCCATACTCGTCTCATTCATTTCATTTCGTTCATCTGCCCCTGTGATGGTGTGTCACGCGTGGTCGGCCGGCACCATATTCAGTCACAGGGGCTTCATCTCATCTCATCCCTCGATCCGACCCTGAGTTGGACACGAGTTGAGGATATTATATATATATATATCTTCATTCAAAAATATGAACTCTTTTAATAATATCCATATTTACTTGCCAAGCTACAGATGCATAAGTAAGCACTGGGCGAATTGAAGTTTTATAAATTCTAAGCATTAATTTTAATTAATGTCTGATAATTATCACTGGGTAACAATGAAAATGTTCCTCTGCATGTTTTAAGTGTTTCAGACTCAGGTTTTTTTTTTTTTTTTTTTTTTTTTTTTGCGCCGATTTCAAATATGTGATTATTTTTCTCCAAATGTCGATGGTTCGATAGTGATCAGCGATTTTAGTTTTCATTACTTTTTAAAATTTTAAGTATATGATTGGTTTATATTATGTTTCTCCAAATGTCTTAATGCTTCTATCACATCCAAGTATCAATGTTTTCTTTGTTTGTGGGACAACCGAGCAACTGGCCAACACTACATCCAACACGTGTGGCTTTCAAGAAACGAACTTGTTCCAGGAGAAAATAATGTTCTACATGAACCTCTTATTGACAGGAAGAAGATATTACTACCACATCTCCACATTAAATTGGGGCTAGGCAAACAGTATGTTAAAGCTTTGGTTAAATCGTCAGATGCTTTGCAACATATTCGCTCTATGTTCCCACGTTTGTCTGATGCAAAAGTATTTGCTGGAGTTTTTACAGGACCTCAAATAAGACAGATGCTGGAGTCCGCAGAATTAGAACAAAAGATGACACCAGTTGAAAAAAGTGCATGGCAAGCATTTCGTAATGTTGTGCATGGCTTCCTTGGAAACAAGAAGAGTCCCAATTACCGAGAGTTGATTGAGAACTTGCTGAGTACATATCGTACATTAGGTTGCAGAATGTCAACTAAATTACATTACCTGCACTCACATTTGGATTTCTTTAGACCAAATTTGGGCGATGTGAGTGAAGAACATGGAGAACGATTCCATCAGGATCTCAAAAACATGGAACAAGATATCAGGGCAGGTGGGATATAAACATGATGGGGGACTACGTTTGGAGTTTGGTGAGGGACAGTCCACAGCAACACAAAAGAAAAGGGCGGTCACAACTTCATTTTTAATAAATTTGATGGCCAATTCAGTGATGCTGAAACAAAATCCCATTTCAGATACAATACCAACATAAGCTGGCATTTATTCCATCTATATTTGTTGATACATTTTTGTGTTAATTCCCAGCTTTTTAAATATATTAATTTTCCATAGAACTATTGTATGTGAAACCGACATTTTGAACTCCGGGTGTCTGAATTATATAAGAACCATGAAAAAACTGAGAGGAACAAAAAGCAGCCCAAAGTTTGTTACCCAGTGTAATAATTATACACAACCATCGAATCTTCCTAGTTTAAAATGATAAAACGTGGCATCTTTCCGTCCTTACTCTCTCTCTCCCTCCTCTCTCTCTCTCTCTCTCTCTCTCTCTCTCTCTCTCTCCCCCTCCTCTCTCCCTCTCTCTCCCCCTCTCTCTCTCTCTCTCTCTCTCTCACCAATTCAATTATAAAAGCTATTTATTTCTCATTTTTAAAAACAATTGGCAGTCTTGTTAAAAAAATAAAAATAATCGAGCGTGCTATTTCTTGCAATTATAATTTAACTGTGTGCTATTGTGTCATCAGCCAAACACGTTATAGGATTGTAAATAAAACGAAAACATTTTCTTCCTCAGTTTTACCAACGTGATGCCGCCATCAGATAAATTTTATTTAATTATTTGATGTCTGAGTAGTTACTTCTGTTTAAACTGTATGTCTGTAATTTAGAAAATAGTTATAAATTAAACTAATTGTACATGAAAGAGGTGACGAATTTAAAAGAAGTGTTATTCACGTTTCTTAAAGTGTTAATTTATTGCTAATAAGGCACACCACACAATATTTGTATCCGGGTTTTATATTTTAAGTCTAGGATTGTTGTAATTAGATGTCAAAAATGTTTTTGGCAACAGATCATAAAGCTGATCATCACCTGTCAAGTAGTGCGAATCATCACTTTGCTGAGGTGGGAGGGCGCAAAAAATCTAGAACATCTTTGTTAAAATGTTGATTTGAAAGCTTTCCAAACCAGATACACTCATCCATATTTATAAGCATGGAATTCCCGACTATTAATGCGTTTCATAATTTGCATTTCTTATTTTGCATATTATTCCAAGCACGTGGAACATTTAAAAACAATTATGTTATATATATATTAGACCATGCATACATGCCTGTAGGTACACATTCTACACACACACACACACACACACACACACACACACACATATATATATATATATATATATATATATATATATATATATATATACAATGGCACCACGCCGTAGTGTAGTGGGTTAAGGTAACGTGCTACAAATCGGAAGATTGAGGGTTCGAGTCCAAGTTGGGTCAGCATTTCTAAATTAATCCAAATATTCTGACGGCACCTTCCCTCTGGGATCGACTCAGCCTCTAACGAAAATGAGCACCAGTCGCTTGTTCTGGGGATAAATGCGGCTGTCAAGCAGGGCTGGCATTAGATGCCCATTGTCTAGAAAAGTAGGAGCCTTAAACATATACTACCCAAGGGCCTCGTATGCCTATAGTGGGATGACTTTACTCATATAATAAATTGTAGCTAAACGAACAAAACACACACACACACACCTATATATATATATATATATATATATATATATCATCATCATCATAGTACATTCACGAATTTAGGCCATTTGTTGACCTGTTTCGGCCTCAAGAGAAACACCATCCAGAAGTCTTTTGAGTGGACGTCCTGGTCTTCTTCTTCCTGCAGGTTGATATCTTAACATTAGTTTGGGTATTCTGTGATCTTCCATTCGATGAACATGTTGTATCCATCTTGACTTATAATCAGAAATTTTGTTTTCTAAAGATTCCATGTGTAATTCTTCTAAGATGTCTTCATTTTTTTTGTGATCTAGTAGTGTGTATCCTGCAGTCCTCCGAAGATATCTCATTTCAGCAGATCTAAGTCTCTGTATATCCTTCTGTTTCAACGTCCATACTTCGCTACCATACAAAAGAGTTGGAAGAGCCAGTGTTTTATACACTTTCAGTCTTGAATGCTTTTGGACTAACTGTGGCTTGAAGATAGAATTTATTAACCCTAAAATTCTTAAAATTTAGATATTTTTGCATTTACATCCTTTTCTTCTTCATATGAGATATTGCATCCTAGATATGTAAAATTATTCACCTGCTCCAAAATTTTATTGTCCAGTACAATTTTACTTCTGACAGGATCTACACCTTGAAATGCCATAATTTTTGTTTTTTCTGTAGATATCTTTAATCCATATTCTTCTGTAATTTTGTTAAGTTCATACAGACCTTTCTGTAGATTATCTTCGGAATTTGCTATTATTATTTGGTCATCTGCAAACAATAGGGTGTTTAATTTTCTATTTTCTGATATTCTTATTCCAAATTTATATGTTTTGTTTCCAGCAACATATTACTTCATTGATATAAATTGCAAAGAGTGTTGGGGATAGGGGGCAGCCTTGTCTCACACCACGATTTATAATTCCTTCTTCAGAAAATCTGTTATTTAATTTAATCTTTATGGTGTTGTCTTTGTAAATATTTTGTATGTTCTGCCGAAGTAAATTTGGTATATTTCTGTCTTCCAATATATTTAAGAGTTTTGATCTCTTGACTGTGTCGAATGCTTTTTCAAAATCTATGAAAGCAAAATGTGTTTCTAAGTTGAATTCTCTTCTTTTTTCAAGCAATAGTTTAACAGAAAATGCTGAATCAATACAAGATCGTCCTTTCCTAAATCCATTTTGACATTCCATAAGGAATTTTTCACTGAAACTTTTCAATTTTCCATTTAAAATGTCTGCATAAATTTTGTAGCATGTGTTTAACAAACTGATTCCCCTATAGTTGTCCATTTTCTCTTGTCTCCTTTCTTGAACAGGGGTATAACAATGCTTGTCTTCCATTCTTGTGGTATATCTGCATTTTTGAATACATTATTAAAGAAGGACAACAGTCTTTCATGGAACTGTTTGCCTGCATATTTGTACAATTCAGAATTCAATATATATATATATATATATACATCCATCCATCCATAGCAATTCTGCCCGAAGGCAGGTCATTCACTGCAATCATAGCATTTCCATGCTATGCTTGCAGATTTACTAGGGAATTGTAGGTGTGGTAGCTTCCCGTTGCTTTCCACACCGGTGAAGGATGATGATGATGATGATGATGATCATATGATTTCGGGGACCGTTTGGGCCTTAAAGTTTTCCTGACATTTGTCTTACAGGTGAGGAAAAACCCCGATAAAAACCTCACCCAGAAAAACTGCCCCGACCGGGGATTGAACCCGGGCCCGCTGTCTGACAAGGCAGCACGCTACCTTGAGACCAGAGCGGTGGACACACACATATGTGTATATATATATATATATATATATATATATTATATATATATATATATATATACCCACATGGCCTAAACATAGACCTACATTATTTACAGTCTGCTCAGTAAAGATAAAGTTAGCAATAAATAACAAAATAAAATATTTTGATAAAACATGCGAATACTTCTTATAATACCACTTAACTACCAAAAATTTAACTTATATGATCCTGATAGCTGAATAACAATCAGTCGTTTCAATAGAACGATACAAAATGAGAATCTATCATTTGTAAGCAAAATATTTTTTTCATTTTCATAAACGTTCAGAAAATAACCATGACAAATTATTTGGAACATTCTTTTTTTTTTTCAGAAGGGAAAATAAATAAACGAAAGTAAATAAAGAGAAAAATATTTTTTTAAGCTTTGGAATTGGGGCTAAGACTATAAACGAATTCTGTTATTACAGAATTTTTTACCGTTAATAACGAATGTTATAGTGTTATTTTATTAATGGAATGTTTTCTGAACCTCACAAATATTTAATATAACAATCCTTACCTTGATCAATAACTCGAGTTGGCTTAAGTCTGCGGTTTTACTGTATAGATTTTCAATTTAAATTTAGAACTTCGATTCCTGGGTCAGAATACCTTAACATTATGGCTAAAATCTTCAACTTTAGGACACACACTCACACATATATATCCACCGCCGTGGTCTCGAGGTAGCGTGCTGCCTTGTCATGCAGCGGGCCCGGGTTCGAAACCCGGTCGGGACAGTCTCCTGGGTGAGAATTTTTTTCGGAGTTTTTCCTCACCTGTAAGACAAATGTCGGGAAGCTAAGGGTCCAACGATCCCCGAAAATCATTCGACTATCTTCATCACCCGTATCATTATCATCATAACCGGTGTGAAAAGTGACGGGAAGCTACCACACCTATAATTCCCTAGTAAAGCTGTAAAGCATAGCATTAAAATGCTGTAACTGCAGTGAAAGATCTACCCTCGGGCATAATTACAATGGATGGATGGATATATACACTGCTCAAAACAATTAGAGGAACACTTGTAATAAATGGGGGCACGCCGTAGCGTAGTGGTTAAGGCACTGAGCTACAAGCCGGAGGGTCGAGGGTTCAAGTCCCGTTGGGGTCAGGATTTTTAAACTGACCCAAACCCTCTGGCGGCACTATGGCCCTGGGGTCGACTCAGCCTCTAACGGAAATGAGTACCAGACGCTTGTTCTGGGGGTAAAGGCGGCCGTTACGCAGGGCTGACAACCCGGCTGACATAAAGTGCCGATTGTCTAGAAAAAGTGGGAGCCTTAACCTCCTACTACCCCAAGTGTCTCCGGGCCTGTTGTGGGATCACTTTACTTTACTTTACTTTTACTTGTAATAAATTGAATATGTAATTGTTTTTTAAAGCTGTGATGCTGAAAGTTGGACAATATGTAAATTAAATTATTAATTTTATCATTGGATACAAATTTTAAAGATCCATGGCCTAAATACAGACAAATTACCTCAAATAACAAATATAGAGATTTTTTTTTATTTTGGAAGGCACTGGCCACTTCTAATTGGTAAGCTTCCTGATGTTGCTATAGTGACGAATGTTGATTATTACCTTGTTTATTGAAGTCTCTGACAAAATGAGGCATTTAAATGAGTTTGAAGTGTATCATGATCTACATATTTTACGACAAGGTCAATCTCTGCGACAAGTGGCTAGAGAGCTTGGGGTTTGTCCTTCCGTGGTGTCTAGGTTACGCAACAGGCACAGAGAGACAGGTCAGTGTTGTAGAAGACGTGGCCAGGGCCGAAAATTTAAAACAAGACAGATACGTTGTTCTTTCTGCTCTTCGCACAAAAACTGCAAAAGATCTACAGAATGACCTTCATATGGCTTCCGGAATCCGAGTTTCAGACCAAACCATAAAAAACAGATTAAGGAAAGAGAATATTCGTCCAAAAAGGCCCGTTAAAAAACCACGCTTAACAAATGGGCATAAGGTAGCAAGACGTACGTATGCTGAAAACCATGGTGATTGGAACCTGAACCAGTGGGAGTCTGTGCTCTTCTCGGACGAATCCAGGTATCGTCTTACACGTTGTGATGGTCGATTGAGGGTGTGGGGACGGCCAGGAGAAAGATTTTCTGCAGATGCTGTACAGGAAATTGATAGATTCGGAGGAGGTTCCATAATGGTGTGGGCCGGAGTTATGTACAACAATCGTACAGACCTTGTACTTGTTCCTCAGCGACTGAATGCTGTCCGGTATATCGAGCACGTTCTGGAAGAGCATGTAGTACCTGCTGCCATTGGAGTAGGCCCTGGATTTCTGTTTATGCAGGATAATGCCAGGGCACATTCTGCGGCTGTCACCAGGGATTTCCTGAGGAGGAATGAAATTAAGGTAATGGAGTGGCCAGCGGTCAGCCCAGACCTCAACCTTTTGAACACTTGTGGGATCTTTTAGACAGGAAGATCAGGAACCGACATCAAGCTCCACAAACTCTGCAGCAACTTGGAGATGCTCTGAAGGAGGAATGGGAGAATATCCAGCAAGAGGAAATCCAGAATCTTATTGGGAGCATGCCACGAAGGTGCCAAACTGTAATCGAGTGTCGTGGAGGCCATACACGATACTAACTCTATATAACGAGTGTTTAACTTTGAAAAATAAGCACAACATTCAATTGCTTACATAGCGGAATTATTTGAAAAGTTAATTGTCAGCGTTATTCTTTTGTTTTTACTGACATGAGCAATAAATAAATAAATAAATAACCACAAATAATGTACTTTATTAATTTCATGTTTGTACCTTTATCCAACGAAAAAATATTTGCATATTTCACAGTGTTCCTCTAATTGTTTTGAGCAGTGTGTATATATATATATATATATATATATATATATATATATATGTTTCCCACTGTAGGCATTACGGGTCTATTGGAAAAGGATTTTTCTCTCCATCACATTACATTTGTTTTTACACAAAGGGACGTACTGGACTTTGGGGAGACAACATTACCTTTTACTAAAAGACACAAATATCTCAAATAAAACAGTGTGAATATTATCTGAGTGATTATAAAAAAAATATGTTTGGAACAATTTAGGTCTTAAAATTTATTTGCATTTCACTTACAGTAAAATAAATAAATACAATAAATCTACCATGCAATCATGCCCTGAACGAAGATCGAATTCGTCCAGACAACGATAAATTCCGTATACCAACAAGAATTAAAGAATATCCTATTCGAGTAAGGATAATGGCATGAATAAGATCTGGATCCTAGTATATATAAATCGCTAAGGTAGTATAAAAGCTCATCACGCAGCATTGCGTAAACTACGCGAATTATTCAGCAATGAAATTTATGGTCCCATTTTGATGGTTTAAGGAATATTTATTTTGTTAAATTGGAGAAACTCAAATTTCTGATACCAGCTTAATCTAAAAGTATCGGACAGCAGAGAAAACAAACCATAATCTAAGTTATTAGGCCTACTACCTATTAGCATATTGTATAATTTGACACATATTTAAATATCTACTGATTCATATTCCATTAAAAAATTAAATTAATTAAATCAATGCGTTTTATGAGAAACATTGCTAACTTAAAGATTAAATAAATTGTATGGTATACATTGCGATGAAGTAAACATGGCGGTTGCTAGAGCGAATTTTAATTTTCGTTTTCAGGTAAACCCCCACTTCTAATAGTCGGATTTTGCTGATGTTTGGAGAGTAACTTCTGGATATATTTCAATCAATACCTTACATTGAGCTTCGTTGTGAAACATTGAAAATTGCGACCACTAGAGTGGCATTTTGAATTTTCGTTTCAGGTTGATTTCTACATCTAAAGGTCCGATTTTGTTGATTAACGAACTTGACTTCTGGCTTTTTTCGTGTTGAGACTTGAAAGTAGTTTTGAAGTTCCTTAGGACAGGTTACTGGCCCGACGCTAAGTAGTCCAGTGGTAGGGCCTACAGAGGATATGATATTGGTTCAGATCACTACCTAGTAGAAGCAAGAATAAGATTTCCACCAAGATGGTTAAAAAAGAAGAAACAACAACAGAGCATAGAACAAAAGTACAAGGTAAAATTATTTTATGATGACAGCATTAAATGGTTATATTCGAGAAGATTCAGCAATATATGGCTACAACTCCAGAAAGTAATGATGTCGAAGAAGAATGGAAAAACATTAAAATGATAATTCAAAATGCAGCTAATGAAACTTAGGAAAAGTAAATATACAACAAAGAAGAAATAGAACTCTAAAAATCTGGGATGATCAAATAAAACAATTGATTGAAGAAAAAAATGCAGCTTATAAAAAATATTTGAACACAAAGAAAGTAGAAAATGAAATAGAATTCAAACGCTGTAGAGCTATTGTTAAGAGGGAAATAAGAAAGAGACATAGGAAAACATGGTTAAATTTTGTTACACATTTAGAATCAGATTTGCATAAGCTCCAACCTAATGCCTTCAAAATATTAAAACATTTGAATAAAGATATTAAAGAATCTACCAAAATTAATTGCGGAGTAACAAAAGAAGATTTTTTCAATTATTATAAAAGTCTTTGGACTGACAATAGCTATGAAGATACAATTTTCCGAAATAATAATGAGACAGATTCCATAATATCATTGGAAGAATTGAACAATAGTTTAAAGAAATTAAAAAATGGGAAGGCAACTGGCACAGATGGCTTGAATTCCGAATTGTACAATATGCAGGCAAACAGTTCCATGAAAGACTGTTGTCCTTCTTTAATAATGTATTCAAAAATGCAGATATACCACAAGAATGGAAGACAAGCATTGTTATACCCCTGTTCAAGAAAGGAGACAAGAGAAAAATGGACAACTATAGGGGAATCAGTTTGTTAAACACATGCTACAAAATTTATGCAGACATTTTAAATGGAAAATTAAAAGTTTCAGTGAAACATTCCTTATGGAATGTCAAAATGGATTTAGGAAAGGACGATCTTGTATTGATTCAGCATTTTCTGTTAAACTATTGCTTGAAAAAAGAAGAGAATTCAACTTAGAAACACATTTTGCTTTCATAGATTTTGAAAAAGCATTCGACACAGTCAAGAGATCAAAACTCTTAATATATTGGAAGACAGAAATATACCAAATTTACTTCGGCAGAACATACAAAATATTTACAAAGACAACACCATAAAGATTAAATTAAATAACAGATTTTCTGAAGAAGGAATTATAAATCGTGGTGTGAGACAAGGCTGCCCCCTATCCCCAACACTGTTTGCAATTTATATCAATGAAGTAATATGTTGCTGGAACAAAACATATAAATTTGGAATAAGAATATCAGAAAATAGAAAATTAAACACCCTACTGTTTGCAGATGACCAAATAATAATAGCAAATTCCGAAGATAATCTACAGAAAGGTCTGTATGAACTTAACAAAATTACAGAAGAATATGGATTAAAGATATCTACAGAAAAAACAAAATTATGGCATTTCAAGGTGTTAGATCCTGTCAGAAGTAAAATTGTACTGGACAATAAAATTTTGGAGCAGGTGAATAATTTTTACATATCTAGGATGCAATATCTCATATGAAGAAGAAAAGGATGTAAATGCAAAAAATATCTAAATTTTTAAGAATTTTAGGGTTAATAATTCTATCTTCAAGCCACAGTTAGTCCAAAAGCATTCAAGACTGAAAGTGTATAAAACACGGCTCTTCCAACTCTTTTGTATGGTAGCGAAGTATGGACGTTGAAACAGAAGGATATACAGAGACATAGATCTGCTGAAATGAGATATCTTCGGAGGACTGCAGGATACACACTACTAGATCACAAAAAAAATGAAGACATCTTAGAAGAATTACACATGGAATCTTTAGAAAACAAAATTTCTGATTATAAGTCAAGATGGATACAACATGTTCATCGAATGGAAGATCACAGAATACCCAAACTAATGTTAAGATATCAACCTGCAGGAAGAAGAAGAACAGGACGTCCACTCAAAAGACTTCTGGATGGTGTTTCTCTTGAGGCCGAAACAGGTCAACAAATGGCCTAAATTCGTGAATGTACTATGATGATGATGATGACGAACTTGACCTTACTTTTTTTTTAATTTATTGCTATAAGCCAAGTTTGATTTTGACGAAACAAAAAATGCGACCTCTAGAGCTTATGGACACATGCACACAAATTTTGACGATAGTCATTTACGATGTCTACCCTTAGGATCAGTGAATATCTGTGATGTTTTTAAACATTTTCATTAAAACGACGTCAATAGCTTCATTCCTTCGGAATTCGCAAAAAAGCTGCATGATGTCATATGATTGTGGGCCTATAGCATTTCGCGTTACAGGTCTATAGCAGAGACATAACTTAATGGTTTATGCGGATAAATTACTTTAACATAACAAGTTTGAAGCCATTCGTGCACCATTGTTTAAAAAGCTCCGATTTGGTGTCGATGGAATGTTATACCAATTAGTACAAAAACGAGAGCACTTAATTTATTGTGGGAATCGCCATACAGTTGCAAACTGAACCATTTATGGCACAATCTTACCATTTCATCGTGTGAAGAGCTAGTGAAGTGGTTGGCGAGTTATCCACATAGATTTTTGTCATGACATGTAAATGTTTCAAACATTTTCCCATGAAAATGTCACAACTGGAATTGTATCTGATAATATAACTTGATGACGAATTTAGGAAAGAGATGCTTATAAATTAATTAGATACACATGAACCTGTTTCTGTAAATACAATTTCAAATAATTATATTTAACAAGCTCCGTAAAGTCTAATAAAATAATAGGCCTATACGTGCTTCCACAATTTTTCAAAATAACATTACATATGAATTCAATAGAAATTAAACATAGGCCTAGGTCATCTCTAAAAACTCATGCTATAATGCCTTATACAGAAACTCCTGTCACATCAACTTATCTAAATAATAATAATAATAATAATAATAACAACAACAATAATCCATCCATAGTAATTCTGTCCGAGGGCAGGTCTTTCACTGCAATCATAGCATTTTCATGCTATGCTTGCACCTTTACTAGGGGATTATATGTGGGATAGCTTCCCGTTACTTCCCACACCGGTGAAGGATGGTGATGATAATGATAAGGGTGATGATGATGGCCGGATAATTTTCGGGGACCGTTGGGTTCTAATCTTCCTGACATTTGTCTTAGAGGTGAGGAAAAACCCCGAAAAAAACTCATCCAGGAGCTTGTTCCGACCGGGAAACGAACCCGGGCCCGCTGCGTGACAAGGCAGCACGCTACTTTGAGATCACAGCGGTGGACAATAATAATAATAATAAATAATAACATAATAATAATAATAATAATTATTATTATTATTATTATTATTATTTCAATGGTCAAAAATACAATAACACATGGCTCAGATATATGGAATTTGAAAGTAAGAACACTAGACTAATTACATTTAATAGAAATAGACTTCTGGCGGTCATTAACACGGATTTCCAGAAAAGAAAAAAATATAAATAATGTTAGGGGAGAAACCCTCTACACAAGAGGCTAGGGGAGAAACCCCCTACAGAAAATCCCGGTCCTTCAAGTCTGAGGATTGGATCAACAGATCAGTTCATCGTTATCTGTAAAAAATGATCACTGTTAAATATTTCGATAAAGTCTCTCGTAGGAATCAGGATACTAAATAAGATATGTCAAAATTATGGAGGAATAAGTGTAACAAGTGCCATAGGAAGGTTATATGGTCGCATAATAAAAAAGAGGATTGGAAAGGAGTTGGAAGCAATAGAAGAACAAAGTGGATTCCGTGCTGGAAGATCAAACATGGACAACATTTTTGTGCTGCAGCAAGTATTATAAAAGAAGAAATACACGAATCTATCAACTCACTTGGTATTTGTCGATCTGGAGAAAGCCTTAGATACAGTATCCTTGAAAAAAGTTATTTCAAACATTGACGAAGATTGATTTTAATGTGATTTACGCCAAGGACATTTGAAAGTTATATTTGAATGCAAAAAATGGATTTAAATAGGGAAAATATTGTTTCTAAATCGTTTCCTATTACAAAACGCCTTATACAAGCTGCTGCTTATGTTCTGGCGTGGGAAACTTGAAATAGGATCGCAATATTATAAGAATGCATCCTAGTGGAGAAAAAATCAAACACCCAAACTGTATATTATAACCAACATTATAAGTTATTAATCTATTTTTTTTAGGAAACAACTCAATAAAATCATTACTTAAAACACAATTATCAAATATGTAGTTCGAAGGGATCTGTTCATTATTTACTATATTCAATGTATTTGTTGGAGAATCTGTCACTGCAAAATAATACTCTGAATTGTTCAGAATATTAAAAAGGAGGAGCTTTCTTTATTATGGTAAAGATAATTCGATAAACAGCGAGGTGAAACACGACAGCCATTGGTTGTAAAACAAAATGCATTGAAACGTGATTAGTCATTGACTCCCATTTGGGGCATGAGTTAAATAGTCTTTTAAATAATATGTTATGTTAGAATAATATGGACATTAGTACAAAGATCAGGGTATGTAATTCTGTGATAAAACCAATATTATCATTTGGGTCTTGAGTGTTGACAACAATCTGGGAAAGACAAAAGGGTGATCGAGACTGTTGAAATGGACTTCCTAAGGACTATGGGCTCTAAATTGCAACATATGCAGAATGCAGTAATACGAAAACGAACTAGGAGGAGTTTTACAAGTGCTGAGAAGATAGAAACTAGGCAGTTATTATGATTTGGTCATGTGAAATAGATGGAAGGGGATAGATGGCCAAATAGAACTTTGAATTATAATCCAGGGAACAGAAGGACAAGAGAAATACCTCGAACGAATGGGAAAAAAGTAATTAGAATGGTTATGCTCTACAGGGCAATCGGAGAAGATGAATGGAATACCAGAGAGATACTGGGACCGAAGAGCAGATGCGGCAAAGGCTGTAGGACCTCCGCTTGAGTGATTTATTGAAAAATAATGTTATAAGAGAAAAGATGAAAGTGCAAGGATCACTAGTAGAAAATATCAAAATAATTCAACTAAAATGGTTTGAATATATGAAAACGATAACGGGACAGAGATTACCGTAGAAGATTTCTCCCGACAGGGAGAAGGAAAAGGGTAAAAGTAAAAGTAAGTAAAGTGATCCCACAACAGGCGCGGACGCCCTTGGGGTAGTAGGAGGTTAGGGCTCCCACTTTTTCTAGACAATTGGCACTTTATGTCAGCCGGGTTGTCATCCCTGCGGCCGCCTTTACCCCTAGAACAAGCGCCTGGTACTCATTTCCGTTAGAGGATGAGTCGACCCCAGGGCCATAGTGCCGCCAGAGGGTTTGGGTCAGTTTAAAAATCCTGACCCCAAACGGGACTTGAACCCTCGACCCTCCGGCTTGTAGCTCAGTGCCTTAGCCACTACGTTACGGCGTGCCCCCCAAAATTAACATCGCACAAGTAGTAGTCGAAAAATGGAAGAAAGAGGCTTGGAGAAATTACCATGGAAAAATAGAGAGAAATGGATAATGGCTATAAAATCTTGAAATTGGCAGAGGAAGATGTAAAAGAATTGTACGTAAACCTGATATTAAATAAATAAAGTAATAATAACAATATTATTATTTAACAGTAATAATATATAACTTGTTTTGTCAGAAGAAAAGCTGGCAGTAAGAAAAAAATAGAGTGTTTTTGCATGATTTAAAAATATACTAACTGAAACCAATTTGCAGAAAAGCATAACAAGACACGCGCTATGTATTGAACAATTTATTAATTTTATAAAAGGACTCCACCCTGATTTACAGAGCAGGAGCGCAACCGACATTGCTAAGTAACTCAGTATTACATTTGTTATATACACTCAATTACATGAAAAATATACTACAGTTATTTTAATTCAGTTATAATATAAATATGCGCATAAATCAGCATTAAAATAGCAGTTTGATACCTCGAAGATTATAAATTTATTTATTTAACGATGGCCATGAACTATATCTGTGAGGCCCTACCTCCTAAAAGAGATACGGATTATAATAATGGTTGAATTATATTTTAATTTCCCGATTTGTATCGTGATACCAAACCCTTTCCTAAAAAATCAGGAGTATAAAATTAGACTCAATCCAATCGCAACTTAGTAGTTGCTTAGTATTTTATCTAATGAAGCAATTTTGTAACTCAAGTCATTATCGTAGCAATTCAAATCTGGGTGTGAAAGGGTCAATACATATTGTTCAGATGCTTCTTATTTCAGACATGAGTCGGCCGCGGTGGGCTAGGGTTCATGTGTTCCTTGCCTACAGTTCCGAGGGACACGGGTTTAAACCCGGCCGGGGTCGGTTAATTTTTAGGATGAAAAATCCGAGGGAGAAGTCCATCGCGAAGGACTTTAAACTCGTGGGTTCCCAGTCTGAATATTTTCTGGCTCATAAAAGATCGCAAGCCTAATAAAGACGCCTCTGTGCAAAATTTACGGTCGGTCACCCATCAAAGTAATACCTTAGTTGCCGATTAGGTGTCTCACTGAGGCGATATGCCGATCTCATATCATTCGCTGACATCTATGGGTAATACGCGTAACTAAATTAGATTGGTTAAAACAGTCCCACCAGGCAGCACCCCAATTCCCACAGGGGCAAGTACGGGGTATAGACAGAAATTCCCACACTATATTCTTGTCAGTTCTTAAACCTACGAGACGGGACACCACGGCTTTAAAATCAGGACTTTTCCACCCTGAAACATCGATCCGCTTCGAGCCCCTGGATTCCAGTATCAAAACCGAGTAAGTTATACAACTAGTCCACCATGTCCGACAAAAAAGGTAAGAATCTTAAATGGAAGCTTAATATTACAATAAATGAGAAAGCAATGTAGGTTTCAACACGAAATAAATCATCAGCAGTAGAATAGTTAATTAAGGCAATACACTACAAATAGGAAGGTTGCGGATTCGATTTCCGTAGTGTCAGGATTTTTAAACTGGCCTAAACCTTCTGACGGCATTACGATTCTGATGTCGGCTCAGCCTCTAACAGAAAAGAGTATTAGTCTTATGCTATAGGGGCAAAGGCGGCCGCTAACACAAGGCTGACATCTAGAAAAATGAGAGCATTACCTCCTACTAACCCAGTTTGCTGATACACTATGAACAAGAGTTGAACTTTATTTGAAATATCGCAATTCGAGTAATATTGCATTTGTCGAACACTCGTAAATATCTAGAAACATGTCTCCTTTACTGTTCTGTAACAATTTAAGACGATTAAATCAAATACAGCGTATTTAAAACATTTAACAATGCGTTACCTCGTGAACCACAGCTTTAGGTTTTCGAGCATGCGCAGTGGGCTATAACAGGGATTGCTTTTTGAAGCGGCTCATTATTTTTGTTGCTAAGTGTACATAAATTAAAAGGGAAAAACCGTCCCGAATCTTCTTTATACCACCTCAAGCACTGATTACTTTAACAGAAATAAAATTTAAAAATAATTTTAAAAAAGCGAGAAACTCCACCCTACACTGGGGATAATAAGATGTAACTAAACAACACAAAATACTTAATAAGTTCCTTAAAATGTACAATACACATCAGAATACGATACTAGATTTTTTTTCTGTCAGGATACATATTTTAATATTATGATGATATTGTGAAAAGAATATGATACATTATTGGAACTGTGTTAAAATAACAGTATTAGAAAATGTTAAAAAAATACATATTTGTTTAAATTCAAGTTTATCATTGGTAAATTATTTTCAATGAATTTCTCGCTATCTCATAAATATAAATACCCCATAAACAAAACAAAATTATAAAAAACCTTGCGTGATCCAACCGCATACCCACATTTATAGCTATACACATTTTAATGTTATAATGACCCATCCTTTAATATGTAAACGATTCCTTTCCTCACATCAGAACATAACGACTTATGGAGATTAAAGTAATGCCATAAATTAATTTGTGGGCGACTCAAAGTGAAATTATTTTAATATGGATATAAACGTTCACAATGACGGTGTTATTAAGCTGTTTAACTTTATAAGATATGTGCGCCCACCATAGAAGTTCCAAAATAACCAGAGGCTATACGTTATATTCAAATGTGCAAGAATTAAACTAGTCAAAGATAATAAATCGGAATTGAAATGATGGATTGAAGGAATTTTGATCCTGTCTTTCACAAGAAGAGATATATATTTTGTTATAAAACTTTTTAAGGGGTAAGTAAATAAAAAAAAGGACACAACACATTCACACACTGGAATTTATTCCATATCTGAAATACAAACAGCCATAAATCATCTAAGTCAACTTGATAGCTCATTGATAACATCACGAAAAATAAAATAAACAATGAGTCTGTTATGATATGAAACATCAAAAAGGTATAAAACCTAATAAAATAAATATCAAACATTTAAATTTGGCTATATAAATTAAGTATACCAGATAACGTTTATTTTTTCAAGTAACTCTGCGCAAAATGTACTGGAAACTTACGACGACAATGTGGCAAACGAAGAAGAAACTGATATAAATAAAGAATGGGAGGCTATAAGAGATACTATTAAATTGTCAGCATCAGAAAGCATTGGTTGTCTAAAAAAGAGGCAAAACAAGAAATGGTTTGATGAGGAATGTGCCGACATTGTAAAGAAAAGAAAGCTAGCAAAACTGAAATGGTTAACACGAGCCAAATGAGGTAAATTTAGAGCAATTGGGTAGTATTAGACGGGAAACCACCAAGTTACTAAAGAGTAAAAAAGAGGGAATATTTGAGAGAGAAGATTAATGATTTTGAAATGAATGCAAAAAATAGGAACATTAGAGAATTATATCAGGGAATTAGTATAGAGAAGAAAGGGTTTCATGCTAGAACAAACATAATTCGGAATGAAAATGGGGATATGATTGCAGATTCCAGGAGTATATTAAATAGATGGAAAAGTTACTTTAATCAGCTATTAAATGTACATACAGAACAGGACATTGAGGAGGAAAATTTACAGACAGCAGAAATGCTAGTCGCAGAACCAAGTGCATTAGAGGTTGAAATGGCGATAGAAAAATTGAAGATGTATAAAGCATCAGGTTCAGATGAGATCCCAGCAGAACTGATAAAATCAGGGGGAGAAAAATTGATGGACAAGATACGCTGGTTGCTTAGTATGATTTGGGAAAAAGAAGCTCTTCCAGATGAATGGAAGGAATCAATTATCGTACCAATTTATAAGAAAGGAGATAAAACTGATTGCAACAACTACAGGGGCATCTCATTACTTTCAACTTCGTACAAAATTCTAACAAATATATTAGTAAGCAGACTGACTCCCTATATTGATGACATTCTAGGAGATCATCAATGTGCATTTAGAAGAAACAGGTCTACAACAGATCAGATTTTTGTATAAGACAGATTTTAGAAAAGAAATGGGAATATAATGGTACTGTACATCAACTGTATGTAGACTTCAAAAAAGCATATGATTCAATTAAGAGGGAGAATTTATATAGTATCCTGCTGGAGTTCGGAATTCCTAAAAAGTTAGTTAGACTTATACGAATGTGTCTAAATGGCACAAAGAGTAGGGTGCGTGTAGACAAACAGTTTTCGGACACTTTTGAAATCAAGAATGGGTTGAAGCAAGGAGATGCACTATCTCCTCTACTATTTAATTTTGTACTAGAGCATGCCATTAAATCTTTAGAGAATAAGGAAGGCTTACAACTCAATGGTATTAATAAGCTGTTAGTTTATGCTGATGATGTAGTATTGTTGGCCGATAGCGAAGAGATACTAAAGGACAACACGCACACACTATTGAGTAACACTAAGAAATTAGGACTGGAAGTAAATATCAATGAAACTAAATACATGATCACACGTAGAAATTCATTAAATAATGGAAATGGTCAGCTAATGACAAATGAGGGACATTTTGAGAAAGTGTCTGAAGTCAAATACCTAGGAACAATAATCACAAATAGGAATGAGATGCACAAAGAAATTAAACATAGGCTCAATTCTGGAAATGCATGCTATTATGCATTGCAGAGACTCTTGATGTCCCAACTCCTTTCAAAAAACATTAAACTGAAAATATATAAAACTATTATTCTACCAGTTATATTATATGGGTGCGAAACATGGACTCTTACTTTAAGAGAGGAAAGGAGATTACAAGTATTTGAGAATAAAGTACTTAGGAAAATTTTCGGACCAAAGAGAGATGAACAGACAGGGGAATGGAGAAGACTTCATAACAATGAACTACATGGTCTTTATAGGAAGCCAGATATAATAAGAACAGTTAAGTCTCTTAGACTGCGATGGGCAGGACATGTTGCACCTATGGGGAATGAAAGACTTGCATGGAAGCTTCTTGTAGGAAAGCCAGAGGGAAAACGCCCAGTTGGTAGACCAAGAATGAGGTGGGAGAATAACATTAACTATGATTTGAGGGAAGTAGATTATACAGGGAATGATTGGAAAGCATTAGCTCAGGATAGGGATGTATGGATAGCTTATGTCCGTGCGGCCATGAACCTATGGGTTCGATAGTGCCAGTGAGTAAGAGTAAGTAACTTTGCGCAAAATACACACTGCGGGGTTCCCTACAACTTTTAAACATGTTCATCTTATGGAGATGCAAAAGCCACATATTTAGAAGTTTATTCTGCAACAACAGTGTATTTTGAATAAGGAATACATAAAACGACAGTTATATTTTCTATCTCTATTTAATCATATTTTTAAATAATTTAGTTTTGCTGTGTGGTAAAATTTAAGTTACTTTATTTCATGTTCTAAAATTATATTTTAAATGTTACAATACAATCACCATTGAATTGCACAATAAAATTCTCAATGTACATGAAAATTCTAACTCCTAGAATAACTTGCCATCTAAAGGAAAAAAAAATTCCAATATGGGACCTAAAATTTATTCAAGGGCACTACTAATAATTATTTCAGCAACTGGAAACATTTCAAGAGGATATTTTGGAGAGGAGAGTTTTATTGAATTTTTGGTAAGATTGTGCAGGTGTCTATAAAGTCACTATCAATTTCCATGAAGACACTATTTTTTTCTTTTTTTAAGCTTAGTGCAACATTTTTAGCTTGGAAGAACGGGTTGCCGTTGTTTGTGCACGGGTATGCGGATTGTCATATGAGAACGCCAGAGCTGAATTTACTCATAAATTCCATAAATCAGCCCCAACAAAGGCACACATTCGTCTGCTTGTAAAAAAATTTAAGCGAAATCGGCAGTGTATGTGATGAGGCATGTCATGGACGACCACGCGTATCAGCACAAACAGTTGCAGCAGATTCAAATCGCCAGTGATTGTCCGAACGCATCAACTTGACGCCTCAGTAGGGAGTTGAATGCCCCTCGCAACAAAGCGTGGAAAATTCTACGTTTCACAGCTGAAAGATGGAGTATGTGTTTTCACCTAGATGACGGTCATATAGAAAGGCAGTAAAAGATGTGTAAAACTTCACAATAACAATGATTTTTCAATCATTGCCTTCCTTCATTGAAATGGATAGTGACTTTAGAGACAACCTGTATAAAGCCGGCCTTTATATGGTTCAGCATACTTATTTAGAACAAGAAACCAGAGACATAATTTCAGAATATAATTATTTAAGGTTACTTTGCTCTCTATAATAGGGTATCTTATTATTAATATCGTATTTAGATACCAGATATACTTTTTTCTTTTTTTCCGTTTACACAGTTTTTCCTTCTTCTTTTACCTTTTTGTTAACTTTCTTTTTATTATAAAATGTACGGTAGACACAAGGATAGGACACACACCAGATCCAAGGTGGAGATTTAAAAGCCCCTACCCCACCGGGAATCGAACCCGGGTCGCCGGAGTGGAAGGTAGGGGACTCTACCGACTACGCCACAATGACGGACTTTTTTCATTTCTCCTTCTTTCTCGTTTTCTTTCGTTTACACTGTTCTTCCTTTCTTTGTTTTTACATTTGTTAACCTTTTCACCTTATTTACACATACAAACAGAAAGACAGATACACACCCAGATCCAAGATGGAGGTTTAAAATCCCCTACCTCGCCGGGAATCGAACCCCGGTCGCCGGAGTGGAAGGTAGGCACTCTACCTACTATGTCAGGGCAACGGACTACTAAATGTAAACTAACTCCAACTCTAATCAACTTGTTGGATAATTTACGATTGAAAGTTGGATTTTAAATCTGGCCTCAAAATTACAATCTGACATATATCTGAAAGCCAACTTATTTTAATGGTTACAAACGCGATGCAACTGATAGGAATGTGCTTAAGACAGCTTATGTAGATTTAATTATGAGGAGACGTATCTTATCTGAACGAAGTATATGTGGCAATAAAGAAGGAAAAGAGCTCGAGTTACGAGATGTTCCCACATAAACCGCGAAACCTATAGCAGGAAGAAGCAAAAACATTCAAGACCATATTTGGAACAAAACAGACTCTTGTACTTTTCTTACAACGTTGACATTAAGAGAGATACGTTCCGGGCTCTTCAGACTCACCCTATCTTATTGCAGTTCAATTCCAATAAGGATAGTTAGTTTGTTCTCTTTAACAAAAATACGTCAATCGAATGCGCATCATTTCTGATATAATCTCACTATCCTAGAATTATTCTAAGGTTAATCATCTCTGAACGATCATATATAATAGCCGGGTAGATAGTTCATTAATTTATTTGTTGTGAATTTTCAGATATTTTGATCTATAAACTACGTTATGTATTGGGTCGTATTATCCATCCATCCATAGTAATTCTGCCCGAGGGCAGGTGTTTCACTGCAATCATATCATTTTCATGCTATGCTTTGCAGCTTTACTAGGGAATTTTAGGCGTGGTAGCTTCCCGTTGATGATGATAATAAGGGTGATGATGATGGCCGGATAATTTTCAGGGACCGTTGGGCCCTAAGCTTCCTGACATTTGTCTTACAAGTGAGGAAAACCCCTCCCCCAAAAAAACCTCACCCAGGAGCCTGTCCCGACCGGGAATCAACCCGGGTCCGCTGCGTGACAAGACAGCACGCTACATCGAGACCACAGCGGTGGACACGTGACGTATTATATATATAATATTATATTGTGACGTTTTATTATTATCTTAATATATAAAAATGTTGTGTCACGTTGTTTGTCCGCGATGGAATCATAAACTACTGAACTGATTTTAATAAAATTTTGCACACTGTGTGCAGTTTGATCCAATTTGAGACTTAGGGTAGTTTATAACTAAATGTATAGTCGCATTATTTTTATTGCAAATTATTTGTTTATTATTTAACAAAGAGTTATAATTATCTGTGAGTTCCATACGATTCTAACAGATGGCGGTGTAAGGTAATTTGGTAAGGTAATTGGTTTATTATTTAACAAAGAGAGATCCAGATGGCTATGCTCTTTGATGCAACTGCAAATTTCAATTGAATTACAAATATTGATTATTTCATAATTTAAGTGTGTTCACTGTTTATTTTATTTTCAATATTATTAATTTCGTGTGTAAGTATTAGTTTTAAGTAATGTGGCTGAAAGACAGCAACTTAATTTAATTTGTTAACGTATATCTTAGCCACAGCAACGCATGGCCGGGACTTCTAGTTATTATATATTGTGACGTTTTATTGAGCTATTGTTCAAATTATAGGTTTTAAATTTCGCGGCTGGCAGAACACCTCCTTACAAACCAATAGGAACTAAATTAGAGTCGTCTGCACCCAGCAAATGATCTATCCAGACGTGCTTTCTGGATAAATCGATTCTAGAATAATAAACATCTCGGTCTTTCTATGCGAGTGAATGTGAGACTGATGTCCAGATCGTTCCTATCATCGCATATTAAGAAGATGCGATGGTCAGACTAGTCAGTCATGCCCAGAATGTGGACGAGTAAACATGACCTTGAGCGAAGACAAAAATATGTTCTAAGTGAAACCGTCAACGAGTTGAAATAACAGGACAATCAAATGAACTGTGAAGGAATATATTTTATTGGCAGCAAATTTATGAAATAAATAAATTGTATTTAGAAATGTTGTGTAAATATAGGTGGAATTAATATCAAGAAATTTCATCTGAATCCTATGTTACCTATATCCGTGAATGATTATACACATATATAATTTAAAATTGATACATAAACCAAAGAATATTGGGAACCGAAAAATGTTTTCACATCGTTAAACTGGTTTGAAATATGTATTACTCGTTTCAGATATATATCAGCATTAGGCCTACTGCATGGTACGCAGCGCGCCCGGATTGGATCCCCGGTCAGGACAAGTGACCTGCATGATAATCATTTTCGAGGGTTTTCCTCATCTGCGAGACAAATGTCAGGAATTTTAATGCCCAAATGGTCCTCGAATATCATCTTGCCATCATAACCATCAGTATCATTATCGCCATGTTTAGTATGAATGCGTGATTGAATGGTATGTTTCGTTTTAAAACCTCGTAGTCTACGAAGAGGCCCTGGATTGAACTGATCACTGATTCAGAGAGGTCTTATTGTGTGGACAAAAAAGTATGGTGTAATTGAAAGTTTTAAATTGATTAAGAAAAAGTAATACAATAATTAGTCATATCTAAATTACAATAAACACAAATGATTACATGATATACCTACAATACAAATATTATCTGCAATATGTATGCTTATTTTCTCTAGATTTAACAAATAAGATATAAATATACAATATAATAAAAAATGAAAATAAAACTACTAATGCCATCATAAAATAGCCGTGTCTCGACTGGTTTTAATTTAACAGATTATTTAATTACATGAAATGCAGAGTAAATGAGATAAGCATGCCGAGTGACTCCAGAGCAGGTAACTTGTCCTGAAGCCAAAAAAGATTCAACAAGGCCCGAATTACTACGGGAAGAGATAGCAGCTGACTCTTCCCAAGTGGCCCGAGGTTTCGCTTCACTCAAAGTTAACCAACCAGAACCTCAAGATCGTATGCATGGGGACATAACAGATATCTGACGATAGTTCGTAGCGTATTTGATACAATACACATATGAGACGGCAGCTACTTTTTTCTCTACCTATGAAAATGATTGAATACACTACTAGCATGAGAAGATAGTAGTTACAAATTCAATCTGAAAGAAAAATAAAACTTGAGAAAAAAGAATATCGAGACTATCCCAAGCATTTTCTCGTTAACAGTAGTATTCGCTTAGGGATCATTAAATAAGTTTTTGCAGTGGAGGGTACTAATTATTAATGCAATATAGACTTGAGATCAAGTTAACTTACATTACCCAAATGTATACTATTACATACATTTACGGACAAAGAAACCAGTTACTCAGGAATATATATGCGCCCGGGTTCGATCCCCGGTCGGGGCAGTTTTTCTGGGTGAGGTTTTTATCGGGGTTTTTCCTCACCTGTAAGACAAATGTCAGGAAAACATTAAGGCCCAAACGGTCCCCGAAATCATATGGCCATCATCATCATCATCCTTATCATTATTATCTCATCATCATCATCTCATCATCCTTCACCGGTGTGGAAAGCCATGGGAAGCTACCACACCTACACAATTCCCTTGTAAAGCTGCGAGCATAGCATGAAAATGCTATGATTGCAGTGAAGGACCTGCCTTCGGGCAGAATTACTATGGATGGATATATATATATATATATATATAACTCATTGACATTATTGACACCAGAGATTCACTCCCGCGCTGAAATTAGCTCTCCATGCATCCTTATCCTGAGTTAATATTTTTCAACCATTCCCTGTGTATATAGATATATAATATATATATCTCCTTCTTCTCTCTCTCCTCACTCTCCTACTCTCTCTCTCTCTCTCTCGCTCTCCTCTCTCTCTCTCTCTCTTCTCTCTCTCCTCCTCTCTCTCTCTCTCTCCATTTTCTCCATTTACCTACCTGTCCGTTTCTCATCGGTCCAAAAATTTTCCTAACCACTTTATTCTCAAATACTGCACTCATAATAATTACATTCTCTCCTCTTAAAATAAGAGTTGATATTTCACATCCAAATAGTATAATTGGAAGAACAACAGTTTTATATGTTCTTATTTTAACATTTTAGAGCAGTTCGGATGGCAAAGAGTCCCTGCAGCACAAAATAGCATGCATTTCCAGCGTTCAACCTATGATTAACTTCTATCTGCACTTGATTCATGTTGACAATTATTGTTCCTAGTTATTTGAATTCTGTCACTTGTTCAAATTTCTCTCATTTGTTATTAAGTGTCCATTTTTTATGAATATGTGTGATATAAAAGAACTCGGTCATTACGATTAACAAAGTACAATGGACATTTAAAATTCCTTTCTCTGCGCGTTTTAAAGTTATGATACCTACATGATTGTTGTACTGATATTGATTTAAAATAATTAAGGTATTTGAATGAGCAAAATCACACAGGGCACACGTCACGTTACTATGAATTCATTATGACTGGTATTATATATCAAGTTGCCAGTAATTTTAAGCATGTAGAAACATAAAATAAAACAAATTTAAATTGCAAAGAACTTAATATGTGCTAATTATATACTTGCAATGTAAAAACTTTTCTTGATAACTTTATTATCTTGCATCACAAGATTCTGCGGTTAACAGTCCACCAATATACGTATAGTCATCGATCATTCAATTAAATTACATTAACACTCTCTCTCTCTCTCTCTCTCTCTCTCTCTCTCTCTCTCTATATATATATATATATATATATATATATATATATATATCCATAGTAATTCTGCCCGAGGGCAGGTCCTTCACTGAAATCATAGAATTTTCATGCTATGCTTGCAGCTTTACTAGGGGATTGTAGGTGTGGTAGCTTCCCGTTGCTTTCCACACCGGTGAAGGATAATGATGATGATGATGATAAGGATGATGATGGTAATGATGGCCATATGATTTCGGGGACCGTTTGGAGCTTAAAGTTTTCCTGACATTTGTCTTTCAGGTGAGGAAAAACCCCGATAAAAACCTCACCCAGAAAAACTGCCCCGACCGGGGATCGAACCCGGGCCCGCTGCGTGGCAAGGCAGCACGCTACCTCGAGACCACAGCGGTGATATATATATAATATTTTTAAGACATTTTGAGTTAGTTTTTTTCTTGGGTTTGTTAATTTATTTACTTATTTGTTCATATTACATTATGTAACGCTAGAAATTAACCATACTCTAAATTACTGTAAATAATAATTGTATTGTAACTAAAACTCTACCACATACCGGATGGTGAAATAGGGTTCATATTATTGGAGATTCAATTTATTTATATATATATATGATATGAAAAGAAAAAAGAATGCTTGAGTCGGGATTTGAACTCGAGTCTCTAAAGTCTGTACCTTTAGCGCTCTAACCAACTGAGCTACCCAAGAATTCCAAGACAAACATACAATTTTCTTATACATGTAGTATTCTCAATTCACACAAGAGGTAGCGGAAATTTCTTTCAACTGCCATCTAGCGGCTAACATAACAGTTAAGCAAATTATTAAAGAGAATATTTACTTTATAGCAGTAACGCTTGTACATATAGATATTATAAATATATTTTTGACATTTGGCAATGAAGGCAAATATGATATGAAAAGAAAAAAGAATGCTTGAGTCGGGATTTGAACTCGAGTCTCTAAAGTCTGTACCTTTAGCGCTCTAACCAACTGAGCTACCCAAGAATTCCAAGACAAACATACAATTTTCTTATACATGTAGTATTCTCAATTCACACAAGAGGTAGCGGAAATTTCTTTCAACTGCCATCTATATACATATATATATGTGTGTGTGTCTATATATATGTGTGTGTGTGTGTGTCTACGTGTGTGTGTGTGTCTATGTGTGTGTGTGTCTATATATATATGTGTGTGTGTCTATATATATATGTGTGTGTGTGTTTGTCTATATATATATGTGTGTGTGTGTGTGCGTGTGTGTGTTTGTGTCTATATATGTGTGCGTGTGTGTTTATATATATGTGTGTGTGTCTATGTGTGTGTGTGTGTGTCTATGTGTGTGTGTGTGTGCGTGTGTGTGTGTGTGTGTGTGTGTGTGTGTGTGTGTGTGTGTGTGTGTGTGTGTGTGTGTGTGTGTGTGTGATGTGTGTCAGGAATTCAGAAAATCAGTGCTTTCGATAGAGTTTAAAGCAGCAATACACAGAAGAGCTACAAATGACCAGCTATCTCAGAATTAATTATGGAAACAAGAAAATTAATTAAACTAACAAATATATAGGCAGACAAATTAATCTACAATGAATACCATCCCATGTGGAAAAAAAGAAGAAAGAAAAAATGGACTACTATCCAACAAAACATTACCAGATAAACTTACAATGAAATTTCAAACTTCTAAAAGGCTAATAATAAATAAAACTGTTAGCAATTTTTAGAAAACGTAAATCAGATTAATAAAGAAATGTTTGGGAATGAAGTACAAGATAAGTTGTGCTTATTCAAAAACAAAACACGAAAGGAATTTACAGTCATGATTAAAATAACCACTGTTTGCAAGCACATCTTCGTGTGAAGAAGGGATTATTTTATATTACGGCAGAACTCAAACTACTATTCAACATTAGACGTAAAAGACTCGACAATATTTATTTAGAGGAATTAAGTTTCAGATTTGGTTAAGGCAAAGACCTTGGCGCAAGGCTATGGGACTTGCGCTGGTTCGAGTCTCCATGGGGGAAGACATTTTCTCATGAAATTTTAGCCAGTATGAGAGCAGTGACCATCCAGCATCGTGAGAAATACGTATATGCTCCAGGTTGAGAAAATCAGCTATAATGACTGGGGAACCCGACATGCTAACCACATGTCACCCTTACATAGGCAGGATGATCGTCCACCTCTGTGATTAACACAAGTAGATGTGAGGCCAGGAGATGGCTGGTAAGTCAAGGGCTTTCTAGGCCTGTTGCGCCGTGTAGTTATAGTTATGTTTCAGGTTTAAGGTTCTTTTACTTGTCCCACGCTTTTACTTCTCTTCCGAAGCAAACTAAATTTAGAATTTTTACGTCCTAGAAAAATCCATTGACCCTTGCCGGATTTGAATCCATGTATATCGGATCCAGAGATAAATATGTTAAACACTAGACCACCGAACCGCTACGAATTAAACCAGACAGATAATAGTCACATGCCCAACTATAAATTCATAATTGCACAAGAATTAACTGATATCAATTCAAACTTTCTTAATATATATATATATATATATATATATATATATCTCAGAAAATATCAAAAAATATGGTAGTAAAAGGACATATTTTTAAACATATCTATGGCAGAGTTAGGATACTAAGTTGAGAAATCTGAACCTTTGTATTGAATAATCGGACGTTCTTAACGAACAAGCAATCGACTACAGAAATCGTCATGTAGCCTACTAGCGTATATTAACTGGACTTAGGCCTATATACCTAAATATTACTAGAGTACAGCGTCTTTCAAGTTCATGTTTAATTGAATCGGAGTTGTATTCTCTCTCTCTCTCTCTCTCTCTCTCTCTCTCCTCTCTCTCTCTCTCTTTCTGTGTGTATGTGTGTGTAATATGTAAATGTCATACTCGGTAAGTATATTGTTTATATGCCTTGCCTCTAGTCCCAGGGGTTCAAATCCGCCCGGGGTCGATGGATTTTTGAGATGAAAATATCCAAGGAACAAATCTCCGGAAGAGATTTTAAGCCGTGGATCCCGACTTTGAACGGATTCTCGGCTATTGAGGAGTTCACAGAGATCACGCATCTCCTGATCTCCTGATGAGGTCTACCGCAGCAGTATACGAAACGTCGAGTTTTGAGAAAAACGGACCACGGCCATTTAGACCGGAAGACGAACCAAACGTCGATCAAACTAATGAATGTTTTTGAGAAAAACATAAATTTATGTCACAATGTGTATAAGACACGTTGAAAAAAATATATAGGCTTATATATCACAAAAAAAAGAAGAATGTGTACGTAAAATATACAAAACAAATAAAATGTAAAGAACCAAACAGTGTTTAATTTAACAAGAACAATATTCCATTCCGGTTAGGGAGAATCCGTTCAGTTGATTTACTTTAAAAGTAATATTTAAATTACAGATAATTAAATTTTGAAATATTGTTTTGAAAGTATCAACTGCAATATCTTTATTTTTTAAATCTTTATTCTTTCGCTCATATAGAGCAATTCACCAGTTGACAACTTTAAATCTTCGTTTTACTGTTTTCCCATTTTGTTTTTACATTACTTGCCCTTTTCCTTTTCTCACTAAAGCACAAGACACACACACACACACACACAAAATACACCCATACCCAATATGGATATTTTAAAAAACCCTACCCCGCCGGGTATTGGACCTAGGTCGCAGGAGTGGAACATAGGGACTCTACCGACCATGCCACGACGATAGACATCACGATTTTCAACGCCGTCGGGTATCAAATCTAGACCCACGAGTCAGGAAGCAGACATGCTACCGCTTAAACTAGGGTGGTAGATACTCATCCTGCTCACCGCTCGTTGTACAGCAGAACTCATTTCTGTTTACATGGATTTACTTCCACAAAATGAAAAAAAGAAAAGTCTTGTAGTATCTAACTAATATTACCGGCTAACTAGCTAACTAACTCACTGACATTATCGAACACGTAGGTTCATGGCCGCGCGAACATAAGCTATCCATACATCCCTATCCTGAGCTAATGTTTTCCAATCATCCCCTATATAATCCACTCCCCTCAAATAATTTTAATGTTATTCTCCCTCATTCTTAGTCTACCAAGTGGTTTTCCTACCGGGTAAGTAGCTCCAATTTAATTTTAATTTACTATTTATTTTAAAAAGTTGCAACTCGAGGGAAGGACGCTTGAGGATGTCATGGTTTTTTAGCATCTAGAAATCGAGATAAAAATATTGGGATCACTGCAGAATGAAGAAACATGTCAAACGAATAAGGCAGCCAGAAAGCAAGTTACGAATTATATAATATGGAAATACAGATATTTAAATAATGAAATGAATATTGTAATTTATAAATTAGTGATGCGGCCAATACTGACCTGTGTCTCAGACATTAGAGCTGACAGCATAAAAATAGAACAATATCTTAAACACATGTGACATGAATAACCTAGGGAAAATTCTACATAAAACAACGTGAGATGAAATTAAAATTGAGGAAATAAGGGGATATCTGAAATGCAAGCAATAAATGAATGGGCGAATAAGAGAAGATGGGAATGAAATCTGCTCGTATCCCCAATGGCACCAAACAGGATAGTCCGTATATCAAGAGATAATTTACCGGCAGATGGAAGGAAGTCACCAGAAAGACGTTTCTTTGGATCAACAGCTGTACGCCTAGCATAATTATGCACTGAAAAATAATTTGATTTATTTAGAGCTTATTTTTGTTTGAAGATTTTAATTACAATTTCTTGTAAAACAAATATATTCAAAGAAAAATCAATGTGCGAATTGCGTTCGTACTTAAGTACTTTATTTAGAGCTTATTTTTGTTTGAAGATTTTAATTACAATTTCTTGTAAAACAATTATATATTCAAAGAAAAATCAATGTGCGAATTGCGTTCGTACTTAAGTAAACATAAACATGTCGATCAGAGACGCCCAAACTACTGTCTGTGGGTACGGCTCTCCAGCACTTTCTATTCCACCCCTGTACAGCTTTCTAATACATTAAATCATGCTAAAAGTAGGCCTATAATATTAGACTATCAGTAATGGAACAAGAACTTGTGAAATATATTATAACGACATAACAAGAAAAGTAGCCTCTTCTAGAAATTCCAGCCGAATACCTCCAAAAATTCATTTCAACGGAATTTAATTTATTTATGGTTCTAGATTTTAATTCGCATGCTTCTGCACCGTATTATATTCTCATCTCATAAAACATTATTTAATTATGACATTACAGATTTATCCTTATTATCATATCATTAATTTCAGCATAATAACTTCCATCATCACTAATGTTTGCTCCCAAATATATATATATCATCCGGTATCATGGCAGCTGCCGCCGTCTTCCGGAAACCAAACGCCATTCCTCTCTGTCCATCCATTGATCTTCCTCCATTCCTCTGATATCTCTAATCATAGTTGCTTGTACCCCTTCTATCCAAGTTTTTCTTCGGCCTTCCTCTCTTCCCTCCTTTCCATTGGGATCCATTCCATAACAATTTTTGGCAAATCTTTGCTCTGGCATTCTTTTGACATGGCCATACCACTGTAATATTTTCTTTTATATAATGTCTATGATGTCTGGCTCCTCTTGTACACCCATAATTTACCTTATTTCTTTATTTCGTATTCTATCCATTCTAGATTTTCCAGCTGATCTTCTTAAAACATCCATTTCTGTACTTAAAATTATTTTCATGTCCCTGGTAGGAATTTGCCAGACTTCAGCACCATAAGTTAAAATGCTCTGAATTATGGTTTGATATATTTGTAATTTTCTATTTTTTGTAATATTTTTGCTCCACCAAACAGAGTTTAAAAGCATTTATTGCTTCTTTTGTTTGTGCGATTCTATTTTTAATTTCCACTGTGTTATCGCCTGAATGGTCTAATTTTGTTCCTAAATAAGTGCATTCAATACTAGGTTTTAGCTCTTCTCCATTGTTAAAATTTATATTTTCCATTTCTTCTCCTATACACAGGTATTTAGTTTTCTCAATGTTTATATAAAAGTCCCCATTTCTCATACTCTTCTTTTAGTTTTCTAGCCATATATTCTATGTCATCATGGTCTTGTTCTATTAATATCTGGTCCATCTGCAAAATTTAGTGATATATACATGTGTATTTTGGATTGGTATGCCCATTTTTTTGACATTTTTTTTCCTCCAGTCTCTTAGTACTCTTTCGAGATTAATTTTGAATAGAGTTGGAGATAAACTGCAACCTTGCCTTAAACCTTTTGTAATAGTAAATACCTCTGTTATATGATTTCCAATTTTTATTTTCGAAATAGATCCTTTGTATAATGCTTTTATAGCTTCTATTAATTTATATATATATATATATATATATATATATATATATAAATACCCAAACAAATGTTAAGATATCAACCTGCAGGAAGAAGAAGACCAGGACGTCCACTCAAAAGACTTTTGGATGGTGTTTCTCTTGAGGCCGAAACAGGTCAACAAATGGCCTAAATTCGTGAATGTTCGATGATGATGAAATATATATATTCGTCACATGCTTTTATTTATTTTTCATGTCCGTCCTCTGAAAGTATATCTTTTGATTTATCTCTACAATAATAACACAAATATAATAATAATAAATAATAATAATAATAATAATAATAATAATAATAATAATAATAATATTTTAAAACCACAGATTGTACAAAAACATCCATGATTCAAATTATATAAAACTCTAGCCCTCCAGAGTTTCCTGTATAGGAGTGAAATCTGGGTTCTAAAACAAAAAGACATCACCATATTAAGAGCTGTAGAAATTATATATATGCGCCGAACTGCTGGATATACTCTACTTGACCATCAGAGGAATGAAAATATTTTAAAGGAACTCCACATGCAACCTTTAGAAGAAAAGATATCCACCTACAGAGGCAGAATGCTGCAACATGTATCCCGAATGTCACCAACTGGAATCCCCAGTGCAGTTCTTCAGTATCGTCCACGAGGACGACGATGATCTGGACGTCCACAAAAACGACTTTTAGATCCTGTATAGTTGAGACCGAAACAGATCAATATTGGCCTATATTCATGAATGATGTATGATGATGATGATGATGATAATAATAATAATAATAATATATAATAATAATAATCCACCATAGCTATAATAGGGTCTATGGCCTGCGCCACCTTGATATTTCTTCCACTTGGCCCGCAATATAAATACGTCTGGGCGGTTCTGATGTAGATCATATTGGAATTGATAACTATAATTGATATAAATATTAATAATGTGGAGTAAGGAAGACTTTCAAACTACGGAATGAATAACTTGTCAATTTATTAGCTATGTTTATTTCATAAGGTTGTAGTAATTATCCTATCCTGTTACGAAAATACAAATAAGTTGAATGGTTCTAAAATAAAGAAAGAACGAGACTGGAGGTAACCGAACCGCAGACTTACGAGTTGAGTGTCTGAGTTAACAAAACCACCCTGAGAGGCGGAACGTTTGAAGGCAAGAACAAGACATTTTAAAATTTCAAATTGCGTGTTATAAACAACAGTCATGTCTGCGGCACAGTTATATATCTTTATTCCCAATTAGGCGTCCATCAGTCACTTGACTCCCGATAGTTTCTAAGATTTACTGTCATCATAAAAGACAGCTTTTGTACCTTTACAGGTTATATCCGTTCTTTTTTAATTTCATATAACTATTCCTCATCTTAACATCCTGTAACCACGTCCTGTTGCAATTTATTAATATCTTAATGATATCAAGACTGTGAGGGAGACAACTGATAGTACTGGAACCTTTAAGTTTCGCCCGCAACATTCCCATAACGGAACATTACCAGACGTGTATCAACAGTTTCACGGGTTTTACAACAGCAAATTGAAAGGTTTTGAACACAGAACGCTAAAATGGTATGGACACGTAAGAAAAATGCCGGATGGAAAGACTTACCAAAGGCCGTCTATGCATGGAACATTGAAAGAAGGAACAGAAAAGGAATTCTAAGAACAATCTGGAAGAATAACATTCAAAATTCAATGAGGAAATCTGGTGTAAGAAATGAAAACACAGAGGACAGAGAACGATGGAGAACTTTAATTTAGGGAAATTTGTGAATGTTTGTTGCAAACTGATAGTCTGTAAGTCCGTAGTCATTTATGCATTTTTTTAAATTAATGTTAATTACTAAGATTGGTTGGAGAAAACATTCGATGATGAGGAAAATTCTCAACATGAATTAATGGTATGAAAGGTATCTATCTATCTATCTACAGTGACATAAGAGCCCGATGTTGGGCTTTAGTCTCTTGTTAGTAATTTTAGTTAAGCTTATAGGAAAATAAGCTGAGATATCGCGAATGCTATGCGGTCAACATACCGACCCAATGAGACATCTAGTAACTAAGATATTAATAGGAGATCAAGGTCGGAACATTTTGCACAGGCATTTTTATTCAGGCTTTCGGTTCCTGTACGAGCCTGAAAATCTTCAGACTCGGAACCCACGGGTTAAAGTTTCTCCCGGAGAACTATTTCCTTGGATTTTTCCATCCAGAAATAATCTATCGAACCGGCCGGGTTTGAACCCGTGACCCTGGGGACCAGATACGTGGAACATAACCACTAGTCCACCGCGGCCAACATGTTCTTCAAATATCAAGAGAAATTGAAGAGCCTTATAGTTTAAATATTTTCGCGCCTAGAACTGTTGTAACAATCACATGGAATTTATTTTAATAAACACTATGGATTTTTAAAATACATTTCCAAATCAACTTAATTTATTTTACAGAGTTTTAATGAGCCAGAATAAAAATTCGATGTCAATAAAGTAGCTTCACAATTAATTGATCGTCCTGTTCTTCTTACTATCAGACCGTTTCATTTAGAACGACTTCTTGTCTTCACACTTAGATTACGTTTATTCGTGCACACTCTGGGCGAAGAATAAATAACCCTTGCGTCCTCTTATAAATGCTAGAGTATGAACATTCTGGGCATCAGTCAGAATTCCCTCGCACAGAAAGTCCGGGAGATTGATTATTCTAGAGTCGATGTTATCTGGAAGCTGATATATCCCAGAAACACGTCTGTATAGAGATCGTTTGATGGCTGCACACGACCCGAATCTAAGTCCTATTGACTTATAAGAGTCCTGTTGCCGCCCCCGAAATTCAAACGGTGAAATTTGAGCAACGCATCAACAATACGTCACAATATTTTCAGAGGGTTGACTGAGGAAAAAAATGGATGGTTCAGAACACACTTAGACCAAGTCCAACATGTAATGTTCGCAGAAATAAGATGTTAATGTTAAACCATGAAAACTCCAGCTAGTATTTCAGAACTCTATTTCAAATTAGGCTAACATTTTAGCTTTAATCTTAAACTATGATCAACTATGATCATGGTGATATGTAGTTACAATTATTTTAAAATTAGATTAATTAGCACATTATATTGGCTTAGTCCACCGCTGTGGTCTCGAGGTAGCGTGCTGCCTTGTCACGCAGCGCGCCCGGGTTCGATCCCGGGTCGGGGCAGTTTTTCTGAGTGAGGTTTTTATCGGGGTTTTTCCTCACTTGTAAGACAAATGTCAGGAAAACTTTAAGGCCCAAACAGTCCCCGAAATCATATGGCCATGAACATCCTTATCATTATCATCTTCATCATCATCCTTCACCAGTGTGGAAAGCAACGGCAAGCTACCACACCTACAATTCCCTAGTAAAGCTGCAAGCATAGCATGAAAATGCTATTATTGCAGTGAAGGACCTGCCTATGGGCAGAATTACTATGGACTATGAATGGATGGATATTGGCTTGTTCTCCCCGTGCTCTCAACCATCAAAATTATAGATTAAGTTAGTTAATTTCGACAAGTATCTGTTTGTTTGGTTGAGTATTATATATATATATATATAATATATATATATATATATAGGTTATTTTTCCAAGTCCGAGATTAAAGTTACTGTTTAATTTATGTAGGAAGGTCCACCGCTATGGTCTCGGAGTCACGCTGTCTCAGAATCAATGAGCCCAGGTTCGATCCCCAGTCGGGACAAGTTTCTGGGTGACTTGTTTTTCTTCTGACTTTTTCCTCACCTGTAAAGCGAATGCAGGGGAAAAATTAGGTCCAAATACCGTCTGGCCATCATAATCAACATACCATATTCGCCTTATTTAGCATGACATTCACCCATAGGTGTATCTTGTCTTGACCGTTCGTATAGTTTCGGATGTGCTTTTGTCATTGAGCTGATCACTCATCCGAGGTGGTTCTTAATGTCCATTTGTGGTTAAGAAAATGTGTATGTGGACCAAAGTTCAAAATAATCTCCCGACAATCGTGTTTTTTATGGTGTGGGGAACGTGAAAGTACCTACAAAGGGAGAGATTAAACTAAGTGAAAAAAATTGAAACCACGTTGGCAGAGAAATATTTTCATGTTGTATTCATGATATTTTTTACATAGTAATACTTTATGTTGAATTTACATAACTGTATAAGCTACTATTATTCTATAGTTCATCACTAATCCATTAGGAAAAAAAAAACTTTGTTTATTATTGGCCAAATAGAGGACGGTTCTACACGAGATGCAAAAATTTGATGCAACACTGAGTATTCTTGCTATTTTATTGAAGGATGCTGTGAACAGCCTAGTCGTTAGCGTCGCATTTTAAACATGGACGAGAAAGGACCGAGAAACTCGGCTCAAAACCCTCTTTTTCAGGCTTGTTAACGCAAGTTATTTTCTATTTGAATACTGTTGTATAATTAGAACAAAGAATAACGATTTACGGTACTATAGGAACGTAGCCAAGTTATTTAAAATATTTACTACATAACAATTACAAAAATATGTATTTTTATGCGAAATAAAATTTCATATACAGATTACAGTGTTTTGGTTTGGAGTTTCTATAATAGTTTCAATCTTCTATTCACAGGTAAAAAAATATATTTATATAAAAATCCGATCCCTACTAATCACTAAAAGAGTAGACCTATAAATGAAAAAAATACTTTTCAAAGAATAAGTAGAATTTGCACTCTCGTCTCTAGTTAATATATTAATATAGTATCTAATCCACCTACAAAGGAAGTAAACGCTCAATTTACTGATGTGGGATTAAGGATGACAACATCCTTCCTTCCTTCCTTCCTTCCTTCCTTCCTTACGTTTTACTATCTTAATAAAGAGAGCCATATACAAGTAGAAAACACCTGCTGTTACATGCGTTGAAGGCAGTCCTTGTAGTAATATGTGAATTACTTGAATAGAATTAACACAAGACAGGAACACTTAAACTACAACTAGATTCTTCATAATAGGCACATTTCCTTCACATTTTCCTATAGTGGGCCAGGTAGTTCAAGGGGCATGACGACTGACTATGAACTCTAGCAGTGGAAGAATAAAGAATGTTTTCCCCTCATTTTCGGTAAAATGACTAGCCCATAAGCCCACTCTAACTACCAATTAACCAGTCCTTCCGCTGTTGAGTGTGAATATTGGATCCTTCCATGGAGCTCAATGACCTATTAACCTTAACTTGTTTTATTTCTTTATGTGTGTTACAAATCATTCAGAAAATATAATGTGTACATTTCTCAAGCACGCGAGTATTTCCTCATAAATTATAAAATAAAATAAGTTAAAATATACCTTCTTAGGTAAAATCCGTCGTCCTGAACTTATAAAATATGTAATCTTTACGCCTGTAGGCCTTTTAGAACATCCGTTCCATCTTCAGCAGACCCCTCTTCGCTACAACATCCAGTATGATGGTTGATGCTGCTGGTCCTAATGTGGTGTTGTCGTGAATAAAGTTTCTTCCTGACGATATCGTATAGTGGGTTGTTTAGTCTGGGAGTGCTTTCATTTATTAAAAGCGTGTTGTTTATTTCCTTGATAATTTCCAGGTCTTCCAATATGTTGATTTTAGTTGGATTTCCCTCTTTGTGTACTATTGTAAGGGTATTTTATAAGTTGAGGACGACGGATTTTACCTAAGAAGGTATATTTTAACTTATTTTATTTTATGACTCTCCACCTCAACGGTTTTAACAATGAATTTTATTAGTATTGACTCATAAATTAAAATAGCAAATAAATAAATAAATAAATACTGCAGCAGAACTTACAACAAACATGGCCGATTGAAAATAACTGATCCGAAAACTGCAAGTGTTACATTAGAATTTATTGTACTTTCATTTTACTAAATTGTATATTCTTATCTGGTTTATTTTAATTACGAATTATATTTTAGAATGGTACTTTTGACGTTTTGCATGTAAAGGTGCATTAGGTTTATCAAGCCTGAAGTATGATATGAACATAACGCAATAAAAGTATGAATTTACTTAACAACATTAAATCAATCCAATTAATATGAGATATAATAATTTAAAATACTGTATGTTATTGTATATGTATATACACCATACATACCTCTAAGAGAAGTGGGTACTCCCGTAGAGGGATTTTGATGACCAAGCTAATTTAGTTACACTGTTTCCCTACATATGTCAGTGAATAATACTGGCAAGCACATTGCCTGAATGAGACATCTAGTAGGCAACTTAAGGTTCAATTTGAATGTGGAAGGCCAATTAAATTTTGCTCAGAGGCACTAATTTAAGTTAGAGATTGTTTTATGAACCCGAAAATCTTAAAACTAGGCACCCATGACTTAAAGTTTCTTCCAGAGGACTTGTCCCTTAGTTTTTTCATCCTAAAAACCCATCGATCTCTGGTCTTCTAACCTTCTACCACAAGCTCCATAAGGCCTTTGGTGGGATCACTTCACTATACTTCATTAGAATCATGCCTTGGCGAAGATCAACGGGACAAGCGCTGGTTTTAATTCCCATTTTCTCATGGAAGTGCAGCAGTATGGGATCGGTGACCAATAATAGTAATAATAATAGTAATAATAATAATAATAATAATAATAATAATAATAAGAATAATAATAATAATAATAATAATAATAATGCTTTATTCTAGCTGGCAGAGTTAAGGCCTTCTCTTCCACTCAACCAGCGAATAGTAGAATTATACAAAAATTACATACATATTACAATTTTAAGATATTATTAAAATACAGACTAAACAAAATCAACATTGCGAAGAATTTTCGTAGCCACAATATGTAGCTACTCTAGATTGAGAAAACCAACTGTAACGATTGAAAGACCAGACATGCTGATCAAATGTCATCCTTATACTTACTGGATAATTGTTCACCTCTGTAAATTACATGTGCATATGAGATCAATAGCCAGTTAGTACGTCCTTTAGGGCTGTCGCACTATGGAATTTAGATTTTATATACTTTAATTATAAGAAGAATACATTTAAAAAATGATCTCCCTTCAATGTTTCATAGAGTGTATCATAACATCACCCACACCTTCAACAAAATGTTAATATAATTATGCAATAAATTCTTCATTGACTGCGAAGGTTGTATAAGTCATGCTACTACAATTTAACATGTCGTTTCTTTTATCTTTCAGGAACTGAAAATTTGAATTAATTACTTCCTGTTGTTCATTCCAGAGAAAATAATTACAATTATAAAAGAAACATAAAATGGATATAGTTTTCAAGTGCTACATAATGGGAAACGTACTCAGCCTATTCCTGTTAAGAGTGGTGTGGGTCAGGCATGCATCTTATTTCCAATATTATTTATGCCAGATGATGGTATGAATTCAAAGATCATGCAATGGGTATAGGTAGAAGATGTTTGAGAGCTTGGAGGATTTAGAATATACAGATTACCTCCATCTCTCCATCACAATGGTACGGTTACATCCATAAAAAAGTCGATAGTTTGCACTTATACTCGAAATTAGCAGATTTCAACGTTAATATAAGGAAAATTACAGACCTCCGGATAAATATGAGAACTCAAAGAAAAATAGCAGAGCCTGTTAATTCATTTACTTACTTGAGAAGTAAAATCACTCAAACTGATGGAACATCGAAAGATGTTAAAAAACCGAATTAAGAGAGTAGATTTCGTATTTTCAAAACGTTACTGTTTCTGGAGAAATAAATAAATTTCCAGAAGCACTAAATTAAGAATTTTCAAAAGTAATGTTAAGGTTGTTCTTTTTTGTGGTTCAGAAATCTGGCTCTCTGGTAAAGCTGTCAATATAATATTGCAAACTTTTATTAACAGATGCCTGCGGAAAAAAATAAATATTTATTGGCCAGTTACAATAAGCAATGCAAATTTATGAAGACTGGCAGATGAAGAACCAATTAAAATACAAATTACAAAGCTTAAATGGAGTTGGATATGACATTCTCTGAGGAAACCAAGGGAGGCTGTTGAAAGACAGGCATTAGAATGGAATCCCCTGGGATCTCGGACATGGGACGCCCAAGAGGAATATGGAGATCTGTTAGAAATGAATCTGAGAACACTGGAAGAACATGGACCGAAGTTAAGGCATAGCTACCAATCATGTCAGATGGAGATCTCTCATCGATGCCCTATGCTCCACCAGAGAGTGAAAGCACCTACTACTAATCTCTATTCCTATAAAGTACTTCATACTATTTAAGTACAGTATCTAACAATAGATTAAGACCACCAGAATATTTCATTAAAATTCCTGGTTTTATATTGTCTTAGAATTAGATTAGGCTGTGAGATATCCATCTGTGATTAGATCTTTAAGATATTGTGTTTGATTTTTCCAGTTATATTTTTCATTTTAAGAACTTGCATTTTTAATATTATGGATTAATTTATGGACAGCAAAAACATTTTGTGATATGTTTCCCTATGCCAAAATAATTGTGTATTATTTATAATGCTGCAAAAATACTTAATATAAAACATGATAGTTTACTACCCAGAAATTAATCCATAACTATCGAAATGCAAGTTTTTTACTAATATATTAAAATTAAAAATTCTGGTCTCAAAGGTCTAATCACAGATATAAGACTACCGTATGTTTCAGAATATAAAATACCTATAAAATATTTATAAGTTTCTTAATAAATACACAATACCAGAAATGTTTAATTAAATATGCTGGTGGTCATAATCTATTTTAGGTAATGTACTACATAAATTTCAATAAGAACTCCTCACGAAAGGAAGCCACACACAAAAATAATATTCTTATTTTCTTATTGTCTTGATACAGATAAGAAGTACTGTAAATTAAAATGCTAAAAGTACCAGTGCATTTCGAGGTAAGAAAAATTTGAGATATTTTAATTATAGCAACCCTAATATCTATTATTCCACGCATACGTGGAATGTTTTAGTACAAACTAAAATTCTACGCTATTACTATCAGCATAAAAATCTGTATTAGGTCTATACTTATTCTGATTAAATATATTTCAGACGGGTAACAAAGCGTATTTTTAACTTCATGTGGGCTAAACCTACATCGTTTAAAAATAGTTTCACTAATAACTGTAGTTACACAGGAAACTAATTAACACTATACTAGGTCAGAATTTATTTATTATGCCATCTAAGTAGTGAACAGAATTCGGAGTGTAGTTAATTAGAACTATACAAACTGAATTGTTCTTCTACAATCTACTTTTCTAAACCTTAATTCCAATATGAACCTATACTTTACTTTTACTTGTATAACTGTTTATTGTTTAGTATATATGTTTGCAACGTGAAAGTTCTAAACAAGCAATATTGCCATTTTCATGAAATTTTAGTTTTGTTCTTCAAAGTAATCTACTGGTTTCCAGTATGTAGTTCATATTCCTATCCAAAGATTCCTCTGAATGTTTGTTAAACTTAGATCGGTTAGAAATTCCATGATATATTCATCTTCAAGAAGAAGAAGAAGAAGAAGAAGAAGATGATAATAAGTTATGCAGTGTGTAACACTATCCAGGGTTATAAGCCATATAGCATTTAGATCCAGATGATCTTTCAAGTATATGACGTAAGTAACCTAATCAATGTATTATTAGTTTTATTAGATATTACAGTTATTTAATTTATTAATTTTATTCTACAGTAAAACTTGTTCAAAGCGAAATCGTATGGAACCATTTTTTCCACATTAGACAAAATTCCGCACTATAAAAAAGAAAAAATGATTAACCAATCTTAAATTATAGAGTACCGTCTATGTCTTTTTATGTGCCTTGGATTAATTCTAGCTCCGCTGCCGTTGAAAAGTGGAGTATAGTATGTACGGGCGAGTTCGACGGTAACGCGCGCAAAAACAGTCCCGTTTCATCAGCCTTAAAAATGTCTCTTAGGCGCATATCCGAAAATAAATTATGCAGTTTCGGTTTCCACTCACTAACTATACTTTTGTCCACATTCTTTGATTCCCCGCAAATTTCATTTCACACTACATTGTGTCGTAAAAACTGTCCAGCCAACTTGAAGATGCCTTGAAAAGGTTATTCCCTAGGGATATAGCAACAGCTAGAACTTGACTCTAAAAACATGGGCCTGAAAATTTGGAGATTTTTTGATCGTATACTTGTAAAATATTCCTACAGTACTTCCGTTGATTTTTATTTATTTATTTTTTCTTTCGCCTTCATTTGGTCGTTTCCTTGCATCCATTCATTAGTTATTTTTTCTTTGTGTTTTAAAATCTCATAAACTTGGGGTTTCCCACATTTAAATTTAGTCAGTATTTCGCGTACTGGGAGCTTGTTTTCCTTTATCTTCAATCACTTTCACTTTTTCATTTAATGACGATACATACGATTTAGCCATCTGTATTCCGGAAATTCAGAACGCTACCTGTGAAAGACACGTACACAATCGGTCTCAGATCTTAAACCAATTTAAAATTTTATAGTGCACTGGTTATTTGTATGACATATGTCACGTGAAATATGTGTTAAATGAATCTGTATTTCGCATAACGGGTGTGCAGTGAGGCCGAAAGAAATTTCAGATATAGATAGAAACTCTACTTCACATGGCGGCAGGAATCATCCCTTATTGTTATTTCGCCTAACGGGAATTCAATGAAGTGGAAACTAATTTATTTCTCTCTCAGTCTCTCCGCCTTATAAACATTTTTTTTTTCATGAATTGTGTAGAAATATTCTTCCGTTTCCGCCTTGGACAATCTCCGTTTTATACAAAATAAATACACATAAATTACTATTATTTTGCCGGGACCAATAAATTTGTTCGCACTGGATAGATTTCCGCATTATTCACGTTCCGAATTATACACGTTTAACTGTATTTATTGAACAATATTCGATATATTGTAAGAGCTATTTCTACGCTCTAAAATTTGAAATATTTATCTAGTTAGAATCTAAAATCGTCGATTACGATCGGAGTTTTTTTTATATTAACATTCTTAAACTATTTCACAGTGAAAATAAAAACTATTCTATGAGAGAAATAATACTTACAGAAATCTGTATGAGAACCAACACAAGTTCAACAGCTGAAGTACATACCTGCAACCAAAAACATGTTTCATCAAGAGTTGTTTCGCTTCTAAGTTAAATCAGTTAATCTACTTATCGAAATAAAAACTGCATTATTTTATAAAATTTTACACAAATCATGAGTTTAGAGTATAATCATTAATTTCATATAATTTAAAAATTATTATTATTATTATTATTATTATTATTATTATTATTATTATTATTATTATTATTATTATTATTATTATTGATGTTGGCACTGTCTCATAAGTAATGTAATTTTTTTAACAAAATTGTATTTGGAATATTTTTTTGACACGAAATTAAAACTGCTCTCGAAGTAGAGACCATCAGATTCTTTAGTAATGAATCATCTCTCACCGAGGTTTATTATCCTGCGAATTTACCAGTGTCTGGTTTTTCCCCAAATAATTCGTTGAGATTCACTTTCATAGCTTGAATGTTTTCGAAATTTCACGCAAGAAATAAACCATAGATCGAAACTGATGGTAATCTGAAGGCTATATGCTGGGTGTGATAGCAGGTCGATTCCTCCCAATTCTTAATTTTTTTGCATGATGATTCATACAGTATCGGGCGAATTTGAACCCATGATCCTAAAAATGTCATGAACTCTATTGAATTGTTGAGAATAAATATCAGAATAGACTGCACGCCCGTTTGTAAGAAACCTCCAGTGAATCAAAGCATTAAAATCCCACCAGACACACAACATTGCATTAAAAACCGACGTTACTTATGAGAAAACTTAATAATTACATAAAGTGAAAATATAATTAATGCTGAACTCTTTAACTAAATTTAAAATAAATAATAGTTTTAAAAAACTAAAAGAACACGCTTTATTAGAAAACTAAAAAATGAAAAATAATTTTAATTTCCAATACGCTTGGGATAAAATAAAGTGGTCAACAAAAAAAATCATCTCCAACACATATAGAATAAAATTAGAGTTATCAACAAAAAGAAAATAATTTTACCATCAAAAGCGTGGGGTGCTCTATATCAATTAATATATTTGATAATAAACAGATATTGGTAAAAGTAAGCTCTCTAAGAAGAAAATGTAAAAATCATAAAAAGCACCCCACGCTTTTGATGGTAAAATTATTTTCTTTTTGTTGATAACTCTAATTTTATTCTATATGTGTTGGAGATGATTTTTTTGTTGACCACTTTATTTTATCCCAAGCGTATTGGAAATTAAAATTATTTTTCATTTTTTAGTTTTCTAATAAAGCGTGTTCTTTTAGTTTTTTAAAACTATTATTTATTTTTTATTTTTTAGTTTTAATATTTTACAGAATAAGATAAAAATGTAAATATCTTTAAATTCGATACTATTGTAGTATGAGCTAAAAGTAATACTCTTCTATAAAAAAAAACCCTCCCAGCCGGATTTGAACCAGCGACGTATGGATTACTGAAATTATATAGGCCTACCACTAAGAGTTCACTGCTCTACCAACTGAGCTCTTACAACGATTGACCAAAAACTCGACAAGTCCGCAACCTATTATACCAGTTTTCATTTTTTTTGATTTTCGGATGATTCTGGCCAGGATTTTAGAAACAAAATATGAAATTATTGTATTGTCACGGGTCCTCTACACGTATACAAAGTTTCAAGTCGATCCAATGTTTCTAAGTGGGTGAAAATCGCGTTGAAAGATTCCGTTACATTGATACAAAAACACTTTTTTTGATTTTCTGATGATTATGGCCAGGATTTTAGAAAATAAATATGAAATTATTGTATTGTCACGGGTCCTCTACAAGTATACAAAGTTTCAAGTAGATCCAATGATTTTAAGTGGGTGAAAATCGCGTTGAAAGATTCCGTTACATAGATAGATACAGGTCAAGCTAATATAAAGCGTGTAAAAATGACAAATTACGTGATTTACACAAAACTCAGCTAAATTGTATGGCGCGACAAACCTACAAGGGGCATTGGCCTCACATCCACATGTGTTAATCACAAAGATAGATGATCATCCAGCCAATATAGGGGTGACATGTAGTCAGCATATCGGGTCCCACAGACTTTATAGCTTTTTTTTTTCAACCTGGAACCGCTACTTATTGTAGCAACCCAAATTCATCATGATGCTAGGTGGGCACCGATCCCATACTGGCTGAAATTCCAAAAGACAAGTCCTTCTTTCATGGGAACTCAAACCAGCGCAAGTCCCGTAGCTATGCACCAAGGTATGATACCTTGAACCGCACAGCTACAGAGAAAATCATGCGGTTTAGGTTTGATTATTCAATAAAATTTCTTAACTCAAGTTTTAATAATCATAAAAAAATCCAAACTTCTCACTATTATATATTTTATTGAATCTCCAAATATTTTGAAACCCTATTTCGCCACAAAGGCATGTTACGTTTGTAGCTTACGTTAACAATATATACTACATATTGCAAAGCAGAAATATTAACAAATAGTTTTGAATGAGTGTTACCAAATAAATAAATCGTCTATAAGAGACTTAGCAAAATATTTCGTATTCTCATGAATGTGTGTTATGAATTTCATAAAATGTTTATAATAATTTTGGTTCTCAAAAATCACTTCATACATTGAGGAAGAAGTCTCACCATCATTTAAAAGTTAATATAACCAGAATCTTTTCTTTCGAATATAGGACAATCAAATAAACACGATTTACAGACTTCTCACTATTAACCAACTTTCTTAATTTTAGTGAAACTTAAATAACTAACAATAATAACTCTAGTAATTCTATAAGAGAGTAAAACACACAAGTCACTTAAAAGTAAAACATTATTTTATAGCATGAGAATAAATTATAATGTTCCGTAACCACCCTTATATAATACTGTAATATACAGAGTTTTACTGAAATGAGTGCAGATTTGTCATGTGGTGGTAGGAAACACCCATACAAGTATTTAACACAACGAACCTTGGGTCAGAAATTGATGTTTTAGGTATACAGAGTAAAAACGCATTTAAAATTGTTGTACGACAAAATGTTGTTTCTTATGGTAATTGCAAGGGAAATAAAAGCTAGTACATGAATATAAACACTCGAGTCTGCAGACCACTTATTTGTATGATATGCTGGGTACATACTTTGGTTATTTGTTTACATTCTCATCTCCTTTCCGTTAACACGGCTGCTAATAAACAAAGAAATGAAGGAATTTATCTTCACAACCTCTTCATATAGTTCAGTCTAAATCGGCTTGTTGGGTATGAGTAAGTAAACTAATATCATTTTTAAACATGGACCGTTTTATATGGCCAGAACTCGCTGACATGCATCTTACATACGGTGTCGCTGGCACAGTGGCTGGAACTGAAAATATTTATGCAGATCGCTTCCCAAACAAACAAATACCAAACCCGAGGACTTTTTTTGCGATTGACCGACGAATAAGAGAGAGTGGTTCTGTCAATCTAAATCGTCATATTCACGGTAGGCGACCATGGGTGCTTACACCAGATATTGAAAAGGAGGTGTTGAAGCAGTTTAACAACAGTCCCTCAACAAACACTCGAGCGGTGGTGCGACGCCTTCACATTAGCCTGTTTGGAACATTCTTCATGAAGATAGTCAACATCCTTTCAAACTTGAAGTTCAGGAGCGTGGGGGTGATGACTTTCGCCTTCGAACTGCGTTTTCTCGGTGGTACTTACAGCAGCGACTGGATATTCCTGACGTTCACGCCATTGTATTGTGGACAGGCGAGGCCCAGTTTACCCATGAGGATATATTCAACAGTGGAAAGTCATGTGTGGGCACACCTTAACTCCCATGCAACATGAATTTATGCATATCAACACAGATTTGCAGTTAATGTTTGGTCCGGAATTCTAAACAATATTTGCAGGGTCCTTATCTGCTTCCTCCTCGCCTAACAGGGCAATATAACTTGACCTTCCTCCGAGAAATTATGCCCCCAGAATTATTCGAAGGAAGGAATTCCTCTTACGCTGCAAGATGTGGTTCCAACACGATGGTGCCCGTTAGAGCTTTCCTCGACAGAAGATTTCCAGATCGATGGATTGGTCGAGGTGGACCCGTCCCTTGGCCAACGAGGTCGCCAGACATCACACCATTGGATTTCTTCTTATGGGGACACGTGAAGTCTCTTATCTACGAGACTCCCATGAACACAGAAACAGAGCTTATAGCAAGGATCGTGGCAGCGGCTGCGGAAATCAGGGAGCATCCCAAATATGCTTCTTAGAGTTCATCAGTCCGAGGTGAGTCGCACGGAGCTGTGCATCCAGGTCAATGGTCGCCAACAATTACTGTAAAATAACATGTAATAATTCAATTTTTCTTAGAATTAATAAATAAACAACAATGTGTTCAACAATTTTAAATGATGTTTTATTCTGTAGACCCACAACAATGCATTTCCGACCCAAGGTTCATTGTGTAAAAATACTTGTATGGCTGTTCCCTACCATCACACGAAAAATCTGCACTGATTTCGGTAATACCCTGTACATTGAAATATCAATTGAAATCACTTAACATGACAGAATGCAACTTTTTTTTTAATGAGGAAAAATACTAAATAATTTAAAAAATAAAACATATCAAACTGCACCTATGATGACATCACTACAGAAACGTCAAAGAACTCTTGCTTCACGTGACTTATGTCATCCTTAAGAAACGTGCGTGCATTTCTGTGAGACTTATGTTCTTGTAAATCACACAAATGCGTTGCAATGTTTAGGAATTGCCTTATTTAACAGGATCCTCATCACAGCGAGGTCAAGAGTTCGATTCCCTACATGCACGACAACTGCCACTTTTTGTCATTCAACTACAGGTCACGAGTTTTCGTATGACCAAAATAATGTTTCTTCAGGTCACGAATACAAAAACTGTTTTTATAACAGGCAAGTAGAACTCTTCTTGTCCTATGTCACAGAAAGAGATATAATCTGCTAACTGAAAGTAAAACGCAACTTCCTGAATAAAACAAAAAGAGAAAATAAACCCGCTATTCGTGTCCGGCAAAATGTCAGGTTGAGGGAGGAGATGATGTCCCTATTACTGAAGCTCTGTGATATACATATATATGAGGGCGACGGCTGACAGGTCTGTCGTAATAATTACAGGAGGCAGATGAAATGAAATGAAACGAAGTGGATGACATGTGAGTATGGGGAAGTGATGAAATGGAGTTTTTGGCAGGGTAAAAAGGGAGAAATCCCGAGAATAACCTGACCTGACTCCGGTTCGTGAATATTTTAAGTTACTTGTTATTATTTTATTTGAGATCCTCTTTAACAGCTAAGGTCTTTAACGTCTTAATTTAAATATATCTAATTAACAATTATTTTTATTTCCAAATCATTGTTCCCACCTTCAGTATTTCAACTCCCAAATATTCTGTTGCAATTAATAAAAGTCATAAAATGTAGTTCTATTAAAAGTCTACACCTGTGCTTACGGCGAACGGAGTATAAATGAGACAGCGGTATAACAATACTAGGAAGAGAAGTTAGGACAAAAAGTGAAGAATCGTTTATCATGTACATTACACCTCTTGAGCAAATAATTCAAGTAGTGTCAGTCTATGTTTCCGATTCATAGAATTCGTTAACACACTCGACTTCTCTAAGATTCCTTATAAAATACTCACAAAAACATTAGTACCAAGCCTGGTTCACAATGAGATGAGTCTGGTATCCACATGTTTAAATTCCTGGTTTCTCATAGTACCGTATATTATATGTTTACATGCTAACCAAATTTCATTAAATTATTGTTTTCAACTACCGCTGTGGTCTCGAGATAGCGTGCTGCCTTGTCACGTAGCGGGCCCGGGTTCGATCCCCGGTCGGGACAAGTTTCTTGGGTGAGGATACACACCTATAAGACAAATGTCAGGAAACTTTAAGGTCCAAACGGTCCCCGAACATCACATGGCCACCATAATCATCATCACTCATGTTCGCCTTAGATTAAGTGTAGGATTTAGGACTCTTCTGGCTACCACTATCATCATCATCACCCATCTTATCATCGGGGCAGCGTAACCCCGCCTTCCAGGCCCCCCCAACCTTAGAACATTACAATTACGCCAGTGGTAGGAGAAAACACCAGAAATGTCGAAGTGACAACCTGGGGCATTGAATAAAAAAATCAGTATAAAGCTTATTCCTTAAAAACTTTCAATTTTTATACGAAGAAAAAGAAAATGTTTATTCATTCAAGTGAATAAATTACGATTTTTTAATTTTATTTATGAATAAATTATAAGCACAACCAAAAAGAAAATAACTAAAATTTATTAATTTAAAATTATGTCCACCGCCGTAGTCTCGGTGTAGCGTCACTGCCTAGTAGGCTGCAGCGGGCCGGGTTCGATCCCTGGACGGACAAGTTTCCTGGGTGATTTTTTTAAAGGTTTTTCCTCGCCAGTTAGACAAATGTCAGGAAACTTTTTAAGGCACAAACGCCCCGAACACCATCTGGCCATCATAATCAATAGTATCATAGGCCTATTCATCTTTAGTACGAAAATGTGTGGTGAATGGTGTGTTGCGTCTTAAAGTTGTGCTGTGTCGGAGGAGGCCCTGACATTGGGGTGATCATTAATTCGGGGAGGACCTCCATGTCGTCTTGTGGTCAAAAAGTCATGTGTCTGATCCATAGTTTAAAATCCCTCTCTCTACAGGTCGTGCCTCTGTAAGGCCCGCGTACCCTGTGGCATGTAAAAGTACCTATAAGGGGAAAGCTAAACTAAGATGGAATGGAATTTAAAATTATAACGCTTGCCTACAGAATTCTTCTCGAGGAAAGGTTTATGGTTTATTTTCTCCACTAGCGTTACCACCTTCATTACTTTTTATTGAAATGAAAAGAAAATTAAATTATTTCTTCTTAGATTTAGCATTTGTTATAATTAACTAAAACCAATCTAGTTAATTATTTTCCTTTCAGATTAATTTAAAAAGGAAACAGTATAAAACATGGATGATTTTACGGATAGTATTAACAATTAAAATTCATATAAGTTATCTAGAGAGTCTTGAAAACATCCGATCTGAAACAGTAATATAAAAATAATTTATTTATGTATATGTAACTTAAACCAATCTAACGCATATAGCGACTAGCACAGCTTGTTAAAAATAAACAACTCTATAAAAATAAAGATATATTAAATTTATAGGCCTATTACTCCAATGTTTGTGACAGTTCAAAAGTTTAGGTTACATATAAGGTTTTGCGTGTGCACTACAGTTATCGTTGTGATAAGATATGTATTCCATAAATATTTTTTTTTATGTTTTAACAAATAATTAAACACATTTGTGGGACCTACACTTAAAGCCGCCTTAAAACATGTTTAGAGACACCTTATTCCAATCTTCACCACCTCTGACTGGTCTTGAAAACCCCGATAAACTAAAGTAGATTAACTAAGGTATTCTCGGATGGGATGTCAAAATTCATATTATTATTTTCATTTTTTTATAATAATCACATTTTACAAAACTGTCAGTTCCTTAGGGATATCTATACGTTTAATTAAATCTACGTCTTCAATTGTATGTCCTTCAATCCATATGACGATAGTTTATCAAATATATAAATATATTATAACCCGCCATTAATATTAAATCTTCTTATAATCATGTAAGTGCATGATTCCCTTAACAGAGATTTAGGCGCTCTCCCCCTACAGGGAAGAATTTGAACCATACTAATTTAGTTACATTTGTTTTCGTATAGATGCCATTTGAGAGGTCCGTGGTCAGCGTTCCGCCTCATACTGACATCTAGGAAACCAAGGTAGTACTACGACAGGAAAAATCGGTAAATTTTGCTTAGAGGCATTTTCATTCAGGCTTAAGGATCTTTTACGAGCGTGAAAATTTTCACTCGGGACCCACGGCTTAAAGTCCCTCCCGGAGGATTTGCTCCTTGGATTTTTCCATCCTAAAGAATCCATCGACCCCGGCCGGGTTTGAACCCGCGACCCTCGGGACTAGAGGCAAGGAGCATAACCACTAATCCACTGCGGCCGATTTAATATCAAATACTAAGGAAAATAACGGGAAAAAAAACGAAAGAAAAAAAAAGTCAGCCAGGCTGATTAAATGCCATGATTTGAACTAAGGACCTACCAAACTGGAATATTAAATGCTATCGCCTGAGCTAACTTTTTTTTATGTTTTGGTTTAATTACTTTATCACTTTGAGCAATTTAACCTTAAAATTCTAATTCAGTTTCTAAGCTCAGAAAACATGAAGATTTTTTCAAATACATTTCTACTTCTTCGTGTAATCATATCATATGTATATTTAAACTTAGAATTCTTAGATTTTTATTACAGCACTGGTATTTTTTAAATCAACAAAAACATTTTACTGTATAGATCTACAAATTATTCAGTCTTCAGCTGTGGGACTGATTTGCGCACAACAATTAGGTCCAGACTCCCTGGATTTGTGGTTAGCATCGTGTATTCAGTACCACGGGGACAACCTGAAAGCCTCCCTTTCTGGATATTTAGCCCGTAAAGCTAAACTTCACAGAAACGTTAATGCACCTAAATTGATAGGATAACATCAAGAGCTTTATAACTAAATAAAACGATTTCTAGAAAATTTTAACTATAAACTTCTAATTCAGTTTCTAAGCTCAGAAAACAGCAAGATGTTTTCAAATCCATTTCTACTTCCTCGTGAAATTGTATCGTATGTTTATTTAAACTTAGATTTATACTTCAGTTACTAAGCTTTGAAAACAGCAAAATGTTTTCAAACAAATATCTAATTCTTCATGTAATCATACCGTTATATGTATTTAAACGTAGAATTCTACTTCAATTTCAAAGCTCTGAAAACAGCAAAATATTTTCAAATACATGTCTATATTCTCCTGTAATCGTGCCGTATGTATTGCTCTTAACGCCTCAGGTGATTAGCATCACGAATCAAATATACAGGCAGAAGAGGTTTTTACATGTTAACATAATGCAGCGTTTCAGATTGCCTTGGCAAATCCTCAGATATGTACCTTAAAGAAAAATATATTTTAATCGGCCCTTGAATAAATGGAAGCAAAACGTAGCGGGCCACTAGGCTTACTACTTGATTTGGATGATGATAAAATCTGGCTATAGAATGAGCGGAAAATCTCGCTCAGAGATCTCTTATTTGATATCAAGGTTCTTCTACATGCCGTAATTCTACGATACGAGTTCTACGACTTTATTTATTTTCAGAAGGACGCCATACTCAGTATTTTTTACGCCGATAAGAATACATAAACCTCGATCGCATTTGAACCCCCGATCCACGAAACTAGAGGCGAACATGGTGATCACTAGTCCACCGGGATCAATCCTCATTATCTGAATACTTTATACACATCCGGTAACATATAGAGTAAAATAGATCAATTTTATTTGATTAAGGAGTGTGCGACTAAATGAACAGCATAGCTTACAGTATTACTCAGGTCTAGTAGGCAATGGTAGATTGCCAGTTAGGAGTTTATAGTGGGTTACAAATGGGGGAAAAAGAAGGGAGAGACCTAAGAAGACATGGATATAGGGAATTATGAATTTGATGAAGGACAGAGGACTGCAGGATGGTGACTAGAAGGATAGAGATGAATAGAGAAATAGAATCAAAACTTAATATTGGACACATGAAGATGTACAGATTTAAAACTTGTAGGTAACGGTGGACTAGTGATTATGCTCCTTGCCTCTGGTCCCGAGGGTCGTGGGTTCAAACCCGGCCGGGGTAGATGTATATTTTTTTAGAATGGAAAAATCCAAGGATCATGTCCTCCGGGAGGGACTTTAAGCCGTGGGTCCCGAGTCTGAAGATTTTCAGGTTCGTAAAAGATCCTTAAGCCTGAATTAAAAGGCCTCTAAGCGAAATTGACCGAATTTTCTCGTCCTAGTACTACCTTGGTTTCCTAGATGTCAGTATGAGGCGGAACGCTAAACACGGGCCACTCAAATGACATCTATACGAAAACAAGTGTAACAAAATTAGTATGGTTCAAATTCTTCCATGTAGGGGGGGAGCGCCTAAACCTATGTTAAGGGAAACATGGGCTTACAAGAAGACAAAAAGAATGTAATGGTATAACTCTATACAGCCATCTTCCGTATAGGAAAATATATGAAACAGACTGTTCTCCGTAGATGACGTAATCATATATTCCAAACCAGCGATAAACATGTCTAGCCTACTCACATTAAATTCAAACATGTCGCCAAGAAGATAGGTCATTTGTCACGAGAACTGGGGCTATAGGCCTACGTATGTTTTATTGTTTGCAATTTTTTAATCTAGAATAGTAGGGCCTATTGGTATACAGTATATGCTGTAAATAGACATATATCATCGTTATTAAAGAATTATATAGCAACATTAATACGACTTAATAAAGTAACTCAATGCATTATGCTCAATTTGTAGTTTAACACTGTTTTTATGCTCAACAATCACCCATTTTATAACGAAACCAACCTTAAGCCGGTATTTAAGGGCCAAGCATTCCGCGAAGACCGACTCTTAGCCCGTCTCTCTGCGGTTAATTACACTGGTTTACATGATTTTTGTATCATGAGTACCAATAGTCGTACTTAATCCGTCTCTCTGCGATTAATTACACTGGTCTACACGATTTTTGTCTCATGAGTACCAATAGTTGTACTTAATGCAGTTTTTGTATCGTGTTTTCGAATATGTATTCGGAATTTCTCCATCACCCACAGTTTTTTTATTTCAATTTCAATTAATGGATTTAAATATTTATTTTTTAATAAACGTTTTTTCGTCCATTTATTATCTTGGCGCAGTGAGCGATGAGCAGGGAACACTTTCATCAGGAGATTTCAGCTATGGAAAAGAGATATCAAGGCAAATGGAATCCTAATATGCTGGCCGATTATTGTTGGACCATCAAGAGGGATGCTCCATAGGCGAAATATAACAGAAAATCGTCATTTCTTACTTTCTAGGTGAGTCCGAATGTTCAAATATTGTGTAGTTACGAATGTAGAAAATATTAAAGTGTTTGAAATTATAAATGCCTGTCTCTCGGAAACCTTGCTTGATGGAGAAAAAACCGATATCATATTTGAATTCAGGGGGAAAAAATACTATCAGAATCACATATTTTTCTTTCTGAGACAAAAAAAAAGTTTATTTTTGTTGCTCAGTGTTATGTGGATCATGCAAAACCTACTTTAACTGGCTCACTCTATTCAACACCACATGCTAACAAATATTTATTTTAAAAAAAGTTTACGGGAACAATTGAAAGGTGAGAAACTCAACTTAGGAAGGGGGACATGGCATGGCCTACAGAGCTTGGTTCTTGAATACTGGTCTTAGCTGCTCTTCTTCTTATGCTTTTAACTATGCTCATGGTCTGTTATCATCATACAAGAGATGATTCATTATTGGATGACGTCAGTCTTTCTCCCCATCTTCGTACGTCACTTTGTGCCTCTTGGATATACATCTCGAACTGTTCTAATTAGCCGTTTATTATTCGCTATATCCATATGAGTATTCAACACTCTTTTTCTAGCTTTTATAAATTTTTGGACGTCCATTATATGGCATTGTTGTCTCACATTTTCCTTTCTCATTCTGTCTAATCCGCTATTATGTCCTATGGCTCGTTGCATATTCATAATTTATTGGTGTATTTTTTTGTCTCTCCAAATTTCAACAACATATGTATTCTTTTTCTTTCTGTATTAAGATATTATTCTTCCATATGACATATTTTCAGATCAGATTTTTAGTATAAGACAGATTTTAGAAAAGAAATGGGAATATAATGGTACTGTACATCAACTATACGTAGACTTCAAAAAAGCATATGATTCAATTAAGAGGGAGAAGTTATATAGTATCCTGTTGGAGTTCGGTATTCCTAAAGACGTATAAGAATGTATCTAAATGGCACAAAGAGTAGGGTGCGTGTAGGCAAACAGTTTTCGGACACTTTTGAAATCCAGAATGGGTTGAAGTAAGGAGATGCACAATCTCCTCTACTATTTAATTTTGTACTAGAGCATGCCATTAAATCTTTAGAGAATGAGGAAGGCTTACAACTGAATGAAATGGTATTAATAAGCTATTAGTTCATGCTGATGATGTAGTACTATTGGCCGATAGCGAGGAGATACTAAAGGACAACACGCACACACTAATGAGTAACACTAAGAAATTAGAACTGGAAGTAAATATCATCATCATCATAGTACATTCACGAATTTAGGCCATTTGTTGGCCTGTTTCGGCTTCAAGAGAATATCAATAATATCAATAAATATCAAGTAAATATCAATACAACTAAATATATGGTCACACATAGAAATACATTATATAATGGAAATGGACAGCTAATGACAAATGAAGGAAATTTTGAGGAAGTGGCTGAATTCAAATACCTAGAAACAATAATCACAAATAGGAATGAGATGCACAAAGAAATTAAACATAGGCTCAATTCTGGAAATGCGTGCTATTATGCATTGCAGAGACTCTTGATGTCCCAACTCCTTTCAAAAAACGTTAAACTGAAAATAAGCTATATAAAATATTATTCTACCAGTTATATTATATGCGTGCGAAACATGGACTCTTACTTTAAGGGAGGAAAGGAGATTACAAGTATTTGAGAATAAAGTATTTAGGAAAATTTTTGGACCAAAGAGAGATGAACAGACAGGCGAATGGAGAAGACTACATAACAATGAACTTCATGGTCTTTATAGGAAGCCAGATATAATAAGAACAGCTAAGTCTCGTAGACTGCGATGGGCAGGACATGTTGCACGTATGGGGAATGAAAGACTTGCATGGAAGCTTCTTGTAGGAAAGCCAGAGGGAAAACGCCCAGTTGGTAGACCAAGAATGGGGTGGGAGAATAACATTAACTATGATTTGAGGGAAGTAGGTTATACTGGGAATGATTGGAAAGCATTAGCTCAGGATAGGGATGTGTGGAGAGCTTATGTCCGCGCGGCCATGAACCTACGGGTTCGATAGTGCCAGTGAGTAAGTAAGTATGACTATTTTAAGGAACGCGATATTCTAGAGGCTTTAGATACCTGGTCTTTTATTTTACTTCTTACGTCCTGGTGACTAATTATGTTTACCCTTAAGTATTTATTACATGAACTGTTCAATAATTATTCAGTTGATTGCCAATTTAGATCCTACTGGACATGAATAGTTCAATCTATTCCGTTTATTTCCAATTTAAATCCTACTGGTGGTTTAGAATTGCACATGCATTTTGTCTTATTAATTGATATTGCCATACTGTATTTATATACTTAAATTGGCAATATAACATATTAGAAATGTTGAATTATTTTTTACCAATTCCGTCAGGTTGTTTTTATGACATTTCTGGTATTCTCTTCTGGGATGCAAGAAATGTAATCCAGTTAAGTTCAGGCGCCTGGAAGGCGGATTTATGTTATCCCCGATGTTATGACAGGTGATGAATGATAATGAAGTTTCATGAGAGTCCCTAAACCTAAACGCAACCTAAATCCAGGCCATGGGCGACCACAGAAAAAAAAAACTGTGGCCTAACTGGGGATCGATCCCGGGACCCTATGAACTATAGTCAGAAGTTCTGACCACTAGGCCATGAGACAGGTTAACATTGATTTAACTTATTTAGTAATATTTATAATAAGACGGTAGAAAAATAATGAGTATACATTGTTTTTAAGTCATCATCATCATCACTCCAGGGATTAGGCAATTGCCCGTTCCGACTTCATAATGCATCAGCCCAACGTTTTCTAGGTCTTCCAACATCACGTCTTCCTCTTGCTTGATAGGCCTAATTTCTTGCTAACAATGGATATCTCTCCTTACTCATTCCATCCATATGATCAATCCATTTCTGTCTGTAATTCGTAACCTTATCCAATAAAGGCTGTACTTTCAATTCTTCTCTTATATCCTCATTTCTTATTCTATCAAGTCTTGTACATCCTTTTACTTGTCTTAGGAACCTCATCTCCGCCGTCTGTATTCTATCCTGTTTCACTGGAGCCTAAGTCTCACATCCATACAATATCGTGGGAACCGCCATAACATTATACATTTTTACCTTGGTTTCTTTTCTAATTTTATTTTTGATGTTCTCTGTATTGTTCCACACACCGTCTGAAATTTATTTACTTTGGAGTCGATATCTCTTTCCACATTGTAGCCAACATCACTGCCCAAATATATTTGTTTTTAAGTTTTAAGATTTTAAGTTTGAGTTGAATTGCACAATGTACAGAAATAAAATAATAAGATACAGTTCTGCATGATTTTATTTTCACTGCGTTCCGACAGATTTAAATAGCGGGTGCGAGAATTTTTTTTTTCCTCCCCAAATTTAAGAGTTAAGATTGTAGCGCTCTGCCTATGTAGGCCTACTTCAAATAGGGAAATTATCTGTATCAGATTATATATATATATATATAGGCCTATACATATCCACCGCTGTGGTCTCGACGTAGCGTGCTGCCTTGTCGGGACAGGCTCATAGGTGAGGTTTTTTTCGGGACTTTTCCTCATCTGTAAGACAAATGCCAGGATGCTTAGGGCCAACAGTCCCGAAATAATTTGGCCAACGTCATTATCATCTTCCTCATTTTACCGGTGTGGAAAGCAACGGGAAGCTACCACTCCTACAAGTCCCTAGTAAAGCTGCAAAGCATAGCAAGAAAATATTATTGCAGTGAAAGACCTATATATATGGCCTATGTTATGTATGTGCGTATACGCCAATTTCAAGTAGGTAAATGAGATTACAACAAATTAAAAACGGATTGGTTCAAATAAGGGTTTTCAATGTAATTAATATGTCAGAAAATTAAAGAAGTTATAGACCTATTCATTTGTTGTAATTGAGAGAGAGAAAGATTTTTTTCTTGTGAATCTTGTGTAGTAGGCAATCTCGTACTATTGTGAACTAGCATTTGGCCTTTAAAAAGCTGCCGACGACTTTGCAGCAAGGAAAACGTGAAGTGTTTCGTTTAATTTGTAGCCATCATGTTCCAGGTCGAATCCAGTTTGTCTCATTCATAAAAACATAAATGTAATACCTTATCAGTCTGTTCTTCGTGCTTAAGACTGCAGCAATAATATTATTTTATTATCATTTGTATGAATATGTGTTTCGATTCATTTCATTTACCCATTGTACAATACAGAATATTTGTGAGAGGACATTTTATTAACAGTTCCTAATTCTGTATGCAGATTGGGAGGGATGACTGCCCTAATCACTGCGACCTAAAATATACGTATATTGCGCTAACCCAGTAATATGGAGTATACGGTGTTAAGTAAGTTGTAGGTCGTCTTCCAGGTCCGAAATACCAGGTTTTGCTCCGATCACCCATCTGTGGATTGCTAACCAAACCGTTTGATTTTTTTTACTATTATGAGATGAGGTGAAGGATGATATGAAATGACTGAAGGGGAGAGAAAGTGGAATGGAGAGCGTTGGTGAGGTGAATTTTGGGAGAGGGGAGAACCCGGAGAAAATCCCGGTATGACCCAACCACCAATACCCCTCAAGAGCCGCCAGGTTTCGAACCTAAGATCCCAGTCGGGGCAGTCGCTAGCCACGCTTTCACCGAGATGGCAATAGTAATCATAACTCACAACTAAGTTGTTCCTAAATTTACCGATAAAATCCGGAGTCATCAATTGTATTAATTTTGACTATTTAACTCATGCCACAAATGCTAGTTAATGACAATCATGTTTCAATGAATGTTGTTTTACAACCAATGACAGTCTTGTTTCACCTCGCTCTTTATCGATTTCTCTTTATCAGCTCCTGCTTTTGTGATAAAGAAAGCTCCTCCTTTTTAATGTTCTGAACAGGTCAAAGCATTATTTTTCTCCAACAAATACATTGAATATAGCAAATAATGAAAAGATTCCTTGATTTTACTGAGTTGTTTACTAAAAAAATAAATGAATAACCCGTAATGTTGATTATGATATATAGTTTGATGTGTTTCATTATTTCTCCACTTGGGTGCACTCTTACAATATTGCGATCTTACTTGGCAATAAATAATATGATCAAGCAACAGTGAATGAACATAACCTCACATTTCTGATTTGTTTTCAAACATCGCCGTTTACATTAAATATATAAATATTTTAAAATAACTATAGTTAAACAATGATTTGTGAGTAAACAGCTTAATTTTATTCGTTAAATAGTCCTAAAAAATGCCACTCTTGATTTCAAAATTATCTAGATAAATTCACGACTCACGAAGGGAGAAGTGAATTTATCGATAATTTGGATATCACTCGTGGCATTACATATGACTAGAGCGCGGAATTTTATGAAATTTCATGTTTTAAACTATAAGTCGGAGAGCATTGCGACAAAGTATCTTCACGTTTTATGAAGTGTAAAATTGAATGGGACCAAAAAAAAATTCATATTTCATAATATTTTGACAAAAAGTTCATATTTTAGCAAATATTTCATATTGCTTCATATTTTCAACATTTAAAAAAATATATATATTTTTTTCCAATAACACTTCTAGGAATTTGTTAAATAAAATATTTTTTGAAGTGACTGTACCTCTGTAAGTTTTTGACATTGTAAATCGTAGACAAGTGGAAATTCTCCAGAATTCCTTTCTGAACAAAACAAATACCGTTAACCGGCAATAACAGCAAGATGAGTCAAGAGATGGATGGGGTTTATCCGTAACTTGGCCCGCTGGAACGAGAACATGATGAACTGATGACAGATTGATAAGTTTAAGGACAATAGTAGATTAGTGACCACCCACTCTTACCTAGGCAATTTCTCTTCACTTTGCTTGTGTACAGACATACTTCTTGTTGTTACTAGTGAAAAAAAACAAGATGCCAAAAACTGGAGTTCGTGATTGGATTTCAGCATTTAAATGCTCACACCAGGGATGGTAAAATAGTGTTTTGCACTTACTGTAGTAAAGAGGTATGTTCATTTTATATTTGAAATATATATAAAATAACTAAATAATGTTCTTTCTTAGCCTACATTTTATAAATTGCAATCTCTTGTGTCAAAATTAAATTGTTCCTATAACTCGATTTTTATAGGGTATCAGCAAATACCAAAAATAAAAAACCACAACTCAATTATAATTAAATTTAATGTTATTGTTACATGTACATACGCCGTAGCGTAGTGGTTAAGGCACTGCGCTACAAGTCGGAAGGTCGAGGGTTCAAGTCCCGGTGGGGTCAGGATTTTTAAACTGACCAAAACCTTCTGGCGGCACTATGACCCTGGGGTCGACTCAGCCTCTAACGGAAACGAGTACCTGACGCTTGTTCTGGGGTAAAGGCGGCCGTCACGCAGGGCTGACAACCCGGCTGACATCAAGTGCCGATTGTCAAGAAAAAGTGGGAGCCTTAACCTCCTACTACCCCAAGGGCCTCCTGAGGCCTGTAGTGGGATCACTTTTACATATATTGAAGCTCAGTATATTTATGCAATGTAAATAGCTACCATACCAAACTGTATATAGTCTCAATTTTGTCAGTCCTATATTTCATGGAAAGCTTTCTGTTTTGGTTATGTATTGTTTCTTGGATTTCATAATTAAATATAATTGAATAAATAATTAATTATTTTTTATATACGTATATCAATACCAACAACTAATTTAAGGTTATTGCTACATATACAATTACTGAAGATAAATTATATTTGAAATGTTAAATTAATAATAAAAACAATTACTGGACTTTGATATCTTTATGCAATGAGAATAGTAATCATGCCAAATTGTACCTAATCTAAATTTTTAGTGCTATATTTCATGCAAGTCTGTTTGTTTGTTTTGGTTGCTATGTTTTGTTCCTTGGATTTTGAAATTCATAATTAAATATCAATTAATAAATTAATGGATTGTTGGATTGTGTTTTATATATATATATATATATATATTTATATTCCAGTAGACATTATCTATTTATTAACAATGTTTCAAATCGTAAGCATGATCTTTCTACGGGCATGGAATTAATGAAAAGCTAATTAAAATAAGAAATATACTGACTATCTTGACTTTTTGAACCACAAATAAGGTCTACTTGTCTCATTTACATGCTGTTGGATCCTTGATTTCCAAATTATCTAGATAAATTCGAAATCACTCGTGGCATTACTTATGACAACTTACCAAACAAAATGACAAAATCAAATTACGTATCCATAAAATATGCTTATAAATATTTATATCCACAGTTTCCGCTAACAATCGAACAGATTAAAAACGATTTATTTTTTGAGAATGAATTATTTTATTTTTTTAAACCAAATTCTTTGTAACAAATTAAAAACAACGACCACCGATGTTTGCACCAAGATTCAATAAACTGCATAGATATTTCATTGTGCTCTTCTGATTGGGGATACGCCGTTGAATAGTTCATAAAGACTAGTCGGAAGGTAGAAGGCTCGAATCCCGGTGAGTTTTCTTTTACATAGTATAGGAAGAAAATGGTACGTCAGCAGAAAAAAACTATGGCGATAGACGACTGTGATTGATATGTTTGGTTTGAATGCACAATTTTCTTATATTAGATTGGTCACTGCTTTAATCAAAATTTTGTCTTCGTCTTCATTTAAAATTCACACTTTATAGTCAAGGTGATACCTGGTATTGACGTATATCTGATCATATTGGCATCACAGTCCAACTCATTTCTGTATCTACATTTTGTCCATATGTACCGATCTTTCTATGTCTCTGAATCTGATTTTAATTCAACCACTTTTTTTTTTTAGGTTTTTATAATTTTTTTTTTATTCTGGAATTTGCAACGTTTCCAAAAATAAAATAACACCCTATACCATAATATGCATTGACCAACCAGAATCTCTATCTTAATTGAAGAGAAAAATATCCCAGTCTCACTGTATAACATAAAATAAACTGATAAAAGTTGAGCATGCAGTTCTTTGCTTTTAAAACTTTTATAGTTCCGGTTCGTTAAATTGCCGCTCTTTTATCTGATATAAAATTCGGTTTTGTACGAAATTTTATGAGTTTCTTATAGTTGACTCTGCTATCTTGTTTATTAAAGGCGTTGCTATGCGACGAGACAATAATTTTGTTTTCTTGTTTCCGGGTTTCCATTTTCACAGGTGCGATGTTGTATTGTTTTAAAGCAACTGTCATCTGCCTTCTTTTTATCGTCTTCCAACGAGATACAAGATCCATAATTAACATCATGGACTCTCTACCGAAATAATGTCTCGGAAAGAGATAAGTAATTTTCAAAATACAATAAAACACATTAATTATATTCCAATACATCATAAATAATCCAATAATTTAATGTTTGCACAAATTATTGATAAAAAACTCAATGGCGCGACAGGCACAACAGACCCTTGACTTACCAGCCAATTACCCTCCTTACATCTACATGTGTTAACTAATTAATTATTTATTAACTAATAACAGATGTGGACGATCATCCAGTTAGTATAGAGGTGACATGTGGTCATCATATACGGTTCCCTAGCCGTTATAGTGATTTTCTCTAACTAGCCGCTACTTATTGTAGCTACCCTAATTCCTCATGGTGCTGAGAGAACACCGGTTTGATGAGAATATTTCCTCCCCATGGCAACTCCAAACCAAGCGCAAGTCCCGTAGTTCTCCTCCAAGGCATGATGCCTTAAACCGCTCGGCTACGGCTTGGGATATTAAGACAAAAATGTATCCTGCATTTTAAATTTTATCTTTTTCTAACTTCTCTATGTTGTCATGAGGTCAAAGATCATCATCTTCCATATAAGTAGGCCTATAGGGTCTGATGGCTTGTTACGATTTCAAAGCTGGATTTTCAATTCCTCCATTAGGTTGCAAACTCTCTGCAGTACATATGTTGAGAAGGCACGTGATAATGTTGATAGCGATTCGTCCGTCGGATGGGATGTTAAGCCTGGCACCCCCTTGGTGTTTTCTACAGGATTATGCTATGTGTCGCACCGATTTTCTCTCCTCTCTGTACACAATAGGCTACAAGAATACATCATCTACATAAAGTGGTCTATCGAAGAGGTACATAAATTGAAAATAGACCACATTAAAGCCATATATTCGCTCAGCGCGGAATCCAAAGTACCAAAACTGCTGTGGGCGGCATCAGAACACACATTCTCTTTCTGGAACGGGCCAAAGATCTCTTTCCATGTGGGCGGTAGTGAAGCATGGCATTTCAGATTATGTTCTTGTACATATGTTGTATTGGTACTTGTTTATAAAATGGATAACTGATTCAAACTGAATTTCTTGCAGGACCTCTTCATTTCTTTTGTGATACCATCAATCTTCGATTGATTGGATTAGACCCATGACGTGTCTCCATTCCTGGATCATACCACATATAAAATAAGCAGCATTGGCGAAAGGTCACAATCTTGCTTAATATCACTGCAAATTTCTCGCCTGATATTTTATTAATTTATTGTTTCATATAACCTATATGGAATATATTTTGTATAAGCTGTTTTGGGACTTGATCTTCTGCTAAAATCTGCATTAGTTTATTATGATTTAATCTGTCAGACCATTTTAAAATCAATAATGACAATATGAGTTTCTAAATTAAATTCTCTATATTTGTTTCAGTCAATAATTTCATTGTAAAATAGGCACCCACTAATACAATAATAAAAACGTAAAAACTATACATGCCAGTACAGGACATTATAGGAAAAGGTGAAATTAAGTTCAATTGAGGTTTCAAGAGTTAAACAATGAAGTGGAAAGTTGATTTGGAAAAATCAGAATTTATTTCTGTTATAAAACGCCATGCCAGTTATTTAGATATAGGCCCTAGCAATGTTACTTTTACATGTAAGTCACAACAATTGAATGCTGCACTATTTTAACAAAAATCATGAAATTGACTTGATTTAAAATTTACTAGCATAAGTATAATAGTATGTACAGCAATATTAAAGACAAATACACGTCTACGGCCTTATCTTAATACTTTTATAGATTATAAATATTAACAAACTTTTTTTTTGCTTTTTATAGTAGTTTTTAACATAAAATTACCATATGACGATTTTTCTGTAGCTTATGACTATTGTACTCTTTGCTCTGTCAAATTCAGCATTCTGTCTTATACCAGATGCACCTACTTGGTGTTCCAATTGAATTGCTCGTTCGGTATGATGTATGATGAACAGACATTTATTTTCGGTGAGAAGTGCTCTCTATCCACATTTCACGTCATAAATTGACTCTTAAAACCATCGGAGAAGCATATTTTTGGATTGGATAATTCAACTCACTAGAACGATGCTGATGCTACTCGCTATCTTTGAACAAATTATAATTATCTGTTTCTACTGTTAAGAGCTAAATGGTATTGTTATCTTCATTACATTATTGCTAATATGGTTGATAACGGTGATATATTTTGTGAAGTTGTGACCCGAGTTTCTTGGAATTTGCCTTAGAGAAGAGGAAAATATTGATACATTTCAATCATAAATTCATTCCGAGAAATAGAAATCTAATACCCCGCGTGACAGTAAATTACGTTATCTCTATACCTTAGCGCAAATGATTGACATTATTTGTTAATCAAGTTGGAAGAGAAATGGCACAAAATATGAAGTAAATTAATAAGAATTAATGTGTGTCAGAGCACTGCTAAGGAAAAGGCAAGTTTTACCATGACATACTACTAAAGAAACATGACAATGATACACAGAGTACATCTGGTTGAACAAACACAATAACATGATGAAAATATTAATACATCACTTTTGTACTTACAATGAGGATCACAGTATCTATAATGTTTGCTTGTTCAGTTTGTTCGATGTAGCGTTCCTATTTTCATTAATTTATTTCTACGAGGCAAATCGCGAGGATCTGAAAGCAATCTCTCCTCCTGGAAGGTTTGATTTTCAATAAGTACCGCACACCGCCAATCATGAGACAACAGATTTTAACTCCCTCTTAAAAGGAAGAGACGTTTTAATTTTTTTGTCTCATATGAAAAATTATCCATCGACCTTGGCCGCGATTATAGCCGCTAGTCTTCGAGACTACCAAAGTCGACATCAATTATGATTAAATTAATTATTTTGTACGGTAGGCTACTATATGTTATGTCTTAGACTTAAATTAAATAATTTACAGTTCAATGAAGAGACCTAAAGAAAAAATTGAGCAATTAACTTAAAGTATACTGTAACAAAAAAATCGATATCTTCTAATTATTGAATTTAAAAATACGAGTAATTTCAATGTCATTAATAGTTTTACTTGGCAGAAGAGTAAATATACATCTACTGCCTTGTAGATTGACGTTGGTTCGTAAAAGGCTAGAGGAAGAACATCTCGAACAAAACTTACCGATACTGCAGGTTGGGGGTTTATGTAATAGGCCAGCTCCCTACTCATCATTAAAACAACTAATTGCTAAAAAGTCCAAACTATCAAATAGCTTTGGGCACACAAAGATGGTTTATTACATTGTAAACCTGTTTATAAACAATAGTAATAATTTAACTTTCTTTCTAATGGAGGAGGCGGGAGAATTAATTATTTTTTTTTTATATGAGAATAATTCTTGCATTTTTGGTAAAAATGCCTATATTCTCTGTTCACTTATGAAACAAATAAAATAGTTGCAATACCAAGAAATAATCAGGAGGAACAATTTTATTAATTAATGATCTGTAAAATTCCCCAAACACCATTTGGCATTATCATATTCGTCGTGTTTAGTATTAATGTGTGTGTCTTGAATGTGGCCCGCAGTGAGCTGATCCCTCAATATGGGAGGATCTCCATGTCCTTGCAGGCCTGTGGTCAAAAAAGTGTGTATGTGATCCAAAGTTTAAACATCCTCTACTGACAGGTCGTGTCACTACAAGGCTCGGGTGACATGGGGCACAAGTAGATACTAACCAATAACAAGAAAGAAAAAAATAATATAAAAAACTGATCCATCCATCCATAGTAATTCTGCCCGAGAACAGGTCTTTCACTGCAATAATAGCATTTTCATGCTATGCTTTGCAGCTTTACTAGGGAATTATAGGTGTGGTAGCTTCCCGTTGTTTTCCACACCGGTGAAGGATGATGATGATGATGGCCGGATGATTTTCGGGGACAGTTGGGCCCTAAGCTTCCTGACATTTGTCTTAAGGGTGAGGAAAAACCCCCGAAAAAAAACCTCACCCAGGAGCCTGTCCCGACCGTGAATCGAACCCGGGCCCGCTGCGTGACAAGGCAGCACGCTACCTCGAGACCACAGCGGTGGACTAAACAGCTGATAACTTAAAAAAATCATAAAGCAATGAATTTAATAAGGATCTAAGCCCTACATTCATTCCTCTTCTTGATCTGATGTACGCTTTTTTTTAAATATTACATTTATAGAGTATAATTACAAGTGTAAGTTCTTGCACCATATCAATTCCATTGATATTCGATAAATGTATAGAATTAATTTTTAGAGGAATTAAACCCAATGGGTACAACTGGACTTGTAAGTAGGTTAACGAATGACGGGAATATGAGATTGTGTGTATATTGAAAGCAATTTTTTTTTTAAGTTTCACACAGACAATGTGAGATTTCAGTGGTGACTGTACTGGGTATGGACCATAGGGTCAGTGGCATGTCAACAACACATCTTTCTCTTACAAATGGCCGTAAATGACAATTGTCGGGCTGACATATATGGTCACACGCCGTCCACACAACAATCATAACACAGTAGCTGCTTGTCTCCATGGAAACACTCATGTGCTACTTTATTTATAGTTATTTAGTTTCTTAATGGAAATTTACAAAGAGTATATGTGAGAATAATACATAAAACATAACTAAATATTTTCCATTTGCCTGTCTAAATGTTTATTTCGATATGTACGTTAGAAGGAAAACTTCAATACATTTTGTTAAAGTACGAAACTGAAATTATGAGAATGTGAAAAGAATAACGTTTTTAAATGAGAAAATATCGAAAATTGTTAATGCCGATTTATTTAATAATTTATCATTATTATTTTTAAAATAATATCTTACAAATCAATAGCACGAAGTTGCATGATTATAGAAACATTTAAGTGCATATAATGCGTTATTTAATCCAAATAGAATATTGAACAAACCTTCAATTCAGAAATGCATCTGGGCAGTTCTTTATTAATCTTCTTTTAAGAACAGGTAAAGGCAAGAATTCACAAAAAATAAGATACAAATACTACTCGTATAAACTTATAAAAGAGACTAATGCTACGTCAACTTTCTTCTTACTTTCTTGGGGTTATCATTAAACTCATGCATTACGATTTGTAATTTTATAACAGCACTTTCACCATTTGCTGTTTATTTTTAAATGTGGTCTACGATACATTAACTCTAATTCTTTCCTATGAATTTGTTGAGTAATGATAATCATCGCTTCTAAATTTCATATTTTCTATCTCAAGTGGTCTAGTAAAATGTGGCAGTAGGGCAGTTCAATTTTTCTCCCCCTGATTTTATCAGTTATGCTGCGAAACTATCTGAATCTGATACTTTATATATCTTTAATATTTCTATCGCGATTTCAACCTCGAATAATCTCTGTGACTAATATTTCTGCCTTCTGTAAATCATCCGCTTCAATATCCTGTTTTTCATGTACATTTAACAGATGATTAAAGTAAATTGTCCACATATTTAATATATTCCTAGAATCTGCAATCATATCCCCATTTTCATTCCAAATTATATTTGCTCTAGCCTGAAACCCTTTTCTTTCTATCATATATAATTCTCTAACATTCTTATTGTTTTGCATTAATTTCAAGATCCTTAAACGTCTCTCTCTCATACATTCCTTATTTTTATTCTTCAAAAACTTAGTGATGTTCTAAATTTACTTCAATTGGCTTGTGTAAACGTTCATTTTTATATCTTAAGGATCCTAGGCTTATATACATTTTAAAATAATACAAAAACATACAATTAATAGATGTCATATGATCGTTTCCAAAAATAAAATCATAATAACAGTACTGAAAAAAGTTATTTCATATAAATACATCCAATAGTGCTTGCAAAACCCGTCACAGAAAAAAAAACTGTAATTTTAAGAAAATCAACAGAACGTTCCTTAAAACAAGCGTCAGGCATGCATTTAACTCAAAGTGCATGTGCGTTTATGTGTTCGTCTGTTTTACGATAACTTTCTTATAAATTGTTCAACTTCTGTGAAAATTGACCTGTACATACATTGAAAAATTAGGAATCATATTTTTTTTTGCTTCAAAATCGGCCATGTGTAAAGGGATAAATTCGGCAGAACATCCATTTTGAGTCTGCTCCATGATAAATTTTGTAAAATAGATAACTTTCTTATAAATTGTTAAACTTCTGTGAAAATTGACCTGTACATACATTGAAAAATTAGGAATCATTTTTTTTTTCCGCTTCAAAATCGGTCATGTATAAAGGGATAAATTCAGCAGAACATCCATTTTGAATCTGCTCCATGATAAATTTTGTAAAATATGTCAGATATTAATGAAAGTTACTATGTTTTTCTTTGACTCACGAACCATCACTATTGCTTGAGGATGACATAGGGTCCTGTTCGTCTCCAATTCGAAAGTTATCGCAAAATCAAATTTACAAATTTTATGAGTCTGAAGACAGTGATTTGTATAACTTACCGGTAGATAAATGTAATATCACATTAAGTGCATGCCTACATTTTAGAGAAATGAAAAAAAACAGCTACAAGGAAAATCCAGGGTTTCTGAAGACACCCCACCTAATTTTCTTTTATAAACACGAAAAAAGAAGGTTTTTAAACTGCAATAGTCGGAAAGATGTGTCGATGTGATATTGTCATGTTCTGAAAAGAACTACACAAAGAGTTGAAGACGACAGACGGGGGAATAGCTATTTATTATCCAATCCTTGTGTGGTCCAAGGGAGGGCGTCTATATAATTACGAGACATTGTCTTATTCCTATTGGTGATTCATGTCATTTCTGCCATTGTTGTATTACTGTTATTGTCTTCTATTTGAAGAAGCATAGAGAATTTATTTGGTTAAAATTATTTATCAAATTAAACAAGGCAAGGGTTGAATATTTTATTAGAACTAATATAAGAATAAATATTTAAATACGACAGGTGGATCTACCTCCCATTATACCAATCTATAACCATACTAATAATAAGAGTAATGATGATAATAATAATAATATAGTTCACCGAGCTGGTTCTTATGGTAGGTTGTCTGCTTTCTGATTAGCGGGCCCGGGTTGATACACAGGGGCCTGTAAATTCTAAACTTAAAATTTATTTAATTAATATAATTGTAAAATTTTTAATGTTGGGGTCAGGAGGAGTGATGGAATGCAATTTTTAATCTCTATATTGTGCACCAGATTTCTGCATTAAATTACAAATCTATCCGAAATAATTATATTGAAATGGCATGTGATATTGTTGATAACGATTCGTCCGTCGGATGGGGACGTTAGTGCTTTTCGACAGGAGTAGATTATGTGTCTGCACCGGGTTTCACATTCTCTCTTCTCATCGCCATCTTTCATACAACACCCTTGACACTACACAAACACATTAATTTATATTCGCCCTATATTCCATTCAGTACACAATACAAATAATACATTATCATAAGTAATGCCACGAGTTATTTCCAAATTATCGATAAATTTGGAAATCAAGAGTGGCATTTGTTAGGACTATTTAACGAATAAAATTAAATAATCAATTGAGTTGGTGTTTACTTGATGAAAATCCATATTTATTAATTAAGTAAAAATAAAACATAGTTTTATTTGATTTTCATATTTATTAAGATAATAACACAATTCATAATTTGTTAACATGTCTGAGGAAGGTACAGTGTACCGAAACAGCTGTCACTGAATTATATCTTAATAAATATGAAAATCAAATAAAACTAAGTTTTATTTTTATTTAATTAATGAATAAAATTAAGCTGTTTACTCACAAATCATTATTTAAATATAGTTATTTTAAAATATTTATATATTTAATGTAAACGGCGATGTTTGAAAACAAATGAGAAACGATCGGTACGCTTCATTTGCTTCTTTTGTTCATCACTGCAACCAGATCATATTATTCACTGCCAAAGGAACGCAATATTGTAAAAGTGCACTCTAGTGGAGAAAACATGAAACACATCAAACAGTATATTAATTCATTTCTGATGTCCTATGATGTAAATATGACAGTTATATTTTTTTGGAATGTTTTACCTGGGAAAAAATACATTTAAGAAAGTGCAAACAATGGTTTCTTTTTTTGGTGGTATAATCAATTGCTACAAATGTTTTATATTAACTCCCCATGTGCTATGTGTTGACATTCATGCACTATATATACAATCTGGTAGCCGTATTTCTTAATGAGTCAGTCATTGCAAAATAATGCTATGACCTATTCAGAATGTTAAAAAGGAGGTGCTTTCTTTATTATGATAAACTTTAGTTGGTAAATTCTAGGCGAAACACGACTGTGATTGGTTGTAAATAAAAAAATCATTGAAATGTGATTGGTCATTGACTCCCATTTGGGGCATGAGTTAAATTGTCTATGTAAAGTGATCTGTCCAAGTGGTGCGTAAATTGAAAATAGACCACATTAAACTCATCAATCGGCCAAGCGCTCAACCCGAAGCACAAAAAGTGCTGTGGGCGGCATTGAAACACACACAATAATAATAATAATAATAATAATAATAATAATAATAATAATAATAATAATAATAATAACAATAATAATCTCTCTCTTTATCTTAAGCTCTCCCTTGTAGGGACTTTTACTTGATTCACGCCACCCGGGCATTGCAGGGAAAGGATATATAACTCTGGATCGCACACATATATTTTTGACCAGACAAGGACATGGAGGGCCCCTCCACATGAGTAATCAGCTCAATGTCAGGGACCTCCGAAACAACACCAACATTTAAGACAGGATACACCATTCACTCATTCTTCCATTCGTACCAAACAAGAGAAATATTATATGGACGGTTGTGATGGTCAGGTTATGTTCAAGCACCATTTTGACCTTAAAAGTTTCCCGACACCTGACTTGCAAATGAGGAAACACTTCGAGCACATGTTTCGCACACATAATATATATTTAATCTATAATATATATTTCTATATATTCAGTTTAACATTTGAAAGAAGTTGGGACGACAAGAGTCCCTGTAATGCATAACAGCATGCATTTCCAGAATTGAGCCAATGTTTGTTTTGTGCATTTTTATTATTTTTTATTAGGATTTTTTCTACACTACAGTAGTTTTTCCTTCAAAAGGAAGTAATTGTTTCGCAACCATATAATATGTATATCTTTTATATATTTTCAGGTTAACATTTGAGAGAAGTTGGGACGACAAGAGTCCGTGTAATGCATAATAGAATGCATTTCCAGAATTTTCTATGTTTAATTTTTTTGTGCATTTTTATATTTATTTTATTAGGATTTTTCTACACTGCAGTAGTTTTCCTTCAACAAAAAGCAATTTTATTCTTCCAAAAATGTATGTTTTGCTCATCTTCTTCTGTCAATCAATTCTATTTATACTTATCTTGATATCATTTATCAATTGTTTCCGTGGTTTTACTCTTCTCCATCTGTCTTCAGGGTTCCACTCTAAAATTATTTTCAGAATTCTGCTTTTCCCATTATTTTAACATAGCCATACCATTTCGCTTTTCGTTCTTCAATTACTTCCAGAATATTCTTATATACTTTCATCGCCTCTCTATTTTTTGTTTGTTTCTAATTATATCCATTCTTGATTTTTTTACCCCTCTATGCTAATAATCTATTTCTAGAGCCAACAATTTACTTGTATGTGGCCTGTCTGATGTCCAAGTTTTAGCTCAATGGACGAATGAATTATATTTTTCTATTAATTATTTACAATATTCTTGATTCAAAGAACTAAATTCAGTATACAATTTATTTTTCTACATGTACTTATTCATTTTCTCGAATTCGGTTGAGATTCTTCCATCAACTTTTAAATCGATAACAAATATTTAAGTTTATTGACTTCGTAATTTTTTCCTCCAACTTTTCATGATCTATCATGTTAAGTATTCAGTTTCCTTAAAATTAATTTTAACCCCCATTTTTATATTCTTCAACCAATTTTCTTGTCATATATGAAGCATCCTCTATAACCAGAGTAATTAGAATTTGGTCATCCGCAAAACGAAAGTGGTGTAGAAAACGTTGTGAATCTATTGATAGTCCCATAGCATGGCATTTTCTGCATCAATATCTTAGCATTGGAGATAACAACATCCTTCTACAGCTCCTTTGTTGTATACAATTCTTGTGATAGCGATTTCAAATTTTCATTTACAATTTTTTATTTGAGTAAAATAATCTTAAAATTGATATCACATCTTGACTAATTGACGCCTCTATTAGAGATAATTTTCTGGAGACAGAATCAGAAGCTTTTTTTCCAAATCAATGAACACAAACCAATAATAATAATAATAATAATAATAATGATAGATAGATAGATAGATAGATAGATCATCGGTTGATTAATGTCTTTGACATCGTCCGATTCCTAATAACCAATTTTGTCGGTCCATCCAATCTCCTGGTTGTAGATGTTTCTCCTTCGTGTATAAACATATTCACTGACTCCAGGAGGTTTTAGGTCTTCCTCTGCCTCGTCTTCCCTCAGGTTTCCATTCCAAAACAGATATTGGTAGTCGATCCTCATCCATTCGCTGGACATGTCCGTACCATCTTAATTGCTGAGTTTTAATACAATCTAAAATAGTGTGTTCAATCTTCATTTTCTCACTTATAACTGAGTTCCTAATATTTTGTAAAAGGGAAGATGCTAAGAGGAAGGAGAACCTCTAATTGCTTTAAATTCTAAGACTTAGAGGAACCGAACTGCACATCTTCCTAGTGTCCAATCCCACCTTCACGTGGTGCAGCTGTTAGTAACCATATAACTTACACGTATAACTTACGTGGTGAACGGACGGAATGGGCTACTCACCAATAGCACTGGTCAACATGGTGAGATATTGAACGATATGGCATTACTTCCACTTCCATACCATATATTTTTTTATCTTTCCTATCCAGTCTCTCTGGACTGAACACATGTTGTTTTCCGATCCCGATGATATTAGAGTATTCGAGGCCGAGGGGATCATTTCATCTGATATTTTCTGTCAAATTCTTCCTAAAGGGCAGATCAGGCTGTTAGCTGTAGTGAAATCAACTGATCTAAGGATGGACACCTGAAAAATCCCTGGTCCTCCAGTTTGGGGGTTGATGCGGTAGGCCATCTCCCTCCCATCAGAAAAAAAATTGCAATGCTAAAAAACCTAAGAGAGATAATCCGGTCAGATTAAAAGGAAGACGAATCAAGCTACGCAAACGAACTCTGCTAATTGGAACATGGAACGTACAAGACATAAGGAATAAAATGGAGGACTTAAACATGGAGGATTTGAAGCAGGACATAACCGTACTAACTGAAACAAAGAAGAAAGGAGAAGGAATAGAAACTTTAGGATCGTATGTTCATATTTACAGTGGTGTTAAAAGGAATGAAAGGGCTAAAAGAGGGGTTTCAGTACTTATCAAGAAGAAATATAAGAGATATATCACAAACTGGGAAGCAATAAATGAAAACATCATTAAAATTAATACATCTCTTTTTGGGATATAATAATAATAATAATAATAATAATAACAACAACAACAATAAGCTTAATCGCAACTCTCGATGTATACAGGAGAATGTTTTGATCCGCAGACTAGATAGAATTCCTAGAGAAAATATACAGCAATAGATCTTCAAGTGTACACCAGAAGGAAGAAGAGACATCTGCAGACCTAAGAAACATTGAAGAGATCAGCTGAATCCATGAGGTGGAACAGGCCCCAAGGCCTAATGCGGTTGACCATTATTATTATTATTATTATTATTATTATTATTATTATTCCATATTATGTTCCAAAATGTGGATCTAATAACTCCTTTCTGTCCAATTTATGAAATTTCAATTGTTGATTATATGTATTGAAAGATAGATGCACACAGGCTGAATAACGTTAGAACCCTTAATACTTTATAAGGGTCGGATGAGGATGTAAATATATCATGGCGATCGAACGCGCTAATGATTTTCCTGGTCCCGCCTACATTGCAGAAAGGGGGGGGGCAGTAGAGAAATTGACAGACCGTGACAAGTGCCAAAATGGCTATACTCAAGACATCTACTTCATTTATCAGTATTTTCCTCACGTTTATAAATCATTTCATTGTTTATTGTGACGACAGAGTCCTCTATAAACCTAACACAAACAATGCGGTAATATAAAAAACGTTGTTTCCGTGTCATACTATGCCGGCTGCCAGTTTAAAATCGCAAAATTTCGTGAGAATAGTATAAAGTCAAGGATACAATTGGAACTTGTGAGTTAGGATCTTATGAGTTGAGTAGATTAGGATGAGCAGATATATAATAATAATAATAATATAATAATAATAATAATAATAATAATAATAATAATAATAATAATAAAAGACTTTACAAAATTTGCCTTAAACACATGACAAAACAGGACACTTGAATAAAAATAAAAAAAGGAGAGCGAACATTGGAGTTTAACTTTTATGAATGAAATTTCCAACATTTACAACTTCATCCAGCTCAATGGCCCGAAAGGCCCACAAAGTTTCTGGCATCTCATCCACATAATTATATTGTATACAAATATGGACCATCATTCAACCAATATAGGGATGACATGTGGTCAGCATGTCGAGTCACCCACCGTTACAACAGTTTCTTAACCTGGAGTCGCTATTTATTGGACTTATCCAAATTTGTCACGATGCTGGCTAGCCACTGGTCACATACATAATCGAAATGTCATAAGATTTTTTCCCCTTATTGGGAACTGAACCAGAGCATGTCCCTTAGCTCTGCACCAAGACATAATGCCTTAGACCGCTCAGCTGTGGAGGCAGGGGATAACATTTACAACCGCAAACAACCAAATCTATTATACATACAAACACATGTACCGTTTAATCTGTCGAAGAAGGGTCAGAAATAACCGAAAACAGAAACAGATATTGGGTGCTATCCGGTTAAAATAAGTGAATTATTATGAAAACAACACAAATATTATGATTTACTTTTCGAATCTGTACGTGTTTTCTTATCTTGAGAAACATATTTATGTTTAAAAACTGTTAAAAATAATAACACTCTATCAAATTATAGAAAACGAATACTTAAAAAAAAAAAAAAAAACTCCCACCGGGTGATACTACACGGTTTTACTATTTTACCCTGTCCACTGCTGTGGTTTCGAGGTAGCGTGCTGCCTTTGTCACGCAGTGGGCCCGGGTTCGAACCCCCGTCGGGACAAGTTTCCTCGGTGAGTTTTTTTTTCCCCCTCGGGGTTTTTTCTCACCTGTAAGACAAATATCAGGAAACTTTAAGGCCCAAAAGGTCCCCGAACAGCATATGACCATCATAATCATCATCATTCATATTCGGCTTAGATTAATTTTAGGAATAAGAACTCTCCTGGGCGCAAAATACTATCATCACCACCCATCATATCGGGGCAACGTAATCCCACCTTCCAGGCGCCCCAACCTCAGAAGTGGGTTGCAATTATGCCAATGCCAGAAGAGAACACCAGAAAATGTCGAAATGACAAACCTGGGGCATTGAATAAAAAAACTGTTTTATCCTAGTTGAGTACTAGTTATTTAAAACCTGCGATGCATTTGTGTAATTAAAAGTCCAAGGCATTATGCATCGAGGACATATTAATTTAAAACAATTTAATCAGTAATTTCAATCTCAGCATTTGAAAAATAAAAATATATAAAATACACAACAAAAAAACTATCATGTATTCACGCAGACTTTCACGGCCGGAGTTGCTATGATGATCATCTTGAAGAAGATTTTCGGACTGTACGCTGTGGTCGTGAGGCTTGTAGTTCCCCGACGTTTCGCCAGAGACTGCGTCTTGCATCCATTAAGGGGGAACCCTTGAGGATGCCAGACGCAGTCTCTGGCGAAACGTCGGGGAACTACAAGCCTCACCCTTGAGGATGCCAGACGCAGTCTCTGGCGAAACGTCGGGGAACTACAAGCCTCACGACTACGGCCTTACAGCCCGAAAATCTTCTTGAAGATCATCATAAGAAAACTATCACTTTGTCGAGTAGGCTAACTCTAGTCTTGGAAATATTTAAAGAAAAAAGAGACCATGCATCTTCTTTAGGAATACAGTAAACAATCATAAATGAATTACCCTTTGATCTGTACTCCCAGCTTCCAAAAAAGTCAATACGATATTTCATAGTGATTTTCAATGTTTCCTTAAAATATATAATTCCACATGATACATTCAAATAAACAGAATAAACAGCATGAAAATAGCATGAAGATGCTTTCTATTCATATTTTCTACTTATTAAACCATAATACACAGAGAAGACTCTGAATACAGAAGAATGGGAAATAAAGAAATCTAAAAATAATGCCACTTGTAAGTCACGGAAATTATTTTTTTTACAGACAAGCCGTTTATAGGTCATAGTTATCATAACTACAGAAAAAAATGTGAACAAACAAAGAAATTTTGTTCCAAGAACAATGAACAATACTAACTTAGAACTGGATTAACCTTATAGTAGAAGTTGATTACAAAGACAATCGACATATTTATTTAAATATATTATTTAATTAATTAATTATTGTGTACAAGATTTTTATATTGGGGGATTAAAAATATATATTTCTTCTTACTGTGGGATTAGTTTTAAATAATCTCTTTAAGTTTATATCAGTACTTATTAGCCGATGACGTAAGGTTCCCTTGACCAATGTCATGTGTTGTGTCATATTTATACATATGTAATTTATTGCCACGTCTTCATCAGACATATTTAGATAATAACTTAGCTTTGTTTTTACGTCTGCTAGATGATTTATTGCTGGAAATGCTGGTATAGCAGGAAAATTAAACGTTAATTTATTGTTTTCTTAAAGAATTATTTCGTTAAGAAACGCGCAAAATAAAAAAAATAGAGAAAGCCTGTAAAATATGTAGAAACATAGATTAAACGTTTTAAATTTTACATGTTACGTTAATGATTTTTGAACAATCGTAAACGGAAAAAATACTGTGCAAATAAAATAAACAGAACATTTCAAACTTATTAAACCCATAACTACTTGTTCACCACCTTAATTGTTAGAAGAAATTGGAGAGAAAACAAAATTGACGATAAAATTACATTGCTTTTCAATGATCTGGCACAGTACGTTCTTATTTATCAATTGGGAAAGGTCTGCTAAATCAGCTTCAGTTAGAAAATGTTTTAAACATCTTCAACCATAGAATATGTAAATAAATAACAGTACCATATTACAATGCGAGGTTAGGAAGTGGTTTTTACAGAAGCGAGGATATGATTAAAAACCGAGCCATAGCTAGGATTTTAATTCCTGTAAAACACTTCACAAACGTGCGTTGTACATTATTTTTTTGCGCGATGGTATTTTCAAAATCATAAATAATAGTAAAACAATGACATACTTGTTGGAAATGTTTGCGTTCATTATAAACTCTGACTACGCCGTAGCGTAGTGGTTAAGGCACTGCGCTACAAGCCGGAAGGTCGAGGGTTCGAGCCCCGTGGGGGTCAGGATTTTTAAACTGACCCAAACCCTCTGGCGGCACTATGGTCCTGGGGTCGACTCAGCCTCTAACGGAAATGAGTACCAGACGCTTGTTCTGGGGGTAAAGGCGGCCGTCACGCAGGGCTGACAACCCGGCTGACATCAAGTGCCGATTGTCTAGAAAAGTGGGAGCCTTAACCTCCTACAACCCCAAGGGTCTCCTGAGGCCTGTCGTGGGATCACTTTAGTTTTACTAACGTTAACAGTGTGGCCAATGTTTATACGGTAATTACCTAAAATAATTTAGTTGAGACTGCAGCAGGCCGTGACACCAATCAGTCATAAAATGGCGACATTGTACGTAGTATACGTAAAGGGCAGTGGTTTTACTTCCCTCACGATGTAGGTAATATGTAATATTACAGTAGTCCATAGTTATTTAGGTTGGAAACCGCGAAGTTCAGGAAACTGAACTTTCAATTATGGTAGCCATTGTTGTAACTACGACTGACTGTCCCAATGGCAGCAAGAAAAAGTATAGTCTATATTGGCCTACAAATAGGTCCATTTACTAGTTCAATTACATATTATTTATTTAAAACTGAAATTATAATTATGAGTTTTAGACAAAAAATATAATATTTTGAGATATATCACATAACATACTGCCAAGTAAATTAAGACGATTACTTTTTTTTTGGGGGGAGGCATCGCAACTCTTACAGCATGTACCGAAAGTCACATACTGTTGTTCTAAAGCGAGTTCTTTAAAATTGTATCAGAAACTGTTTATTGTCCGTTAAATAACACAGTCGTGTTTCACATCCACAGATAACATTACGGTTTTATAAGTTTGAATATTTTGTTTAGACAAAAGTCCAGAAGTCCATTCTGGTACTTATTTATACGTTAAATGCGATGTGATGCAAGAATTTCAAGCGCCTATAAGAACAAAAATAAGCCAATTAACATTCATTTAAATTGCATAATCAATTTTATTTGGCGACGAGATTAAAAATAATGGAAAGGTAGAGTTTTATTTGAAAACGCTCTTTATAATCTCAATTAAAATCCGCGAGTTAAAGGACCGGCAAATTTTTCACAGAGGTATTTTAAATCAGACTTCAGAGTCTTTTACGTGCAGCAAATTAAATACACCGGACCCACGGCTTTAGTTCCCTATCGAAGGGAATCATACTGAGAGATTAATATGAGCTGAAAAGTTTTATCGAATTCAACCAATATTAAAGACGCGAACCTCAAATCCAAAATCCAAAGGGAATATAGCCAATATACTAGTGGTATTCAACTTTTTTTTTCGGTGTACTCCTAAAAACACTTTTCCATTTGAATCTACAAATTTGAATTTTTTTTATGTATTTACAAAATGTATTTCATAAATTCAAAAAAAATAATTGTCTGTACCACTTTGTTCTTGAGGCAATCCTCTAACGAGGAAAGTTGTATATAATAAATTGAATTGCATTGCCTACGTAACCATAGGTCTATTACATGCTGAAAAATCTACCGAACTCAAAGAGGACTGAACACGCGAACCTCGAATCCCAAGGGCATCATATAGCCATTACACCCGTGATATTCAATGACTTTTTCTCTCCGTGTACTTCTTTTTCCACTCGAACATTAGTCTTAAATCCAATTGCATTGCCTACATAACTATATGAAGACGTATCAAACAAATTATTACTCATTAAATAACCCTGTTTACTACAAAAAGTCAAGGCTACTGCTGTCAATCGTGTCAGATGGAGATCTCTCCTTAATGTCCTATGACCCACCAGAGAGTAAAAGGACCTATTACTACTACTACAATTAATTAATACTACTTCTACCACTATTACTACTACTACTACTACTACTACTACTACTGCTGCTGCTGCTGCTGCTGCTACAAAGAGGAAAATCGTGCTATGAATTTTGTAGGACCATATTTTACATTACCTAAACTATTTCTGACCTATTAATGAGATAGTTCAGCTTGATTTTATGTAAATCAGTTCCTCAACTGTGGTTGGATACTCGTAACTACGAGTATCTGTGTGATTTTAGATTAAAATTATTTTTATGTTTTCTTTTGAATTATGTCATTTAAAAGAAATCCTAATTTCTTCAAAAACTTGAGGGGAACGGAACAAGATGTGTGATTATAATTTTTAATTTTAAGTACAGATGTAGAACAATAATAGTCAAAACATTATAGACGACATTCAGACTTTTCAAATCATTGGCAGGAGTATTTGCAGCGAAAGGAACCAACCCAACTTATAAAAAAATCTTTACTGTACCAACTAAAAGGATTCAAAAGGATAGAAAGAACCCCTGAAGGGCATCTTGAGACTTGCGAAAATGATCAGGAAAATATAACCTAAACCTAATGTTTTTGTGATGATGATTACATAGACCATCCAATGAAGTCAATGAATGCTCCTTGGGATTCCCATACCTCATACCAATGCCAATGCACTAAACAACCAAGATTAAATTAAAAAGTATTGTTCAATAATCATATTGAACATGTAGATAACTATTTTTTCGAGATACTGTGTCATAAATAATGTATTTTTTTAATAAGTTGGATTTTTTTTCTGGCAAGAAATTGAACAACTCATCAAAGTAGAAACCTTCCGAGATGTTATAGTCCTGAGCCGTATTTCAGTTAGGTTTATTATCCTGCGATGGTACCAGTTCCTAGTTTTTGATGCGAAGAATCGTTGGGACCCACTTCTCCAGTTTCAATGTTTTCGAAATTTTACGCAAGAAATGGGCCATGAATCGAATCACATGGTAATGTAAAGTCGCAAAATCAGGGCAATATCCTGGGTGTGGTACCAGTTCGATTCCACCCAATTCCTGAATTTTCTTGTTATGGTTGTTCGTGCAGCATCTGGTCGGGTTTGAACCAGCAACACTCAAAATGTTATGAACTCGTTCCAGTTGTTGAGAATAAAGATCCATATTTACTACACGCCCATTTGGAACAAACTTCCAGTGAATCACACCTTCAAAATAACATTACATTAAAATCAGACTTTATACTAGTTAACATACGTAATACGAGTACCAGGTATTAACATAGTGATAACAGCCCTTATAGCCGACCCAAAGTTAAAATTTCCAAAAATAAATAAAATAAAAAAGCTTTTTTCAATGTGACTCTAGAGCATATATATATATATATATATATATATATATATATATATATATCATCACCCATGCAAGTATTAGGCCGTGTGGCCTGTTATGGACCCAATGAAGAGTTTTCCATCTAGCGTTTTTTTTTTGGACTGAATAGATGACTTCCATGTTATTTGGACCAGTGTGATTTGGATCTTCAATATATTCTTGATTTACAGGATAGTTTGCAAAACTCTATATACTGTTTTTTCATCCTCCCATGTAGTAGAAAACTGAACCATAAATACCACAAAGAAAGGGTGATGTAAACAGGTCACAGATATCTTAATCGTAAAAAGTAAAGTGATCTCACAACAGGCCCGGAGGCCCTTGGGGTAGTAGGAGGTTAAAGCTCCCACTTTTTCTAGACAATCGGCACTTTATGTCAGCCGGGTTGTCAGCCCTGCGTGACGGCCGCCTTTACCCCCAGAACAAGCGTCTGGTACTCATTTCCGTTAGAGGCTGAGTCGACCCCAGGGCCATAGTGCCGCCTGAGGGTTTGGGTCAGATTAAAAATCCTGACCCCAACGGGGCTTGAACACTCGACCCTCAGGCTTGTAGCTCAGTGCCTTAACCACTGCGCTACGGCGTGCCGTATTATCCTAAAATCTCTTAAATCTTTTTACTTCAGTTTGACTGAAGGTCGTGTGAAGACGTGTAAGAATATACCTGTGTTTTGTATACAGTACGAATAACAAATTATCAAGATAAGTTCTGTTAAATTTACATCAAAGTATTTCACATAGTTTATACGCAAACAATTTTTTAAAAACATATCGGACACTTCATGTAATTTGGACCACCTCAAAGCGTGTAAAATGGTCCGAACTAAAAGACAGTCTGTTACCTCGTTAACTTATACAACTTGTGAGGTTCGAAATGCAATAATATATATTTATTAAAACACGTTTTAACAATGCTTTCCGGAGCAAGAAAATGGTCATTAAACACAGTTGCATTACTTCAATTTGTATTTAATTTATTATTATTATTATTAATTATTATTATTATTATTATTATTATTTTGCTTATTAATTTACAATTTTTTTATTATATATAATATGGTCAAGTGTCTCAGTGGGGTCAGAATTTTTAAACTGATCCAAAATTTCTAGCGGCTCCTTGGCCCTGGAGTCTACTCAACCTCTAACGGAAACGAGTGCCAGACGTTTATTCTGGGGTAAATGCGGCTGTCACGCAGGATTGCCTAGAAAAAGTGGGAGCCTTGGGACCTTCTACTACCCCAAGGGTCTTTTATGGCCTGTAGTGTGGTCATATTTTTTAATACATGGTGTCATGCCTTAGCCAAGCGGATTAAAGCATCATGCCGCGGAGCAGAGCTACGAGACTTGTGTCTGTTCGAGACCTTATGGTGAAATTATTGTCCATTGTAATTAAATGAATTATCATTTAAATAAACATAATTTTAGTAGTTAATTATGAATTATTTACCTGTTACACAATCCTCTGACCCATATTACACAACCCTCCTCCAAATTACACGACTACGCAATTTTGTTTAACTTTTATTTCTGGCCTCAATTTAGGGTCAATTTCACCAACAGAGGTAACTGTAATAAGCCAGTTTTTCCCCGTGTACGAGTATAATACATAGCTTAAACTGGCGTAATACAGTTACCTATGTTGGTGAAACCGACCCTTAGTGGTATTTTCTGTTACCTGTGGTTTCCTTATTACATGCTGCTACAATATATATATATATGAAATAGGTTATTTTTTGACAAAGGGCAGCAAGTTACCACAGTTTAAATTAAGGTTGTCCAAAATACACTATATATATATATATATATATAATTAGCGGGTTTGCTATATGTATATCTCAGATCCGGCTAATTTCACAATACTAAGCTTTCAGACTATTATACCACAATATTACGAACATTTCTGGTTAGAGTATTAGGAATATTAAAGTTAAGGGTAGATGAATGAAATATATATATATATATATATATATATATATATATATATATATATATATATTGAGTTGTCGAATATGTAATTTATTTTATTTTATTACCAATATGACATAAATTATATACTTTTTTTTTTGAGGTTTGAAGAAGTCGGGTAATTTTCAGATAGTATTAGAGTAAATTCCTGACAATTTTGTTTCAATCGCTCTCCATGTTACATCCACTTATAAACAGTAAACTCTTGTCGCTTTTAATGGAACCACAGATCACATTTTCGACATTGAATCCGTTCACTTTTAGTATCGAAGAGTATTTTCTCAAAAATGTTCTTCAAGCATAGACAAGTATTAAATCTAACAACTGCTAACATGAATGAGAACACTTCCTCTACAAGTTAATATCAAATACATTCAAGAAACGCTGTTACTATAAATATGAAAACACAGCAAGAAAGTAAACTTTCTGCCATCTATGGGACAGAAAAAGAATTTGTTATTCTTGTCATTGCAACTTCGTTAAAACGAAAGAATAATTATAATGAAATTATCCGCGTCACGAAATTAGCCGAGTTTCCTCTATATATAAATATAGCGTTCAAAAATTAATGAAAAGAATGCAGGGATAGAAATATCACACTTTAAAGTTAAATAGCAGTTTAACTTATGAAGTAGTATATTTTTAAGATAGTTTTTTTTTTAATTTATAGACCCTTAAAATAAATGTCACATCTCGCCATCGGATCTTAAGCTGTAACCAGTAGTAGGTGTAGGTCTGTATCTGTTTATGGATGGTTAATTACTCGTCATCTAAATAACTTTATAAATTTAACATATTACAAATACCAAAAATAAAACCAGAAACTCAACGGAGCTCGGTTTAGAAGCATACTTTTTTTTAGGAAGTGGGCCAATTATTTGAAACCCCAGATCAAGATCGGATATTTTATCTTGGTTTAGGCGTTAACCAATTGAAGTAATTCGGGCGTAAAATTTTCGTGGTGACCCATCCTATAATATAATAACTAAATTATATCCTTTACCGGGGTTTCCTTGGAAACAACAAGTCCACATATCCTTAAGCAGGGGCAAATTTGGTAAATTAAGGTGGACGTACTAAAATGGCCATTCTTCGTTTGTTTTATTTTGATACGTAGGTAGTACGGTTCATAATAGTAAGTTACAGGAGACTTTTCTTCAATAACAAACTCACTGTCATTATCAACCACATAGATTCATGGTCGCGCGGACATTAGCTCTCCGCACATCCCTAAATTGAGTTAATGCTTTCCATTCATCCCTAACCGGAGCTTACTCTTACCAATCATCCTTCGTACAATTTACCCTCTCAAATTATGATTAATGTTATTCTCCCAGCTAATTCTTGGCCTACCTACTGGAAACTTTCCCTCTAGTTTTTCTACAAGGAGTTTAAACGCGCCCCTCTTCCTTTCCCCATTCGTACCACATGTCCTGCCCGTTGCAATCTACGAGACTTACTATGCTCTTATTACTTCTGAATTCCCATAAATATTATGTAGTTCACTTTTATCTAAGTCTTCTCCATTCACTTATCTGTTGGTCCAAAAATATTCCTAAGATCTTTATTCTCAAATAAGTACTCATAATTTTTTCTCCTCCCTCAAAATAAGAGTTCACGATTCGCATTCTTATAATATAGAGTGGATCGGGATAAACTGACAATGGGGGAAGACGCCTATTTCTTTGTAGTTATATATTCCATAAAAATATATGTTACACGTTCGACTGCGTGTTCATTGAGACAGCTGTGTTTGTGGAAATGGACTTGAACACTTTTTGTCGCATATTATTGCTGCTAGAGAACAAAACACATGGAAGCAGTTTATTTTTTGCAGTGAAATTATTGCAAAGGTAATTATACAATTCTTATACCTCTTTAATTTGTTATAATTTTATAAAACCTCACAAATATGATGTAATAGAGATATTCCAAAGATTCTATGTCAACAACTATTGGCATTGTTCTGGTATATGTCTACAGAATGACATTAGGCATCTTACCCCGGTTCTTGGGAAAGGTGACTGAATATTTTCGGGGTAACATCCCAACTTTTTCGAGAATTACGATTTTCTTAATTTATTACATATAATATACTGGCAGATGATGCTCTTTTGGAATATGCCAAATTGCGATAAAAAAAAGCTAAACTGAAGGACATGAAAAAAAAAGGGAAAATAAAAATGATTGTGTTATTTGTTAAAGTAATTACTACGATCCTGTAGGACCTCACATTGATTGTATTGAATGTGTCATGTGCAAGAAGAGGCTTCATGAGTCTTGCACACAGCAACAAAATGTGTGAAATATTTTTGTTGACTATTTAACTCGTGCCCCAAGTGGGAGTCAATGACCAATCACGTGTCAGGTCAGTATGTAGCAATTTATTTCAAGCGCGAGGTTCTCCTACGTACCGTAAATCTACGACACAAGACTCACGGATTTTCTTCCCTCTGGAGGAAGCTACATTCAGAATTGTTACGCCTTTAAAATTCCATTGATTCCTATAGAGTTTGAACCCGCGAAACTCGGAATCGGAGGCGTGCAGAGTAACCACTAGTCCACGATGATGTAATTATAGTAATCATCATGATAATAATAATGTAATGCTGATAATAAAAATGTATGGAAGTGCACAAAGGACTATTACCAAATAGTTTGTATGAGCGAGCGATCTTTACTCACGTCAGAGGTGTTGGGGGCAGTCCACATATGAGATTTTAGGGAAAATAATTATTTTTCACGGGATTTCCTTTCATCGCACCACTTTAATATTAATTACAAACAATTAACTGGTCATCACGTAATAACTGGTATTTTTTTGATTTTATAAAATTTTTGGTTGGAAAGGTCAATTGCATATTAATTGCATTTACGCCCTTCAGAAAAACGCAAGCATTAAAATACTAATTTTCAAGCGATAGAGCATAAAATCATCTATAATATGAGTATCTTTTCAAGTTGAGGGACTAGTTATGCTTCGAGAAATTTATTTCATAAAAGAGACTTTTTAAAACAATACGATAAATTGACAGCTCTATTACTTTTTAATAACATGAAACGAAGACCTGAAGTTCGGTTCAGATATTCAGTATAGGCTACATAAAGTTTCACTGTAAAAAAATATTGTAAACTTTTAAAGATGCGAATTCAATTTTCACCGCTTTTTTTCGAATTTCGTATGGAATGTCCCGTAGCCAATTCATATTTTCTTCAACTAATTTGAATATTTGGAAACCTTCATTTTAGAGGTGTATTTTCTTGTAAGTCATTCTTTCAAATACATATCATCTGTCAGTCATTTTAATTCGCCTCTTGTGGCAACTGAAAACAGCTCATACATTGAGTTTCAAACTTCAACACAGAAATTTATATTCAAGTCTCTCTGTATTACTGATTTTCCTGATTTTTTAAAGTTCATTGAAACATATCTCGATATACTCGTAACTACATAATTTAGGCTTTAAATATGTACATTATTATTATTATTATTATTATTATTATTATTATTATTACCATCATCATCATCATCATCATTATTAATTAATTAATTAATTTAGTACTGAACTGCACCTGTACACGAGGATCTTGATATTAAAATTACCAAAATTATAATTTAAATTAACTTTAGTTTTGTGTAGTTATTAAAACGTTTTTGCACATTAAACTTTTATTTTAAGAATTAACTATTTTTATAAATGTAAACAGGAAAAATTCTGAAGTATGTAAATCCCTAGGAATATGTAAAATTACTAAAAATATGTAAAATGAAATTAATTTGCAATGATCCTAGCATAGTGATTTGTGAACATATAACTTTTCCCAGCGTCTAAATAGCAAGGAACAAAATATGTAATTACATAGAATTTCCAGCTCTAGTAGTAAGTCTTAGAACAATTGTATTAATAAACAATACTAAAACCATTATTAAAATATGCATTTATATGGTAAAATTGTCCACCGCTGTGGTCTCGAGGTAGCGTGCTGTCTTGTCACGCAGCGGGCCCGGGTTCGATCCCCGGTCGGGGCAGTTTTTCTGGGTGAGGTTTTTATCGGGGTTTTTCCTCACCTGTAAGACAAATGCCAGGAAAACTTTAAGGCCCAAACGGTCCCCGAAATCATATGGCCATCATCCTTATCATTATCATCCTTACCATTATCATTATCATCATCATCCTTCACCGGTGTGGAAAGCAACGGGAAGCTACCACACCTACACAATTCCCTAGTAAAGCTGCAAGCATAGCATGAAAATGCTATGATTGCAGTGAAGGACCTGCCTTCGGGCAGAATTACTATGGATGGATGGTAAAATTACTTACTAATTAGCCAGCTACTGATGAATCTCTTATATTCACCTTTGTTAACATAAAATGAATTGCAGGAAACTTTATTAACAAATTTATATATATAATTTTAAAGTTAACATTTGAAGGTCACAGGGAAATAACAAGGAATGTCACAAAAAATACGCAAGTAAAGATAACTCAGACGTCTATTGCATTTTTTTTTAACTTTGCGATTGGCAGTGATAATAATGAAAAAACTAAAGAATATACAAACATAATAAATAAGTTTTATCATTCACTGGTTTCTGTGCGACTTTCCTTGCTTTTCACCTGAGGTCTTCATTTGTCTTTGTGATCGAGTTAAAAATACCACAATGAGAGCAGAATCGCATAGAAATTAACATAGAGAATTAATATATATATATGTGGAGATTTGATTAGAACATCTACAAATAACACAGAGGGGAATCCCAAAACAAATAATGGGCTACACACCTACAGGAATACTTCCTAGGAATACTTAGAAAGGATGGAAACATGCCTATAACAGGCTTAGTCTGCGACATGAAATGGAGAAGAAGGCAACGATTATGATGATGATGATGATGATTATTATTATTATTATTATTATTATTATTATTATTATTATTATTATTATTATTATTATTATTATTATTATTATTATTATTATTATTAAAAATGAAAATGTACGAGAAATTAAAATTGATGACGTTAAAATGGTTGCATGCCCATGTGAATGGGATGAAAACGATAAATAATAAATAAACCGTGGTATAAGAAAAGCAGTAACTTACCTCTGAAGGTAATGTTTGAGACTCGAATTCTGGAGTACCCGGGTTCAAACTCTGGTGCCGACAACTTGATTGAGTTTTTTTTCTATCAATTGCTGAAGTAAATGATGGGTTGTATTTTCATTACCGCGACCCATTTAATCATAATACTCAATTTAAAACAATTTAATTAAAAGAATAGTGCAAAATAGAAAAACGCATTCTATAGAATACACCTTGAAGATATTAGATAACATATGAGGTTTTATGTTAAAAAGCCTATGAACAATGCAATAAAATAGTCCTATATAATTTAAAGTTTGGATGAAGCTAAAGTCGATTGCTAATCTGATTTTACGTCACGTTTCTCTTTCTGTAGATTATAGTCACTATAGCCTATTAGTCCATTGTACAGATTAAGTATAATAGCAGGCGTAGATAGATTTGTGATTTTTTTTTGTTATTTTCATTGTAATTATCATCTGTGAACTTTTTTAGCCATCTTATATTTTCTTTTATTTTTAGGTAGACGTTAATTGATTTGTACACACAATGGTTTATTTACAGACTATCACGATGAACTTCAGTTATCTGCGATCAAGAGTGGCACATGTGTGTAAATATAATTAATCAAGGGAATGCCGACTCGTCCTATACATAAATCAGAAATACGAAGCTTGCTTGTAAATGCGCTTCTAATTTTACACACTTACGTATATGAAAAATACCCTTTGTGTAATATTTATGCTACTTTATGCACGTCCCTGAAATTCCCATCAGTGGCGGTTCTTTCGCAGTAATGGAGAATAACTTATGACACAATGTTTCAATATGTATACATATTCTGAAATTATCTTCATGAAATATTTAACATATTTTACCAGTTATTGTTAGGTATTAAACCCCAGCAATAATAAAGTTTTCAATAATACAATCAATTCCTTCCATTTTTTGAAATATGCTAAATGAACCTAGGTTGCTAGGGAAAAAAATTAATAGGCCTAATAATAATTTAACTATTTTACGAGTTATTCTTAGCCATTAAACCCCAACAATAATAAATAGTTAAGTAGTTTTCAATAATACAATCATTTCCTTCCATTTTTAAATATGCTAAATGAATCTAGGCTGCTAGGGGAAAAAGAATAATGATAATTTAACATATTTTACCAGTTATTGTTAGGCATTAAACCCCAACAATAATAAATAGTTTTCAAAAACACAATCATTTCCTTCCATTTTTGAAATAGGCTAAATGAACCTAGGTTGCTAGGGGAAAAACAATAATAATAATTTAACATATTTTACCAGTTATTGTTAGACATTAAACCCCAACAATAATAAATAGTTTTCATTAATACAATCATTTCCTTCCATTTTTTAAATATGCTAAATGAACCTAGGCTGCTAGGATAAAAAAAAAGAATAAGTAAAAAAAATTATGGAGAGACTTTTACTGACTATTTGTCTTTAAACAAATATTTGGGAGACGGTTATTTCACCATACATTATAGAGTTACACTTCTGAGATCAAATGATAGAACTCTCACCCAACACTGAATTAGTACACTTATCTTATTTTGGACATTTTCTGACTTACACTCTTTTTCCATAGCAGCATAAAATTGTTTTATACATTGGTATAAAGGCACTAAATTTTAGTAGTAAAACAACCTGAAATATTTATGCAAATACAGTATGTGTGTCATAGATTACATATAATTATCTTGGGCATAATTTCATACAGGTCTCCTCATTTTGTATTTATTATATATGTAAATAATACGTAACATCTAAGAAAACGCTGTCCTAGGGGTGGAAATCGGTATAAAGGCAGGTCAACTTCGGCTCTTACAGAGACATAAATGTAAACAAAACACTGCAATTGCATGGAGACGACGTGTCTATGAGCATCTTCATCAGTTACAAGTCAGCAGTACGTACAATGTCACGTGGAAAGCCTCTATCAAATGAAGAGAAATCAAGAGTTAGTGCCTTCAAGGAGATGGGCCTTTCCAATAGACAAATACCTACGAAATTGGGGCTTCAAGATGTGTCATTGATAATTTTGTCAAACTGGGTTCATAATATGAAAAAAAAAAAACCGGGAAATATGGACGGACAAGAAAATTGTCTGAGCGCACTAAACGTCTCATTTTACGTAAAGCAAAAGGTAAGAGTATGTTTTCTTTTCAAATCCAGGCTGATTTGAAGTTGCCAGTAACAGCCAGACGAGTAAGACAAATTCTGTAGGAAGACAAGAACCTAAAATAAAAAAAAAAGTCTTAGTTAACTACCTCTGAACGATGCACATAAGAAAGTTAGAATGACTTTTGCTGAAGAACACATGTCCTGGACCTCAGAATGGAATAAATTAATGTTCAGTGATGAGAAGTTTAATCTGGACGGGCCTGATGGCCTTCAGCATTACTGGAACGACCTCCGTACTGAAGAGCAAGTTAGAATGAGTAGAACATCGGTGGTGGAGGCGTTATGATTTGGGCAGCATTCTGCTTTAAAGGAAGATCAAAAATAGCATGGATACGCACCAAGATGAATTCTGAGTCCTACACTGAGGAGCTTTTGGAGTCCTAATTGATACGAATGTATGAGGAATTTGGCGAAGATCTAATTTTTCAGCCAGATAATGCTTCATTCACGTGTCTGCCAAATCAAAGGAGTGGTTCAGGAAGAAAAGAAATACCACTTTTGACGTGTCCAGTCAGAAGTCCTGAATTAAACCCGATTGAGAACTTATGGGGGATCCTGGCAAGGCGTGTGTATCGCAATGGACGGCAGTGTGGGACAGTGACTGAGCAGAAAGAAAAATATTATTCAGGAAGAGTGGGCTGCAATCTCAGTGGAAGAAATAAACACCCTCATGAAGTCAATGCCAAAGAGAATCTTCCAAGTAATTAACAAACAATGGAGGTTCAACTAAATTTTAGAACCTTGTTGTAAACTTTGCGCTCAGCCTTTTTGGTTTAATCTGTGAAATACACAAAGTGCCTTTATACTAATTTCCACCCATATGTGAGAATGGTTTCAGTTTTCATGTACTTTTTTGGACGGAAATGGATAATTAATTTTGACATTATTTGTGTGTGTTTTACACTCAATCACCTCCTAAGTTAATATAGAAAAATGCCAAAGAAAAAGTAAATAAACTTGTGTTAACCCTTTTAACAAGTGGCTTTATACCAATTTCCTCCACTGTAAGAACATTAATTAGCATTGTTTTATTATCTCTACATCGGACTGCATTAGATTTAATCTAGCCCAACTGGAATTCTACATAAGTACTATTGCATCGTAATATTATTGTTAATTATTATTATTATTATTATTATTAGTAGTAGTAGTAGTAGTAGTAGTAGTAGTAGTAGTAGCAGTAGTAGTGGTGGTAACAGGATTAGTAATAGCAGCAGTAATACTCGTCTTAGTACTAGTAGAAGTAATAGGCCTAATTAGAGTGAATACATTTTTTTTCAAACAAACAAAAATTAGTTAACTCGAAAAATTGCCATAATGAGTTAAGTGTACTGTATTCATCCTTTAATCAACTAGGATTAGACACCCCATTATTTACGATTTAAATAATTTTAATACTACAATATTCTGCGCACTGTAAACAGGTTAGCAATCCAGGGCTCTATATTTTTCGAGTTATAAACATGTGGATTGCGATGCGCACGACATGTGGCACAAATGGGAGATGAAAGAGGGGCATGGAAACTTCTTGTAGGAATTCCAGAGGGAAAATGTGATCATCTCTTAATCAATTAGGGTTTGATACCCTATTATTAATTATTTAAATAAGTTTAATACTAAAATAATCTGCGCACAGTGAACAGTTTAGTAATCCAAGACTCTATACTTTCCGAATTATAAAGATGTGGACTGCGATTTGGCACGAATGTGGAATAAAAGAGGGGTATGGAAACTTGTTGTAGGAAAACAGAGAGAAAACGCCCAGTTGGTAGATTAAGGAGGAGGTGGTAGAATCACATTAAATATGATTTGAGGGAAATATATTATACAGGGGATGATTAGAAAACATATCAGGATAGGGATTTATGGAAAGCTTATGTTCGCGCGGCCATGAACCTATAGGTTCGAAAGTTGCAGTGAGTTAGTTGGTTAGGTAATTTATAAGTATGTGTATTTCTTAGTATCTCGTAAGAGTAGTGCAGCCGTCTCGGTATACGTATGGCCAGCAATCACGGCTGCCCCAATTGGGATCCCAGGTTCGAATCCTGGCGGTTTCAGATAAATATTGGGGATGGGACATATCATAATTCTTCGGGTCTTTCTAGGGTGCGCCCGTTTTCCTAATTTCATCCCATGAACAGTCTCCATTGTCTTATACCTCCCCTTCACGTTACTTCATTTCTCATTCTTTCATTTAATTTCTCCCTTCACCTCATCTTTTATTAGGGAAAATAACTTATTACTCGACAACGTTAACTTTCAATGCGAAAAAACTGGGAATTAAAAGAATGTGGTAAGGGTGAGTAGGGGTTGGAAGTAGTAGACCCTTGTCTCAGGTTGCAGTGACAGTCTTTATCATCCGTCTGCCGTGTATAGTCAGTTGTTGGTGGCAATGTAAAGTGGCGAAAGTTAGACCCTATATTCACAGTATATACTCATTTAAGTCTGCCAGACAGTAGTTGGAAGTCAGTGCTGATTAATTTCTCTGTACGTCACATTATCCAGAAACCCGTAGGCATACAAAATCCGATGATCTTTCATTAACTTGATTTCCTATTTCAAATAGGTCTACTACTATATTTTGTCACTGATTATACCACTTGTCCAGTCATTCGCTTGTACCAATGGTGAAAGGAGACACTTTTCCCCTCTTCAACACTAGCGCCATTAATTCCCCTCGCCGGCTAAAACGTTAATGCGGTCGAGTTATAGTTGGCAACCTATAGATGTTAAAAATATGTGATTGCGGAGGTTTAATGGGATCTTACCACGGTGCTGGCTCATGATTGCGAGCCTAAGCAATAAAAAAGAGCAGAAGGAGTCAATGGGAGGTTGTAGTCCCTCCTCGTGGCAATGGGCCCAATCCAAATATGGCAGTATGGGTCTTGAGAGAAGAATCTGGTGTGCGGTCCAGAAGACGACCTACAACTCACATAAGATCTTAAGAGTATATAATACACTGGGAAAACAACTTTCATGGCAGTCTGCCCACTCATTCAGAATAAAGTACTAAAAGAGCCGTGCATGTTTTGGGTTTACAAAAGCGATACCTTGAAAAGTAGCATTTGTACACTTAAAACCATTTCCCTGTGGCCATAGGTATATTCCTCACGACACTGTTTGGTATAAGAAACACAATATGCGGAGGTAACTGTACACAAAAAGGCAATACATGAAGCCATTATATTAGGGCAACATGTACAAAAATAAAATGACAAAATACTATCATTAGTGGCGACGATGATGAAAAAGGTGGAATTTATTAAATAACTTCACACTCTTTTTTACACAAAAAATTCCAATTTTCTCATTTAGTTCACAGTAATGTTCTTCACAATCACACATGAGTTTTCTAATAACGCAGTACACTTATAGTTAATTTTTCAAACTACCAGAAGCACGAACTTCCAACATTTTCTTCCTCTTAGCTATTCAATTCACAACGGATTTGTTACTTGCCACACCACGACTAACTCATGTCGCCAATCAGAAATCACTGGTCTCCTTCCCTACCACAACTGACTACAAACAACTTTGCGGATCAATTATAGACAGAATTAAAGGTTCTGTAAATAACGGTGCTCGGGATTCTTCACGAATAGATCCTTCTCGAATCCGAATCATCGAGAAGCAATGGCCAGACCTATCTAAAAACTCTCAGCGGACAATCCCGACTCGTGAGACTCGACCCATAAATGCAACTTTACCTTCCAAAGATGTTTACTACACTAGAAATATATTCCTCAAGATTCTAGAAGTCTTAAAATAGGGAAAGAATCATTGTTCAGTAATATTTTTTTCAATTGATTTCAAGGGAGTCATCCGAGTAATATAATTATTTCTCAATATTTCCGCCAACATATCTCTAAGTCCCTCCTCAAGACATTAGTCTACAGCCAACATTTAATAAATTAGCCTGATTTTGTTCGATTGATTTTTACGTGAAATCATAATTGAAAATCAACTTCAAGAAAGGTACAGATTTATCTACCTTTATATTATTTATTATTGACTAATGTCATGTCCTTCATTTATAATCTTTCGTTCACAGAAGGTTCAATATTCTGAGGTTTAATTAATAGCCAAATAATATTTCCGTAAGGGAGGTCCAAATACCTATCTTGCCATATGTCTTAAAGGTTGGAAAATATAAAGAGAAAACATCAATCGGGAAAATATCAGACTGAAAATCCAATCCGAGAGGTTGTATGAGAAGCAAGTACATTATTATTTTAAATACAACAAAAAAATCAAATATAAAAGTAAATTTGTAATACTAGTTACGTATAACCACTCATAGCACGTTAAAAGACGCAATAATTCTGTGGCACAACATTCAGGGTTAAAATGTTTACAACTGAAAATCACCCTAAGTCTAAAGTTTAACGCTTAAATTGGCAAAACTAAACTAGACTAGAATAGACTATGTGTTGGAAGCTGAATCACAAATTTCTCTGTTAGTTATTTGAATATGGCGGACCGCAGTGAAAAAGAAATCTCGTATAACTGTTATTATTAGGTGTATTGTATAATTAGACACACAATTAAGTGGTTTCGTTTTGTTGGTTTTCTTTTGATTTATTTAAAATATTAAATTAATTGAATAAACCGATGTATCCTAAAGGGTTAAAGAGTCGTTTGCAGTATATATTTTTTAACACGATAAAGCACATCAAACTAGAATTCAAGTTACCAGCCGTCGCTGAAGAATTTCTAAATCATCAATAAATAAAATACTAAATAAATATCTTGTAACATAAACCAAACACATACCAGCACAATAATTAAATACGATCACGAACAAATGCAATTTCTTTACTTATTTTTATTTTTTATTTGCCATTGGTATTAGAAACAACTTTCAGTCGCCTGGCGCCAATATGAATAAAATATTGTATCAAATTATGGTATTAGTTCTGCTTCTTTAACTGGCCACTAACAGTTTATAAACATTGTATTTTTTTTCTCTTTCTGATTACAAGAATTATAAAATAGGCTATTGACATTCTTACTAAACAGCATTGTAAGCAGATATTTCATTGTTAGACTGACATTATACTTGCTTTAGTGATTAAAATTATATTTTTATTATGGTCATGAGTTTTAAAATGATTACGGGTAAGCGTACAGCTAGTTTGTGAAGATAAAAATAAACATGGCTTTATTAAACATAGATTTATCAACGTTTTGATCCATTGGGATATACAGGAGGAGCGCAAGCAATGATTTGAGAAAGGAAACCCAAGCTCCACATTAAAACTACTAGAGATAGCATTATGTTTTTGTTTATCATAAACTGAGTGACTGATGAAGTATAAACAGTGTTTAACTACAAATAAAGCAAAATGCATTAATCTATCCGTATACTTTGCATCAAAGTAATGAGACGAAGTAGGGATTAGGTAAACGTCGAATTCTTATGTCATTCAAAAAAAAGTTTAATAAATAATAGTTTTAAAAAAACTAGAACAACACGCTTTGTTAGAAAATCGAACTAAAAAATGAAAAATAATTTTAATTTCTAACACGCTTGGGATAAAATTAAAGTGGTCACCAAAAAAATAATGTCCACCACATCTAGAATGAAACTAGAGTTATCTAAAAAAAAAAAGTAATTTTACAATCAAAAGCGTGGGGTGCTCTATTCAATTAATATATCTGATAATAGATATTGGTAAAAGTAAAGTAAGAAGAAAACGTAAAAACCATAAAAAGCACCCCACGCTTTTGATGGTATTTTTTTTATAACTCTAGTTTTATTCTATATATGTGTTGGAGATGATTTTTTGACCACTTAAATTTTATCCCAAGCGTGTTAGAAATTAAAATTATTTTTCATTGTTTTAGTTCGGTTTTCTAATAAAGCGTGTTGTTTTAGTTTTTTTAAAACTATTATTTATCTTTTATTTTTTAGTTTGGTTTCCTATAAAGCGTGTTGTTTTAACTACTTATTATTTTTTAATTTTTAGTTTAATTAATTGTCATAAACCGAAATCCCATGAAAATTTAACAGCTTACTATTCTTCTACAAAATCCTCCGGGCCGGATTTCAACCAGCGACCTATGGGTGACTGAAATTATATACCACTACAATCCACCACTCTACCAACTGAGCTCTTACAACGATTGACTAAAAAGTCGGTAAGTCCACAACCTATTATATTGGTTTTTATTTTTTTGATTTTCTGATGATTCTGGCCAGGATGTTAGAAAAAATTAAGATATTATTGTATTGTCGTGGGTTCTTTACAAGTATACAAAGTTTCAAGTCGATACAATGTTTTCAAGTGGGTGAAAATCGTGTTCAAAGATTCCGTTACGTAGATACAGGTCCGTTACATAGACAGATATAGGTCAAGCTAATATAAAGCGTGTAAAAAACTATGAAGCACATAACTGAGAATAAAGGATAAATAAATAATAGTTTTAAAAACTAAAACAACACACTTTATTAGAAAACCGAACTAAAAAAATGAAAAATAATTTTAATTTCCAACATGCTAGGGATAAATAATTTTACCATCAAAAGCGTGGGTTACTCTTTATCAATTAATATATTTGATAATAAACAGATATTGGTAAAAGTAAAGTCTCTGAGAAGAAAATGTAAAAATCATAAATAGCGCCCCACGCTTTTGATGGTAAAATTATTTATCCCAAGCATGTTGGAAATTAAAATTATTTTTCATTTTTTTACTTCGGTTTTCTAATAAAGCGTGTTGTTTTAGTTTTTTAAAACTATTATTTATTTTTATTTATTAGTTTTAATATTTTACAGAATAAGATAAAAATGTAAATATCTTTAAATTCGATACTATTGTAGTATGAGTTAAAAGTAATACTCTTCTAAAAAACCTCCCAGCCGGATTTGAACCAGCGACCTATGGATTACTGAAATTATATACCACTAGAGTTCACCGCTCTACCAACTGTGCTCTTACAACGATTGACTAAAAAGTCGACAAGTCCGCAACCTATTATACCAGTTTTCATTTTTTTTTTTTTGATTTTCTGATGATTCTGGCCAGGATTCTAGAAACAAAATATGAAATTATTGTATTGTCACGGGTCCTTTACAAGTACACAAAGTTTCAAGTCGATCCAATGTTTCTAAGTGGGTGAAAATCGTGTTCAAAGATTCCGTTACATAGATACAAAGACACTTTTTTTTTATTTTCTGATGATTCTGGCCAGGATTTTAGAAAATAAATATGAAATTATTGTATTGTCACGGGTCCTTTACACGTATACAAAGTTTCAAGTCGATCCAATGTTTCTAAGTGGGTGAAAATCGTGTTCAAAAATTCCGTTACATAGATACAAAGACACTTTTTTGATTTTCTGATGATTCTGGCCATGATTTTAGAAACAAAATATGAAATTATTATATTGTCACGGGTCTTTTACAAGTATACAAAGTTTCAAGTCGATCCAATGATTTTAAGTGGGTGAAAATCGCGTTAAAAGATTCAGTTACATAGATACAGGTCAAGCTAATATAAAGCGTGTAAAAAATAGATCCTGTCTAAGCAAAGGCATTTGTTATGAACTGTAAGTAATACCAGCATCAAAACGTACAACGCCCTCCTCGCGATCCGTCTCATCCCTTGCACCGTACATTATGCGCATTTGCTATGAATATTAGAATACTAGAATTAAAGCATGCAACCTTCTCGCAACCCGTCTCAACGTTTGGACGCACAATCTATTAGGCGTATTTATTATTAACTGTAACACCCTCCTCGCGACCCGTCTCATCGCTTGGACGCACAGTATATTATGCGTATTTATTATGAAATGTAAAGCCCTCATAATCATAAAATTAAAACATATTAAAAGAGTAACTGGTTTTGCACAAGGTTCTTGTTATCAACTGCAATTTTTAAGCTGCCAGACAAGTTATAATTATATAGCCAATATGTTAAATAAATGCATAAATTAAATGTAAACTATGTCATTTAATGATTTAGCAGAAAAATATGTAATGGCTAGAAATACAATATTACCCACTTACCTACTATAGGCCTACTTAGTAGGTAAGTGGGAATATTTAATTTATCGACAGTATTTAAATAGCGGTATATATACCAGATGATTAACATCGTGATTCGAAGTTGGACCGCCCCAGAGATGAGTTCTACGTTTTGGCATTCTTGCGTTCTCGGATGATCCTAAGAGCTATGCCGGCCCTAGTGCAACTGATATGGCCGCCCAAGCCGGACAGGTCAATGTAAAGACCTAGACAAAAAGAGATACCCTGATCCTTCAGGTTGGAGGTTAGGCATGAAGTTGACAACCTCATATCGAAAAAAGAAAGAAAATATATAGACGTTGAGAAGTCTCAAATAGCACTCAAAGATGAAAAACGATCTCGCAAGCAAACGGATGTGATTTTTTTTTCAAGAGAGATCTGGGGTGAGGCCATGAAGGAGACAAGCAGCCAGAGAGAAGAATCGAGGTATCTTCTGAGGGAGGCTAAGCCCCTGAAGGGACTGTAGCGCCATAGGAAGAAGAAGTTAAACTCGCGACAAAATTTGCTAACAGATACTATTTTGTACCTGTATCTCTACATTAATTCGGCCGCGGTGGACTAATGGTTATGCTCCTTGCCTCTGGTGCGGGTTCAAACCCGGCCGGGGTCGATGGATTTTTTAGGATGGAAAAATCCAAGGAGCAAGTCCTCCGGGAGGGACTTAAAGCCGTGGGTCCCGAGTCTGAAGATTTTCAGGCTCGTAAAAGATCCTCAAGCCTGAATGAAAAGGCCTCCGAGCAAAATACCGAATTTTCCCGTCCTAGTGCTACCTTGGTTTCCTAGATGTCAGTATGAGGCGGAACGCTGACCATGGATCACTCAAATGACATCTATACGAAAACAAGTGTAACTAAATTCGTGTGGTTCAAATTCTTCCCTGTAGGGGGAGAGCGCCTAAATCTCTGTTAAGGGAAAAACATGGGCTTACAATACAAAATCTATACATCAGACCGATGAACGGATATTCAGTATCTTTACCTTCTTCTGAACTTGGCAAAGTCATTATATGGATCTAGTCAAATGGTTAAGTAATGGGGGGAAAAAAGTTGAACATTTATTTGCCAGAGTTAGGTAACGTGATGGTCTAAGTATGTGACGTCAGTGGATTCAAAACTCCCCATCCGCTGTCAATAGAATCAAATCACGTGTTGTGCCCTTACAGGTAGAACAGCCGTCTCGGTGGACGCGTGGCTGCCCTGGCTGTGGTCTCAGGTTCGAATCCTGACAATTTAGAAAGTTTATTGCTTGTGGCACACTGGGATTTTTCTCAGGGTTCTCCCGTTCCCCGAATTTCATCACACCAACACTCAGCACTCCTCTTGCCTCCATCATTATGTAATTTGATCTCCATTCATTCATTTCATATAATTTTACCTCATCTCTTGTTAGGTAAAAAATATAGTGTAGTTTTGCAAACCACAGGTGTTTAAAATATGTGGTTGTGGTGATAATACGTTCACAAGTCATTTTGAATCACCGTTGTGATTGTTATATAAAGGTTAGGTACATAAAATTGTACCTGAGATATCAGTTGCCCTCATCTAAAACTTCAATTAAAAACTTCATATAAGGCCTTTCGGAAACCTGTTCGATCTTAAGCTGCTGGTAAAAGAAGAGATGATACAGTTTCACCTGTATGTAATTTCGTAGTTAGTTCATTCCGATCCCTGTCCCTGATAATTTATACAATTGTCAACTCTAGAAGTAGCAGTAGTAGTAACAGCATCTTCAATAAAAAGTAACAAGTTCTACCTTATGTTCTGTAAAAAAATATACTTACTACCACATATTTTTGAAAATAATATCCAAATTTTCCTAAAGTTTAAGTTACATGAGAAACTATACACGGAGCACGTCTACAGGTTATGATTTTAAGCGTTGCAATTGAGCCATCTTCCATTTTTTTTTTTTCAGTTTATCGAAGTTATTATTAGGCTTTTACATAGTAATACAGTTCCACACTACATCATTTTTTATTTTATAATAAATTCAAATCTACTAAGTTGTTGTATGTTGTATCACTTCGTCCCACAGAAAAAAAAAAATCCTGACACTTTTAAAATTAAATAAATTATTCATAATCTATCTTTTCGCATATTATACATAATAATGATTGATAATCTACATGCGCTCAGATTTAACCCTTAAATTGGCAATGTATCCTACAAGATAAATTGGTTTAGTTTAATATTTAAAAAATCAATGGAAAGACGAATGAGTAAAAATTATTTAAATTTGTGTCAAATTGTACAACAATATGCAATAGGAATACCTTACGTTTATCCATGATTTGTTTTCACTACAGTCCAACATAATTAAATAAACTGGAATAAGAAATTAACTTTTTCCAATTTAAGGGTTAAGTGGATGTATTTAAAAAACTAGATAGCTAAAGCGGCAGAATGTCAAGGTTCGATCCCAGCAATGGAGAAGTGGAGATTTTTCACTAATTCGTACCCAGATTAACCCTGGACCTTAGTGATATTTTAATGAGTACCACGAAATTTCCAGAAAAAAAATCGACTGGTGCATATAACAAACTATCCTATTTCCTTCTGGTGAGTTTAGTTAAGAATTGTGAATTCTTGCGTCCACTCCACAATGGGTCTTAATGACTTATCATTAAAGTACATTTGTTTTTACTTTCGAAGAATATTAAAATTCCCCTACGTTTATTGAAGTCAGATATCAGATTTGAAGTCAATACAGTAGGTTACAAGGGGACATTTTATATAGACTCAATGATCCCGAAAGGCATTTTGCACACAGTACAAGACTGAAGGGACGTAAAAGTAACTCATAATCGAAAAATATATATCTGAATCTATGGTATTTATCTGACATTACAATTTTTGTGTTAATAGAGAATATATTTAGCCTTAAATAAACACACGTGTGTGTGTGTGTGTGTGTATATAGCCTATAGAGACCGAGTTTCCGCTGCATCTTTGTGATAATAAGAGAATATATATATATATATATATATATATATATAAGAAAAATGAATGTTTGTACTAGACTTGCTCGGTAGCGCACTCTCATCCAGAGGTCCGCGTTCAAGTTCCGTCCGAGCATTTATTTTTCTTATCATGTCATATCCATCCATCCATAGTAATTCTGCCCGAGGGCAGGTCTTTCACTGTAATCATAGCATTTTCATGCTATGCTTGCAGCTTTACTAGGGAATTATAGGTGTGTTAGCTTCCGGTTGCTTTCCACACTGGTGAAGGATGATGGTGATGGCCGAATGATTTTCGGGGACCGTTGGGCCCTAAGCTTCCTGACATTTGTCTTACAGGTGAGGAAAAACCCCGATAAAAACCTCACCCATAAAAACTGCCCCGACCGGGAATCAAACTCGGGCCCGCTGCGTGACAAGGCAGCACGCTACCTCGAGACTACAGCGGTGAACGTCATATATATATATATATATATATATATATATATATATATATATGAGTGTGTGTGTGCGTGCGTGTGTGTGTGTGTGTGAGTGAGTAATTTAGATATCTGAAACTATTACTTCTGAACGAATTTATAAATAATTCCTGAAAACATTCGAGATAGGATTATGAAATTTTAATGATATTTAATTCAGTATATAATTAAGATAAATATTACAAAGGAAACTAAAATGAAAATTTATAAGAGCACAATACAGAATATTTTGTCATATGGAAGTGAAACTTGGTCTTTGATGGAATTACAAAAGAATAAAATTAGAACAGTTGAATATGATTATTTTAGAAGAAGCCTCCAAAAAACAAGACAGGATAAAATAAGAAATGAATTCCTTTGGAGAGAAATGAATGTCACCACATCTATTGTTAAGAGGATTGACAATCAACTTAATGGTATGGCCATGTACAAAGAATGGAAAATGAAATATGGCCAAAAAGATATATACCAGTGGTCACCCCCTGGAAGAAATAAACGTGGCAGACCGAGATGGAAATGGAAAACCTACGTCAGAACTATAATGAATGATAGGAATTTGGAAGAGGAGGATTGGAATGATAGAGATAAATGGAAACTGAAGACGGCAAACCTATAAGTGGAGGAAAGCCGAAGAAGAGAGAATATAATTACGATTCAATAAAAACTCCTTCAAATATAATATTTTCACCAATAGTTTATATAAAAAAACTGTTTACAGTTAAAATTAAATCATATTCTGCATTCAAAACATTACAGATACAACAATAAAACTGCTAGGGCAGATCTACGTATATAGCCCTATGTAATGATTACTTGTAGTTAAAATTTCATTTTCTTAATAATATCTCGTAAGATTACTTCAACACAGGCATGCCATGACCAAACTTCAATTAATTAGATCCAATCCACAGCTAATAAAACTAAACACAGATAGATTTAAGAAAACAAAATCCATTCTAATTCATTAACTCAGTTTAACCTCTCATCTTATAGATACTTCTTTACATACCATACGTCATCCGGGCCTTACAGTGGCACGACCTGGAGAGTGGCTTTGAACTATGGATCATACATGCTTTTTTGGCCATAGTGTGGGCATCCCTGGATGAATGTTCAGCTCAATGCAAGACAAGACAGCACTCATCCATTCATACTAAATAAAGCGAATATGATATGGATGACTGTGATGATGTTCAAGGACAATTTGAACCTTAACGTTTTCCGACATTTGTCTTACTGGAGTAGAAAACCCCTGAAAAAATCGCATCCAGGAAACTTGAACCCGGGCCCGCTGCATACGAGGCACCGTAGTTTACTTCTAAATACAGTACAGTACAAAATATATCTTTGGATACTTTAGCTTGATATTATTTTACAAGAAACATTTTTATTGACTAATATTTTGAATGCAGTTAAATACAACAAAAGTTTTAAATTATAGCCTATTTTCTAAAAATTCTAATTCATCATTCCACATAAATACGACAGTTATTTATTAAGAAACTGAATTAAAGGTTACAGCTTATATATTAACAGAATAAAATAATACAGCATTTTGTCTGGATAAACCCTAATATCCGAAACAACATTATAAAAAAAAGCCTACACGCAGATCAATTGTATTACTTACTCACTGGCACTATCGAACCCGTAGGTTCATGACCGCGCGGACATAAACTCTCCATACATCCCTATCCTGAGCTAATGTTTTCGAATCGTTTCCTGTATACTCTACTTCCCTCAAATCATAGTTAATGTTATTCTCTCACCTCATTCTTTGTTTACCAACTGGGCGTTTTCCCTCTGGTTTTCCTACAAGAAGCTTCCATGCACGTCTTTCATTTCCCATATGTGCTACATGTCCTGCCAATCGCAGTCTACGAGACTTAACTGTTCTTATTATATCTGGCATCCTATAAAGACCATGTAGTTCATTGTTATGTAGTATTCTCCATTCATCTGTCTGTTCATCTCTCTTTGGTCCAAAATTTTTCCTAAGTACTTTACTCTCAAATACTGGTAATCTCATTTCCTTCCTTAAAGTAAGAATCTATGTTTCGCATTCATATAATGTGATCAATTGTATTACGTAGGCCTATTACAATTTACAGTAAAAACAAAAGTTTCATGTTACGAATTAATTCTAAAAAACACAGCAATGTAAAAAACTACCACCTTTCGTTGAATAAATAAAAACAAGTTATATACCTGATCCTATTCTGAAATTCTAGTGTTTAAAGAATCTTCCGTTTCTATCCAGTTATGAAAAGTATAATTTATGTGTCAACAGTTATTAAGGCAACCTCTTGAATTTTAATATTCTACCTAAGCAGGAAAACAACTGATTATAAGATAAATACACATTTTTAAGTTTCAATTTACGTTGACAGAGGTATCTTAACTGAATTATAAGTTACGTTGTAAGATATTATTTACATCATAAGCGCATTCAACCCTTCTTTATGTTTAAAAAATGTTAATTTGTTTTTTAAAGACTGAAATGTAACTCTTTTGAAAACTCATTTTAGAAAATGGCACTTAATAATTTCATGAAAATTATAGTGATTAGCATAAGTTAGAGTATATTATATTTCGTTTCTTATATCCTCTGAAATTAAGTAAAATAAAAAAGAGAGAGAGAGTTCAGAAACACAACAAAAATTAAGACACGAGACAGATAAAAAAGAAAGCGGGCGAAAAAGAACATAAATTAGCATTCTTATGAAATCTGCCTTTTAGGTAAAATTATGTTTTCAAAGTTGGCAGAATTACATATGCAATAAACAATTCTGGTAGTATTATTTACAACCGCTCGGTAAACTAATATGCAGCATATTTTTCAAAGAGGAGTTAACATCTTTCGTAAGATTCTTCAGTTTTATAAAATACCAGATAATTTCCTTTCTATTAATTCTTAGCTTATTATTTGTTTGTTTTTTTCCAATTCCCCAGGTTGTCATTTCGACATTACTGGTGTTCTCTCCTGGCATTGGCTTAATGGTAACCCACTTCTGAAGTTGGGGCGCCTAAACGGCGAAGTTACGTTACCCCGATGATATGATGGATGATAAATGATAATGAATCGCCAGGAGAGTTCTTAACCTAAATTCCCTTTAAGGACAATTATACATACGATTTAGCCATCTTTATTACGTAAATTCAGAACGTTGCCTCTCAAAGATACATTCACAATCGGTGTCAGATCATAAACCAATTTAAGATTTTACAGTGCACCAGTTATTTGTAAGACAGATGTCACATGCCAAATTTTTGTTAAACGAACCTGTATTTCGTAAAATGAGTGTGCAGTGAGGCCGAAAGAAACTTTCAGATACAGGTAGAAGCTATACTTCAGCCTGTGGCAGGAATCATCACATATTGTTTCTCTTAGAATAACTTGATTAATACACGTTTTAATTTATTTAACCATTCTAGCTACACCTTCCGGTACACATACTTTGTTACGACTTATCTCACCTTATAGCGAGAGTGACGGGCGATGTATACACATCTTAGAGCCAAAATCAAATTAATAATCTATATAATATTACTATTAAATCCACCTTCATATAAATATTTAATTTGATATTCCGTCTAATTAATATTATATTGTAATCCATCACCACTTAAATATAAATTGCACCTAAACCTGAAATATTATCTATAAAATTTCTAGAAAATAACCATGCAAAAGATTATCATATACGGTGGTATACAAACCAAATTCGCCTAACTAGAATTGAATGAAGTGGAAACTAATTTATTTTTTCTCCATATTTCCACTTTATATACATTTCTTTTCATGAATTGTGTATAAATATCCTTCCGTTTCCGCGTTGGACAGATTCCGTTTTATACAAAAAATACAGTGAAATTACTATTATTTTTGCCGGGACCAATAAATTTGTTCACATTGGACAGATTTCCGCATTATTCACGTTCCGGATTAAACAAGTTTTACCGTATATTCATTTGGGAGACTGTTCCATTTTCTTGCGAGCTCCCCAATAGCGGTCCCTTTCTGTGGTCGTTTTCAGGGCTGTTTAGAGGCGAAAGTGCTCTCTGTCCATGACTCCTTAAATGCTGCACAGAGTGCAATATAGATCATAGAAGAAATCTATAAGGTGAAGGTGAGCAGACATGCAGTCGTGGAAACTTTTCTCGGCCTGTCGGGTGTTTTGTGAACTTGAGGATGCATAATTTTAGAGAGAGACAAAAATGAATGCAGCTAAAAGTGATTCACTCTTAATACATAGCATATTTAATAATTTAAACGAATGACAAATTTCAATTAATTTTCTGAAATAATAGCGTGTAAACATTCAATTTCTGATACCACCTTATTTAAAAGTGTCGAACCGCAGAGAAAACAAATTGTGTATAACCATACGTCATTATCTATGTGTTTATTGTTGTATAACTAGACACCAATTTAAATCATATCTACCGGCTCATTTTTCCATTACTTTAAATAAAGATATTGTATAATTTATACTAGTGCATCTTATAGGTTAATTAAATTGCATGGTATACATTGTGGCCAACTAATCAAAGTGGTTGCTTGAGTCAACTTTTAATTTCGGGTTTCAGTTAAACCCCCAATTTTAATTATTGGATTTCGCTGATTTTTGGAGAATTATCTCCCTCGGTTTATTTTAATAGCATATATTGAGTTTCGTCGTGAAACATCGAAAATTGCGACCGCTCGAATGTTCTTTTTATTTATTTTTTTTTTGTTTTCATTAAGGTGAGCTCCTGTACCTAATAGTCCGAATTTGTTAACAAAACCGACCCTACTTTTTTTAATTAACTGCTTATATGCCAAGTTTGGTTTTATGAAACAGAAACTGCTGTCGCTGGAGTGTTAACGGAAGGACACACACACACACACACATATATATATATATAATTTTGGCCATAGTCATTTTCGGAATCTATTAGATGGATTCAGTGAAAATCTGTTTTTTTTTAATATTTTCATGAGAACCTCAATAGCTTCATTCCTTCCGAATTCGGGAAAAACAGATATTACTTATATGAAGCACCCAATAATATTTTTTATAAAACAATAGAAAACGACCGAGTAGAAATTACTTAAATTTGTATACAATAAAAACAGTTTTGCATAATTTAGTTTCCAATGCGGTCATATGGTCCTAGATTTAATAACTAGGACGAGAAATCAATTCTTCGCCAATATAATGGTTAATCAATTGAAATATTTATTTAATTACCTCTACTCATTAACAAGAATGTTGATTCATTGCTATTAATTGCCTTGTCAGAGGAGTATATTTCTTTTAATTAAACCTGAACGGTAAATTTGCTCTAGCCGACATTTTTCAGGGTACAGTTCTATAGCCCGCATAGGAACTGTATTTAGTTTTGTAATGGAGAGTAGCCTACATGCATTTCAAGTTGATTTGATACCTGATAAATTAATGGACATTCCTGAAGTTAAAAAATCGTGTCTCCCTAACGCGTAAAACACCAAAATATTATAAAATCAAAATGGTTTGAAAATAATTTTACGCACAGAAGGACAAATTCACTGCACATATATTATATGCACAAAGTCTCTCGATGTGTGTGTGTGCTTAATAATAACACGTGTCAACGCGTTAGCACGTTCATCGGAATAAAGTCGGAAACAACATCAAAGTAACTTATACCTCGATTAGAGAAGAAACACTGGGTACAAAGTGATTTTTCGCGAGTGAATGATTCTGTTTTTGCTTATTAATTTGACCTATAGTAGACGTAAATAGACAGCATGAGTAATCAGTAACTATAAATTACCACAAATATTATTATAGTTTTGTTTCTACATCCATCCAATAGTAATTCTGCCCGAAGGCAGGTCTTTCATTGCAATCTTTACATTTTCATGCTATGCTTTGCATCTTTATTAGGGAATTATTGGTGTGGCAGCTTCCCATTGCTTTCCACACCGGTGAAGGATGATAATGACGATGATGATGGTCGGATAATTTTAACCTGCGAATAATGAAACCGCGAATAAAGGAACCACGAATCAGGAGATTTTACTGTATACTGTAATTCTTCTGGAAAACCAAAACTCTTGAAACGATACAGGTTATGCTAGCTTCATTGTCATAAGTAATGCCATGAGTGATTTCCAATTTATCTAGAGAATTTGGAAATCAAGAGTGTCATTTGTTAGGACTATTTAACGAATAAAATTAAGCTGTTTACTCACAAATCGTTATTTAACTATAGTTATTTTAAAATATTTATATATTTAATGTAAACGGCGATGTTTGAAAACAAATGAGAAACGATAGGTACGCTTCATCTGCTTCTTTTGTTTATCACTGGAACCAGATTATATTATTTATTGCCAAAGGAACGCAATATTGTAAGAATGCTCTCTAGTGGAGAAAAAATGAAACACATCAAACTGTATTAATTCATTTCTGATGTCGTATGATGTAAATATGACAATTATAATTTTCTGGATTGTTACCTGGTAAAAAATACATATAAGAAAGTGCAAACAGTGGTTCTTTTTTTGGTGGTATAATCAATTGCTACAAATGTTTTTATATTAACTCCCGCATGCGGCATGTGTTGACATTCATGCACTATATATACAATCTGGTAGCCGTATTTCTCACAGGCTCAGTCAGTGCATTATTTAATGGCCAGACCTGTTCAGAATATTAAAAAGGAGGAGCTTTCTTTAATATGGTAATTATAACACTGATAAATATTTCGTGAAACACGACTCTGATTGGTTGTAAAACAGAAATCATTGAAACGTGATTGGTCATTGACTCCCATTTGGGGCATGAGTTAAATAGTCTATCTAAATAATAGCCTTCCTTAATTGCCTACTAGATGTCTCATTGGGTCGGCATGCTGATCTCATGGCATCTGTACGGAAATAAGCGTAACTAAATTAGCTTGGTCTACAAACTCCTAACAAAGAAGAGGCTATGGCTAGACTCAAAGCCAATAAGTAACATAGGGTCAAATACAAAACAGGTACTAATTCAGATCTTAATAACATAGATATTTGAATTGAGTCAATTCTATATAAATATGTATTTTTCAAGTTTCTGGTGGATACAAAATGATTCCTTTTTATTTCGCAATTCGTCTTGCCCATTATATTTTCCCAAGACCAATTTTCAGATTAATCATTCAGTCATAAAGGGTCATAATAACACATTTTATATATGTTAATGCGTATGCAATTACTGAATTCAATAGAAAAATATCATGCAGAAAGGACTACAACGTCCAACGACAATACTTTATGATGATATGTGTTGCAATTTTAAACAGTATACCTAAACTGTACAAAACATTGTCGGGATAGTTTCAGAAATACGAAAGGCACTGCCACGGAGTAGACCCCTCTTCCGCTTACATATTTCGAAGTTTATGTTGACTTATATCCTCATAAAAAGGTAATTTATAGATTGAAAATTAAAAAAATAAACATAAATAACAGTAAAAAATTATAACATTAAAAAACGTATATAACAGTAAAAACTGTAGGCCTATATGTATTTTATTATTCTTAATCTGTTGCCAAATTAACTCTAATGCATTTTATATTCAAGTCCAACCATTATCATGTACCCTGACAGCCGAATCTACTTATATAATAATTAATATTAAAGTGAATCACGAAAACATCTCAACTACCAACTGTCAAAACACCAAATTCCCTTACAGCATCTTATCGTGATTAATAATGCATTAAAATTACCTTCTAACAACATCAATCACACCACAAAGACTACACATCAAATTAATTATACTGATAAGACAAAAATGAAATTATTCAACGTCAATAACATACGTAATCTAGACAAGTATAATTAATATTTCTCATAATTATCATGCTCATTAGCTACCTGATGCATCAGTAGTGTATCTGCAATTAACAACAATAAACAATCTACCATTCATTTCTTTCAATAATTAAGCGTATTTCCTCAAGAGAAGAACGATGATAACAATTAAGTCATTATGTACTGTATATACGTATACCTAAGTTATATTAGCTGATAGCAGTCTCCTGAATTATATACACATTGAATTGAAAATTTCTGCATGGTACTTTTCTTCCAACGATTCAATTTGCTAACCTCTGCGCCGTTTCATAGGCAATGAAAAATGATATTTTACGAGTAGCGTGTGCATATATTGTATACATAACATAATCCCACATTCGTCATCGATTATTTCATAGTTTTAAAATAGTTACAAGAAATATATTGAGAGGGATGAAAATAAAGATGAGAACTGGTGGGAATTTTTCATATTATACAATTAATGCAAATATTATTAAAAATCTGAGATAATATAATAAACTAAACTAGCGTTTTAAAGGTCAATGATCGCAAAAATGTTTTCATGTATTTTATTTCGTTTCGATTTCATACCTCGCGAACCAACCGAATGACGTCATACTTTTTGTAGCTTCCAGGCGTAATGTGTTATAGTCTATAATTTCTCAGGTACAGTATTAAGTAGGATTGTCCAATATTGGGGATTAACTTACTTACTTACTCACTGGCACTATCGAACCTGTAGGTTCACGGCCGCGCGGACATAAGCCCTCCATACATCCCTATCCTGAGCTAATGCTTTCCAATCATTCCCTGTTCAATCTACTTCCCTCAAATCATAGTTAATGTTATTCTCCCACCTCATTCTTGGTCTACCAACAGGGCGCCTTCCCTCTGGCTTTCCTACAAGAAGCTTCCACGCAAGTCTTTCATTCCCCATACGTGCAACATGTCTACGAGACTTAACTGTTCTTATTATATTTGCCTTCGTATAAAGACCATACACTGTAGCTGACTGTTTTATAGTCTTCTCCATTCACTGGTCATCTCTCTTTGGTCCAACAATTTTCCCAAGAAATTTATTCTCAAATACTCGTAATCTCCTTTCTTCCCTTAAAGTAAGAGTCCATGTTTCGCATCCATATAATATAACTGGTAGAACAATATTTTTATAATTTTCAGTTTAACGTTTTTTGATAGGAGTTGGGACGTCAAGAGTCTCTGTAATGCATAATAGCACGTATTTCCAGAATTGAGCCTATGTTTAATTTCTTTGTGCATCTCATTCCTATTTGTGATTATTGTTCCTAGGAATTTGAATTCACCCACTTCCTCAAAATTTTCCTCATTTGTCATTATCTGTCCATTTCCATTATATAATGAATTTCTATGTGTGACCATATATTTAGTTTCATTGATATTTACTTCCAGTCCTAATTTCTTAGTGTTACTCAACAGTGTGTGCGTGTTATCCTTTAGTATCTCCTTGCTATCGGCCAATAATTACTACATCATCAGCATAAACTAACAGCTTATTAATACCATTGAGTTGTAAGCCTTCCTCATTCTCTACAGATTTAATGGCATGCTCTAGTACAAAATTAAATAGTAGAGGAGATAGTGCATCTCCTTGCTTCAACCCATTCTGGATCTCAAAAGTGTCCGAAAACTGTTTGCCAATAATTTATAAATGAGAAGATAATTAATATAATAATGAAAAATATAAATAGAGTTAACTACACGCACCCTATGGTATCTTCACCTTGTCGTGGTGGAGTGCTTAAATGATCCTGAGAGCTATGCCGGCGGTAGCATTGCTGCTGATAGGGCACCCATGCCGGACTGGTCGAAGGTGATAAGCCAGACGAAAAAAGTACCTTGGTCGAAAGAGTGACGATCATTCACCGTAAAAATACAACCGTCAAGAAATGCGGACATGGGTTCAACTGGGGGGTAAAATTGGGGATTAACAATGTTGAAAATCTTGGCTTGTATTCACATCCATCTATGATTTGAATAATGAACAAATTTAATGAAGGCAGGAGATAGAACATGGTTTAAAAGGAAAGAGGGGGTATTGTAGTCTCCAAAGAGCAGAGGTGCCAAATCAGGAGAGAAGCAAAAGAAAAACACAGAAAAATTATCTATTATTATTTTTATTATTATTATTATTATTATTATTATTATTATTATTATTACTATTATTATATGAAAATTCTCAGAAGATTGCAAGGTAGGCCATTTTTTACGATTTGAGAATTGCGGAGCTAAATATGTAGTGTTTGAGAAACACTTGAATCATGTGTGCAGGATCAGTAGCAAAGCAAGGGGACAAACTAATGAAAATCATGTACATTATAGTACAGATTACAATGCATGGATATGCAAAAAGTTTCTCCAATTAATAAACAATTATTTGGGTCTTCATCATTTGAGCAGAGTTAAAAAATACGAAAATTAATAAAGTGGTAACAGATGAAAAAATAATTTTACAATTCAAAATTCAACCGTAGTGTAAAAAATTCTAAATCAGGTAAACGCCAAACTACTACTCCGTATAATAATAATAATAATAATAATAATAATAATAATAATAATAACAACAATTTTTGAAAGACTAGGAGTTTATGCAGCTGTATTCGCTTTCCCGGCCCCAATATCCATCTTTCTCGATCAAGGGCATCTTCATTTTTAAATCACTTTGAAGAAATTATCTCTTTAACATTTTGATACCATACCATTTTGATACGTGATTTTCTTGGTTTTCCCAGAATACCTATTAAGGCTGGTATCTTTTGAAATATTTTTTAGGTCATATCGTTGTTACATTCTCATTAGATATTCAACCCATTTTAACGCCATCTTTTTTAATTCTCTCTATCACATTCTCGTCTATTTCATCCATCTCCTGATTTCTTCATTCCGAATTCTTTGGAAACTCGATACCCGTTCGCTTCTTCTCAAATAATCCTTTAAAACTGCGAAAACGAATTCTTTAATTAAAATCCCATAATTTACTGTTATAGCATAAAACACTTTTAACTAATACCTAATACTTTCCCAAGTGTAATTTTGTGCTCCTGGTAATCCGTGTGGGGTTGCTATCCCCCATTGTGCGCCTCCCCAGGTGGCAGATAGAGGAAGGCCCATCAGATATGGTGGGAACCGGAGAAATAAAAAATACAAGGGCAGACCAACACTAGATTCACCCTCCAGTTTGGATGTTTTGGCAATGTACCAGCTCTTCACTACGAGGAATATGGTTAACGGCAACAAGATTCCTGATCAGAAACTTCAGAAATAACAGTTTAACCGACGACGGCAAAAGCTAAGTAAAATTAACTACGATTTGTTTACATGCAGTATTCAACTAATAACTAAAAACTAGCAGGTCTATATAAATAATGAACACTATGAACAATTTGTACATGTTGATCAGTTTGATATGCATTGGATTTTTTTACATTAGAAAATTAATTTCATACAACAATACAAATCTATTAAATGTCCCTCAGTTCAGTATTCCACGTTATATTGTCACAGAAATACATACACGCCACAAAATTGTGAAAACCACAATTGTTGCAATATGATAGTATTAACATTGTTTACAGTTATTTTAATTATTGATCCGTTTAAAATATCACACTTCATATCCATCCATAGTAATTCTGCCCGAAGGCAGGTCCTTCACTGCAATCATAGCATTTTTCATGCTATTCTTGCAGCTTTTCACACCGGTGAAGGATGATGATTATGATGCTAAGGGTGATAATGATGGCCATATGATTACGGGGACCGTTTGGGCCTTAAAGTTTTCCTGACATTTGTCTTACAGGTGAGGAAAAACCCCGATAAAAACCTCACCCAGAAAAACTGCCCCGACCGGGCATCGAACCCGGGCCTGCAGCGTGACAAGGCAGCACGCTACCTCAAGACCACAACTTCATATAGTAACTACTATACTCCCCTGTGGAGTCAAGGTTAGTTGCTTGAAATACACGGCCGGAGTCGATGTATTTTTTTTTTCATGTATAATAGTCTTGAAAAGAGAATTAAAACTATGGGTATCCGGAAGTAAATATAGGCCTAGATACGCGAATTAACCTCAATTTGAAGTAGCATATGTCTGAGCAAAATTTTACGCCCAGATTTGAATTGTAACTAAAATAACTTGATAATTTAAATAACGTCATTAAATAGTAACTAATAGTGCTACAACAGGAGCTTGAACCTGACTTTTTAAAGATAGTTTCAATATTAGTTGGCAGATGACTATACAACTTGAAGTTATGAGCGTCTATAACGGTAATAGAAAGCAATTTTCGGAACAACAAATGGAGAGACATGAAAATCTCCTGTTGAGACCAAACTTTTCTAAGTTACGGCCGTTTGCACATTTAAAAGTCCCTTATAAAAGATATTCTACGTCTGCATCTTTTCCTTATATATGTAATGGGCTGTATATTTCAAAAACATAAACATTTCAAGTTTAAGTTGTATTTAGCGTATCTTATGAATGTAAATAACCTCTATTATTTCTTTTCCACGTCCTATAATCTCTGAAATTATGCAACGACTTATTGTTAAATGGGTTCAACACCATCTGGAGGTCGTGTAACACACTAAATGGGGATTTAAATGAGAAAGGCGTTAGATGGCTTTGACTCATACATCTAAACGTAGACAGTTAAGAAAATTTCTCTTCAAACAGAGAAGCTTCTCAAGGAAATGTAAATAAAACTAAGTAATACCAGGACTCCACTTCTTACAGTTCAACAAATATATATATATATATATATATATATATATATATAGAAAAGGTACAGGTCACAAATCATATTCTTCGCAGATAGTAACTCAAAGTAAATGCTTCACATCACACACACTTTTTTTTAGTGGCGTTTCGGGGAATGGGGCTATTAAGGATGCTCTCATGAAAATGATTTTGAAAAAATTACAGACCTTCACCGATCCTATCTAGTAGACACTCAAAATGACTATTACCAATATATATATACCGAGTTCTCGCGATATCTAGTAAATGACTATTACCTATATATATATATATATATATATATATATATATATATATAGTTCTCGCGATATCTAGTAATAATGGAGAATATAATACATATATAAGAAAAATAAGTGTTTGAATTGGATTCGCCTGGTGATGTAATGGATAACACGCTGAGGTATAGACTCAGAGTTTCGGGTTCGAATCCCGTCCAGGCATTTATTTTTCTTATCATACCATATTAAGCTTGCATTGCTCAATGTTAAACATTTAATTATAACATCGATAAAGCGTCACTGCTATAAAGTAAAAATATTCTCTTTAATTTGCTTACTTGTTATATCAGCTACTAGATGTCAGTGAAGACCGAGTTCTCGCGACATCTAGTAATAATGGAGAATATAATATATATATATAAGAAAAATAAGTGTTTGATTTGGATTCGCCTGGTGGTGTAATGGATAACACGCTGAGGTACAGACTCAGAGTTCCGGGTTCGAATCCGTCCAGGCATTTATTTTTCTTATCATACCATATTAAGCTTGCATTGCTCAAAGTTAAACATTTAATTATAACATCGATAAAGCGTCGCTGCTATAAAGTAAAAATATTCATAAGTAATGCCACGAGTGATTTCCAAATTATCGATAAATTCACGACTCACGAAGTGAGGAGTGAATTTATCTAGAGAATTTGGAAATCAAGAGTGGCATTTGTTAGGACTATTTAACGAATAAAATAAAGCTGTTTACTCACAAATCATTATTTAACTACAGTTATTTAAAAATATTTTTATATTTAAAGTAAACGGTGATGTTTGAAAACTAATGAGAAACGATAGGTAGCCTACGCTTCTACTGCTTCTTTTGTTTTATATCACTGCAACCAGATCATACTATTTATTGCCAAAGGAACGCAATATTGTAAGAATGCTCTCTAGTGGAGAAAAAATGAAACACATCAATCTGTATATTAATTCATTTTTGATGTCGTATACATTTAAGAAAGTGCAAACAGTGGTTTCTTTTTTTGGTGGTATAATCAATTGCTACAAATGTTGACATGTAAGCACTATTATATACAATCTGGTAGCCGTATTTGTTATAGGCTCAGTCACTGCAAAATAACGGTCAGACCTGTTCAGAATATTAAAAAGGAGGAGCTTTGCTTAATATATGATAATCCTAACGTTGATAATTATTTCGTGAAACACGTCTCTGATTGGTTGTAATACAGAAATCATTGAAACGTGATTGGTCATTGACTCCCATTTGGGGCATGAGTTAAATAGTCTCTTTAATTTGCTTACTTGTTATAGTCAGCTACTAGATGGCAGTGAAGACCGAGTTCTCGCGACATCTAGTAATAATGGAGAATATAATACATATATAAGAAAAATAACTGTTTGAATTGGATTCGCCTGGTGGTGTAATGGATAACACGCTGAGGTACAGACTCAGAGTTCCGGGTTCGAATCCCGTCCAGGTTTATTTTTCTTATCATATATATGGATATATATATATATATATATATATATTATATATGCCTATACAATTGTTAAAAACATAATTACTTATGGAGCAGAACTTTGGCCATTAACAACAAAAACAAATAAGTATATTTTGGCAACGGAAATGGATTTTATACGAAGGGCAGCAAGAATTTCAAGAAGAGAAAAATTAGGAACTCGGTTATAAGGAAGAAAATGAAGATTTTAGATTATATTAAAACTCAGCAATTAAGATGGTACGGACATGTCCAGCGAATGAAAGAGGATCGACTACCAAAATCGGTTTTGGAATGGAAACCTGAGGGAAGACGAGGCAGAGGAAGACCTAAAACCTCCTGGAGTCAGGGAATATGTATGTACATGAAGGAGAAACATCTACAACCAGGAGATTGGATGGACCGACAAAATTGGCTATTAGGAATCGGACGATGTCAAAGACATTAATCAACCGATGATATATATATACCGACTCAGGCATTTATTTTTCTTCTGATGTTATATATATATATATACAATGTTTACGACAGCTTAGGGTAGCCTCCTAAAGAAAATATTCTTGAATTTGTCATTTTTCCCCCCTATACTTACCAATCAATGCAATGTTCACATTTCACAAATTTTCAATCTATCCTGTACAATGCTTTCAAATATAAATACTATAAGGCACTATACCCAGAGCAAATTTTATTTTATTATATAATATAAGTCCACCGCTGTGGTCTCGAGGTAGCGTGCTGCCTTGTCACGCAGCGGGCCCGGGTTCGATACCCGGCCGGGGCAATTTTTCTGGGTGAGGTTTTTATCGGGGTTTTTCCTCACCTGTAAGACAAATGTCAAGAAAACTTTAAGGCCCAAACGGTCCCCGAAATCATATCATCATCATCCTTCAACGGTGTGGAAAGCACGTGAAGCTACCACACCTACAATTCCCTAGTAAAGCTGCAAGTATAGCATGAAAATGCTATGATTGCAGTGAAGGGCCTGCATTCGGGCAGAATTACTATGGGTGGATATAATATAATTATATAATATATAATGCTCTACGTGAGCCGGATCGAATGTAATGGGCAGAGAAGAGCCTAAAGAGAAATTTGTTTCAACAATGAATTAGTTTGATTTGCTGACATTATTGCAGGACAATTTTGTAGGAGTATTGCTGGTAATTTTGAATGAAGATTATTCATTGGCTATTAAGCAATATCACAGAGGAATGAAAGAACATATGAAAAATAGTTGTAAGTGTATGTCACATAACTGTGTTAAATACATCCAAACAATCGGTATAAATTTATCATAAGTACTATCACGAATGATTTCCAAAATTCGCGAGTCACGAAATGACAAGTAAATTTTTCTACAGATTTGGAAATCAAAAGTGGCATTTGTTAGTACTATTTAACGAATAAAATTAAACTGTTTACTCAAAAATCATTGTTTAAATACAGTGACTCGACAAACTAGAAGAGCACAAACACCGATGGAAAAAACACTTAGAATGGACAATACAATTACCCAAAACGATCAACACCTACAAACCGCATGGAAAAAGATCTTTGGGACGGCCAAAGAAACGATGGACTTGAGACCGGAACAGGTCGCATTGACCTAATCCTGGAAAGGAAGAAGAAGACGAAGACGTTTTAAAATATTTATACATTTAATGTAAATGGCGATGTTTGAAAACAAATCAGAAATGTTTATCTTTAATTTGTTCATTCACTGCAACTTGATCATATTATTTATTGCCAAATAGGATCGCAATATTGCAAGAATGCACCCTAGTGGAGATTTAAACACGTCAAACTGTAGGCCTATATTATAACCAACATTATAGGTTAATTTATTTGTTTAGTATACAACTCAGTAAAATCATTATTTAAAAACACAATTATTGAATATACAATTATCAAATGTATAGTTCGAAGGAATCTGTTCATTCAATGTATTTGTTAGAGAGTCAGTCACTTCAAAATAATGATCTGACCTGTTCACAATATTAAAAAGGAAGAGCTTCCATTATCACACAAGCAGGAGCTGGTAAAGAGATATCGATAAAGTGCGAGGTGAAACACAACTGTCATTGGTTGTAAAACGAAATTAATTGAAACGTGATTGGTCATTGACTTTCATTTGGGGCATGAGTTATATAGTCTGAAAAAAATACGATGTATCACTCGGTAATAACTGAATGGCATATTGAATTATTAAAAAATAATGCATATATTCCCACAGTAATTTACTCATAACGGTGTTTTATTCTTAATGTGTACAGTCTCAAAACATTTTCATGATTTAGCTCAAGCCGATAAACTGTTAACTTCTCACTTAACAAAATCTAACAAAATAAGATATTATTAATATAATGCGTCCTAACTTCTAATACTGAAAATAGTTAACTTAGACACTTTAACGTTCAACTTAATAGTAGTCACACAGGATTTAAATATAAAACGCATTAATAAGATAAACTACAACCAAAGGTTAACTTAAGACGTAGTTTAAAGTTTAAACATCTACGTTCACGTTCACGTTCATTCTTTATTGAGTTACACATTTTAAAACATATTTTATTTCTGTAGCCAATTTTTAAGATACTCAGTTTATCTAAACCAGGCCTGTTTTACTTGCTCACTAGGTGTAAAAAAAAAAGCTCCCTTCCTACCCCCATCAGGTCCACTCCCAATGAAATAACCCAACTGACAAGTGAGTAGCAGTGTCTTACCTTGTCAGTCTATCTAACCTGGGGTTGAATAAGAGGAGCGGGCGTCTTTTCACTCCTACTGAGCACATATTAACGACCCTGATCTAAACACTTTTACTGTATAATAATAATATGCTCGTTTCTAATTATTAAAAGATTTTTAATAACTCGGGAACATAATTAAAAATTCAAAAATTAGTTCTATCAAAGAATATGTCCACGACAAAAAGTACTACATAGGCTCTCCGAGCGCAAGGAAAGATATAAGCAGTGGCGTGTTAAGTTATATTTACTAGGCAACGCAAGCAGAGCGGAGAAACGAACCGAATTGTATCCCTCTATCTGCCACCATACAATCCACTAACTTCAAATTGGACAATGTTATGTATCAACCGGCTAAGCACCATTGAAAATAATATTTTGATGCCATCTGTTGCACTAGTTCATTAAGTAAGTGTACGCACACTTTTAGAGCCAAATATTTAAATATAGCCTTATCGTTAAAGAAAACGTAAACGCCACCAATCCTATCATAGATTCTGTGTTTTGCAACAAACGGGTAAGAAACCAGATCTTCATAAATGGTAATGTAAATTTTGCATCATGCAACTAAGCTCCAAACGTTTCCGCTATTAGACTCCTGATACATAACTGTCAAACAAGGAAAATAACTTATAATATCCATTATTGTCAGTTTGGCGCTTATATAACTAGTGAAGATTGACTTAAATTTTAAACGTATTTTTCTCGAAACTTACTTAACTTGGCGCATAACCGGTTAATGCCGTCCAAATCTATTTTTGGCCAAAATGGTCCAATTTTACAGATTTACGAAATATAATTATCTTGTTAATTAAACAGTAGCCTATGTCTAGGTATGTTGCGATAAAACAAACATGGACGAGCTGTAATTATTTTCAAATTACGGTTTTTAGATTAACTTCCACTAGTAATGGTCGGATTTCTCTGATTTTTAGAGAATACTTTGTCGTCGTATTTCAATGGTAGGACTATATACGGAGATTTGTTGCGAAAAATCGAAACTTGCGGCCACAAGAGCGATTTATAAATTTTCACTTCAGGTGAACCCCCATTCTGGTCTAATTTTGCTGATTAACGAACAGGACTTTATTTTTCTTCATTGATTTTCATAGGTCTATACCGAATTTGGTAAAAAAATTGCTGCCGCTAGAGTTCACACACACACACACACACACACACACACACATATAGGCTATATATATATATATATATATATATATATATATATATGAATATTTATAAAATTTAAAAACATGTAGGCCTATGTATATGTGTGTGTGTGTGTGCGTGCGTGCGTGTGTGTTCATGAGACTTCGGAATTACTTTGGCATTCGCTAATTTTGTAATCAATTTTGCCGAAATGTCAGATTATTCATTAGAGTGTGGACCTTACAAATCTAGCCATTTTAATGAAACCCCCGGACAACTAATTAAAAAGGGAAATATTTTAATTCCAAAGCAAGTGAGCATTTTGAAAATTATGATCCCATTATGGTATCAATCTGAGAACCCATTCGTTTGGTCATCCCCGAAAGATAATATTTATCCATTGGGCTCGAGTTTGACTACCATCGGATGTTGGCTGGAGTTTTCAACTACAATAAGGGTCTATATGAAAACTGTTAAGAAATACAATATCATATTTGTCTTCAGCAGCCACCTGGCCGGCATAAACAAGAAGCATTTACAGTTTTTGGGGGACCAAGTAGACTCTGATCATATGTGGGAGAGTTTCAATATTTATTTTTGTATAAATCGCTTTAACGGCTATAAAAAACAAATTAGCTGCGAAATGTTATTTGTTTTCACTCTGACGATTTGACATAAAACCTACGCAATATAGGCCTACAATGGTAATGTAAAAAATGAACTTACTTAAATTTTTGCGTAAAAATTTTACGTACAACTTAATTGTAGCTTTTAGTTATGTCGGAGACTTAGAGGAAAAGTTATTTTTTAATATTTATGACAGAAGGCACAGATTATTTTGTCTGTTTCTGCAAGAGAGTTCATTGAAATTATATTCAAAGAAAAGGAAGGAAATTAAGAAATGAATAGCAAATTCATAAATATTAAGAGATAAAGAGAAATAAATACCATATGGCAGAATATAAATAACGTCACATTCTTAAAGTATAATTCAGAACCATAAACTAGTGTTGAGCATGCTATAAAGCGATAGTAATTTTATGAAAATTATTCTTGAGAATGGATTAAAAATTATATATTACAGATAAAGCTGGTTTTTACAAGTCACAAAGCAGGAGATTTTTCTGAAGGTAACTGTGCATATCATCATTCTTATGGTTATTTTATCTTTCTACTTGATCTTCTCACATAGTTTCTTGTACATAATCATCATCATCCAGAAACAAGTTTAATACTATCTTCACTATGTTTTTAACATTAATCTCTCTTTAAATGATTTAAAGTTAAACCAGTCAACATTTCAACAATCTTCTGCATTTTCGTTCTTTCAAGTAACTGATCTAGTGGCCCGTCACGGTCTCAACTCCATCGTTTTAGCGGAACGCCCAAAGTAGGCCTACATTACTACAGCATGCTTGAATAAAACAAAAAAATAAATTTAAAAAATACTGATGCAAATATTTGTCCACAACAAACGTGTGGTCTAACGAGACATCTGAATGATGATGGAATTTATCAGAAGTAATGCAAGGCTACTATCAAAAGAAGCAAACAACTTTAACGTTTTATAAAACAAAAACTATTTATGGCACCTCGAACCACTTTGTTCTGTTTTGCACAGGAAGTCTTGAAGCTTAGTTTCTAAATTCATAAATAAGTTCATTCCAATATAACGCTATCGAAATTTGCCACAGCTGTAATGCTATTATGCATTAAGGGACTCTTGTCGTCTCAACGTCTCACAAAAAAAAAATGATAATATGTAAAACTTTTATTCTCCCAGTTATAGTATATGGATGCAAAACATGGACTCTTACTTTAAGGGAGGAGAAAATATTACGAGAAGGCTATTTGAGAATAAAGTTCTTGAGAAACTTTTTGGTCAAAGAGAGATAAACTGGCGAATGGAGACGAATACATAGCAGTGAGCTACACGATCATTGTAGGAAACCAGATAAACTAAGAACAGTTAAGCGTCATAGACTGCGATGGATAGGGCACGTGACACGAATGGAGAATCAAAGAGGTACATGGAAGCTTCTTGTAGGAAAACTAGGAGAACGCCCAGTTGGTAGACCAAGAATGAGATGGGAGAATAACATTAACCATGATGACACGAATGGAGAATCAAAGAGGTACATGGAAGCTTCTTGTAGGAAAACTAGGAGAACGCCCAGTTGGTAGACCAAGAATGAGGTGGGAGAATAACATTAACCATGATGACACGAATGGAGAGTCAAAGAGGTACATGGAAGCTTCTTGTACGAAAACTAGAAGGAGAACGCCCATTGGGTAGACCAAGAATGAGGTGGGAGAATAACATTAACCATGATTTGAGTGAAGTAGATTATACAGGAGATGATTAGAAAAGATGATTAGAAAACATTAGATCAGTAAAAGGATGTGTGGAGAGCTTAAGTCCGCGCGGCCATGAACTTATGGGTTCGATAGTACCAGTGAGTTAGTTCTATGATTTTACACTTTGTGGATTAAGAAAACTTGTTTTTCGTCCCTCCACTTCCTCATGATTTAAATTAAATGAAAGAACGAATCAGAAAAATTGAGACAAGTGTCGAACCTTGGAACCGGACGAGCATAATAACTGTAGCCGACTGGGACTGACTTAGAGGTATCCTGTGTATCTATACTACATTAACTCTCTTTTATTTATTCCATTATATTACGTCTCAAAATATACTCCCAAAGTTTATCTTATTTATACGAGTATGTTTAGTATTTTGTCTATTTTGTTTTCTGCTTCTTTAAAATCCATCTTAATAACCACAGATAGGGTACCGGGGGGCTATTTTACGCATGGGGCTTTTTCACGCACTGATAGTGTCATTGACTCTGACAGCTATACCTTGGTCAATTGAAGGTCGAAGTAGGTATTTATAAAAATCCCGTTTTGTCACCCCTTCAGTAGTGAAAATATTTTTTTTGTGAATAGAACCGTTTTTCCGAGAAAAATTATTTTGTTGTGCGAGGTAAACCGTATTCCGTCTTCTTACCTGTTTGAATAACATTACAGTCTCAATTATTAAGCTATAACATTCGCATTTGAAATTATTTTAGCTTTAAAATAGAGCTGCATGTAGGTTGTGGTATTAGAATATTAATTTAAAAACAGCAGATAGTGATACTTAAGTGACTTGAGCATAATAAACATTTTATTAACATATTGTAATATGGGGCTACTTCGCGCACCGATGATGGTGCTATTTTACGCACTAAATTAAGACACATTTTGTATAAAAATTGAGTTACTAACACATTACGTTAATTAAAATTAGTAGAAGTAGTATGTGCCCCTCGTAGCTGAGCGTCGTAAGGCATTATGCCTCGTTGCTAAGCGGTTCCAGTCCCCATGAAAAATAAATATATTGGAATTTCGGTCAGTATGGGTCCAGTGCCCACCCAGCATCTTTACAAATGTGGGTAGCTACAATTAGTAGCGGTTGCAGATTGAGAAAACCAGCTTTGGCGACTGGGGTGCCTGACATGCTGACTACATGTGACACCTGGCAGGATTATCGTTCTTCTCTATGATTAACACATGTGGATATGAACCCAGCAGTCGGCTGGTAGGCTAAGGGCCATCTAGGCTCTCCATGCCATGGAAGAGGAGAAAATGTAAATTAGTAGCCGTAATAATTTCATTCACAGACGCTCTTTAATAATTCTGGTCATTAGAGTGAAGTTCAAAACTGGGCACCAATGGGCCGGTAAATTTTGCTCATATGCCTCTCATTTAAGGCTTGAGGTTCTTTTACTTGTGAATCTACGACAACGGACCAACAATAAATTTACATCCCTTACAAAAAAATAATAAATAAACTTGACTGCAGAGCTAAACGCCAGCCTAAGCGGACTTCGAAACATTTGATGCCCAACTCGAATGTGGAAATAACAGCTAAAAGGGCGCTAAAACTGTAATCTGTTGGTGAAATGAGTAGAGAAGTCTTCCAGTTTTCCGATTAGATGTCATTCTCACTTGAAGATCAAGAGCGAAATGAGTAATGCCACGTGATCTGTTCTCCCTCCTGCACTTCCTTCCGCGGCCTGATTGACTGTGATTTTTGCCTTCCTCCTGTGTAGATGGCCTTTTTCAAACAGCTTCTATACAGGTTCTACGGACAGACTCCGTTGTCTCCAGATAACGAGACGGATGAAGGATGTGTCATGCTCTTTTTGTGAACCGAGATACTTCTCTGAGAAGTCTTTAAGAATGGGAGAGTGGATCAGCTGTCAATAAATGTATGAATTCGTTCCACGAACTGTGTGTGAGTGCAGTTGGGAAGAAAAAATTTGCGTGTGGTAATTGTTTATGATGATAAGTTTAGTGCGCGAAGTAGCCCCTCTCCATGCGTGGATTAGCCCCACTGTGTTTACATAAGGTGTATAGTACAGACAATTTTATAAGTTTTTTTATTCAGTGTTATACTAGTATTTATGGATGATTAATATTATATTATATAGGTAAGTAAATAAGCTTTAATTATAGAGTAATTAAACATATCAATTTTTTAAAAGATAATTATAATACTGATTTAAATTTGAAATGCGCGAAAAGCCCCACCCTACCCTATATTCCTTAATTTCTTACACATCATATTTCAGCTCAATATACAGTAACATTTTAGACAAAATTTCTGTATATAGTATATTTCAATCTTTGTACTACTTTTTATACAATAAAGGGTTTAAACAATTTTTTTTTAATTGCTGCATTTATTTATATATACATTATAGTAAACATTAAATAGAGTATGAACTGAAAATATGATTTTAAATCACTATTTTTAGTTGAATTGGAATAGCAACACTTAATCGATTTGTACTTAATTTACATGAAACCAACGTAATATCTACAAATTGCAAATTTATACAATGATGATAATTTTTATCGCTTTGATCTCGGTACACAGCGGGCTAGAGTTCTATCCCTGGTCGGGAAAAGTTGAATGCGTGATTTTTTCTTAATTTTTCTCACCTGTAAGATAAATCTCGGCAAATTCAATATCCAAATAGTCCCCGAAAACCATTTGGTCATCATAACATTCACCATCCTGTCATATTCGCCTTGTTTGGTATGAATGTGTTGAATGAATGGAGTGTCTTGTTTAACTGTTCGTGTTGTCTCGGAGATGGTACAGGCATTGAGCCGATCACACATCCAGGTAGTCACGTATTTTTGTGGTCAAAAAAAGTATGTACGTGATCCAACTAACCAACTCACTGGCACTATCAAACCAGTAGATCAATAGACATAAGCTCTCCATACTTATCTATCCTGGGCTAATGTTTTCCAATCATCCCCTATATAATTTACATACCTCTAATCATGGGTAATGTTATTCTCCCACCTCATTCTTGACTTACCTACTAGACACTTTCCCTCTAGTTTTCCTAGAAGAAGTTTTATATTTATATTTCATTTCCCACCGTGCCACACGTCCTGCCCATCGCAGTCTATAGACTTAGAAGTTCTTATTACATTAGGATCATGTTACGTAATCTTTTCTATTCTCCTGCCTGTTTGCTGTGTTTGAAAATCCTCTTCCGACAGATCGTGTTCCTGAAAGAACCTGTAACGTGGGGCATGTAAAATTACTTATAAAAGGGGAGATTGAACAAAGGAAAACAGATAGAGAGAGAAATAATGATAATCAATTAATAAAATTATTTAGTTTTTATTAAAATATAATTATTTCATATAATATTTGAAAAGGAAAATTTAAACAATAAAGCATAAGAAGAAGTGAAAATTAACGTAATTATAAAAGAGAATAAAAAAAAAGACTACATACAGGCATATCTAATTGCTTTAGCGTTTTATGTTTCCATTATCTCGATCAGTTGGTGCGTTGTTAAGTGAGAATAATAATATAAAATGAAGTAATTAGAGTTTCGTTATAAATTAATTATCACTAATTACTATCAACGTTATTGATTAGCAATGCACAGTTTTGGCGAATTCAGCTACTGAGGTTGTTCTCATGAAAAAAATATATATATTTATTAATTAAATAAAAATAAAACGTAGTTTTATTTGATTTTCATATTTATTATATAATTCGGTGACAGCTGTTTCGCTACACTGTACCTTCTTCAGACATGTTAACAAATTATGAATTGTGTTCCAACTGAACACTGTGTTGGAACACAATTCATAATTTGTTAACATGTCTGAAGAAGGTACGGTGTACCGAAACAGCTGTCACTGAATTATATAATAAATATGAAAATCAAATAAAACTACGTTTTATTTTTATTTAATTAATAGATATGGATTTTCATCAAGTAAGCACCAACTCAATTGATTATATATATATATATATTTTTTTTTTAATTCATACAGTTCTTCACCGAATGTATCTAGTAGAAATCGAAAATGACCGTGACTAAAATGTAGCCTACACACACACATAGCATATTTATATAGTCTACCGCTGTGGTCTCGAGGTAGCGTGCTGCTTTGTCACGCAGCGGGCCCGGATTTAATTCCCGGTCGGGACAGACTCCTGGGTGACGTTTTCGGAGTTTTTGCTCACCTGTAAGACAAATGTCAGGAAGCTTAGGGCCCAATAGTCCCCGAAAATCATCCGGCCTTCATCACCATCCTTTTCATTATCATCACCATCCTTCACTGGAGTGGAAAGCAACGGGAAGCTACCACACCTATAATTCCGTAGTAAAGCTGTAAAGCATAGCATGACAATGCTATGATTGCAGTGAAAGACCTGCCCTCGGCCAGAATTTCTAAGGATGGATGGGAATATATATATATATATATATATATATATATATATATATATATATATCTCAAACATTTAAAATTAACATAATGAAATAACATGTTGGCATACATAAAAAGAAACTGGAAAGTGAACGCTCCGGAGTGTCACTGAGACAATGTGAATGAACATAAATAGAATATTTAACAAATAAGCTGTACTATATAATTATGTATTTGCCTCCTTTCTTATCTACATATAACCCACGTTACTTAAAGCGAATGTCCTAGACAGTCGCCTATAGACAAAGCAGGAATTCCGAATCATACATTATACAGAGTACTTCATGTATAACCTAACCGCGCATAGGCAAAACGCTGTGTGCCCGTTAGCTTATAAACGAATAACCCTGGATATGTTCACAATGATCGTGATTAGGAGAATACCGGGCCACCTCTGAAGACAGCACAGGTAAGCATAAGACAAGACACACACACCCAGTCCCGATTGAATACTTAAATTTCCCTACACTACAAAAATCAAACCCTGGCCAACGGAGCGCAGTATAAGGACTTCATTATCGACGGACAATTAGCTGAACATTTTACCAATAGCTTGCAAACAATGTTTTCATTCGCTTGGTCATGACCAATTTCACTACTAGTAAGGGGGGAAACGGCAACAATCGCCATGTTAATGATACAGAAAATGGTCCAAATATGGGCCAGAGTCTAAAAACGGGCTGGTCTTGTATTGATAACGCTCGAGAAAATAGTATAAACTATAACGTCTACCTTCTTTAGCAGCTGATTTATTGCAGTACATCTCTAGCTACCTCGATCTCTGGATGGAACATTATTTTGGTTTTGAGAATTTGAAACATTTACAAGGTATGTAAGTTATATATATATATATATATATATATATATATATATATATATATTTTTTTTTAAGTTAGACAATTCGAATTATCATAATATATGAATTATACTTGAATAATGTTTTGTATTTTACTGTATGAACTACAGTTTAACTTATCACTACTGACCCGTCAAATTACATCAAACTTCTCAGTCCAATGTGTCTAAAACGGGCTACTTCTAAGACCCGGTGAAAGAAACCTAAATGGGTTCAAGGTCTAGTTGTCTTTTAATGAGCACATCCTGAATATGCGGATGCAGAAAAATAAGAATATATCTGCGATTTTCTGTAAATATACGGATGCAGAAAAAATACGAATATATCTGCGATTTATATAAACAGACTTACATTATATTAGTGCAAAAGTGAGATTTTTACTTTATATAGCCTAAAGTTAATTTTTATAAATTGTATTCAATATTTTGTACTTCCGAGCTATTTTTTAAAAATAAAAATAAACTATTTCAAGTAGCCTAAATTTGGACCATATCAATTAAAATCTTACTTTCTGGTACCTATCTGGCTCCAATTTTATTAAATTTAAAGTTGAAAAATCAATTGTAGTACTTACATAGTATCCAAATACATATATATCCTTGTTCCTTCTTGAAGAATGGCAGTCGTAGTTATAAAATATTTTAGATTATGGGATTAAATAGCAATGGTAACCTATATTTAGGGGGAAAACAGAAAAAAATCTGAATCAAGAGATTAAATAGTTCAGTTGTAGGGTATTAGACTAAGCGTAGTTATATATTTTTTCCTTCTTTTTAGGAATGGTGTATGAAGATATATGAAGATACAATGTACCTCCCCACAAAAAATAATGAACATCCAAAGGAGACAACTGTATTTTAAGACGCTCACACTTTCTTTTGTCTACTGTATGTACATTGAGTTATGGAGCTTAAGAAAGAAAGTGTTATGATGTTTGAAAAAGAGTTAAGTAAATAACATCTGAAGTGCAAAACCCTTTAAATGGAAGCATTTTCTTTCAACAAAGATAGAATCGTATGCTTTGAAGTTTATTAATACACTTACTGACTAGTTAGTTTTACACCTGAAGGCATAACCAGTCGAGACTTAAGAAGCAATTTATTGTGCAACCATATGTGCTTATGTATTGTTTATTACTGCCGCTTTACGATCCATAAAATTTAAGAATTCAGCTACACTGTGTTTTGCAGATTTCTAGTGAGAATCAAAGCCATAAAGGCAAACTGTAGTTTAATATAATTTGCACTACTTACTTCTATATAAATTAACAGAATGCAAAATAACAATAATATGATAATAATAATAATAATAATAATAATAATAATAATAATAATGTAAATATGTTAAAATTATATTAAATACTGTGGAAAGCAACGGGAAACTACCACACCTATAATTCCCTAGTAAAGCTGCAAAACATAGCATGAAAATGCTATGATTGCAGTGAAAGACCTGCTCTCGGGCACAATTACTATGGATGGATGGATATTAAATACCACATGTTTATTGTATCAATGTAAAAATTATGCCAGTGAACTGATGAATATACAGGTTGCGGCATAAGTCTGTAACCACTGCACATGGTAATAATGGGAAATTATGTGACAACTAACCACAGACCGGAACTTTGGCAGAATGCCTTTTTAAATGCTTCAAATCTATCGTCCATTCGAAAGGGAATCTGTACGAATTATACCTTTATGATTCAAACGCCATAGTTTTATGTTGTCTTTTTATGCCCTTTTAAATATAAATGCCTAATTTACGAAAAAAAAATACTTTTTGCCTTTATTTATTTTTCTACTATTCATTAATTTACTATTAAAATTGCCTACAGGTATATTTTAATTTATTTCTATAACCGTTACAATGAAAGTGACTTCACCGAATGTATATTATTGTCGTTCAGTCAGTTCATAATTATTCTCTTAACCTTGGGACTGGGTGTGTGTGTGTGTGTGTGTGTGTGTGTGTGTGGTGTGTGTGTGTGTGTGTGTGTGTGCCGTGTCGTAAGTTGTACCCATTGGGTTTAATTTTTCAAAAAAAAATCTTTGCAACAATGAATGCTGCCGTGCAAAAAAAAAATATATATATATATATATATATATATATATATATATATATATAACAGAAATCGTTTTAATTACCGCTTGTGATTATTTGAGAAGTCTGTTATTTGAAATTTTGATGAAAGATCAGATCCCAAAGCAGAACATATATAATACTAGAAGTCCCGGCCACGCGTTGCTGTGGCTAAGGTATACGTTAAAAATTTAAATTAAGTTGCTGTCTTTCAGCCAGATTACTTAAAACTAATACTTACACACGAAATTAATAATTTTGAAAATAAAATAAACACTGAAACACTTATATTATGAAATAATCAATATTTGTAATTCAATTGAAATTCGCGGTTGCAACAAAAAGCACAGCCATCTGGATCCCTCTTTGTTAAATAGTAAAGCAATTACCTTACCAAATTACCTTACACCGCCATCTGTTAGAATCGTATGGAACTCACAGATAATTATAACTCTTTGTTAAATAATAAACAAATACTTTGCAATAAAAAATAATGCGACTATAAATTTAGTTATAAACTGCCCTAAGTCTCAAGTTGGATCAAACTGCACAGTGTGCAAAATTTTATTAAAATCGGTTCACTAGTTTAGGATTCCATCGCGGACAAACAGCGTGACACGTAATTTTTATATATTAAGATTTGTAACATTTATAAGTCAACTCTCATTGCAATAAAAATAAAAGAAAAAATAACTCAGTGGAAAGAAATAAACTCAGGAGTCAGACAAGGTTGTGGCCTCTCCTCTCTACTTTTTAACATATATATGAATGCCATTGTAAAAGACTTTAGAGAAACAAAACACGGAAGTATCACTATCAATAGAAATTTAAAATTAGATATAATAATGTTTGCAGACGATCTTGTTTTACTAGCAACATCTGAAGATGATTTACTATGGTCAGTACATAATTTAAATTCGATAGCCCAGAAATATTCAATGGAAATATCTACCAATAAAACTAAAATAATGACATTTTGTGGAAAATCCCCAATACCAAGCAAAATTTGTTTAAATAACAAAATTTTAGAGAGAGTTAATGAGTTTACTTATTTGGGATATAAACTCTCTTTTGTTGAAAATTTGGATCTATCAGAGAAAATTGTGAAATTCAACAAATCAATGGGAATCATTAATAGAGTTTTAAAACCTTCATTAGTGCAAAAATCAACTCGTACTCGTCTTTATCAAATAATGGCTCGACCAGTCCTATGTTATGGGAGTGAAAGCAGACTAACAGTTTGTGAGATGAGATTTATGCGCCGAACAGCTGGCTACACCAAATGGGATCGAAAGAAAAATGTAGAAATCCTTCAAGAACTTAATATAATGCCACCTCTAAAAAACAACTAGATGAAACCATTACTATAATGTGGCAAGAACTAAACGAAATCAACAAACATTGCTTTCCACCGTTTCTACCAACAAATAAATTTAAACCCTGGTGGTCTGTAGAACTAAACTCTCTCAGAAAACATACTAATGCAGCAAAACGAAGGGCCAAGAGAAGTAAACACCCGAAGCTCAAAGAATTATATACATCTAAATATAATGCTCTCAAAAACCAGTATAAACTTGAATTAAATAAAGCTAAGCGAGAATCATGGGAACGTTTCTGCACAGAACACAGTAGGAAATCGCCTTGGAAAATCTACAGGCACTGTAAAACTGACTTCGCGAAAAGCACACCTTCTTCCACTCTTACTTTAATCGATGGAACTCCAACCTTATCAGAGAAAGACACAGCCAAAGCACTCCTCGATATATTCCTGCCAGATGACATTCCAGATCTCGATAACGATGTGCAGAGACTCAATCAGAGAATCTAACCGAGACTGCGTAGCCCTGAACACACCACAAGAGCCAGAGTTCGCATCTCACGAAGTAGAAGAAATAATAAACAATTTAAATGAAAAGAAATGTCCAGGCCCCGACGGAATTGATGGAACTATTATTAAAAACATACATCAGATCTTACCAAAATTCTGGAAGATAGTTTTTAATAAATGTCTACATTTAGGTTGCTTCCCGCAAGTCTGGAAAGAGGCAAGAGTAATAGCTATCCCTAAGTCAGACAGGAGAAAGCTGCTATCCGTCACTGGATACAGAGGAATCAGCCTACTATCTATCCCCGGAAAATGTTTGGAAAAATTGGTGATGGAAAGACTCAACTTCTTTCTCCAAGAGAAGACACTCATTCCCCCACAACAATATGGCTTCATCGTTGGAAAATCCTCTTCTGATGCCATCAAAGCTGTCTCAGATTTCGTACACCAAAGTACAAGTAAGGGGATGAAATCCTGCCTCCTTTCCCTGGATATCAGTGGCGCCTTTGACAATGCTTGGCACCCAAGTATCAAAGCGCGTTTACGAGAAATAAACTGTCCTTCAAACATCTATAATATCATAGTGGACTTCCTACATGACCGTACAGCTTACTTCAGACAAGGAAACTCTTCAACGAGTAAGAACGTCACCAAAGGATGCCTCCAAGGATCTGTATCAGGTCCCACTCTGTGGAATATTTTAGTAAGTTGACTTATTTCAGAGCTGGCAGACGTATCCGACCTGAAGACCGTGGTGTACGCAGACGACATAATGATTATACGAGGGCGGATCGGAAAGTAACGCACAATATTTTTTTTTTAAAAAGTTTAATGGTAAAAAAAGGGAAAAAATCACAAATGAACTTACAACTTTTACCTACTTTTCGACATAGTCACCAACTTTCTCAACACATTTTTCCCATCGTGTTACCAGTTTCAATATGCCCTGTTCGTAGAAGTCCGTTTGGTTGGAGTGTAGCCATCTGCGCACTGCTGATTTCACTTCCACATCTGTCTCAAAGCGTTTGCCGGCCAGGAATTTCTTCATGGGACCAAACAGATGAAAGTCCGATGGTGCAAGATCCGGACTGTATGGTGGATGCTGGAGCACCTCCCAACCAAATTCGGCGATTTTCTGACGAACGACAGCAGCAACACGGGGGCGAGCATTGTCATGAAGAAGTTTAACGTTAATGTTGTGACGTTTGTCACGAATGGCACGACGCAACTTCACCAAAGTTTTAATGTAGGCCGCAGCATTCACAGTGGTCCCGTGTTCAGCAAAGTCCACCAATAAAACACCATGCATATCCCAGAACACTGTCACAAGCACTTTCCTGGCAGATTGAGTCACTTTGAATTTTTTCTTTACTGGGAAACCAGCATGTTTCCACTCCATTGATGCCTGCTTTGTTTCGGGCGTGTAGTGGTACGCCCACGACTCATCACCTGTGACGATTCCTTCCAAAAAGTCATGTCCTTGTGCGGTGTACCGCGTTAAGTGGTCCAAGCTTGCCATCATTCGCTGGCCCTTGTGGTCGTCTGTCAGGTTCTTAGGCACCCAGCGAGCACTAACTTTACGGAATTTCAATTTTCATAAACAATATCGTACACCGCACCATAGGAAATGTTGAACTTCTGCGATAAGGCTCGCAGTTGCACACGCCAGTCGTTCAGAATTGCCGCCTCAATGCCTCTGACATTCTGCGGGATTGCTGCTGTTGTCGGCCGGCCGGAGCGTGGCGAATCACTAAGGTTCACGCGTCCCTCTTGGAAGAATGTGCACCACCTGGAGACATTGCTACGGTCCATACAATCATCCCCATACACGCCACGCATGTCCCTGTGAATTTCACTGGGTTTATGCCCTTTGGCCCACAAAAATCGAACAACACTTCTCTGTTCCTCACAGGTGGACGACTGTAGCATGCGCGCCATCTTTGTTGCATAGTTCAAGCTTCTCTCGCAAGAGGTGCACCTGAGAAAAAAAAATACCATCTGTAGTGAAAACTTCAAACTATATCTCTGTGAAATTTCAACATTCTAGCTGCAATACCAAGGCAGAAAAAAATTATTGTGCGTTACTTTCCGATCCGCCCTCGTACTTAATGGTATTTCCCATGATCACATACTAAACACGCTCCAATTAGCACTGCAAATCCTGCAAGATTGGTGTTGCAGAAACAAACTTGTAATCTCTAAGGAGAAATCTTCTCTAATGCCTATGTACGTCAGAAAGAAAGACACATACGCCAATCACCCAATAGTTACAGAATGGGGCCTAAATGTGGTAAATAAAATGAAATATTTGGGTGTGATGATAGACCACAAAATGGACTGGTATCCCCATTCACTATACCTGGAAAATAAAATACTACATCTCCGAAATATGCAAGTCAGATGTTCCAAGGCGACTTGGGGCATGTCCTTCCATCATCTTATGACAATCTATCATCAAGCCATTCTGCCTATGATACTGCATGCTGCAGATTCCTGGAGCCCACAAATCTCCAAACGGGCTAAAACCAAATTGAATCAAATACAAAGACATTTTCTTCTTTTCGCAACAAAAGCATATAGAACAGTTTCATACAATGCTCTCCAAGCTCTAGCATGCGTCATGCCCATGGATCCAACAGTACTCCTACACAACGACAATATCCAGAGGCCAAGCCACCAATGCTATAATCCCTCTACTGAAACGAACTGAAATGCCAACACTAATAAAAGGAATTCATCCCAAAGATAGCTATATAGAAATAGATTCAACTGGAACTGTAGAGAGTGCCGGCTACTTAATATTCACGGATGGGTCCAAAACGGCTAAGCATGTGGGAGCAGGTATGGTAGCCGAGAAAAACTCAAAGGAGGTATTTACCAATATGAAAAAGACTTGACATAGAATGCTCAGTCTTCCAGGCAGAACTCCTTGGAATTCAAATGGCAGTTGAATGGATTGAACTACAAAAAGACGTAACTTCAACATATGCTATCCACGTAGATTCACAAGCCGCTCTTCTAGCCATAGCTAATAGAAAATCAACCAACCCTTTGGCGATCCAAACCAGAGAAAACCTAATCGTACTCAAAAAGACGAGAAAGATTGACCTCCACTGGGTTAAAGGTCACGCAGGTCTTCGAGGGAATGAAAGAGCTGACTATCTGGCTAAAATAGCCGCTAGCTACAAAAATACTATCGACTATAACTCCATCCCTATAACACGAGGCAAGCAGTTATTAAAAGAATACTATGAAACAATCTGGAATTTAATTTACACCAAATCAAATGACGCCTTCCATACCAAAATGTTCATCCCCAACATACCCTATAGGCTGTCCCTATCCCTATGGCCTAACTATATAACCACACAATTTCTCACCAACTATGGACTATTTAAATCCTACCTACACAAAATGAACAAAACTGCTTCACCTTATTGCAACTGCCCAGAAAAATCACTGCAGACGGCCCACCATCTGATGACTGAATGCAACATGTTCTCCAGAGATCGACCAGCTATACTACAAATTGCTGCTCCGCCAAATATTCTGAAGTTCCACTTTAACACAGTCAACGTTGCAGAATTTCTTACGAGGATCTTCCGTCAACTACAAGAACAACTAGAACAATAATTGAACAATTGTAAAACTGTAAATATCCCGTGATATACCATTGGTGAAACACGGGTTGTAACATATATGTAAATAAAAAAAAATGTGTCACCAATACTGGACTACATCTCCAGATATCAGCTAAACTGGAAGGAACATGTCTCGAGAATGGCTAGATCCAGGATCCCCAAGGCAATAATGAACTACTGTCCAAATGGGAAACGGTCACTTGGTCGACCTATGAAAAGATGGCATGAAAACAGCTTTCTCATGCCGTAACAGTTATTCTAAGACTAATACCTGGCAGGATGATGATGGTGATGATGCTTATTTGAAAAGGCAACAATAAGTGCGGGTCTAACTTTATATTTCTTTCAGTTTTCATTGTGACGTTGTAGCTAAAAGTAAGATGCCGAAATTCTTTACACAGTAAATTGCAAAGTTGCATTAATACTTTTGGATTCCACTTATTTTGTACTGACGGTAAAGTACTCACATGCAAAATATGATTTCAAATTGCTCTTTAGTGCCTATTTTACGAGTAGTTATTATAATGCCTTGTAGCCTGCCTATTTTAGCTCTTTACAATGCCTTTTCCTGCCTATTTTAGCTATTTATAATGCATTTTTGCTTGCCTATTTTAATTATTTATAATGCCTAAACTTCCGGTCTATGGTGATAACATCTCCAAATCAGTGTTAAGGCGATGTCATAAATGCTTAAACAACAAAGGAGGTCAGTTTGAACAATTTATAATTTTTTTATAATAAAATTGTTGTAAGCTACAGAAAAAAATATATATGCATTTTCGGTTAACTGATTTACGCTGCACTCTGTATATATTATGTTCGAAGGTACTTTTTTTAGTTTTTATAGAAAGTCACCTCGGGTATGTATTAAAACATATACTAAAATAAAGGAATTATAATATATTTAATCTCTTTAATTTTTCTATTGTGTTCCATTTTTTAGGGTGAGATAATAAACAAATGCTTAATCTATCGCAACAAGTTTCATTATGGAATATCCAAAAGTTCGGGAAATATTAAATAAACAAGAATTGGAACTGCCGTTAAGGTTGAAAGTCACGTACAGTGTACTTCACCGTTGTCAACAGACCACCTACGCAGACATACATCGCTGTGACCGGCAACAAGTGATGGCGTTCCAGCAAACCCTAACTAACTCACTGGCACTATCGAACCCGTAGGTTCATGGCCGCGCGGACATAAGCTCTCCATACATCCCTATCCTGAGCTAATGCTTTCCAATCATTCCCTGTATAATCTGCTTCCCTCAAATCATAGATAATGTTATTCTCCCACCTTATTCTTGGTATACCAACTGGGCGTTTTCCCTCTGGCTTTCCTACAAGAAGCTTCCATGCAAGTATTTCATTCCCCATACGTGCAACATGTCCTGCCCATCGCAGTCTACGGTACTTAACTGTTCGTATTATATCTGGCTTCCTATAAAGACCATGTAGTTCATTGTTATGTAGTCTTCTCCATTCACATGTCTGTTCATCTCTCTTTGATCCAAAAATTTTCCTAAGAACTTTATTCTCAAATACTTGTAATCTCCTTTCCTCCCTTAAAGTAAGAGTCCATGTTTCGCACCCATATAATATAACTGGTAGAATAATAGTTTTATATATGTTGAGTGATTCCGGGTTATGTGGCCGTGGTCCATAGTTGGTGTTGATACCAGACGTTTCGCCCTCAACTGCGGAGGGCATCTTCAGTGGCGAGTGCTTCTATGCGTGTTTCCTGGTCGGAAGATCTACTTAGAATGAGCGCTGTGGACGTAGAGGACGTTGTATTAGTGGTAGGTGCAGGGTGAGTGGGCGTGGCTCTTGCTGATTGGCTAATAGTCGTCTCCTTGTTGTCACTGGTGTTAATGCATTTATTTTCTAGTGTATGAAACCAGAAAATAAATGCATTAACACCAGTGACAACAAGGAGACGACTATTAGCCAATCAGCAAGAGCCACGCCCACTCACCCTGCACCTACCACTAATACAACGTCCTCTACGTCCACAGCGCTCATTCTAAGTAGATCTTCCGACCAGGAAACACGCATAGAAGCACTCGCCACTGAAGATGCCCTCCGCAGTTGAGGGCGAAACGTCTGGTATCAACACCAACTATGGACCGGCCACATAACCCGGAATCACTCAACATTACGATTACCGGCCGTGAAAGTCTGCATTCAACAGTTTTATATATTTTCAGTTTAACGTTTTTTGAAAGGAGTTGGGACATCAAGATTCTCTGCAATGCATAATAGCACGCATTTCCAGAATTGAGCCTATGTTTAATTTCTTTGTGCATCTCATTCCTATTTGTGATTATTGTTCCTAGGTATTTGAATTCAGCCACTTCCTCAAAATTTTCCTCATTTGTCATTAGCTGTCCATTTCCATTATATAATGAATTTCTATGTGTGATCATATATTTAGTTTTATTGATATTTACTTCCAGTCCTAATTTCTTAGTGTTACTCAATAGTGTGTGCGTGTTGTCCTTTAATATCTCCTCGCTATCGCCCAATTGTACATCATCAGCATAAACTAATAGCTTATTAATACCATTGAGTTGTAGGCCTTCTTCATCCTGCAAAGCATGCTTTAGTACAAAATTAAATAGTAGAGGAGATAGTGCATCTCCTTACTTCAACCCATTCTGGATTTCAAAAGTATCCGAAAATTGTTTTTCTACTCTTTGGGCCATTTAGACACATTCGTATATGTCTATCTAATTTTTTAGGAATTCAGAACTCCAGCAGGATAATAGGCCTACATATATGTCTTTTTGATGTCTACGTATAGCTGATGTACAGTACCATTATAGTCCTATTTATTTTCTAAAATCTTTCTTATACTAAAAATCTGATCTGCTGTAGACCTATCTCTTCTAAATCCACATTGATGATCTCCTAGAATGTCATCAATATAAGCAGTAAGTCTGCTTACTAATATATTTGTTAGAATTTTGTATGAAGTTGAAAGTAATGACATGCCCCTATAGTTGTTGCAATCATTTTTATCTCATTTCTTATAAATTGGTACGATAACACTGGTCAACACGATTTCTCTCTCGAGTACCAATAGTTGTACTTAATGCAGTTCTTTATCGTGTTTTCAAATATGTATTCGGAATTTCTCCATCATCCACAGTTTTTTTTATTTCAATTTCAATTAATGGATTTAAATAATTATTATATTAATAAACTTTTTTCGTCTATTTATTATCTTAGCGCAGTGAGCGATGATCACGGGGAACGCTTTCATCAGGAGATTTCAGCTATGGAAGAGATATCATGGCAAATGGAATCCTAATATGCTGGCCGATTATTGTTGGACCATCAAGAGGGATGCTCCACAGGCAAAATATAGCAGAAAATCGTCATTTCTTACTTTCTATGTGAGTCCGAATGTTCGAATATTGTGTAGTTACGAATGTAGAAAATATTAAAGTGTTTGAAATTATGAATGCCTGTCTCTCGGATACCTTGCATGATGGAGAAAAACCGATATAATATTTGAATTCAGGAGAAAAAATACTACCAGAATCATATATTTTTCTTTCTGAGACAAAACAAGTTTTTTTTTGTTGCTCAATGTAATCGATTCTTTCCATTCATCTAAAAGAGCATATTTTTCCCAAATCATGATAGCAAATCCTAAGAACGAAAATCATTCATTCCTTTCTGCACGATAAGTTGTTTTAATATATTTCTAGGTTTCTAAAAATTCCATTATGAAAAATTTACTACCTATTGAAAAGGTTCTGTTAAAGTTGTATATATATATATCTGTATTTATATTATATATGTGTGTGTGTGTGTATGGATGTGTGTGTGTGCGCCGTGCTTGTGACTTTAATTACCAAGTTTTATGTAATGGTATTTTTAATAATATTTTCTTAAATATCTTCAAATACAATTTAACCGGTTTCTCAAAATATATTTTCATAATAACCTCTTTTGTAAGCTACCCAACAATGCCATAAAAACGTTTTTTGTGATCATTCTTATAACCAGGAAAAAAAAATTGTAAATATTATGTGCTCAAATAAATATTTAGTAACTCAACATCCGTAACATTTAATCCATAGCTAATCGAAACACGATTTTGTGCATAAATCACATATATGACATTAAGAATTAAATATTATTTTGAACGAATTTCGAAGTATTGCTGTTTTGCATCACAATATTTTGCACGGAATAACCAAATCTAAACTTCACATTATCCAACTGATAATGATTGTGGAAACATGTTTACCAAGCCATCTTTTTTTTTTTTTTTTTTTTTGTTTCCTTCTCCATAAAATTTACAATGAAGAAACCTGTCTACTTGTTTAAGCAAGTTTAAAAATACGCTAAGACCTTTATCGTCACACTTCCCCATCTAAATGCAGAGAACTCCCAGGGAGAGACAAGCGAAATTTGGTTATGAAGATGGTATAAACGTTCGCTATCGACACCTGGCCTCACCATAGTCCAAACTCGAAACCCGACATGTATATTACGTGTTGCGAAATGACACATTTCCGCTGTTCCAGGTGTACAAACATTAAGAATTGTCATTATGCCCTACAGGAAATTAACCTATACTAGAAAGATTTAATCTTCGCGTTTTCTATTCAAATAATTTTTAATTTTATGATAATTTGATACATGAAACAAAATGCCAAATTTAGACACTTCGAACATCTGCGTAAGAAGTTTTATTTCAATGTTTTAAAATAACTTAGCTTATATATTTATCACACTCACACACACACACACACACACACACACACACACACACATACACACACACACACACACATATATATATATATATATATATATATTCCATTTTGTATTATCAAATTACTCAAAATACCTTTAATAAATTGTACAAATATCTAATTCAACCTTTTTAACGTAGATAAATGAACAATTCAAAATCCCTGCATATTAATTTTCTGATTTAACCACTTTCATAATTGATTAAAAAGAAAATACTGAAGTCACGAAAATTATTTTTATGAGAAAATTCAACTGGGTTCAAATATGAAGACAATATGTGAATAATATATTCGTAAATAATAGTATAATAAAGGAATTAGATACTTAATTACCTTTTGATCTATACTGAAATACAATTAATGGACCAAAATGCTGAAGTTGGATAAGGAATAGGAATCATTTAATTTTATAAATTGCATTATTATATAATTATATTAAAAGTATAGTCCAGTGTATATTCATTATTATTATTATTATTAACACCATCATCATCACTATCATTATTATTATTATTATTATTATTATTATTATTATTATTGAAATTACTAGTAGTAAATGGTCTTTATAAGAAGCCAGATGTAATGAGAACAGTTAAGTCTCGTAGACTCGATGGGCAGGACATGTGACACGAATGGGGAATGAAAGACGTGCATGGAAGCTTCTTGTAGGAAAACCAGAGGGAAAACGCCCAGTTGGTAGACAAAGAATGAGGTGGGAGAATAACATTAACTATGATTTGAGGGAAGTAGATTATACAGGCGATGATTGAAAAACATTGGCTCAGGATAAGGATGTATGCAGAGCTTATGTCCGCGCGGCCATGAACCTACGAGTTCGATAGTGCCAGTGGGTTAGTTAAAATAATCGAACGAATGTGTAAAAAAAAAAATTCATGATCCTTAAGTCACTGCAGAGAAATGACATAAATAAATACGAGTAATTTATTATAAGTTGGCGGTATATCTGCTCTTTACAGTACTAGCCTTTCACCGGTTCGTTAAAATTATATTTAATAAATAATCACTAATTATGTAAGATTTTATGCAAGTTTTATTTATATTTACTTGTCTGGAGGAAACAACACGAGAACCCACTCTATGAAGAAAATTATAATAAAAGCATGGTCAGTACAGTAACATTATATATAGTACACACAGTCCTAACTACAAGATCAGTGAGTACCTGTTCAATGGTGAAACAACATTCTACTCAGGATGGGACTGGTCCCGAAAGGCCTACAATGTTTAAAATATTTTACTAGTTTAGGAGACTGCATACAAGATACACAATTTTATAATTTTATATTATATATTGGTAAGAGCTCTATACAGGAACAAACTCTAAAACTGGGAGATATTGGGCATATAAATTATATGAAAATGGAGATTTACGTATTATAAGTAAATAGTATGAGAAAACAAATAAAAATAAATCAACGGGAACCAATACATATGACAGGAGGAGTTAGACAAGGTTGTCCACTATCAACCACTCTTTTTAACATTTATTTTGACATGAGAAGATCATGGAAGCAAATGACGACTGGGGGAATTAACTTAGGAAATATAGTAATAAAAACAGTAACCTTTGCAGATGACCAAATTTTAATAGAAAAACAGAGGACGAACTACAAATAATGCTATATAAACTAAATGAAATATCAAAAAAATACAGCATGGAAATATCATCAGAAAAATATAAAACAATGGCCTTCAAGGGCGCTCATCCAGTTCGGACAAAGATAATATTAGAAAATAAACTAATAGAACAAGTGGCAAGATATAACTTCCTAGGTTGCGAAATATCATACACAGCGGTAACAGATATAAATAACAAACTAAATAAGTTTAATTATATAACAGGAACACTAAAAATAACTTTGAAAAATAAAGCCAGAAAAGACTCTATAATGAAATTATATAAGACAATGGCAATGCCTATTATTACTTATGCATCCGAAACATGGACAGTGACAACACAACAATCTGCCAGAATATAAGCTGCTAAAATGAAATTCCTCAGACCAATAGTAGGATATCAAAGAACAGACATAAAACATAACACAGAAATAAGACAACTAAAAGTAGAGGAAATAAACACAACAATAGAGAAATACAGAACCAACTGGAAAGAACACTTGGCAAGGATGACTGAGAATATAATACCAAAAGCAGCATACAACTATTCACCACGAGGAAGAAGAAGCTTGGGAAGACCAAGGAAAAGATGGAAACAGCAGCAACTTGGAGCTGGAACAGGCTAGTAAATAAGCCTAAACCGTGATGAAGAAGAAGATTATATATCAGGTTCACAAGATAAGATATTTCGGCTAGGGGCCCAATATGCTGACCACATCTAACCTCTATAGTGGCTGGATAATCGGATTAACACATATGGATTTCGAGGCCAGCAGGCGGCTAGTACGCCAAGGCTTCTAGGCTTGTCGCACCATGGAGTTAGTTTTATGATTATATAGGGCCCTATATATATTCCATCGTTGTGGTCTCGAGATAGCGTGCTGCCTTGCAATGCAGCGGGCCCGGGTTCGATTCCCGGTTGGAACAGGCTTCTGGGTGAGTTTTTTCAGGATTTTTCGTCACCTGTAGGACAAATGTCATAAAACTTAGGGCACAACGGTCCCCGAAAATCACCCTGCCATCATCATCATCCTTCACCGGTGTGGAAAGCAACGGGAAGCTACCACACCTATAATTCCGTAGTAGAGCTGCAAAGCATAGCATGAAAATGTTATGATTGCAGTGAAAGACCTGCCCTCGGGCAGAATTACTATGGATGGATATATATATATATAGTCCACCGCTGTAGTCTCGAGGTAGCGTGCTACCTTGTCACGCAGCGGGCCCGGGTTCGATTCCCGATCGGGACAGGCTCCTGGGTGAGGTTTTTTCAGGGTTTTTCCTCACCTGTCAGACAAATGTCAGCAAGCTTAGGGCCCAACGGTCCCCAAAAATCATCCGGCCATCATCATCATAAAGTAAAGTAAAGTATTCCCACTACAAGCCTCAGGAGGCCCTTGGGGTAGTGGGAGGTTAAGGCTCCCATTATTTCTGGACAATCGGCACTTGATGTCAGCCGGGTTGTCAGCCCTGCGTGACGGCCGCCTTTACCGCAGAACAAGCGTCTGGTACTCATTTCCGTTAGAGGCTGAGTCGATCCCAGGGCCATGGTGCCGCCAGAAGGTTTGGGTCACTTTAAAAATCCTGACCCCACCGGGACTTGAACCCTCGACGTTCCGGCTTGTAGCGCAGTGCCTTAACCACTACGCTACGGCGTGCCCCCATCATCATCATTATTATCATCATTCATCACCATCCTTCACCGGTGTGGAAAGCAATGGGAAGCTACCACACCTATAATTCACTAGTAAAGCTGCAAAGCATAGCATAAAAATGCTATGATTGCAGTGAAATACCTGCCCTCGGGCAGAATTACAATGGATGGAGATTATATATATATATATATATATATATATATATATATATAATATTTTATTTATAATTGTTTAATTATTTACAGGTATTTTATAAATTCTCTAAAATTTACTTCTGAAAATTATCGAGAGAGAATGCCAAATGTAATATACACTCCATAGTACATACATACATACATACATACATACATGATAATTCATTAAATACTCCCATAACAAAAGAGAGCACAATTCCCTTTCAATCACGCAAATATATGAAAAATATTTGAGTTTTGTTTTTATTTTACATTATCGTGATGTGACTATATGTGCCACACAATGTACACGCCAAGCCGCCATTTTACTTATTCATTGTTACACGCGACTGCAATTGTTTCTGTGGCGGCCATGTTATCGCATGAGGTAAACATATTAATAGGGGGCGGTACAGCGTGCAATTAGGGGAGCCAAACCCCAACAAACGGGGCGTCGTTATTTCCCATCGGTCATCACGTGACTCACACTGAGTACACTCTGGTAGTCTAATACTTCATTACAATTACCGAGACTCTGGATAAAAAGTCAAAGTTCATATAATTATAACACCAAATAAAAAATTATAATTTTATTTATATACAAATTTTCAATGTTTACACACCTTTCTGTGCCTAAAGTTTTATTTTCCTTTTCCACTCGACTCTATCCATACACTCCCTGTCCTCCAGTCCTCTTGTTCTCATTTCAGTTCTTATTTCTTGCATCCACGAGTTTCGAGGTCTTCTTTTCCTTCTTTATCCAGGTGGACACCATTACAATGTTTTTCTGGGTAACCTTTCTTCTTGCATTCATTGTACATGCCCATATCAATTTAATTGCTTATATCTTATATAGTCTACTATTGAATATCTAATATTCATTTTTTCTCGTATGACAGTATTCCTTTCATTTTTTCTTCTTCTAATTTTGAACATATTGCTGCTCTCCTCAAGAAATCCATTTCCATCGACATAAGTTTTTGTTCTAAGTTTTTGTTGAATTTCCAAACTTCAGTTCCATATGTGACAGTACTTCTCACTATTGAACTATATATTTGTAACGTATTTGTTCTGGTTATATGTCTATTCCATAAGACTCCATTTATCATTGTTGTTATTTTAGACACTCGTATATATGTATATGTGGGTGGTGTTCTTAGATGTTAAAAGTCTATAAATAAAAAATAAAACTAAAGAAAACGTAATACATAACGTATGAAAACATGTTTCATATATATTGAACCTAGAGACTCCAAGCTCAGTTTGAGATTTTTTATTTTGGCATTTGAACAGATACTTTCCCTGATCCATCTTTTAAAAGCCAAACAGATAGAATCTCAGCTAGGAAGAATCGTATACTTCAATGGACTGTTGGTTATCAAATGCGTCAGGACAGTAATAATTCTGCAGAAGAAATAGATGAAGACGAAGACAACAATGGCAGTTTCTCAAATTGACATGTCTTGTGATGCTGAAAGAAGAAATAAACATTTCAACAAAATGTAAGCAGGCATATAATTCTTAAAGATATGCAGATCTATGTCAATTAAATTCATGGATGTGATTCACGATTCACATAAATATTTATTCAATACAATTTCCCACAGTTTCTTCTCTCTGCCATATTTGTCAAAATGAGATTATAGTATTTTCTTTTATAAGAGCGAAATACAGCCAATAAAATCAAAACGTTTATCGATGGAACTTCTTATTTGAAGTGTGTATCTTGATATAAAGTATCACTGGACTTCTTTTTGTCTTTAAACATAAATCTACAGTCTACGCTTTCCAAGTAAGATATGGTAAGCCAAATCTAAACAAAAGACATGTAACTTCTGCGATGAGAAATATATTTTTATCAACAAAATTCAGACAAATCAATAGTCGATAAGTTTATTTTATGGAGTCTCTAGTTACTTTGACTTTTAGGTACTAGGATATTTCATTCCAGAATAAGAAACAGAAATCAAAATATCAGGTCCTCTGGTAACAACATGTTTAATACAGGTTTACGAACTTGGAATCTTCAGATTTTAATGCTCTAAGAACAAAGTGTTCAAATTAATCCTCTGGTCGCTAGTTACACAAGAAATAGCCATAAATAAATAATTATTTTAAATCTTGTCATTTAAATTCTTGTATTGCATAAACATTTAAATATGAATGTAAATTGGATTGTAATAATTAATATCTTAATTTTATTTAGATAACATTTGTTATGTCTTCCTACACAAGAAACGTCTATGTGTTTTATAAACATTAAATTAAATTTAAAATTGAAATCTCACAATTATACATAATTGCATATTTTCACATTTGTTTTCCATATTGAGAATTGATCGCTTAATTAAACTCCAAATGTATTTATCAGCTTACTATCTTCATGTAGTAACCCAATAAATAGAAACTGAATTTCCATTTCCACTAATAAATGCAAATTAAAGACAAACTTTTTTTTTCATACATCTTCAATGAAGATGTCTTCCTGGATTTTTTTTGTAATAAAGAAACATTTAAACTTACAACAATATAAAACATAATAAACAATCATGAATTAATATGTGTATTCGCTTAACGTAGAAATTGTAATTTGAGAGCCATATAAATGAAAAACGAATATCTAATAGAATTTATATTGAATTAAATAATTACCACAAACTATTTTTCCATATGAGAAAAACATATAGATTCGGCTAAAATAATAAACTTTCTCCCAATAAATGGAATAAGTGTCTGGCTCTTACAATGGTCGGTACAGTAAAGTAAAGTAAAAGTGATCCCACAACAGGCCCGGAGGCCCTTGGGGTAGTAGGAAGTTAAGGCTCCCACATTTTCTAGACAATCGGCACTTTACGTCAGCCGGGTTGTCAGCACTGCGTGACGGCCGCCTTTAACCCCAGAACAAGCGTCTGGTACTCATTTCCGTTAGAGGATGAGTCGACCCCAGGGCCATAGTGCCGCCAGAGGGTTTGGGTCAGTTTAAAAATCCTGACCCCAACGGGACTTGAACCCTCGACCCTCCGGCTTGTAGCTCAGTGCCTTAACCACTACGCTACGGCGTGCCCCATAACTAAAGTGATCCCACAACAGGCCCGGAGGCCCTTGGGGTAGTAGGAGGTTAGGGCTCCCACTTTTTCTAGACAATCGGCACTTTATGTCAGCCGGGTTGTCAGCCCTGCGTGACGGCCGCCTTTACTCCCAGAACAAGCGTCTGGTACTCATTTCCGTTAGAGGCTGAGTCGACCCCAGGTTTTCAGTACTGGTATTATAGCCTCACTCTGATGGTTAACAGTTTATATAAAAGCGGGTGCCGCGCGGCGATGCTTGACACGCGGTGTTGTCACGTTTCTCATAGCGCTATGGGCGTTTATTACTGATTATTTATGTTATTATTTAATTTTTATGTTATTATTTGGTATTGTTTAAGTTTTAAAATTAAAATTATATACGTATTTATTTATTAAATAATTTAATTCCAACATTATTACATAATTTTAATATCCATACAAAATCATGCTGAAAACATTATTATTATTATTATTATTATTATTTATTATTATTATTATTATTATTATTATTATTATTATTATTATTATTATTATTATTATTATTATTATTATTAACTGTTCGGTCTGATTTTTTTTCCCATGGCCGCCACATGTTGAAACCACTTATATATAAACTAATATAATACGTAGATATGGTATTATTATTCTAGCTACATGTCATAATAAATCATTGATAATTATACAATTAATTACGGTATACAATATTATAACTGGATCGAATGTTTCACATCGTTCCGAGTTTTAATTGAAACTGAGGGAAGAATAGCAATGTGGCAACATCGTCATAGTCGCGGCAGTCGAGATCTTTGCATTTTAATAACATATAACAGCTGCGGGGAAACAAAGCGAGCCGCTTGTTAAGCATCATAGTGAGGCGATAACACCATGGTTGTAGTTATTGGAAAAAATTATAGGCCCTGCTGATTACGAAAGTCACGTACCATTACATTTTAATCCTGAAGTTAAAAAATAAGATGAGGTATTGCATGAGATAGAAAAGAGTAACTGAACAAATTATATATATGGAAGAGAACATGTGAGAGAATATAAAATTTTATTTGTGGAACAAGGAGCACAGAAGGATGGAGAACTCTAAAAAGTTTGAGAACAAATGCTAACAAAATTAAAATAGAAAATATATCCTTGTCCGAATGATAAAATTATTATCATGAATTATTATCAGATAATCGTTTTCATTTTCTACAATAGTGATGAATTTAGATTTGGTTACTTCATAAATAGCAATTTCATCGTTAAAAATTGAAATTTAGACCTATTTAAAATCTTTGATTTCTTATTCTTCAGTAGCACATATAGGGAATGTAATTGGTGCTTACGATGAAGATGGGGTATATGCAGAATTAATTATGAAACAAATATTACTAATAAGAAAATTATTCGAAAAATGTTTGAATGGGAAGAGGTAACATCACGATAATGGAAACATGACTTGTATCAATAATTTACAAAAAAAACGGGAGAAGAGTTGAATGTAAGAATTGTAGAGGAATTGCAGTTTTAAATAAATTTAGTAGTTTATATGTAATAATACTACAATACTTTTTAGAAAAAGAATATCAAAATAGAGAAGAGGAGATACAGGATTTAGAGCAGGAAGATCAACAACTGATAATGAATTTGTGATCAAACAGTTAACAGAAAAAGCAAAAGGATTAGGACAATAGATCCACTTTATAAAAAAAAATATGGTATATTACCATTAGATAAATTAAGGAATGATTTACAAGATGAAAAAAAAATATTATCAGTGCAATACAACATAAATATAATGGCGCAATATCTAAAGTAAAACTAGAAGAAAAACTACCACATGATATTTCGGTCTCAAAAGGCCTGCGGGTGAAATATCTGCCTAGTTATTCAAAATATATTTACAAATGTCCCTCGAAATCTGGAAGAGAAAATGTTTTTGAACGGGTATACCTATTGCAAATAAAAAAATACACATTTTTGTTTGAAGATGGTCAAATAATAATAGATCTAGAATATGATGATGCAGAATACATATTATGAAAATAGATTGAAGAGTATGATAAATGGAAATTAAAAATTAATTTTGGGAAAATATATATATAAAAAAATAGTTTTCCAAGATGGGAAGAACACCATTAAAGCGTGCAATCAATTTGAATAATAATAATCATACTTAGACATCAAAATTAATAAAAAAAAGTCTACGCAGATGATATTAAACACTAAATAAATAAAGGAAAGTCAACAACAGAAATTCTACATGGAATATTATGGAACAGGAGTATTTTTAAAGAAACTTTATATATATATATATATATATATATGTGTGTGTGTGTGTGTTAATGTGTTAGTGTGTATTAGTGTGTGTGTGTGCATGCGTGCGTGCGTGTGTGTCTGTAGTTCAAGGTCTGGCTACAAATAAAATGGACCTAAATCAAAATTTGCCCTCAAAATTACTAGCCCTAGAAATGGATTTCTGACGACGCTCAGCCAGACATTCTAAACTGCTCAGAATAAGAAATAAAGTTATTGGGCAACAGATGAATAAAGAAAAGTCTTCTTCTTCGGCTTTCCGCACTTATATGTTTGCCGTCTTCAGTTTACATTTATTTCTATCATTCTAATCACCTTCTTCCAAATTCCTATCATCCATTATAGTTCTGACATAAGTTTTCCATTTCCATCTGGGTCTGCCATGTTTACTTCTTCCAGGGTGTGACCATTGGTATATATTTTTTGGTCATCTTTCATTTTCCATTCTTTTTACATGTCCATACAGTTTGATTTTCAATCATGTTAACAACAGACGTGGTGACATTCATTTCTCTCCAAAGGAATTCATTTCTTATTTTATCCTGTCTAGATTTTTGAAGACTTATAAAGCAAATTCAATTATAGATTTTGTAAAACACAAACATTTGCAATGGTATTGACATGTAAAACGAATGGACGATAAAATATTACCTACAACAGTTTTGACAGATAGACCAAATAAACACTTGGCTGCAGTTCACAGGAAGATGTGTTTATAGGGCTACATTGTAAACCTGTCCTGATGGTTATATGAGAAAATCGATATTTATGAATTTTACTTAGCAAAATAAATTTGAATCTCTCTTTGTAAAAAAAAAATAAATAAATCCACGAACTAGTTGAGTGGGCTGCAATTGAACGTGTGTAAACGTATACGGTGTCTGTCCGTCTGTTCAAAAATAGAATAAAGGCGAGAGGGGGGGCACTCGTAAAGTTCACAGCTTCGTTATGGACAATTTCGGGGATCACGATGATCTTCGCTTTAACTGTTAATCCATATTTGATACGAATATAAAAATTACAAAAATAGAATTTAACAGCTAAACACACAGTCTTCTTTTTAACTGACAGAGACTAAGAATAGAGTATGGCTATTTTTTATAAATAAGCCCTATCACAAAATCTCAGATTACGGAGATACTGAGATCAAATCCCTGGGCACACCAAAATTATCCTTTTTCATAGATTTCCTTGGTTGTCAAAAATAATTCTTGTTGGGAATTCCTTACGTAAGAGGTTCAATAATGTTAGGGAAAATGTTATTGAAGTTAAGAGAATATGGTCGGCCGTGACGATTTAGTGGTTATGTTCCTTGCCTCTGGTCCCAAGGGTCGCGGGTTCAAACCCGCCAATGTCAATGGATATTTAGAATGGAAAATCCTAGGAACAAAACCTCCGGGGGAGACTTTAAGCCGGTTTTCCGAGTATTAAGTTTTTCAGGTTCGTAAAAGAACATTAAGCCTGAAAAAGGGGCCTGTATGCAAACTTTACCGACTTTGTGCAATCCAAGTAATACCTTAATTGCCTACTAGGTGTCTCTTCATGCGACAGGCCGACACTCACGACATCTGTAGGGGAAAAAAGTAATTAAATCAGACTGTTCAAGAACCCAAAAGAGGAGCCCAGGGTCACGTGTAAGAGCCATAGGTTGGATGAAGAATGGATATGATGATAATGGGTCGCTTCGAATGTATTGCTTGTTGATGAGAATTATGTGCAAAATGAATTTTATTTGAATTTCTGTTAAACCTTTTCACCACTCATCAATATTCCATATTGAGTTCTCCTTCTTTACCTTAGTTCATCATTTCCCTTTTTAGGTACTTCCATATGCCCCAACCTCTCAGGGCTTACAAGAACGTGATCTGTCTAAAAATAATTTGTAACGTTGGATCGCGTACATACTTTTAGACCACACAAGGACATGGAAGGCCTTACCTGATGAATGATCAACCTAGTGCTGAGGTCATTTCCGAGACAATACGAATTTTTAAATCAAGAAACACCATTCATTCATACGTTCATACGAAAAATGACTGTTAGGTAGGTATGGCTGAAGGCCTACACAGTAAATAAAAACCTTAAAGGCGTATGCTGTACTTACTTCACATTACGCCACTCACTACCTCTTCTGATACTCTGTATTCACTCACAACCAACAAATGCAAACAGTGGGAGGCGGACTGTAATACATTAGAAAGACAGTTCTTCGTTAATCACAGCAATGACGTGGAATCTTCTTATTGCCAAAACTCAGAGCATCAGCAGGACGAGGTTCATTAAAAATTTGTAATCCTACAGCATTTTATTTAACGTACATTTTTTAACTATCTACGTTATTGACCTTGCAATTCAAATTTGACCGAAACGGCCGACAAAATTTTGTTCAGAGATCTCTTATTTTAAACTGCCGCAAAACTTTGGCACAGAATCCATGAGTTTACTCCCATCCCAAGGTAATTACATAGGAGTGATAAGGCCTAAAAGATCCATTGATCCCGGCCGGGTTCAAACGCGTGAACATCTGAACCAGTTTTAAAAAATGCATAATCTATAAATATTAATGACATTCAATCAAATAAAAACGTTACTGTAATATAAGTCAATTGCAATAACCAAATCTGATTGTGAAATTTGGACGACTAATTTTGCTAAGAGGCTTGACATTTCAGTCTTGAGGTTCTTTTACGCGCCGTAAATCAAGATAAGCGACCTAAGGCTTTATTTCCCTTCCGAAGAAAACCATGTCGAATATTTTTAGATCTTTGAAAGTCCATCGACCTCTGCTGGGCTTGGACTCCCGAACGTCGAAATGTCAAGTTCACCTGGAACAAAATAGACGTGCTGCTTTATCATGTCCAACTCGTACTTTCTCCTGTAGCCTGTATTTATTTCGGTATGCGCCTGTTAATACATCGCACCCCGACAAGAATAACGTCACAACTCATAAATGGACGAATTTGAGTTAATCCCCAATTCAAAACAACAACAATTTGTTTAAACTGTAGGCCTGTAAAATAAGTCAGTAACTGAATTCCTAACTAATCAAGGTACAATTTGCACATATAGCCATTCCTAAACCATTTGAATTGTGATGTAAGTGAACTTTCTTTTTGCTGTACTGGAAAATGAACATAAAAATGCATTATATAATGGAAATGGACAGTAATGACAAATGAGGGAAATTTTGAGGAAGTGGCTGAATTCAAATACCTAGAAACAATAATCACAAACAGGAATGAGATGCACAAGGAAATTAAACATAGGCTCAATTCTGGAAATGCATGTTATTATGCATACAGAGACTCTTGACTTCCCAACTCCTTTCAAAAAAACGTTAAACTGAAAATATATAAAAGTATTATTCTACCAATTATATTATATGGATGCGAAACACGGACTCTTACTTTAAGGCAGGAAAGGAGATTACGAGTATTTGAGAATAAAGTTCTGAGGAAAATGTTTGGTCCAAAGAGAGATGAACAGACAGGTGAATGGAGTAGACTGCATAACAGTGAATTGCATGGTCTTTATAGGAAGTCAGATATAATGAGAACAGTTAAGTCTCATAGACTGCGATTGGTAGGACATGTGGCACGAATGGGGAATGAAAGACGTGCATGGAAGATTCTTGTAGGAAAACCAGAGGGAAAACGCCCAGTTGGTAGACCAAGAATGAGATGGCAAAATAACATTAACTATGATTTGAGGGAAGTAGATTATGCAGGGGATGATTGGAAAACATTGGCTCAGGATAGGGATATATGGAGAGCTTATGTCCGCGCGGCCATGAACCTCCAGGTTCGATAGTGCCAGTGAGTTAGTTAGTTAGTTAGTTAGTTAGTACTGGAAAATGAGGTTTTTTGAGTTGTGACGTTATACTTACCGGGGTGCGATATGTCGTAAACTTCATAAACCTAATCTTGCTAAAGTACTTTAGTTGCTTCAGCGCTTTTTTGATAGAGGAAACATACTCAGTTTATCTAATAGGGTATTAAGAAGCTAATGTATAAAATATATGTGTGCATATATATGACGAAGTAACATGTTAACATATTATTAAAATGTGCATAATATTTAAATAACAAAAGGTGTTTCATGTTTTAATACCAACGGTTATTGTCAGAGTTCAAAATTCTGTGTTACGTGGAGAGAAATATGAATTTTCATAGCTGTGATAATAATGAAAAACAAGAAAAACCAATTGTATTCATTTCTTCCACTTATAAAAAACCTTTGAAAATCATAGCAACTCAACATTCAAGAATTTCAAATCGCAATTATACCAACCTAGACATAGACCTACAAAAACCTGGTAGGCTACTTGGAGAGCTAGAATTTGAAAATAAGACCTACATCTTACACACAACAAATGCCACAGAAACGAAGGACAAAAAGTGTCGGGGTTTTCATAATCATGTTAGATCATGCAACGTTAAATACGGCACATCTAGAGAAAATTTCAAAACTGAAATCAGCCAAAGATGTAGAATGAATAAAAAATTACTATTGCAGAATTAATTTCCTCTAATGGTAATTTTCTGATGATTATAAGATGTGACGGATTCAACGTGTTATTTGTAAATTAGAACCAAGAAAAATATACTTGGACGGGTATGTAAATTGTTCGTTCTCACGAGAAGAGTAGCAGGCATTGAAGAGGAGGAGTGAGGTATTTACTATGATCTAAACAAGTGCATCAACACTGAAGAAAAACATTTGCCACCATAAGTATTATCTTTACTTATCACTGCACTTCTTGTTATTCTTTAAATTAGCATGGATAATGATGCTACTATTAAGTAATGGAACACTACGCGTAGCGATATTTGTAAAAACTAGTGACATTCCGTCCGCTAGTCTTCTCGTAAGTAACCAACTGTAGGCTAGTAGTTCCTGTAATTCCTCTTGAAAAAAAAAGACCTTAGTCAAAGCTATATCTTGCTAAATTCTTCACTTCATTCCAGCCTTTCCCTTGTTCAATTCCTGATATTACTGTGCTGCGCTTTGTAATTTTTGGTCCTCCTCTTTTCCTAGGCAATACTTGTATATTCAGTATTCAAGAGCTCTCTTTGGCACACTCTTTAGTTCTCTTCTGAGGTAAGCTATGTAGGCAGTATATTACGTAACGATACTCTTTAACAAAGATGTTGAGAGCAATAGCAGGATACCAAAGGACCGATAAAAAGAAAAACGAAGATATAAGAACAGAACTTAACATATTTAATCTCTGTGAAAGAATAAAATATTATCAAAATGCTTATCTTCAGCACGTATTACGAATGATTGAACAGCGCATACCAAGAAGAATGTATAATTATAAACCAAAAGGGAGAAGAATGTTGGGAAGACCATTGAAGAGATGGAAGGACCAATTCGACCTATAATGAGATCGGAACAGGCCATTGGGCTTAATCCTTGATGTTGATGATGATGATAATCTTTAACATCTCATTTAATTAGCGTCGCAATTCAAATTTGAGCGTGAAAGGGCCAAAAAGTTCATCAGAGGCCTGTTATTTCCGGCTTAAGATTATTTTAGGTATCATAATTCTATGATATGGGACCCACAGCTTCATTTTCATTTCTAAGGAAACCATAATATGGATTTTTAGATCCTGAAAAAATCCAATGACCCTAGCAGAGTTTGAACCCGCGAACTTTGGAAACAGAGGAGAGTATCGGTAGTACTCTACCTGGACCGAGAAAATATTTGTAGACCTACATGATTTCTGGAAATAGATTAGTAAACTAACATTCAAATATTTTTTTTAAATTTGTAAATGTCCTAATATTTTATATATAGTTTTTTTTTTTTTCGTGATCAAAGATTTATTAGTATAATTTTAATATTTGATTAAATAAACTGGAATGTTCTCAAATGCCACATACCAGATATTTCATATTTGTGGACCTTCTAAAAGGAATATAGTAAACCCTAAATTGTAAATGTCCATAACTGTTTATTGTACGTGAGTGAATATTATTAAAAAAAACTTCTTACAAAATTAAAACGAATTATTGTTGCAGTCCTAATTCGTGTAACTTGCACTATAGATGCAACAAAATAAACTTGGAATCCTACATTTGTGTACTTCGCTTTAATAAAAGACGATGCTAACTTGGCTTAAACATTTGATCCCATAGAAAGCAATAAATATGAGCATGAATTTACGGTCTTCAAAATGTAAGATAATCTCAGATGTTATAAAACTAAGGAATAGAGCACAATAAGAAATGAATTACATCCTTATGAAGTAAACTCTAACAAAAGAATTCATTTCTATAGCGATAACAAAATCTGACGTACAAGACAAAGTAAACAAGCTTGTTCCCCTTTCTGCTTCAAGTAACCCTTTCATATGAAGGGAGTGAACCCCTAACCGCAACATTACACACGATTCAAGGAGTTTTACCGGAAATCTTAAAATATTTATCAGATCACCATTATGTACTGCACTTGTAATGTTTATTCATAAGCAATACATGCATAAGATTGGTTTAACATTTACGATTACATTATGATTATAATAATATTGTTTGTTTAAGGAATTTTGTTATTACATGGCGAATACAAATAAACTAACGTATATAATTAACTTCCTAGCAACAAATTAGTTTGGGTTAAATAGGGATTGAAACTTTAAAAAATATGTTTTGAGGTTTATTTTTCCAAAAGTTACAAGACAATTATTATAGGCGATATTCAAAATAATTTTGAATCAAATTTTAAAAATATTCCAGTGAATATAGTACGATTCCGTCAGACTAATACCAGAGGAGCAATCAATCCATGTTTCTGTCATAGAGATAGCATAGCTGTCTGTTAAGGGTTTAATTGAAAATAGGCCTAAGTATTTTTTATAATTTGAGTATATTTCAGAAACATCATATACAGTACAATGTAAGGGTGAAAGTTTTAAGTACAAATTCCTTGGAGTAAATACAATCAAAGTACCTTCAAATAACATGAAATAAATATAATCAAAGAATCTTCAGATTGTGTGTAGCAAGCGTATGATCTTCTAGTAAAAATTACTTTGCTCAAAAGTTTATTCATGCATTACTTAAAATTATGGCAAGTAAGCCTTATTTTCTACATAGTTGACCTACATAAGAGGCATGAGATGGTGGAACAGCTTCTTATTCTTTCCTATTTCTGGATCCTGTCAGTATTAGAACAAAATGTGTATATATATATATATATATATATATCCATCCGTAGTAGTTTTGCCCGAGGGCAGGTCTTTCAGTGCAATCATAGCATTTTCATGCTATGCTTTGTAGCTTTACTAGGGAATTGTAGGTGTGATAGCTTCCCGTTGTTTTCCACACCGGTGAAGGATGATAATGATGATTATGATGATGATGACGACGATGATAATGATAAGGATGATGACCATATGATTTCGAGGACCGTTTGGGCCTTAAAGTTTTCCTGACATTTTTCTACGGGGGCACGCCGTAGCGTAGTGGTTAAGGCACTGAGCTACAAGCCGGAGGGTCGAGGGTTCAAGTCCCGTTGGGGTCAGGATTTTTAAACTGACCCAAACCCTCTGGCGGCACTATGGCCCTGGGGTCGACTCAGCCTCTAATGGAAATGAGTACCAGACCCTTGTTCTGGGGGTAAAGGCGGCCGTCACGCAGGGCTGACAACCCGGCTGACATAAAGTGCCGATTATCTAGAAAAAGTGGGAGCCTTAACCTCCTACTACCCCAAGGGCCTCCGGGTCTGTTGTGGGATCACTTTACTTTACTGACATTTGTTTTACAGGTGAGGAAAAACCCCGATTAAAACCTCACCCAGAAAAACTGTCCCGACCGGGAATCGAACCCGGGCCTGCTGCGTGACAAGGCACCACGCTACCGCGAGACCACAGCGGTGGAATATATATATATATATATATATACATACATAAACATATATAGGCCCTACATACACTAGCTAATACTCGGCGTGCGCTGCTGTGCCTAAATAAATTAAATATTAAGAATTAATTATATGGTATAGACTGCGACAAGCCAAACACGGCGGTTCCGAGTCAAATTTTAATTTCGAATTTCAGGTAAACCCATACTTCTAATGGATTTCGATGATTTTTGGCCAATAGCTAACTTATCTCCGTTTATTTTAATATCATATATTGAGTACGATCTAAAGATTTCTGTAAGGAAAACGAAGACCATGGCTTTTAGAGGAAGAGATCCAGTGAGAACCAAAATTATTTTAGAAAATCAAAGTACAGAACAGGTGTCTAGTTTCACATATTTGGGCTGTGATGTTGGCTACAATGTGGAAAGAGATATTGACTCCAAAATAAATAAATTTCAGACGGTGTGTGGAACAATACAGAGAACATTCAAAAATAAAATTAGAAAAGAAACCAAGATAAAAATGTATAATGTTATGGCGGTTCCCACAATATTGTATGGATGTGAAACTTGGGCTCCAGTGAAAAGACAGAAGGATAGAATACAGACGGCAGAGATGCGGTTCCTAAGACAAGTAAAAGGATGTACAAGACTTGATAGAATAAGAAATGAGGATATAAGAGAAGAATTGAAAGTACAGCCTTTATTGGATAAAGTCACGAATTACAGACAGAAATGGATTGATCACATGGATGGAATGAGTAAGGAGAGATATCCATTGTTAGCAAGAAATTATCAAGCAAGAGGAAGGCGTGATGTTGGAAGACCTAGAAGACGTTGGGCTGATGCATTATGAAGTCGGAACGGGCAATTGCCTAATCCCTGGAGTGATGATGATGATGATATATTGAGTTTCGTTGTTAAACATCGATGATTGGGAATACTAGAGCATTTTTTTTAAATTTTTATTTCAGGTGAAGTCCTAACTTAATGGATTTACCGGTCCAATTCTTCCTTTTCTTCTTCTTCTTCTTTTTCTTCACTTCACGGGCTAGGCAAATTTCCTGTTCCGCCTCACAGTTGTTCTGTCCATCTTTTCACTGGCCTTCCTACATTCCTTGAACCTCTTGGCTTGTCCAATTTGTGAACCTAATCCATTCTGGGACCCGCTCAAACACATATAAAAAGATTCATCAAAATCGGCCCAGTCGTTTAGGAGAAGTTCAGTGACATACTACACACGTAGAAATAATTATATAGGCCTATATGAATACATATACATATAATGTGTGTGATTTATTAATATTAAACAAAGTTGCCGCAAAGGAAAAAATGTTCAGTTTAAAGTCACATATGCATGAAAAATAGGGCATTCATAATAAAGGCCGGGATTCTAGTTGGGCTACATAAAAATGATGAAAAAATACCTATACAATGAAGAAAGAAGCACGTGACATGAGCTGAAAACTTTAAACAATTAATTAAAATAATCTGAATTATTCATTTAAATAGTCGCATTTACTTTATCCACATGATCTATAATAGAATACAGTAATGTGAAAATTGTTTATTGTAATTCATAAAAAATAATAACTGAATATCTGCATGTCACTTTATTTTTACGGAGGGAATGCTAAAATGTTCCTATAGTTGGCCTATAGATGATAAGATTATAACATTTATTAAAGTTCAAGTTATTTTCATTATCCTTGTAAAGTTTTATTTTTAATGAGGGTAGAATTTAAGTTGGAATAGCCTATATCTAATTTACAATTATCAATAATTGTGAATTATTGGCTGAATCGGGACGGAGGAATGCTAAAATGTACAAAAGCATCATATTATTATATAATATTCTAACATTCCATGTTCCTACGAACATGTCCCTGTGTTTGAGCCTTTGCCATGGATTCCCTGAAGTAGACCCCGCCCGGACCACCGAACGGGGTTTATTGTACCATTGGAAAAAATTACCCTGTTTTGTCCATTGGTGTAAGGTACACCTAATTAAAATAATATTCTCATTTAATTATAACACAAACCGGCAGTAGCATTGCTGCCGATAGGGTTACCCATGCCGGACTGGTCGAAGGTGATAAGCCAGACGAAAAAAGTACCTTGGTCGAAAGAGTGACGATCTTTCACCGTAAAAATACAACCGTCAAGAAATGCGGACATGGGTTCAACTGGCGTAAATGGGAGAATAACATTAACTATGATTTGAGGGAAGTAGATTATACAGGGAATGATTGGAAAGCAATAGCTCAGGATAGGGATGTATGGAGACCTTATGTCCGCGCGGCCATGAACCTACGGGTTCGATAGTGCCAGTGAGTAAGTAAGTAAGTAATTGTAACACAAATGTTAAAACTTATACGATAATTTTGCAGAGTTTGGAACGAATAACTCTTTCAGAGTTTGGATTGAGTAACTATTTACACATAGGCGTATAAGTAATATTTTGATTGTTTTTGAAAAAGGTAAAAAACAAAATATATTTTATAACATGTTAAGTGTAAATGTATTTAATGAATTGGAATAAGAAATAAATGTGAAATTTTCTATTGTAGACGTTTATATTGAGAACTATATGTTTTTAACACTAATAGCATCTTACCATATTATAAATGTCATCTTACCCAGACCTAGGGGTAAAGATGCCATGTTTGCGGGGTTAAATATAAAATTTAGTTATACAAACATGTGAAGACGTTTACGGTGGGTATTTTCAACGACGCTTAGGCCTATATGAAGCATGAAACATAATTCTATAACTGTTCAGAATGTACAATTCTTATTGGTTACATTTCTCGATTGTCATGATAATTTTATACATGTGTTAATGCTCTAGCGGCCGACTATTTTCGGAACCAAATTCGGCATATAGAAATATGTTTTAAAAAAAGTAACGAGTTCGTTCGTTATCAGCAAAATCGGACTATTAAGAGTGGGAGTTCGCCCAAACGAAAATTTAAAAATAGCTCTAGCGGCCGCAATTACAGAGTTTTCTTAGCGAAACTCGATGTATAATACAGAAATAAAATAAAGAAGGCATTCTCCAAAAAATCAGCAAAATCCGAATATTAATAGTGGCGGTTTACCACAAACCTTGAATAAAAAAAAAGGATTTGTTTTCATTGTGACCCCGAGATATTTAAATAAATGGCAGGAAAATTAGTGTTTCGTCAATTTAAGGGTTAACAAAATAAATTTATATTCCGTAAACCAGCAAAACCTAACCATAAATTCGACTTGATGAGGAATCCGTAGTTTACGTAGTTCCTCATTACAGATTTCTTAAGCAATTATATCGATGGCGTTATGAGAAAATACAAAAAGAATATCTGGATAGGGCTGACGAATAAACAAGAACCTGTTAATCTACTTAAGGGCTACTCCTTTTCTAGAGAGTGTTTTTAGGAGCCAGATTCATTGTAGGCCCCTATATAAGAAATGCATTTTCTCGAAAATAAATTTATTATTTTTACTTTACTCACCTTTTTATTTTTTAGATTTAAATACAAAAATACTTTAATTACCCTTTCTAAAGATTTTAATATTTGTAACCCATAGTCCGCACAATAAATACTTGAAAAATAAGTAATTTTTAAAGCAACCTATATTTTGATTTATATTCGTACCGGTGAATAGATTAGAATTCCTAATTTGTTTATTATTATTACTATTATTATTTTTATTATTATTATTGTATATTTATTTTTTTGTTCTTTGTCTTCCAGACAAATCTTCAATAAGGCGAAATTTTAAAATAAATAATAATAATAATAACAATAATAATAATAATAATAATAATAATAATAATAATAATAATAATAATAATAATAATAAGAATTGGAAAAACAAGATGTTAAAAGTTAATAAGACATAATTATTTACAATTAACATTTTATATTTAATTATATAACTGTGGTCATGGTGAAATTAAGTTAGAAATGTTTAAACATTAATTTTCTTTACATCAAATAGCCATAAAACGGTGTATATATATATATATATATATATATTAGGCTGTATAATTATTTATGTTCTCCAGAGGAGAAAATTGCAATGATACTTTTAACACATATTAATGAATTACCTCTGCTATTTCATACAGGCCTACAAACAGAACTATTTTCGTGCAGTTCTACCTTTCACATGTCACCATTTTGAAACAAAAAAGCAACCTACTAGTTTACAAAAAGTTGCCATAAACTCATTCGATATTCGAATCACAGACGTCATAGCAAGTAAGTACCCAACATGTAAGAAAAAAAAAACAGTTACATATACGTATCAGAGGTCGAATTAAGATGTGTACTAATATGTACAAAATGTTCAGCATGAGAATGACAAAATACTACTATTAAAAAATAAATAATATTGTATCTGTAGTCACATAGAATTAGTTCGTAAGTCGAAATGAGTTCAGTGTACTCTGTTCATCTTCGATGTTTTCTATGTTATGAAGAAGTTAACCCACGACTTTAATATGTTCTGATTATATATATATATATATATATATATATATATATATATATATATATATATATGCTATAATTAAATTTTTGACATCGAGTTCCGGCATTTATTTTTCTTATCATGTCATATATATATATATATATATATATATATATATATATATATAAATGTTTGTTTCTTGGTATATTGTTCGAATATTGCATATCCTTAGTTTAAAAAGTGTTCACCTGAAAAGTAGCGATTTTATATTTAACAACGATTCACTGTGATTACAGATATAGTATTTTATCCCATAAACTAAAAACTAAATTCCATGGGCGGCAGGCCTAGAAGGCACTTGACCTAAGAACCATTGCTGACCTCACATCCAAATGTGTTAAACACAATTGTGGACTCTCATCCAGCCAGTTTAGGGGTGACGGCCAGCATACCGGGTTCGCCAACCCTTATAGATGGTTTTCTCAATCTGGAGCTGGTGCTTATGTAGACATAAATTCTTACTGCCCGAAATTCAATGAGAAAATGTCTTCCCTCATGAGGACTCGAGTCCGTAGTTCTGCACCAAGACATGCTCGGCTACGGCGTGAGACGGTCTAACTTGTTCGTTCCAATCTGCTTGGTTAACATACTAAACGTATCCTGAAAAAATCCCTATCCCATCATTATAATATATTAATGCGTTTCATAATACATAATATTCAAAAGAGAAACTTAAGAGGTATATACCGTTAAGGTACTAAAAATACCTCCTCAACTCATGTCCCCTTCAGGGCCGAGTCGAGGGATGAGATGCGATGAAGTCCCTGACATTGAATGTCTGTGAATAACAAGGATTCCGGCCAGGCGGAATAAAATTTGTGGTGGGAGAAAACGGGAGAAACCCTGAGAAAAACTGCCTATACTCAGTTTTGTCCACCACGAAACCCAGAGTGACCCCAGAGGTGAAAGGGGAGTGTCTAACCGCTTGTGTCACGGTACCGATATATCATTTTTACAATGAAGGAAATCAACACAGAAACGAAGTAAGTGCTTATGTTCTTTATTTATAATTAATAGGAAACATATACAGTGCAATCAGTATGGCATTGGTCAGCAGACGCGAGAATTTCACTGTCACTGCTGGCATAGGACAGCATATGATCGCGGTGTCCAATACAATATTGATCGCACTGCATTTGTTAAATTCTCAAATTCAATTAGATTTAGTCTTTAAAACGTTTGACTTTGACATTACACTAATAAAAAAATTCGATTGGAGAGTCAATGGAAATATACACTTTACTGAACTTTACCGACACAATTTCACAGAATATTCAGGGATGTTGACTGAGTGTTTTGATACAAGGTATCCTTGACCCCCCCCCGTGATTTCAGCAATGTGTTGTTGATATTTTAGACATGTAGCACATCCTTTGCACCGCGATAAGGTGAGCTCTGATATATCATGAAGAAAACTTAAAATTAATTAATTACAGGAGGTCAGTGCTTGAATTAAGAAATATTTTAAGGAGGCTTCAGTTGTAAAAACATTTTTATGATTTGTTATTAGGGGGATAAATGAGAGTAAATTGATTTCTAATCCTATCCATGCCCCAAGCCAAGAATTTGATGATACTGTGTCATATTTACTTTGTCATTATTTTGTTTCTATATAATCCAGCAGAACTCAATACAATGCAAAATACATACTACATATCTAACACAACAAAACATTACTCAGTATAAGTCACCAGGGACAATATATTCCTTATATCAAAATACTTAGCCAACATCCTTTAATCTGTAAAAGTTCATCGGTAAAGTTCTATTCCACTCCATGAATGAAAGTTAGAGGCAGAAAAAGACATCAGATGATACAAATATTAAGATAAATGGTTTGTATGTGGATAAAAAAAAGGAAAGCTGAGTTAAGGAAAGAGTGGACAAATGCTGAGTTTGCAGTGGAAGACCTGCTCTTGGACAGAACGCTATGTACGTATGTATATTAGCATATGTTTAAATTAAAATTCTGCCTATGCTTTCCTTCAGAAGAGAAGTAAAGCTGGGTATCGTGCTGTAAAAACACCTCGAGCCTGAAAAAAAGAGGCTTCTGGGCAAAATTTGTCGGGTCATTCACGCCCAGATTTTAATTATGTCGCTAATGACCTGAACTATTAGAGCGGCACTAACTCATTCATCACCTTGTTACTGCTGTTTAATTATTATTACTATTATTAATATTACGAGTAAGTACACCTCCCTTTGACGCAGCGCTTGGAACAAGTTTTCTGTGTGAGGTTTCTTTCGAGTTTTTCCCTCGTCTATTAAGATGAAGGTAAAGTGATCCCACAACAGGCCTCAGGAGGCCTTTGGGGTAGTAGGAGGTTAAGGCACCCACTTTTTCTAGACAATCGGCACTTGATGTCAGCCGGGTTGTCAGCCCTGCGTGACGGCCGCCTTTACCCCAGAACAAGCGTCTGGTACTCATTTCCGTTAGAGGCTGAGTCGACCCCAGGGCCATAGTGCCGCCAGAGGGTTTTGGGTCAGTTTAAAAATCCTGACCCCAACGGGACTTGAACCCTCGACCCTCCGGCTTGTAGCTCAGTGCCTTAACCACTACGCTACGGCGTGCCCCCTATTAAGATGAATGTCAAGAAATTGTAAGACTCAAATACTCTGGTCATTATCATCATCTCCCCATGTCCTTGTATGACCTAAAAAATACCTTCGCGGAGGAACTGCGTAAAGTAAGAGAATTCCTCAGCAAATCTAATTTTTAGATGATTTTGCTGGTTTACTGAAAATTAATTTATTTTGCTAATTAATTAAGTCATATGTATCCAGTTACGTTGCGAGAAAACTAACATGGCGGCAGCTAGAGCTTTCAGGTAAACCCCATTCCTAATTGTCAGATTTCGCTGATTTTTAGAATACTATTTAGTTTTATTTCAACTGTGTATCAGAGTTTTGTTGCTAAAAATCGAAAATTACTGCCGCTAGAGCGATTTTTATTTTTTCTCTTCAATACGTGAACCCCCACTCATAAAGATCCTACTGTGCTGGTTCACGAACACGACCAAACTTTTTGATTGATTGCTACATGCAAAGTTTTGTTTAAAAAAAATGGGACCGGAAGAGTTTTAAACAGACATATCAAATGTATGTGTGTGTGTGTATGTATGTATGTATATATATATATATGGTATGATAAGAAAAATAAATGCCTGGACGGGATTCGAACCCGGATCTCTGAGTCTGTACCTCAGCGTGATATCCATTACACTACCAGGCGAATCCAATTCAAACACTTATTTTTCTTATATATGTATTATACTCTCCATTATTACTAGATGTCGCGAGAACACTGTCTTCACTGCCATCTAGTAGCTGACTATATCAAGTAAGCAAATTAAAGAGAATATATATATATATATATATATATATATGCCATTATCATTCCCGGTATCTATTAAATAGGATCGATGAAGATTTGTAAAACGTTTTCAAAAAGACTTTCATAAAAAATAATAAACTCAACAGCTGCATTACTTCAGATTTCACTAAAAGTATAGGCTATATGTCATCCAGTGTTCAAAATCGTAGCCTGACCGTATCCCTATAAAGCAAGTGTGACATGGAAACATAAAAATACCTACAAAAGGAGAGATTAAATGATGGTAAAGACGAATTAATTATTATTATTATTATTATTACTATTATTATTATCATCATTATCATCATCATCATCATGAATGAAAGAATAATACTGGCAGACAAAAATACAAACCGCCTGCAAAGCTAGTGTACATAACACAGATCCTAATGAGTCCTGTAAGTGCTGTACTAGTCAACAGAGTTCGTCATGTCATGTCCGACATTTTCTAAAGCTGATCGACCAACTCTTACATTTTTCAGAATAAAACAGTTCTCAACAAAAGTGTAGTGATTACAAAATAACAGATCACATAAATGCCGTTGCACAACATAAGCGTACAGGGCACTACACAATAAATGGTATATTGTATTTTACATTGAATATACTGTGCCTATTTAACTCATGCCCCAAATGGGAGTAAATGACCAATCACGTTACAATGACTTTTTATTTATAACCAATCACAGTCGTGTTTCGCCTAGAATTTACCAACTAAGTTTATCATAATAAAGAAAGCACCTCCTTTTTAACATTCTAAATAGGCCATAGCATTATTTTGCAGTGACTGACTCACTAAGAAATACGGCTATCAGAATGTATATATAGTGCATGAATGTCAACAAATAGCACATGCGGGAGTTAATGTAAAAACATTTGTAGCAATTGATTATGCCACCAAAAAAAGAAACACTTTTTGCACTTTCTTAAATGTATTTTTCCCCAGAAAAATATAATTGTCATATTTACATCATAGGACATCAGAAATGAATCAATATACAGTTTGATGTGTTTCATTTTTTCTCCACTAGAGTGCATCCTTACAATATTGCGTTCCTTTGGCAATAAATAATATGATTTGGTTGCAGTGACGAACAAAAGAAGCAAATGAAGCGTATCAATCGTTTCTCATTTGTTTTCAAACATCGCCGTTTACATTAAATATATACATATTTTAAAATAACTATATTTAAATAATGGTTTGTGAGTAAACAGCTTAATTTTATTCGTTAAATAGTACTAACAAATGCCACTCTTGAACGCCGTAGCGTAGTGGTTAAGGCACTGAGCTACAAGCCGGAGGGTCGAGGGTTCAAGTCCCGTTGGGGTCAGGATTTTTAAACTGACCCAAACCCTCTGGCGGCACTATGGCCCTGGGGTCGACTCAGCCTCTAACGGAAATGAGTACCAGACGCTTGTTCTGGGGGTAAAGGCGGTCGTCACGCAGGGCTGACAACCCGGCTGACATAAAGTGCCGATTGTCTAGAAAAAGTGGGAGCCTTAACCTCCTACTACCCCAAGGACCTCCGGGTCTGTTGTGGGATCACTTTACTTACTTTACCTTCTTGGGAAAGATCAACACTGGAGTAAGACAGGGATGTGGACTTTCACCGGTGCTTTTCATTATATACATGAATAAATTAATAAATGAATGGAGGAAAACACAACGAGGATATATACCCATCAATAGGAACCTCAAACTCGATGCTATTCTTTTTGCAGACGATTTAGCTCTTCTGGCACTTTCCGAAAATGATTTGCAACGATCAATTTATAATTTACAAAAAATAGGTGCCAAATTTAATATGGAAATATCAATTAACAAAACTAAAATTATGGCATTTCATGGGAAGGACCCCATACAAAGTAAAATCTGTCTCCAGAATAAAATTTTAGAGAGATCTAATCAATTTAAATATCTTGGATATTATCTCCCGCGCCGTAGCCGAGCGGTTAAGGTAGGAAGCCTTGGCGCAGAGCTACGGGACTTGCGCTGGTTCGAGTCTCCATGGGGGAAGAAATTTTCTCATGGTATTTCGGCCAGTATGGGACCGGTGCCCACCCAGCATCGTGAGGCAATTGGGTAGCTACATAAGTAGCGGCTCCAGGTTGAGGAACCAGCTATAACGGCTGGGGGACTCGACATGCTAACCACATGTCACCCCTACACTGGCTGTTGATCATCTACCTCTGTGATTGACACATGTGGATGTGAAGGGCCAGCAGCCGGCTGGTAAAAGGGCAACCGCTGAAAAGTGGAAAGACCCTCAATCGGAATCGGATATTATCTCTCTATCTGGGATGAAAAGGATATCCCTGAAAAAGTTACTAGTTATAATAAAAGTTTAGGAATTATTAATCAAGTTATGAAACCATCCCTTGTACAAAAAAACACCAGATTACGTTTATATAACACTTTGGCTAGACCAGTGTTGACCTATGGTAGTGAAGCATGGACACTAAGAAAACGACATGAAAGCATAATAACGGCTTGTGAAATGAGATTCATGCGCAGAACAGCGGGTTACACCAGATGGGATCGGAAAAGGAACACCGATATCTTAAAAGAATTGAAGACTACGCCAATTTTGGAATATATTAAACAGTACCAACTAAATTGGAAACACCATCTTGAAAGAATGAGTTCAAATCGGATCCCCAATGCTGTTTATAATTATATACCAAGAGGACGAAGATCACTGGGCCGTCCTATGAAACGCTGGAGGGAAAATTTTCTATAGGATCGTAACAGGCCTTGGCCTAATACTTGGAAGGAAAAAGAAGAAGAAGACTTAAATGCCACTCTTGATTTCCAAATTCTCTAGACTATTTAACTCATGCCCCAAATGGGAGTCAATGACCAATCACGTTTCAATGATTTCTGTTTTACAACCAATCAGAGTCGTGTTTCACGAAATATTTATCAGTGTTATAATTACCATATATTAAACAAAGCTCCTCCTTTTTAATATTCTGAACAGGTCTGACCGTTATTTTGCAGTGACTGAGCCTATAAGAAATACGGCTACCAGATTGTATATATAGTGCATACATGTCAACATTTGTAGCAATTTATTATACCACCAAAAAAAAACCACTGTTTGACTTTCTTAAATGTATTTTTTCCCAGGTAATAATCCAGAAAATATAATTGTAATATTTACATCATACGACATCAGAAATGAATTAATATACAGATTGATGTTTCATTTTTTTCCACTAGAGAGCATTCTTACAATATTGCGTTCCTTTGGCAATAAATAGTATGATCTGGTTGCAGTGATAAACAAAAGAAGCAGTAGAAGCGTACCTATCGTTTCTCATTTGTTTTCAAACATCGCCGTTTGCATTAAATATATAAATATTTTGAAATAACTACAGTTAAATAATGATTTGTGAGTAAACAGCTTAATTTTATTCGTTAAAATAGTCCTAACAAATGCCACTCTTGATTTCCAAATTCTCTAGATAAATTCACTCCTCACTTCGTGAGTCGTGAATTTATCGATAATTTGGAAATCACTCGTGGCATTACTTATGATAAATTCACTCCTCACTTCGTGAGTTGTGAATTTATCGATAATTTGGAAATCACTCGAGGTATTACTTATGATAAATTTAGAGACATGATATTTAGACAAATGCATGTTTTTATACAAACGTATTGGATTATTCAATATAGTGCCCACTTTGTAACTCAAGGTAACATATTTCTGACCAATTATAAGAAGTTCCGTCGCGCAGGAATTGTGTAAACTAAGCGAATTCCTCGCCAAGTCGAATTTATGGTCCAATTTTGCAGGTTTATGGAATATATATTTATTTTCTTAATCCTTAAATTATCGAATTCGATTCTGATTTGTGACAGTTCCTAGTGCCGTTCAGTGTGCTGCATACCGGAACTGGTGTTCGATCCTTGGCAGCCAAATTCCTTCATGGTGACGTTTGAGTGACTAGATTAGTTACTTACTTATTCCTAGAAAATACGGCGGTGCAGGTAATTTAGAGTTAGCGTTATGGAAACAAAAATTGTGACAGAAACATCCGGTGGAACAGGGCATCGGAAACTATGGGCCGCGCTGCTCTGTGCTATGTGCCTGGCCACAAAATTCCACCCAACTAATAAGAGTCTATTTTTTTTTAATTTCTTTCTTTCTCGTTTTCATTTCGTTTACACTGTTCTTTTTTGTTTTTACCTTTGTTAACCTTTTTATCTTATTCACACATACAAACACAAGACAGACACACACCCAGGCCCAAGGTGGAGATTTAAAATCCCCTACCCCGCCGGGAATCGAACCCGGTTCGCCGGAGTGGAAGGTAGAGATTCTATCGACTACGCCACGGCGACAGACATTAAAATATGGCGTTGTCAATGCAGATATATCTCTCCCTCTCTCTTTCTTTCTCTCTCTCTCTCTTTCTCTCTTTCTTTATATCTTTCTCTCTCTCTCTTTCTCTCTTTCTTTCTTTCTCTTTCTCTCTCTTTCTTCCTCTCTCTTTCTTTTTTTCTCTCTCTCTTTCTTTCTCTCTCTCTTTCTTTCTCTCTCTCTCTTTATTTCTTTCTCTCTTTCTTTCTTTCTTTCTTTCTTTCTCTCTCTCTCTTTCTTTCTTTCTTTCTTTCTCTCTCTCTCTCTCTCTCTCTCTCCATTTAAACTGTTTCCTTCTTGTTTTGCCTTTTTGTTAACTTTTTGTTATTCTCACATATAGACACAAGGACAAGACACACACCCATACCCAAGGTGGAGATAAAAAAATCCCCTCCCCCGCCGGGAATCGAACTCGGATCGCCGGAGTGGAAGGGAGGGATTCTACCGACCACGTCACGGCGACGGACATATGGAGTTTGCTCATTGGTGATTATGTTTTGATGTAGTACGCATTGTGGTACTGAGGAATTATCAAGCTATGTTCGAACACTTCTTGGAACATCGAGGAAACCCGTCCTCTACGATAAAATCAATTATAGGGTATTTTAGCTGCGTCATAAAGCTCCTTGTAGTGTAAAAGAGTGTCCAGAAAATAGTTCTGACTGAGGTATTTGTTCTAAATGATTTGAATCATCAGTCTATGGCATTTTGCAAGGATACTTAGAGCCTCACAGCCGTACAATAGTAAACCTATGCTACGGATCAAAGCTACATATAGCCTAATGTAAGCTTATTCCTCTTGGATAACGACACCGACAGGAAAAATGAATACAATATTGCAATTGCAAGGTTTAATATAATATGTATTAAATATAATACTCAAGAGTTAATTTTGAGTCCAGGTATAGGCAAGATATTTCACCAAAGTCTCAAAATGAAGAAGTTGAGAATATTTTTCGACATTACGGTTGATGTTCGGAAAATGTCTCGTGCAAGTTATTTTTATGAATCGGGCCGAAGTGAAAACAAAGAGCTTTTTTTTTTAAATTTCGGGTTTCAGGTAAACCCCAACTTCTAATGGTCCGATTTCTCCGATTTTTTCTTCTTTTTTTTGGGAGAATACTTTCCTCGTTTTAGCAGATACTGAGCTTCGTTGCAAAAAATCGAAAATTGGGACCACTACAGCTATTTTTAAATATTTGTTTCAGATTAGGCCTAACTGCTACAAACGGTCATATTTAGCTGGATAACGAATTGACCTAAATTTGTAATTGCTTGCTACGCGTAAAATTTGATTCTGAAAAAATGAGGCCGCAAGAGCTTAAACAGACATTATATATATATAAGTTATATCATAAGTAATGCCTCAAGTGATTACCAATTTATCTAGTGAATTTGGAAATCAAGAGTGGCATTTGTTAGGACTATTTAACAAATAAAATTAAGCTGTTTACTCACAAATCATTATTTAAATATAGTTATTTTAAAATATTTATATATTTGATGTAAATGCGATGTTTGAAAAGAAATGAGAAACGATTGGCACGCTTCATTTGCTTCTTTTGTTTGTCACTGCAACCAGATCATATTATTTATTGCCAAAGGAACGCAATAATGTAAGAATGCACCCTAGTCGAGAAATTTATAACCAACATTATAGGTATTAATTTCTGATGTCCTATGATGTAAATATGCCAATTATATTTTTCTACGTCATTTCCTGGAAAATAATTTGTTTAAGAAAGTGCAGTGTTTTTTTTTGTGATACAATCAATTGCTACAAATGTTTTTTTTTCTTATCTCCCGTATGCGCTTTCTACTGACATCCATGCACTATAGGCCTATATACAATCTGGTAGCCGTATTTCTTAGAGAGTCAGTCACTGCAAAATAATGCTATGACCTATTCGGAATGTTATAAAGGAGGTGCTTTCTTTATTATGATAAACTTTAGTTGGTAAATTCTAGGCGAAACACGACTGTGATTGGTTGTAAATAAAAAATCATTCAAATGTGATTGGTCATTGACTCCCATTTGGGGCATGAGTTAAATAGTCACTGTAATTCTCGGATCTATTAAATAGGATCGATAAAGCGTTTTTCAAAAATATTTTTATACAAATCTCTAAGTTTCCATGCACCTCTTTCACTCTCCATCATATATTCTATCCATTGCAGTCTATGGGACTTAATTATTCTTATTACATCACCTGTCTGTTCCCTTTGGTCTTAAAAGTTTCCAAAGCACTTATTTCTCAAATATTAGTATTATTTTTTTCCAAATCTGTCTATTGAATTAGACATCAATGAAACTCCTCAATTGGAAAATTAGTCCAAGACTATGTGATACAGGTTCAAGAACATAAAATAAAATGATAATGTTAAGGCCATTTAATACGTACTTGGGAGTTAATTTCCTGATGAATTGATGGGCCTATTTAATTCTCTAGATATCCAAAACAAATAACAAAATACAAACCTAAAGGCACCCGAGATGTGGGCAGACCTAAAAAGAGATGGGCTGAAGTCGGAACGGGTCAACAGACCTAATCCATGAATGCAGATGATGATTTAATTCTCACTCTACCATTAACGACCTAAAAAACCGCACAGAAGCCTTATTATCATCACCTCTTTTGCAACCAAGCCAAGAATTTACTGTACTAAATAAACCAGTTAGATAGTATCCCTTCCTTCAGAAGGCAAATAAAACAGTGTTAGCGGTGTCGTAATTTCACAGCACGAAAATATGGTGAAATCTGGTTTAAAAAAAAGTCTCTATAAGCAATATATCTTGGTCATTTAACTTCCAACTTCGAATTCCCAACTAATGTCTTGAATTGTTAAATTAAATACTATCTAACCATTCGAAATTGAATAAAAATGAGTTGTAAAATGAAAAACTTTTTTTTTCCGTCCACTTGTATGAGATGTATGTTTATAGAAAGCTAATTTATGGAACAGACTGTAGGCGGGAGAAGTCTTTTGATGTGGATAAAGTAGACCACCTTGGCTTACGTGTCTCCTACATGCTACTGAACTCCCAGCGACTTCTGTCTTATTGCTTTCCACAATTATTTAACTTTTGTTTAGAAGAAAAAAATGAAACTGTATTTCATTTGTAAGACACTTATAAAAATAACCAATGGCTTTTTGCATCATTAGGTATTGATGGAGCGGTACGCCTATTATTTTTAGACTCTTAGCTGGCAAATAATAAGTGAAAAAAGGCAAAGTAATCCCATTATTGGCCTTAGTTGGGGTAGAAAGATATTAAGTATATCACCTTTTTAGACAATCGCATGAGATGTCAGCCAGGTTGACTGCTCTGAGAGACGGCTGCTTTTTACCTCTAGAACATACGTCTGGTACTCATTTTCAATACAGGCTGAATCGAACCCAGGACCATGATGCCGCCAGAAGATTTAGGCCAGTTTCAGAACTGTAAATCCCTCCCTTCCGACTTGTAGCGTACTGCCTTAACCAAATACGCTACGAAGTACCCAACCGAATAATAGACCCAATAAACAACGACTATTTATTTTATAATTGAATATTTGCCTCGAAAAGAGATATATCCAGAGAATCACGACATGGTGCATGTAAAACTATCCCTGCTCTCTTCCAGACTGTTTTATTCATTTATAAAACTTGGCATTCAAGCTAATAATTATCTATATGTAACAAAATGGCTGATGAATTTAGTGAAGTCCTGGATAGCAGTTTATGGGTTAGATCTGTTTTCGGGGTAACTATTCAATTTTTATTATAGCTGTTGGCTTGAATTATTTTCTGACAAACTGGTTAGCCATTAGGATTGCGGCCATTTTTTGTCGATTGAAGTTGTGTTACTAGTTAGTAAAGCTGTTATTATCATTAATATTCTCCAGAGTTTTACAAATTGTCGCTAGCTCTTAAAATGTATTGGCAAGCAATAAGATGGTACATAACTTTAACATCTAATATAAACATATTAATGAATTACTCATCTCACTGAATTTAAAATAGCGCAAGGTTCTCTCAACTAATCCAAAAAGAAACAAATTTTCGAGCAGTTGTCCCGCGCCGTAGCAGCAGAGCGGTTAGGTTACCTTGGTGCAGAGCTACGGTATTTGCGCTGGTTCAGGTCTCCATGGGGGAAGAAATTTTCTCGTGGATTTTTGGCCGGTATGGGACCGGTGTCCACCCAGCATTGTGAGGCATTCGGGTAGCTATAATAAATTGCGGCTCCAGGTTAAGAAAAACAGCTATAACGGATGGGGGACTCGACATGCTGATCCCATGTTACCTCTACACTGGCTGGATGATCGTCTACCTTTGTGATGAACACATGTGAATGTGAGGCTAGCAGCCGGCTCGTAGACCAACGGCCTTCTAGGCCTTTCGCGCCATGGAGTTTAGTTTTTAGGTATAACAGTTGAAACTAACTTAACTCCTTGATGGTCTAGGAGTGTGATTTCCTCCACTGTATGTAGGTTTCAATGTTCGATATCTGCCAAAGTTAAAAAAAAATGGAATGGGGATAATTAAAGATGGAGCTTTTATTCGAAGGGAAAGTTGATCTTAGAGCTGTCATGTTAAGCATGCTTACACTATGTGAATGTACAGTGAATAATTCAGTTTATGATTTTTTCGACTAGGCCCTACTGTACATTATAAAATATATGACGTCCAGATTTGAATTGCGACGCTAATGACCTTAAACGTTAAAGAGCGAAGTACTACTACTACTACTAATAATAATAATAATAATAATAATAATAATAATAATAATAATAATAATAATAATAATAATAATGATGGAAGAAGAAGCATTTGTATGTTAAACTCAGTGCTTTGGAATAGACGAAGAAAACCATATTTCAAGTTCTGCTACAAAGCATTTTATTATATGGGTCCCGAAACCTGAACAGTAAGTAGAAAACAACTCAAAAAGCTGTTAGCAGTAGAAATGGATTTTAAGAGGCGATCGACAAAAATTTCAAGAAGGGATAAGGTTAAAAACAGCACGATAAGGGAAATTATGCAAGTTGAAAAAAAAAACACATAAAAACTGGAAGAAAAACGTTTGACACCTCATAAAAAACGTTGGACACCTCATAAGAATGGAAGAAGAGATATTACCAAAGAAGATCCTTAATTGGAAAGCTAATGAAAGAAATGGAAGAGGCAGGCCTAGAGAACGATGGATGGATGGAGTGAAGAGAAGTATGGAAGCTAGAGATTTGAGGGAGGAAGATGCTTTAGACAGGAACCTCTGGCGACAAATCACTTTGGGTTGAAGGAGAACCACTGTATTGTGGAATATTCCTAAATAATAATAATAATAATAATAATAATAATAATAATAATAATAATAATAATAATAATAATAATAAATAATAATAATAAAAGTAAACGTACTATAAGACATTTTTTAGCTTCTATAAACTTAGATAACTATATTCAATCAAGATTGATATCATAAAACCATGATCGGGTTAAAATAATCGCAGTAATCCAAATAATTATTTCCTTATACAACAAAGAAAAATAACGAAAGCAACTATGTTTAGTCGGGCCTTGTACATGGATATATCAACAACAAAAAAAGTCACAAAATAATAGACTAAAAATAAAATTCTTGCAATTTCAGCTAAAAAAAATTAATGTAATACCCGGCTACTACAATATATAATCAATATAATAACCCAGAAGCTAATTCTGAACACCAAAACGTTATGTATGAGCCAAATTACTCGTTTTTATTCTACTGTACCAAATATTTTTTCTCATAATTATTTATTTTCGTTTTTAGTTTTAATAAAAGATTGCTCTTGAAATATTCTGTGCATAGGAATAAATTTTGTTTTTAATTTTATATAATCGAATGTTATTCTTGCTGCGTTGATTTCTTTGGGGGCACGCTGTTGCGTATTTGGTTAAGGCAAAACACTATAATCCAGAAGGTTAGGGGTTCGAGTCCCGGTGGGGTCAGAACTCTTAATTAGCCTATACCTTCTGGAGGCACATTGCCCTTGAATTGACTCAGCCTTAACGGAAATGAGTATCAGACTTGTTCTGGGAGTACAGGCGGCCATCAAGCAGGGCTGACAAAACGGTCCATATCTCGTGCCAGTTGTCTAAAAAAGTGGGAGCCTTAACCTCACACGACCCCAAGAGTGTCCTGAGGCCTGTTGTGAGATCACTTCACACTATTGATTTGTTGCCCATTTTAATGGATTTTTGTGAAACTACGCTGATGGATAAAACACAAATTAATTTAAACCATAATGTTAAAGTAATGGCTCTTGGATGTTATAGGCGAGGTGTTGCAGGAAAATAAATTATATCGCTAAGTAATGCCGTGTAGTTGTCACGCCCGCTGTCTCTAATACTTGTCGTTAAATATTGGTTTTAACAGAAAGGGTGGGTGTATTACACACTTCGCTCTGAGTGTGGGATCTTCCTATATTCTACTTTCTCGTTGATTCTCTTTACTTCCCTCCGATTATATCGCACTTCTATTACAATAATTGTAGATAATTATACTCTTCTATTTCAGTGTTTGGTTTATTATTCACTCGTATATTGAGTAGACTCTCAATTTTGTCAGGAGCTATGGGCGTAGATACGAATCCATCTGTAGTTAAATATGAGTATGTATTCCTTTATACATTAAATAATATCTCTCTAAAATACAATTTAAGAATATCTACATCTAAAACAAAAATATTAGCTCTGAAAGGAAAATGTGCAATAAGAACAAAAATAATGATAAACAATGTAATTATAGATCAAGTTCAGAATTTTAATTATTTGGGTTGTCATTTAGGCAATGACAGAAATTTAGATAAACACACTAAAATACAACGATTCAATTATCTATGTGGCACAATTAAACGCACTTTATTGAATAAGACTAGAAAATAAACTATTTTGAAGTTTTACAAAGTATTGGCAGTTCCATCTCTTATGTATGGATGTGAAATCAGGACATTAACAAAGGCAGATAGTAAACAAATAGAAGCTGCTGAAATGAAGATGTTGAGAGCAATAGCAGGATACCAAAGGACCGATAAAAAGAAAAACGAAGATATAAGAACAGAACTTAATATATTTAATCTCTGTGAAAGAATAACATATTACCAAAATGCTTATCTTCAGCACATATTACGAATGAATGAACAGAGCATACCAAGAAGAATGTATAATTATAAACCAAAAGGGAGAAGAATGTTGGGAAGACCGTTGAAGAGATGAAATGACCAATTCGACCTATAATGAGATCGGAACAGGCCATTGGGCCTAATCCTTGTTCTTGTTGATGATATAAAATGATTACGATCACATGTAAAACTATAGGTCTCTCGACTCCTGAAATTGGTATCGTCGGTAAACGAAGAGCCTTTACTTACATCTAGAAATCGAGAATTTAGAACCTTCACGAGGAAGTTACTATTCTATTTAAAAACACTCTTCAACACCCAATAACATTACCTTCCTAATTCAAATATGGGGAATGAAGGGCGACAAATTTTGCTCAGAGGAATATTTTTTTCAGGCTTGAAGTTATTTTCCATGCCGGATATCTACGAAACGGGACCCACGACTTTATTTCACTGAAAATTTTAAGGCCCTGAAAAACCATCCACCCCCATCCGGGTGTGAAACCACCAACTTCGTAATCAAAACGATTCAAGCAGAAATGATTCTCTTTAGTTGTATATAGGTATTAAAATGATTTGTTAGATGGAACAATGGTACCATGATCACTTTTGGATCCGAAATTCAGGTTCCAGGTCGAAGGAATTTTCTCATGCGAGGAAAAGAAGACGAGGCATATTTCGGAAAAGTTAAAAACTGTCGCTCCCATATGAGTGGCACGTTAAAAAGAAAACCCCAATATATGAAACGGATATCCGAACACAAAATTCTCATTAATGACAGTATGCCCTCGCAAGTTGCCGCCTCTTGTGCTTAAAATATGACATAAAATTAGGAAATAGGCTAAACGATTTTCGTTTTGTTAACAGACACGAAACATTAAAAACAATATGTAAAAAATAATAAGTTACACACACACAAGTTTTATATATGCATGCCATTAAAAGACAAATAAACGCCTGAACCGGGATTTGAATCCGAGACCTCTAACTTTATACGTTGGCCATACAACCACTAGTCCACGCAGACTCGAGTTCAAATCCCGGTTCAGGTGTTCATGTTTCTTTTCATGTTATATTTGACCTTCAATGCCCGGTCGAGGCAGTTTTTCTGAGTGAGGTTTTTATCGGGTTTTTCCTCACCTGTAAGACAAATGTCAGGATAACTTTAAGACCCAAACGGTCCCCGAAATCATATCGCCATCATCATCCTTATCATTATCATCATCCTTCACCGGTGTGGGAAGCAACGGGAAGCTACCACACCCTAGTAAAGCTGCAAACAGAGCATGAAAATGCTATAATTGCAGTGAAGGACCTGCCTTCGGCCAGAACTACTATGGATGTATATATATAGTCTACCGCTGTGGTCTCGAGGTAGCGTGCTGCCTTGTCACGCAGAGGGCCCGGGTTCGATCCCCGGTCGGGGCAGTTTTCTCTGATGAGGTTTTATCGGGAAAAATTTAAGGCCCAAAGATCCCCGAAATCATATTGACATCATCATCATCATCATCATCATCCTTATCATTAACATCATCATATCATCATCCTTCACCGGTGTGGAAAGCAACGGGAAGCTACCACACCTACAATTCCGTAGTAAAGCTGCAAGCATAGCATGTAAATGCTATGATTGCAGTGAAAGACCTGACTTCTGGCAGAATTACTATGGATGGATATATATGCATAGCATGCAAATGTTATGATTACAGTGAAGGACCTGCCCTCGGGCAGAATTACTATGGATGGATGGATATATATATATATATATATATAAACAATAAACGGGTGAGCTGCATTTGCACATGGACCTATGTGAGAAACTTATCTCTCAAAGAAAGGAAATAACTAAAAAAAAATTATAATGAGAATATACTTATCTTATTATTTGTATGGTTGAAGTATAAAATAACAGAAATTCTTCCTTTTCTTAGACTACATTAAAAATGTATTTCCGCATGTTGCTATAAATAACAATAGTATGTTAGATGGCTGTTTATTTCTTTTATTTCTCGTTTAAAATGATGTATATGGCATTGTATGTGTCACTTGGGTGTGACTGAGTGATTTAGTATCGAACATTAAATTTATTTGCGATTGCAAAACCAATATAGTTTATTGTTGCGTACAACAATGGCTTAAATACTAATACATATTGAAAACTAGAACTGAATTTTCATAATCAACTTTGTCCTGTGTAATAGGCCCTGATAAACTCCTGACACGATATCTTTGAAAAACCATGACCGACTGAAATATTTACTGTTACCAACTAGCAGAGATAGTAGAATGATTTGCATTCTTGTGTGTGTGTGTGTGTGTGTGTGTGTGTGTGTGTGTGTGTGTGTGTGTGTGTGTGTGTGTGTGTGTGTGTGTGTGTGTGTGTGTGTGTGTTTCTAATGTCACCCACAGCCCTGCACGAACTTCGGGTTCAGCGCTGAACGGATAGATCACACTAATGTGGTCTATTTTAAATATATGCACCACTACGGCAGATTATGTTTATCTGTTCGCGTAGTGTAATGTGTGAGGCTTGATAAAGAGAAGAGAGAAGGTGAAACCCGGTGCAGGCACGTAGTCAACTCCTGTCGAAAAACGCCAAGAGGGTTGCCAGTCTTAACGCCTCCATCCACGGACGAATCGATATCAACAGAACTACATGCATTCTCAACATATGTTACTACGGTGTGATCTTCAATTTAATGCTTAATATAGCGATTAAAAACTGTACACGACCATCCCCTCCTGACACCCGAAATAGAAAATTTACAATTAATTAAATTAAATTTATTTGACAACTAAAAGTTTTATATTAAAGTTTTATAAATAAATAAATTTAATCTAATGTGTGGCACTATTAAGAGAACCCTTAAAAACACAAGAAAAGAAACAATTTTTTTTAAGTAATTGCTGTTCCTGTATTGATGTATGGATCAGAATGTTGGACGATCACTAAAAGACAAGAACAAAGATTGGAAGCAGCTGAGATGCGATTTTTAAGAAATATAGCAGGATATACTCTGCTGGATAAGAAAAGAAATGAAGATACGGATAAGAAAGGAACTAAATATTTTCAAACTTACAGACCGAATAATTAAATATAGGAACGACTGGAAAGAACATAAGCCAGAAGGAAGATTTCCAAAATTATTGCTAAATTATAAACCGCGCAGAAGGGGAAATGTTGGTCGCTCACACGGAAGATGGTCTGAACAATTTTAACAATTCTAGCTTTCATGAAACCCGAACGAGCCAACAGGCTTAATCCCTGGAAGATGATGATGAACTAAAAGTTTCAGCCCCGCTGAGTATCGAACCCGAGCACTTTAGTCAGGAATCAGGCATGCTACCACTTGAACCACTAATAATAATAATAATAATAATAATAATAATAATAATAATAATAATAATAATAATAATAATAATAATAATAATAAAACACAGTATTTTTACCGAATGAAATTATATATATATATATATATATATATATATATATATATATATATATATATATAACTACATACACACATTTATATATTTATATAAATCGATCTCTTATAAATTATAAGAACGATGAACTGCTGAAGTTCGCTCAGAGGCTAGTATTTTAAACTTTTCCCGAAATCAAATTCCATGCCAATACATCTGAATGGAGATATTTCTGATTTTACTCGGTCGTCAATGTGAATTATGTTTTAAAATTTCGCATGACCGAATTTATTTATTTATATATATATATATATATATATATATATATATATATATATATATATATATATGCCTTCTCATTATGAGGATATAACCAAAGGAGCGATATAATCGTAGTTATTAAAGCGTTTACATAAAAATGAAATAAAATATCCAGGAAATTATTTCTCAGGTTTGAACGAAACTAGTACAAGGTGGCAATAGTATAATTCACATTAGCGTATGAGATGCAGAAGGCGTTGAATATTTACAAGATGACAAAGCAAGGCCGTTGAAAAATCAAAATGAACACAATTAATTAAATTGTAAGAATAGAAGGAAACAAACATCGCCTCGCCTTCATTTCGCAGATGTTTCTCTAGGTGGGACTTTAAGAGAAAATCTACACATAATGGTTGGGTCGAGTGCCAATAAGTATCTAACAAAGAAATCAAGGCCTCCTAATCTACATATACAGATAGAGTGGGCCCACTAGGTTCTCAGATTATTTATACTGCCGACAAAATGTTAGCATGACCAGCTTGATGGGTTTGTGGTCAGAGCTTCTGACAACAATTCAGGGGGTCCCGGATTCGATTTCCTGTCAGTTCACAGATTATTTTTTCTTAAAGGGATTATTCCAATAGTCGCCCATGGTCTGGATTTAGACTAAGTTCAGGTTTAGGAAGTATGTTGTGTTTCATTGTCATTACCATCTATGATATCACTGAGGTATCGTAACTCCACCTTCCAGGCGCCCAACCAAAGAAGTGGGTTACAATTCCGTCATGCCAGGAGAGAATTTCAGAAATATTATAAAACAACCTGGTGGCATTGGTAAAGAATAATGTTAGCATGCTACAATATGAAATTCCGTGAGGAGTGAATTTATCTAGAGAATTTGGAAATCAAGAGTGGCATTTGTTAGGACTATTTAAGAATAAAATTAAGCTCTTTACTAAAAAATTATTATTTGATATAGTTACCTACCGGTGTTTTTAAAATATTTATATAGTTCATGTAAACGGCGATGTTTGAAAACAAATTGGAAATGTGAGGTTATGTATATTCACTGCAACTCGATCATATTATTTATTGCCAAATAGGATCGCAATATTGTAAGAATGCACTCTAGTGGAGAAATAATGAAACACATCAAACTATTATAATCAACATTATAGGTTAATCATTTATATTTTGAATAAACGACTCAGTAAAATCACTGAATCTATTCATTAGTTGCTATATTCAATGTATTTGTTGGAGAAAAATAATGGTCTAACCTGTTCAGAATATTAAAAAAGGAGGAGCTTTCTTTATCACAAAAGCAGGAGCTGATAAAGAGAAATCGATAAAGAGCGAGGTGAAACACGACCGTCATTGGTGTAAAACAGAATTCATTGAAACGTGATTGGTCATTGACTACCATTTGCGACATGAGTTAAATAGTCTTGTAAAAGTGTACCGTTGTGGTCTCGGGGTGGCGTGCTACCTTGTCACGCAGCGGGCCCGGGTTCGATTCCCGTTCGGGACAAGTTCCTGGTTGAGGTTTCTTTCGGGGTTTTTATCCTCACCTGTAAGACAAATGTCAGGAAACTTAGGGCCCAACGGTCCCCGAAAGTCATTCGACCATAATTACCATCCTTATCATTATCATCATCATCATTCACCGGTGTGGAAAGCAACGAGAAGCTACCACACATATAATTGCCTAGTAAAGCTGCAAAGCATAGCATGGAAATGCTGTGAAAGGCCTGCCCTCAGGCAGATTCATTATATACAGACAGATCTTGTAAAACATAATATTTTACCTATATAAAAATAATCCAAATCAAACAGAATATCAAGTAATAATACATGAATCAAAGAATTACGCCCTATTAAAGGATTCAAAGAATCTCAAACAAACCAGGTCTGCAATATGAACATTAAAACACATTTTAAGTATCTCAAATCATGTTTTTAAGTGCCACATCATAGAGTAACTCAATCCTAACACTCCTCCACAGCACATCTCTCTATTCTACATCTTTCACAGTATAATAGGATCTTGAAATTCTCTCTCTCCTGAAATTAAGGGTTACCAGACAGTAGTGTCCTTCAAAAGGCAAGTTAATTTTCTATATAATATTAATAATTTCTAACTCATCTGATTTTCAACACAAAATTCGAAATATGATTGTCATCTCCTGAAAGAGAACTGTTATGGGGTTTAAGAGGAAGTTATAGATTATGACTGAAAATGCCACTACTCGACGGATTTATATATTGGATCAGTAACTAACCCAAAAGTAACAATGGACTGATAACTACAACCTTATGTTACGAGCGGAAATCAATCAACTATTACAAAAAATATATAAACTACTAGCTAATACCGGCCGTGCGTTGCTACGTCAAAAATAAATGAAATAGCCTATTAACGGTTAATTAAATTGTATGGTATACGTTGATACGAACCAAACACGGCGGTTGCTAATCAGTTTTTAATTTCGGATTTCAGGTAAAACTCCACTTCTAATTATCGGATATCATTCATTTTTTATAATTCCTAATTCGGTTTATTTTAATAGGATACGCTAAGTTTTGTTGTGAAACAATGAACATTGTGCCCGCTAGACCGATTTTTAAAATTTCACTTCAGGTGAACTCCTACATCTAATGATTTTAGAGGGTCCACTTGTGAACCATCCAGGTATCCACTCAAACACTCGCAAAAAATTTCATCAAAATAGGTCCAGTCCTTTAGGCAGTTTTTAATTTCGGATTTCAGGTAAACCTCCAATTGCAATTATCAGATTTCGCTCATTTTTTGACAATACCTACCTCGGTTTATTTTTATAGGCTATACTGAGTTTAGTTGTGATGCATCGAAAATTGTGACCGCTAGAGCGAATTTAAATTTTCACTTCAGGTGAATTCCTACACCTAATGGTTTTAGAGGGTCCAATTGTGAATCTAAACCATCGAGGGACCCAATCAGACACATGCAAAATAATTTCTTCAAAATCGGTCCAGTCGTTTAGGAGGAGTAGAGTGACACACGTACAGCAGAATTATAGCGATTATTCTGATACAGTTCTGGTTTATCAAAACATCAACTATCAGACTTAGATATTGGCTCACTCCGGAATTCTATATGGATATTAAGAAATCACCTCTATTCATTGGCATGGATAGTTAATTTTATCATCATAAATGATACTGTTTTTATGTATTTTCTGATTTCATATATTAAATGTTTTGTATCTCCTATCATGTTATATTTTTATATATTGCATTTATTTTGTTTTCTGTTAAATTTTGTAATGACCCCTTATATTTCGACAAGGAATTCGATTTCCAAAAATGCTACTATAGTAACGCTATAGTATGCAGACGATTTAGTATTGTTTACAATATCAGAGGATGAATTACAAATGAGAGCACATCAATTAAATAATATAGCCAAACACTTCGATTTGAAAATTCCTTCCCAAGAAACAAAATCTATGGGTATGTGTGGAAAACATTTAAAGACAATTTTTAATTTTAGGATTCAGGTAAACCCCTACATCTAATGATCGGATTTCGTTGATTTTTTGATGAAGAATACTTTCCTCTGTCTATTTTAATAGCATATGCTGAGTTTCGTTTTGAAACATTGAAAATGGCGACCGCTAGAGCGATTTTAAAATTTTCCTTTTAGGTGAAATTCTACACTCAATGGTCTGATTTTGGAGGTTACAAACTCAACCTTACTTGTTTTAATTAATGACTATATGCCAAGTATGGTTTCTACAAAACAAAAATTGCGGCCGCTAGAGGATTAACAGACACACACACACACACACACACACACATATATATATATAAAATTTGTATCGGTCGCGATGGGCTAGCGTTATGTTCCTTGCCTGTAGTTCCGAGGGACGCTGGTTCAATCCCGGCCGTGGTCGATGGATTTTTAGAATGAAAAATCCAAGGAACAAGTCCTCTGGGAGGGCCTATAAGCCGTGGGTCCCGAGCCTGAAGATTTTCAGGCTCGTTAATCTTCGTTAAAGAACCGCAAGCCTGAATAAAGAGGTATATGTGCAAAATGTAACCGACTTTAGCCCATTCAAGTAATACTCAATAATAATTAGATGTCTCATTGAGGCGATGTGCTAACCACATGTCACTCTTCAACATCTATTGGTAAATAAGCGTAACTACGTTAACTTGGTTAAGAAATTCCCGCTGGGAGCACCCATGTCCCCACGAGGAACGAATGGGGTTAGTCAATCCTATAAATTTTGGTCATGGTTATTTTCGATGTCTACTAGACAGAACAGAAAATATCTGTAAACATTTTTCAAAAATATGTTGATGAGAACAACCTCAATAGCTTCATTCTTTCGGAATTCGCTAAAATAATGTTGAAAAGTAGTATCCTGTTTCAACTATGTTAGTAAAGGAAGCCATCTACATAAAACATGACTCTTTTTTTGGATTAGGAATTATTTCCATATGTAATAAACAATGAATTTATGATCCTTACAGACAATGATTCACCTCTGACAATATTGTAATTGGTAATAAATATGGATATATTAATACATAGCCATAAACTAATTCACTAACAATAACTATAGGATAATCAAGTTCTCTTAACATCTTGTTTATTTTTATTCTACTTATAGGCCAACTTGTCCGCTTGTAAATCCATCTTATTACACTGTTCCACTCTGTAAATCAGGTTTAATCTCTTATAATACCGACACAAGACACAGAATTGATAATCTGGTACACGTACCAGAAAACTTAAACAGCGTTATTGATAGACTAGCTTCAATTGACTAACCGGTTCCATTTATTTGGACGGCTATATCAATAATGGTTAGCTAAAATAAATTACTTACGTAGTAACTAGCTATGTGGATTTGTAGTCAAATAACATATTTAATTATAATATTTTTACCTATTTCACTGTTTAATTTCCATTACACATTGCTTTATTTTCTTGCGCTTATTTTAAAGTAACAGTTATTGCAATAAAGTTACGAAAATAGTATTCTTCCTTCGTTATGAGATATAAGATCTGAAATTAAATTAATTATAATGAATGAAAAAGTAATATTCCATATATTCTTTACCACTTCAGATTATTACAATGGGAAAATTAAATACGAACCTTTAAAAATGTTCCAAATATAAGATGTGCTAAATAAAAAAAATGTAATATTTCAGATATAATATCAAATCAATCAGATATCAACATCTTGAGCTATCTCCTATTGATTCAATAAAATAGGCCTATATGGGCTCCGCATTTACAATATGTTGTCCTAAGCGAATGGATGCGTACCACCCGAAAATCTTGATACAATTACTATCGGACCTCTTGACATTGACACTAAAATCGTACATTGATTTTTTTTTTGTGACACGCGTAAGTGATATTATTTAAAAGCGTTAAAAAAGGTTTCCATATGTCTTGCTATTGTGTTAGTAGGGTTGAAAAAAAGTAGCGATATCAGGATAGTAACTAATTTCTATACACATTGTTTATAAAATGCGTGTCTTTGTCGAGCGTCTCCACTGCCTGCTCGGAGCGGAGAGTATGTTCGACTCTCCTCAGTAATAGACCCATTTACGTGACGTGTGGTTGTATTAGAATCCCGAAACAAAAATTGTGCATTAATTAATCCATTCCTATACAAAGCGGACTGTATTAGAAGTCTGTCCCGAGTAGCGTGTGTCAACGTGCAGTTTGTAAACATCCATCCATCCATAGTAATTCTGCCGAGGGCAGGTCTTTCGCTGCAATCATAGCATTTTTATGCTATGATTTGCAGCTTTACAAGGGAATTGTAGGTGTGGTAGCTTCCCGTTGCTTTCCACACCGGTGAAGGATGATGATGATGGCCATATGATTTCGGGGACCGTTTGGGCCTTAAAGTTTTCCTGACATTTGTCTTACAAGTGAGGAAAAACCCCGATAAAAACCTCCCCCAGAAAAACTGCCCCGACCGGGGATCGAACCCGGGCCCGCTGCGTGACAAGGCAGCACGCTACCTCGAGACCACAGCGGTGGACTTTTGTAAACATAGCAGTCTAAATATGATGCAGCCTAGCCTATAATCAATACTTTTTTCAGCCCTACTTATTAGAGAAGATGTCAAAATATGGCTAAAGTCTGAAACGGGCTAGTCATGTATTGAGAGCACAAAATGCTATTGCATAGCGAAAATAGCATGTGCCCTGCCTAGCAGCTGGTTTGTTGCAGTGCATGTGCAGCTATCTTCATGACTGGGTGTACGTTGTTTTTCGATTTTGAGGATTTGAAACATTTATTTATCCAAGGCGCGGCAGGCCCAGAAGGCTCTTGGCCTACAACGTATGAAATATTTACTTTTTTAAATTATGGCGACTCTGAATTGCCATGTATATGTTTGTATCATTATATGTGAACAGAGTTGTCATTTAGTGTATAAAGTGCAGTTTAACTTAATACTTTGCCGTAAAATGACACCTACTTCACAGTCCAATGTCTTCGATATAGGCTCTTTTAAGAGTGAAAATATGGGGTAACAACCCACATTTAGACGAAGCAAAATAAGTGTAAATATTTTGTCTCTTATGTCCAGATCTAAATCAAATTATATTCCACCTGGAAAAAGAAAACAGTGGAAGGAAGAGGATATGACTAAAAGTATTCACTCTGTTAGAAATGGGAACCCTAAAAGACTTCGAAAATGTATTCAATTCCTCGAATCTCATTGCACATATAAAAAAATACAGTCGTAAACCGACAGTTGTCATTACATTAGGGAAAAAGAAAGTTACAGGATCTGAAATGTACACTTGGCGACAAAAAGAATGGGCCGACTCTTGATCTCGAATATTTCAAGTTCTAACGCGCGATTCACACGAGTAAACTAACTGCCCAGTAATGCTACAATACGTTTTCCTTCTTCCCTTGAAGAGTATTCTTTCTAAATGCAACAAGGCGGCGAAAGCGTAGCTGAGAGCTTAGTGGCTTGATTCGTATAGAAGAGGTCGCAGGTTCGATTCCCGGTGAGGTTATTTTTTTAATTGTTAAAGTGCTTTCTATTTTATTCTGTATATTCATTCTTAAAGAAAAGACGTACTATTTGGAAGTATTCATATTTTTATTATTAATATTGTTTACTTACTTATAAACAGGTTCACAGTGTAATAAAACATCTTCCTATGCCCAAAGCTTTTTAAATGTTTATCTTATCTATCTTCTCATTCCAATTCTTCCAGACCTAACTCCCTCATATCTCTTCTTACATCATCCATCCATTTAAATCTGGCCCACCTCTCTTTCCTTTTTCAGATGGAATCCATTCCAAAGCTTGTCTAGGTAATGTTTTATCTGGCATCCTACGTACATGACAATAGCATTCTAGTTGTCTGTATCTCACATCTAATATTGAATTTTGGACTTTCATTTGTTGTGTAATGATTGTATTTCTGATTTTTTTCCAATTTAGAATGTCTAGTTGAGCGTCTGTAAGAATCCATTTCGGTAGACATAAGCTTTAAACTCAAATTTTTATTTAGATGCCAAGTTTCTGCACCGAATGCTAGCATGCTTCGAATTATGGATTTATAAATGTCTAATTTGGTATCTATTCTTATGTTCTTATCCCACAAAACTCCGTTTAACAATGTTATTTCCGATCTGCCTTTTTGAATTCTATTTTATGTCATTTTCTTGGGGACATTTTGAGTTAATTTTGATCCCCAGGTAATTACATTCTTCACATCAATTGATACATTCCACTATTATTATTATTATTATTATTTTATAGACTGGAGACTAAAATAATAATGGAGTCTAATCTCTTTTTATTTGTGGTTGAAATTCAACTTGAGTCTCTTCTTAAAATAATGAAGGATGAATACGAGATTCGTAGATAATAAGACGGATAATAATAATAATAATAATAATAATTATTATTATTATTATTATTTTATTATTGTCCATCAACTATGAGCTATTATTATGATGGACTTGACATATATAAACTAAATATTTTAATTGAAGGTTGAAACTTTTCCCTCACTAATACGTAATAAATAAATAAACACATAAATATATTAAGCTTACCCGGCTGACATAAAGGGCCGATTGTCCAGAAAAAGTGGAAGCCTTAACCTCCTACTACCCCAAGGGCCTCCGGGCCTGTTGTGGGATCACTTTACTTTACATATTATATTACATAAATTTATAGCATTATTATTAAAACGTGGTACTGCACGCACAATCAAATTTATACCGGTAGCTAAATAGTGTTACAGAGGCAGGAATATTACTTAAGATAGTGTAAAGTGAACGTAGATTATGTGGTAGGAATTAAATATTATAGGATGTATTCCAAAATTCCGAAAAAAAAATTGTATTGTTGTTGTTGGTGGTGGTGATGGTGGTAGTAGTAGTAGTAGTAGTAGTAGTAGTAGTAGTAGTAGTAGTAGTAGTAGTAGTAGTATTAGTAGTAGTAGTAGTAATAGAAGTGTATGCCATATTATATGACCAAATTTCAGACAGATTCGAATCGAGGTGAGGGAAAATGTTTTCTCATCAAATTCCGACCAGTGTATGATACCGGTGCCCACCCAGCATCATGAGGAATTTGAGTTGCTATTATCGCCTCACTATGATTGTTGTGTGTTTATATAAAAGCATATGCCGCGACAATGCTTAACAACGATTAACATGCGAATTTATTATAGTCGCGGTAGTCGGCACCTTTGTATTTAATTATTAATAACAGCTGCGGAGAAACAAAGCGAGCCGCTGGACAACCATCATAATGAGGCTACTTACTATACCATAAGTAGCGGCTCCAGGTTTGGAAAACCACTTCTCAAAGCTTGGAGTTACGAGATACGACATTAATCACAGGACACCTCAATACTGACTGGATGATAGTACACTTCTGTAGTTGGCAAATGTGGATGTGAGGTCACAAACTGTTGGTAAGGCAAGTGAATTCTATTCCTGCCGCGGTATGGAATTTTAGAGAAGGGCGTGAATTGCAAATGTTAAAAGATAACTCATATGATTATCTTTGTGGGATACCAGATGTAACACGATAGTTAAGTTTCGTAGATTGCGAGAGAAGGATATGTGGGGAATGATGATTGGCATGGAAACGTTTTAGGAAAATCAGAGAAAACGTCCAATAGGCAGGCCAAGGTGAGGTGGGGAATAATATTAAGCATTATTTGAGAGAAGTGAATTACTACGATTTCGGGTTAAATATACTTTAAAATGTATTACGCTGAAGAATGAGCAATTTGTGAATTACTACGATTTCGGGTTAAATATACTATAAAATGTATTACGCTGAAGAATGAGCAATTTACTGGATACTTACAGTATAGATCATGTACTGTTATCTTTCCCTTACCTGAAAACAAAATAAAATACATTAAATTAGAATTAATAAAGTTATATTATGCAGTAAAAATAAATACCAACATCATAGAATAGTGTGCTCTGTAAGAACCGAAGTAGGCTATGTCTCCGAGAGATAAAACATTAACTTTTTTCAGACATGAAAGTTTATACCATATTCTTTCATTACAGCTTTGACAATTTTTTAAAAATTATTTAAAAAATGTAAATTGAACGTTTGGATTATAGATATTAGGCCTATATTAAAATGTTATAATCAGGAACAGCACCTTCAAGTTCATTCATGGTAATTCTGACCGAGGGCAGGTCCTTCACTGCAATCATAGCATTTTCATGCTATGCTTGCAGCTTTACTAGGGCATTGTAAGTGTGGTAGCTTCCCGTTGCTTTCCACACCGGTGAAGGATGATGATGATAATGATGATGGCCATATGATTTCGGGACCGTTTGGGCCTTAAAGTTTTCCTGACATTTGTCTTAAAGGTGAGGAAAAACCCCGATAAAAACCTCACCCAGAAAAATTGCCCCGACCGGGGATCGAACCCGGGCCCGCTGCGTGACAAGGCAGCACGCTACCTCGAGACCACAGCGGTGGACCACCTTCAAATACAGAAGGAAATTAATGTTACTGTACACAATTGTAACCAAAGAGTCGGAAAGGATTAAACATAATTCTTATTAACGTAACAAGATAAAAAAAATCTGCACCAGCAGCGGAATATGAACTCAAGATCTCCAGCTTTACGAGCTGGAGCTCTACCAATGAGCTACTTAGATAGGCCTACATCTCCCGGAGCAAGCACAAATTTACCTCTCTTTAAACCCGGAGTACCCCGTAAGTAGTGAAACTTTGTGTACACTATACTTAATGGGAGTTCTTCTATTACGAGAAGCCATTCTAATGGTGGTTTGCTGAAAAATCAGCTAGTTACGAACCTTATATGGAAATTAATGTTTCCAAACAACCCGTCTGTATGCAATGGTTAGCATTAGTAAAGAGAAAAATCTGCGCTTGAGATGGGATTTGAACCCAAGATCTCCAGCTTTACACGCCTGCGCTATACCATTGATCTACTTAGGCGTACCTCTCAGAGCAAGCACAAACATTCCTGTCTTTAATCCCCGAATTCGCCGTCAGTAGTAAAACTTTGTGATCAGCAAGACGTAATGGGAATGCTTTCCATTATATCTTGGGAACACAAAATATCACTTTAAAGAGGACTCGCGGATTAAATGAGGAGAGTTTGTGCTTGCTCCGGAAGGCGTGCCTCGCCAGAGCGTAAAACTGGAGATCTTCAGCTCAAATTCCGGCTCAAGTTAGGATTTTTCTCTCTAGTTATGTTAACCATTACCTATAGACGGCGCGGCTGTCTGGAAACATTCATTTCCATATAATTCTAATTTTCAATTACGTCTAGAATGGATATTAAAAGTAATGTACTATTGTAGACAAAAATGTATTAAATTTCATATTATTATTTATAATGATTAATTACTGCATGCTCCATTGCATGGCGCAATACTACATGCATATTGTAGCGGTCACATCTTTTGTCTGTTTTCATATGTATATTTTAAAACACATCCATTGTAACTAGCTCTTCAAATAGAGAAAATCGAAAAATTAATTTTATTTCTTACATTATCACTTTTGTTATAAAAAATGATGGAACCTGCGTAGTCGATTAACTAACTACATGGATTATGGAACCCGCAGGTTCATACTTTTAGTAGAGAGGGACAGAGGGAATATCGCTAATCCATTCATGCGCGTCACTAGTTAGACGATGAGGGTCCCTTAAGATAGTCATTCCCCATTCACTATCACCTTCCATATGTCCCTAACCTCAGTCAACTGAATCCAATTCATATTCCCGAAAAATCTACTCCAATATTATAGTCCTGCCTCGCGCATACCTTCCTAGTGTTTTTTTTTTCGAGTTTTCCAATAAAAACATCCCAGTCTGGCCATCTCTATCTTGTAAACATCATAACGCTGACAATTTAGGACAACATTGTAAATTATGTGTAACCCTCTTCCATTATCACCCCTTAAGGAGCTAAAAATTACCTGAGATCCTAATTTATAATAATTTCAAGACGTTTCTTACTAAATGGAAGTAACCCTTTCTTTATCGGATTTTGAAACCTTTTGAAAAAGAAAATGGATAACCTACATTCGTTATATTTATAACAGGGTTTATAGTTGCAATATATTTAATTTTTTTAACTTCTAAAGTTATAACTTGGTTAAGACGTTTCTACCAATCAAGTCTGGTAACAAATTATTAAAACGTGGCTGATAAAGAAAATATCTCTAATTAAAATTATGTTTGCTTCTAAGCAGCACTGGTAAAGAATGGGTAACCACGTTTCACACTCATAAAATACCCGGGAAAATTAATGTTTATTAGATTCTTAGACAAAAGTCTAGAAGTATTTGAATCGGATAATATTACATATTACTTGCTTTAAATGTGTATTTATTTTTCTCCTGTGCGTGAATTTGAACTAGTAACACTGATGCTAGATATATGAATGGTTCGCTTTGTCATAAAAAAATGAATGCCTACAGTTAACTTGTAACAATCTGATTATATACATATGAGTCCTAAAGAAAAAATAAAATAAATAAATAATAGCTTTAAAAAACTAAAACAACACGCTTTGTTTGAAAACCGAACTAAAAAATGAAAAATCATTTTAATTTCCAACACGCTTGGGATAAAATTAAAGTGGTCAACAGAAAAATCATCTCCAACACATATAGAATAAAACTAGAGTTATCAACAAAAAGAAAATAATTTTACCATCAAAAGCGTGGGGCGCTTTTTATGATTTTTACAATTTATTCTTAGAGACTTTACTTTTACCAATATCGGTTTATTATCAAATATATTAATTGATATAGAGCACCCGACGCTTTTGATGGTAAAATTATTTTCTTTTTGTTGATAACTCTAGTTTTATTCTATATGTGTTGGAGATGATTTTTTTGTTGACCACTTTAATCCACCGCTGTGGTCTCGAGGTAGCGTGCTGCCTTGTCACAAGCGGGCCCGGGTTCGATCCCCGGTAGGGGCAGTTTTTCTGGGTGAGGTTTTTATCGGGGTTTTCCTCACCTGTAAGACAAATGTCAGGAAAACTTTAAGGTCTAAACGGTCCCCGAAATCATATGGTCATCATCATCACCATCATCTTTATCATTATCATCATCATCATCATCCTTCACCGGTGTGGAAAGCAACGGGAAGCTACCACACCTACAATTCCCTAGTAAAGCTGCAAGCATAGCATGAAAACGCGATAATTGCAGTTAATTTAAAGCAAGCGTGTTGGAAATTAAAATTATTTTTCTTAGTTCGGTTTTCTAATAAAGCGTCTTGTTTTAGTTTTTTAAACTATTATTTATTTTATATTTTTTAGTTTTAATATTTTGCAGAATAAGATAAAAATGTAAATATCTTTAAATTCGATACTATTGTATATGAGCTAAAAGTAATACTCTTCTAAAAAAATCCTCCCAGCCGGAGTTGAACCAGCGACCTATGGATTACCGAAATTATATACCCCTACAGTCCATCGCTCTACCAACGGAGTCCTTACAACGATTGACTAAAAAGTCGATAAGTCCGCAATCTATTATACCAGTTTTCATTTTTTATTCTGATGATTCTGGCCAGGATTTTAGAAACAAAATATGAAATTATTGTATTGTCACGGGTCCTTTATAAGTATACAAAGTTTCAAGTCGATCCAATGTTTCTAAGTGGGCGAAAATCGTGTTCAAAGATTCCGTTACATAGATATAAAGACACTTTTTTCTGATGATTCTGGCCAGGATTTAGAAACAAATTTGAAATTATTGTATTGTCACGGGATCTTTACAAGTATACGAATTTTCAAGTCGATCCAATCATTTTAAGTGGGTGAAAATCGTGTTGAAAGATTCCGTCATATAGATAGATAGATAGATAGATAGATAGATAGATAGATAGATACAGGTCAAGCTAATATAAAGCGTGTAAAAAAGTGAAATTCAGGCAGCGGAAATGAGCTACCTACGGGCTGTGAACGATTGTACAACAGAAGAACATATGCCTATTAGAAATGAGAATATTTGAGAGGAACTGAAAGTACAACCACTTCAACAAATAGAATAACACAGGAACAATCGTATAGAACATCTGTAAAGAATGACAGAGGATAGGATATCAAAGATGGCACTGATGTATAATCCTGGAGGACGAAGATCGGTGGGAAGACCAAGAAAGCGCTGGAATGAACAGATGTAAGATCGGAACAGGCAAACACCTAATCTGCGAAGGATGATTTATATATATATATATATATATATATAAAGGTCCATTTCCTTTCACTCGTCTTCTGTGTTTATATCTAAACCTATGTAGTCGATTATGTTTGAAAATTGGAAACTTGCAGCCTGTACTCGTACTTAGGACTGGCACTGTGAGCAGTTGTTATGATTAATGACTTTACTACTTGCAAAATAATAAGATCAGATAATATAGAACATGTATTGCAATATGTAGTTACAGCTGCTTACGACTTTCTTTCTCATATATGCAATTTTACTTCCTGCTCGTAGAACCTATGGCTTACGTTTTTATGATGTTATTTGATTCCAAATGATTGCATATTTAATACAATTTATTGGACTCTGTTAATCTACAGGCATTTTCATTACTCTCAAACCTCACACAACAATGATTTATTATTGAATAGTGTTCCAACATTTTCCTCTATCCAAAGTTATAACAATTTTATTCCTCTACATTCATTCCTATCTTCCAAAATTCTTTCCTCTAATTCATTCTCAATTACTGATATTATAATCATATGTATCCATGTAATCTTTGGTCGACTTTCTTCTTTCTTCCCTAGGGAGTCCAATCAAAACCCTTTTATTGAAAACTCTGCTCCAACATTCTTCTGACATGAATATTCCATTCTAATTATCCATATTTAATGAATATACATCATCATCATAATTGGCTCGACAGCCCCATGTGGGCCTTGGCCGCCTTCAGAAACCTATGCCAGACTTCCCTGTTCTCCGCTTCCGTCGTAGAAAGTTCCATCCGGCATATTGTTCTTCTGGTTTCGGGACAGTTATATTTTAACGGTATAGAGGTGTCAACCCTATGCCCAACCCCCAGCTATCCTGGAGGACCGATGTTTTATGCCAGGGTTGTCTCCCTTAGTTGGCCAGTCCCGATTTTCAAGCGTCGGAAACTCACTTTTCGCCCTGGCGCCACTTAGCTTTAACCAGGAGCCACGACGAGGACGTGTGTGCATCGGACTTGGTAGGAATTAATGGCATTTCTCAAGTTTTAGTAGTATATACCCGCCAACAAGGTATAAACCCTCGAGACAACATACTACTCCTTTGGCTCCCAATTAATATATATATATATATATATATCCATCCATAGTAATTCTGCCCGAAGGCAGGTCCTTCACTGCAATCATAGCATTTTCGTGCTATGCTTGTAGCTTTACTAGGGAATTGTAGGTGTGGTAGCTTCCCGTTGCTTTCCACACCGGTGAAGGATGATATTGATGATGATAATGATAAGGATGATGATGATGGCCATATGATTTCGGGGACCGTTTGAGCCTTAAAGTTTTCCTGACATTTGTCTTACAGGCGAGGAAAAACCCCGATAAAAACCTCACCCAGAAAAACTGCCCCGACCGGGGATCGAACCCGGGCCCGCTGCGTGACAAGGCAGCACGCTACCTCTAGACCAAATATATATATATATATATATATATATATATATATATATATATATGACCTTGGTGATAAAATCTTATTACACATAGTCAATAAAAAGCCAAATCAATAAATTAAAAAGTTAAAAGAGCCAACGCGTTTCAATAGCGACGTTATCATTATCAAGACTGATTACTGACTCATGAGTCAAAAATCGGCCTTGATAATGATAGCATCGTCATGGGATCGCGTTGACTCTTTCAACTTTTTAATATATTGGTTTGGCGTTTTATTGACTATGTGTCCAAAATTAAAATTTTATAAAACAATGCCTGTCCCTGTCCTTTTGTATGGGAGTGAATCTTGGATTACCACTACCAAACAAGAAAGTAAAATCCAAGCAGCTGATATGAATTTTTTAAGAAGAGTAAAAGGCTGCACTAGAATGGACCAGATAAAAAACGAGGAAATCCGTGAAGAACTGCAGATCTACTCCATAAAAGAAAAGATATTTAACAACAAGATACAGTGGAAAAAACATGTAGAAAGAATGGAAAAAAGTAGATTACTAAATAAAATCTTCCATTATTTTCCAAGAGGAAGAAGAGATGTCGGACGTCCTCGGAAGAGATGGTCTTAGATCTATTAGTGAAGACGGAACAGGCAACTCTTGCCTAAACCAGGAAGTGAAGAAGAAGAAGAATGACTATGTGTAGAATTTTGGATTTTATGTGGCTTTTTTTATTAAAACATTAAAACAATTATGACTACATTTGTCCCTATTGGTAAACTCCTATCCATTTGAAGAGATCAGATCATACGCGTCTAGGTGTTCTTTGTAGCCATTTTCCAAAGGGGGAGGTCCGAAATGGTACCTCTGCATGTCCATATGTCGTCCTGGATCTCATAACATGGTTTCCCGTTTTCGATTTCAGTCCAATTGTCTTCCATTAGATATATTTTATCTCAGAATCTTGCTCTGCTATTTGTCATCCGTACCATTAAACAATTTTAAAAATGATTGTTCGATAAAAAATTGAAATTTGTCATGTGAATGACAAGAAGAGGGCAATATTCACGACATTTTATAAAATGCATTATTGAACACAATGAACAATCGTATTTTTAAGAAATGTAACACATTCATGACTCTTTTATTAAGAATATAAAAAAAAATATATTACAAATCGGTTTTCAAATAAGAAATTAATGGTTATGCCAATCTGCATATGTAAGGAACACCCTTGTTAAAATATCGGCTACATGGCGTGCCATATTTTTTTATGATTTACGGTATATTAAAATAAACGTTAATAGACCCACGCGAACAAAATATCATTTATGTCACGTGCTCAGATAAAACAATTCCAGTCAGATTCATATCTAACTCTAACAGATCACATAATAATAATAATTAATAATAATAATAATAATAATAATAATAATAATAATAATAATAATAATAATAATAATAATACAAAATTGATAATAAATTTCTTAGGATAATTTTTGGACTAAAGAGAGATGGACAGGTGAATGGAGAAGACTACATAACAATGAGCTATATGATCTTTATGGGAAGTCAGATGTAATAACAACAGTTATGTCTCGTAGACTGTGATGGGCAGGACATGTTACATGAATGGGAAATGAAAGAGCTGTATGGAATTTCTCGTAGGAAAACCATAAGGAAAGTGCTACGTAGGTAGGTCAAGAATGAGGTGGAATAATAATATTAACCATGATTTGAGGGAGGTAAATTATGCAAGGGATGAATGGAAAACATTATCTCAGGATAAGGATGTGTGGAGAGCTTAGCCATGAACCTACGGGTTCGAAGTGCTAGTGAGTTAATCATAATATAAAAATAATGTATTACGGAACCGGGTTTACTAGCTGTCTATACCCGGGTATTTATTTATTCCAATCTTCTTAAAATGTTAATAAATATAAAACATTACCCGAGATCTCAGTCGTCCTCAATAATCAGCAGTGTTGTTCTGTAGGCCTTTCGAGACCTTAAGTCTCATCTTCTGCTTTCAATTTGGTACCAAACTAAAAGCAGAAGATGAGACTTAAGCTCTCGAAAGGCCTCCTACAAAACAACACTGCTGATTATTGAGGGCGACTGAGATATCAGGTATTGTTTTATATTTCTTAAAAATTTAACATAGTGACCTCAACGGAGTTCCGTAATGTATTTTAAAAATCTTGTCCAATCTTCTTGTCACTAATCAGCTTACCGATCCCGGAAAATTTGGACTCGACCCTAATATGAGTCTTGTTCGACCATCTTTACAAGTTGTCCCCCTAGGGCAGAGCCGTCCAAACTAAGGCCCACCATGGTTTTTCGTATGGCCCGCGTAAGGAATGAAATGAACAAATTAATTTTATATTTTTAATTTAGATTTTAAAATGTAACATCTAGTTTGGACATCCCTGTGTGAAATTAATCTCTCTGTAATGTGGATTTGAGGTGTCACCGCTTCTCTTGACAAAGTAATAGAGATGATTCATCCCTTATTTACCGTTTTTTCCCCACTACAAACTTTGAACATTAATTGTTTCGCATGTTGTATTGTCAATGAAACAGTAGCCTGTGCACGGACTAGTTGTAAAATAGTGTTAAAGTGAGAAATACTTTAAAAAACACAAAGTTGATTCCGAATGTAGGGAGTTTAACTAATCCTGGACCAGCAAGTACTTCGTGAAGGAGCATGGAAACAAAGTGTTATGTGTTATTTGTAATTATGTTATTGCAGTTGTGAAAGAATATAACATTAAAAGACATTACCAAATAAAGCATAGCCATTTTGATAAATTTGATGGAGATGAGCGTACTGAAAAAGCGAACGAGCTCCTTTCTAAAGTTACGGCACAGCAGCAGTTATTAATTCAGGGTGGTGGTGTAAGACAAAGAAATGTTACCGAAGCGAGTTATGAAGTTTGGAAACTAATTGCTGAAAACGGAAAACCGTTTTCTGATGGAGAATTTGTGAAAAGGTGTCTGATTGCTGATGCCAAGAAGTTGTTCCGGTCCGCGATTAATTGCACAATCAGTTATTGGCCCGGCCCATTAAAAAGTTTGGGCGGCCCTGCCCTAGGGAGTTAAAGTGTGATTGAGTAATAAATACCCAAATATCTACACAGCCATATTTGAGTATTTATATTAAGTGTGTAGTTATATTAAGATTATTATCATTAATATCACCATCGGAGGCACGCCGTAACGTAGTGGTTAAGGTACTGCGCTACAAGTCGGATGGTCGAGGGTTCCAGACCCGGTAGGGTCAGGATTTTTAAACTGAGCGAAACCTTCCGGCGGCACTATGGCCCTGGGGTCGACTCAGTCTCTAACGGAAATGAGAACCAATCGCTTGTTCTAGGGGTAAAGGCTGACAACCCGGCAGACATCAAGTGCCGATTGTCCAGAAAAAGTGGGAGCCTTAACCTCCTACTACCCCAAGGGCCTCCTGGGCCTCTAGTGGGATCACTTTATTAATATCATCATGATCAGCATCATACAAATCAAGACCTTTCAAATGAATCTTTCATAGGAATTATATAAGAAAAATCTTTAAAAATTTAAATGTCATATAAAAGAAGTACAAACCTATTGTCAAATAATTACGTTAGCTTCTTAGCAATCTGAGGCCCTAATTATAAAATGTCATTTATGTAAATTTTACTACTATTTTTAAGAGCTTATCCACAATGACAAGATTAATTAGATACAAATTAGGTGTTTTTCAATTTATTACATAGGCCCCCTACTAGCTGAGGAAAATACTCTTTGCTGTGTTTATTTTTTGTATATCTATGTAATTTTTGTCTATATCTAATTTAGAAGACGTGTATTAAAAGACCGTGCTTTCTAACATACGGTAGGTCATGACATCTTGAGCATATAAATTAAACTGATGCATTTTATAGGATACATTGTTAATTAAAAGGGTCAATTAAATTGTATGGTATATATTGCGACGAACCAAACATGGCAGTTGCTAGAGTCAATTTTTAATTTCGGCTAAACTTCCGCTTCTAATAGCCGGATTTCGAAGATTTTTGGAGAAACTTCATCGGTTTATTTTGATAGTATATACTGAGTTTCGTTGTAAAATATCGAAATTTGCGGACGCTAGAATAATTTTTAATTTTTGTTTCAGGTGAACTCTTACACGTAATGGTCCGATTTTGCTGGTTAACGAACTATATCTTACTTCTTTAATTAACTGCTATTATGCTGAATTTCGTCTTGGAACAAAAAATTGCGGCTTCTAGAGTGTTAACGGACACACACACACACACACACAATTGACCATGGTCATTTTCCGTGTCTACTAGATAGGGTCGGTGAAAATCTGTACTTTTTTAAAAATATTTTCATAAGAACAGCCTCCATAGCTTCATTCCTTCGGAATTCGCTAAGCGAAGATAGTAGATGAAAAATAACATTTTCGTATTGATTCCACATAAACAAATCAGTAATATAACTATCTGTATTGGAAATTGCAAGATAATATAAATACGACCTCTTGACAGTCTTTTATCCTGTTTCCACACACAAACTGTTAATCAGTATTAATATATTTGTTGCAATCTTAACTTATCTTTACGGTATATCTAAACATTAGTGAGTCTGTTTGTCTGACCTTTATAGACTCAAAAATTACTTGATCGATTTGAATGGGGTTTTTACCATTATTTAGAGAATTTTTCTGGGACAATTGTCGTAGATAGCATATTACCATACGTACTATAGGGTGAAGATAAAAGATAAGCATCGGTACATTAAAAAAATAGCTTTTAGGAATTTTATATGGCTTACACTGCCTAAACCATAACAAATACACAAAATTAATGTACACAGAATTGAATATTTAAAAAAAATCTACAAAAAGTCCGCGACAGCTTAAGTCTATATTTTACGGATAACTCAGAATAACCATTTTTGCCTTTGAGCTCATTGATGCTAAGAAGGTCGGGATAAACAGGTTCCCGGGCAATGCCGGAAACTCTATCGCAATGTCATAGACTGTTAACGCTATAGCAGCCCCAATTTTCGTTTCATCGAAATCAAACTTGGCATATAACTAACTAACTAATAACTAACTCATTGGCTCTGTCGAACCCGTAGGTTCATGGCCGCGCAGACATAAGCTCTCCACACATCCCTATTCTGAGCTAATGTTTTCCAATCATCCCCTGTACAATCTACTTCCCTCAAATCATGGATCATGTTATTCTCCCACCTCATTCTTGGTCTTCCAACTGGGCGTTTTCCCTCTGGTTTTCCTACCAGAAGTTTCCAAGCACCTTTTTCATCCCCCATACGTGCCACATGTCCTGCCCATCGCAGCCTACGAGACTTCACTGTTCTCATTATATCTGGCTTCCTATAAAGACCATGGAGTTCAGTTATGTACTGTAGTCTTCTCCATTCACCTGTCTGTTCATCTCTCTTTGGTCCAAAAATTTTCCTAAGAACTTTATTCTCGAATACTCGCAATCTTCTTTCCTCCCTCAAAGTAATAGTCCATGTTTCGCATCCATACAATATAACTGGGAGAATAACTGTTTAATTTTCAGTTTAACGTTTTTTGAAAGAAATTTGGATGTCAAGAGTCTCTGTAATGCATAATAGCATGCATTTCCATAATTGAGCCTATGTTTGATTTCTTTGTGCATGTCATACCTCAAGTACCTACACTTGTCTGACAGCGCTGTATCCTGGTTCGACTCATACCTGCACGGTCGTCAACAATACGTTTCATTAAACTCTAGATCTTCGTCTTGGCGCAATGTGCCGGCTGGAGTCCCCCAGGGCAGTGTTCTCGGACCTCTTCTTTTCTCAATCTACATAAATGACTTGCCAACTGCACTAAAGCACTGCCGTTTTCACCTCTACGCTGAAGATCTCCAAACTGACCTACATTCACCTCCTCATTCTCTCTATAACAGCTTGACAAAAATGAATGACGATCAAATATCCATCTTTAACTGGTCTTCAAGTATCGGTCTAAATCTAAATCCTAACAAGACACAAGTAATTCTAATGGGACAACAAAGACTGCTTACAACCTTTGACATGTCTACACTTCCAAACATTACTATAAATAATATAATTATCCCTTATTCTTCTTCAGTAATAAATAGATCTTGGACTACATCTAGACGCAAATTTAACCTGGCAAACACAAGTGAAACACATATGTAAAAAGGCTTTCTCCATCTTACATTATTTTAGACGTTTAAAGAATTTTCTCCCAGTTTCGTTAAAACAAATCCTTGTGCAGAATCTTGTGTTACCACACTTCGATTATTGTGACATTATATATAATGATCTAAACTATGACTTGTCGCAGAGACTGCAGCGTGTTCATAATGCTTGCGTTCGATTCATTTTCAATATCCGCCGTTATGACCATATTTCCGAACACTTTAATAACCTCTCTTGGCTCCGTCTTACTGACAGACGTAAATTGCACTCTCTTTCACTACTTTTCAAGCTTCTGAATTCCTACATCCCTACTTACCTGGCGTCCAGATTTGAGAAGTTATCCTCTTACCACAATATTGACACTAGGTCACAAGATAGCAGTCTGCTAACAATTCCTCTTCATAGCACTTCCTCCTATTCTACTTCCTTCACAGTAGCCTCTGCCCGCTCCTGGAATCTCCTTCCTCAAGATATCAGGGGTTGCAGCACACTTGGTACCTTTAAGTCACGCTTATACAGTTACCTGTTGTCTAATAATTAATTTGTCTCTATTTATTTAATTTTATACTATGTCATTAATCTTTTCCTCGTTTTTTTATATATCTTGTACATATTATAGTTATATTTAATTCGTTAAATTTAGAGTAAATCAAAATGCATTATAAATATTAATTGTATTGTATTCATAACTTGTAATCGTTTATGTATATATTGTAATTTAGATTTAAGACTATTTTTTTGTTTGTATTTTTTTAAACCTGGTTGAGTGGTAGACAAGGCCTTAACTCTGCCAGGTAAAATAAAGCTATTATTATTATTATTATTATTATTATTATTATTATTATTATTATTATTATTATTATTATTATTATTATTATTATACCTATTTGTAATTATTGCTCCTATATAGATGAAATCAGTGACTTCTTCAAAATTTCCTTCATTTGTCATTAGTTGTCCATTTCCATTACATAATGCATTTCTATGTGTGAACAAAAACTTGGCATATAGCAATACATTAAAAACGTCGGGATAAGTGGATTCCCGGACAACGCCGAGTATCAGCTAGTAGGAGATGAAAATCATTCCCTTTCATAAAGCACTCTGGAACAAGATCACTCGTACATGGCATTATTTGGTCTAACATTAGGGATAGAATCTAAATTTCCAATTTAAAATAATATTATTGATTGTCTCATACATCGATTCGGATTTTTTTTCTTTTTTGTTGGAAGATTCGTTATGTGACTTTTTAGAGTTTAAATTCTGGGAGCTCACGTAATTTTAGCCCCGTTCCTTTGTGTGTGAGGCCAGGTATTAGTACATATGTATCTTAAAATAAAATAAGTTATAATACCTTCTTAGGTAAAATCCGTCGTCCTCAACTTTTAAAATATGTTATCTTTATGCCTGAAGGCCTTTCAGGACATCCGTCCCATCTTCAGCAGTTCATTCTTCGCGACTTTAGTCACGACAAAGCTACATTAGGACCAGCAGCATCAAACATCAACCTGGATGCTGTAGCGAAGAATGAACTGTTGAAGATGGGACGGATGTCCTGAAAGGCCTACAGGCATAAATATAACATATTTTAAAAGTTGAGGACGACGGATTTTACCTAAGAAGGTATTTTAACTTATTTTATTTTATGACTCTCCATCTCAACGGTTTTAACAATGAATTTTATTAGTATTGACATATGTATCTGCTTACATATCCAAATGGGATGATTTTCAACATGGTATATTTCGATACGAGTGTGGTAAACACTTGGTACGGATTGAGGAAAACATTTAAAAAAACGAGGCGCTTGCGCAGAGTTTTTTTTTAATTTCCTAGATTCCGTTATGTGTTTACCACATGTGTATTGCTTACTATTTTTTGCACTATGTGTATTTATTTTAGTAATTAAGATATTAGCTAAAAATATTAATAAATATAATTGAAGATAAATGTTAGATTTCAGAAAGTGAATCGGCTATATGTGTTGCTATGGAGAAATAAGTATTGTTGGTCATGTCGCCACCTTATATTTGTTAAAACTGTAAAACCAATTAGATTTGGGATTGATGTCTGATTATTAGCTGGATGTGATTGAATTAATGCCGAAATTAATACAAATTGCAGTATCACTATCAATGTTCCAAAATAAATGTTTTTACTTACCGCACTAGTGCTTTTGGTCATTTTTAAAGTATTGAGATTTCTTTTGTTTTCATAGCAACCAAGACTGTATGCGAGAATGTCAATTTACGACGCACATCAACAATAACAGCAAGTATATAATATTAGTTACATAGTGCAAAAATGTTAATTAGATGAGAATTATGCCTATTTTTAATGCATCTTGTAATGCGTAAGTGAATTTATGATAAAAACAAGTGTGCAATTATAAGTAACTAAATGTACTTACTAAAATTGTTGATATAGTTATTAAATTTATGTTTGAGTTAGTATCTCTTTCCGTTAATTTTTCAAACCAGAAAAAACGCAGTTAAATACTTAACGATCTGTTAAGGTTAACATAAAAGTTGTAGTATAAATTGCAAATAAAATGGATTCTACTTTTTAATGGTTTCTACCATATAATTTTACTTTTTCTTAACATAATCGTGATCACCATTATTTATTATACCCTTCCAAGGGCTGTCCAAACTAATGAGAGTCCAACGTTACTTTAAACGTATCAAAAGTACCACGTTTCATCATTTTTCTATTCCAAGTAAGTTTATTTCGTATCGTGTATTGTTCACCTCCGTGTGTGCTTCCCGGCTTACGATCGAAATATCGGACAATTTGGATTGATGTATTAAAATAGCAGGTTTTAAGACGGATATAATAGCTATATGGACATATACAGGATTATCCAATCTTTACGTCAAAACTGTATAGATGGTAAAGGGCGGTGAACTATTTAGAGATAGGAAAGCAATAGAAATGCATATTTCAGTTACCAAGGAATCTCGAACTTAAACTCGCCTCATCCACCCACTTTTGTTTGTTCGTTTTTTTTTTTTTCCCCCCCAAAGTCGACGTTTACATGAAAAAAGTATTAATGTCGTGTAGGACAAGACAGGGATATTGGATGTGTTCTACACAATATATATTTGTTTTTAGGTAGGCAAAAGTTCGCGTTGCGTCAATACACCTTCTTTCTAAAATCGGCTTTTGAAATAAAATAGGGTTACAACCTTGTTTTGAGCGGCTATTCAATTATTTAGAATATCACTTACACCAACGGATGTAACATCTTTGAAAGTTTGGTATCTACACTTAAAAAAAAAAAAAAAAGAGATACAGAGAAGTAAATTACTGATCGTGATCATGAAAACAAAAATTTCCTCGCGCTATTCACAACGAAAATCATTTCTCCCAGTAACTTGTGTATCGTTGCTGTATTTGCAAGACGTGAACTCAACAGCAGCTATTGCTAGTATGGTTTTTCCATAGGTCGTAGTCATAAGTCATAACTTCGCATCAGGGTTAGAGAAAATGGTAATCAGTACGACTCGTGTTCGCTCCCAGATAGAAACACTCTCTCCATAGACTATTTTTTTATTTTCTCAACAGCATATTTAAAAAAATGTATAATTGAAGGCAGGCTAGCATGTTCCAGGCCAAGAAAAGGATAAAGTCTAAAGATACATGTAGGATAGGATTAGTTATTTTTGAGTTTATACTTCAAGGTTATTATAGATATTTGCTGAATTTTGTTTTTATTATTGATATGTTTGTTCTTTTCATGAGCCTGTTGTTTACTGCTAAGGTTTCTAGGTATCCTGTCGACTTTACAGCCACCGAGAAGGGGGATCGTTGAACGCTGGGGGCACGCCGTAGCGTAGTAGTTAAGGCACTGAGCTACAAGCCGGAGGGTCGAGGGTTCAAGTCCCGTTGGGGTCAGGATTTTTAAACTGACCCAAACCCTCTGGCGGCACTATGGCCCTGGGGTCGACTCAGCCTCTAACAGAAATGAGTACCGGACGCTTGTTCTGGGGTAAAGGCGGCCGTCACGCAGGGCTGACAACCCGGCTGACATAAAAGTGCCGATTGTCTAGAAAAAGTGGGAGCCTTAACCTCCTACTACCCCAAGGGCCTCCGGGTCTGTTGTGGGATCACTTTACTTTTTTTACTTTTATAATAATAATAATAATAATAATAATAATAATAATAATAATAATAATAATAATAATATAGTGGAAAAAATTATGACTAAACACTAACAAAAAAAATACTGTAATTAGAAGCTGACTTGGTTACCTGAAACAAACAAAATAATGCCACTAAATTCGCTCAGTTGTTCCGAAACTAATTAAACTAAGTATAATTACGTAATGTAAACATGTCATTAAGACATGTGATGTCACTACATATAAAGTATTTCAGGTCAACGAGTACTGTATCAGGTGGCTCTGACCAAGTCATCTGACTACCAAACATAATATCGTGGTTCGAATTCATGAGATGGGTATTATTTTTTTAATAAATGTTCTAACACATATTAACCAAATAATTAAACTATTGGAAACATAATTATTATTTAATAAAATGAAATAAAATGTTTCAATGTTATGCTCAGCAGAGACTATATTTAACATATTTTACTTTTTTTTTTATAATGATACGAAGAAAATATAGTGTAGACGACAACGAGAATTCAATTAAGCCGTCTGTCGAACCTTAGCTTTCTGAGGCTTGGCATGCACGTCTCTGAAATTGGAACTTTACATTTACTCCTTCCTTATAGGGCAAGTGCAAATTACATGATTTGCTCACCCCTGGCGATACGTCAGATCCACTCTCAGTATGTCCAGGTACACTGCACCAGTAACATTCTTGTTGTTTACATTGTTAACTACCCTCTAGCGAATAAATCTACAAGCACATTATAGCACGTATTATGGATGAAAACTTGAAAAGATGTTGCATCCATTGATGTAAGCGTTTTTACTGTGTCGGTCATTGGTAGTGAACTATTATTGTTTAAACCCCAGGAAACACATATTAATAACCCCGTACATTTTATCAGAAGTCGATTGCTGTAGTACAGCGGTTCCCGACCTTTTTCGACTCGCGAACCCCTTCCACAACGATTTGAATTGGGTGAATCACTGACCTTTAAATATAGCTACATATGCAGTAGACATACATAAAATTGAATTCCTAGCTTCTTCTTCTTCTTCTTAATTATAATTTGTAGGATTTTCATCCTGTTTATTTCCAAAATCACTCCTCGGAGAAGACGTATTGGATGTGCATTCACTGCCTATCCATCTTTTGGCTGGTCTTCCTCTTGTTCTTCTCCCGTCCATTGGTCTATCTTCTTTAGCTATATATACATATACAATAGACATAGGCTACATAAAATTTAATTCTAGGTTCTTCTTAATTTCTAGCAAATTATTATTATTATTATTATTATTATTATTATTATTATTATTATTATTACTACAATGCCGCAGAAATGAAGGAAACAATAATAGGCCTAACCCTGAAATATTTTGCGAACCCCTTGGGGTTCACGAACCACAGATTGGGAAACAATGTTGCAGTACAACGTTGGATGAATCACTGACAGATCTGAATTCTGGGTTCAAAATCATTAGGCCCAGTGATTCCATTCGTGGTAGACGATTGCGATATAATTGGTGTTACCTCAGGACGTCCACATATTGCCGGACAGTACAGCCCTACAAAAGATAAGTTAATAGCTTTCTATGTAATGTCAATAATTTTTAGCTTATCTGATTTTCATTATTTTTATACAGCTTTGTATATAGGCCTATACTCTTTTTTATGTGTATTTCTCATTATCTCTAAAATTACTGTAGGCCCCTATATCCCAGATAATTAGGTTGTATCAGAAGTAATGCCGGTTTTTTTTTGTGAAATGCGTGTGTAATGGAATTTTGAAGGTGTGATTCACAGGGAGTTTGTACCAAAGAATGTGCAGTCGATGCGGATCTTTATTCTTACTAAGTGGAACGAGTTCATGAAATTTTGAAGGTCGCGTGTTCAAATTGATCAGACATCACATTGCACAAACAACCATGACAAAAATTCAGTAATTGAGAGAAATCTAATCGCTACTGCACTGACTTCAGCCTTTAGATTACCATCTATTTCAATACATCGCCCATTTCATCCGTGAAATTTCGAAAACATTAAAAACGTTGACGCGTGGATGTGAATCTAAACGAATTCTTCGCATCGTCGGAGACACTGTCCTTTCGAGGCGGAGGGACTGCGAGCACTATTTTAAGTTGAGAGCTATGCCGTTAGCAGCCTAGCTGCTATAGATCTAAACTTGCCGGGCAGGTCAAAGCTTAGGAGCAAGACGAGAGATGTCTAAAATTTCCTTTTGGATTTAACTAGTGGCTGGTATCCCCCTCAGTAAAAACATCTCACCAAAAAATCTTAAACAAAATCTCGGAATGGACAGAGAAGAATGGAGGCAGAAGTCGATGAAAATCAAGGGAAGCCTTGCGCTATAGTGTCATTGCTGATGATGAAAAAAAAATCAAGTGTGAAACCAGAAGTCTCTTTGCAAATTCTTCGGTCCTATCACGTCCATGTATGGATTGTGACACTAATGACATGTGCTGTTAAAGAGGGCATAAAAACTACTAAAACTAAGAACATTGTATTAGACGCAAAATTTAAGGGGTAACGGCATTTGTGTATGAAAGGCGTATGAAACAATCGCGAATTTCGCAATAAGAAAGTTTTTTTTTTTTTTTTTTTTTTTTCCAAATACCCCAGGTTGTCATTTCGACATTTCTGATGATCTCTCCTGGCATGGCGTACTTGTAACCCACTTCTTAGGTTGGGGCGCCTGGAAGGCGGGGTTACGCTGCCCCGATGATATGCAAGTTGATGATGGTGTAATGATGCGCAAGGAGAGGCCTTAAGCTAAACTTAAGCTAATTAGATGAATATGATACTGATGATAATGATGGCCATATGGTGTTCGGGGACCGTTTGGGCGTTAAAGTTTCCTGATATTTATCTTACAGGTGAGGAAAAAAACTCGAAAAAATAACCTCGCCCAGGAAACTTGTCCCGACCAGGGATCGAACCCGGGCCCGCTGCGTAACACAGCGGTGGACAAAGGCAGGAAAAATATATTATAAACGATTACCTGAAATAAGTTTAATTCATCCATATGAATGCTTTGACTGCTTTTAGAGACTGAGGAACGGGGATGGTAAAATAACGAATGTCTTGGTCGGCAGAATGTCGAAATGTGATACCAGATATGACAAAAGTATTCATGCATGTCCAAAATTTAACATGTCAAAGATACGATTCATTTGAAAATAATACTCATAGGCCTATAAATAAAATGCTATATTTAGTGATACGTAAAACTCACTACAGTAACTCACCGACACTATCGAACCGTAGGTTCATGTCGGCGCGGACATAAGCTCTCCATACATCCAGTCCTGAGTTAATGCTTTCCAATCATTCCCTGTATAATCCAATTCCCTCAAATCACGGTTAATGTTTTTATTATTGATTTCGTACATCTCAATGATGGATAAATCATATTTGAAGAGAAAAATTATACGCTCAGACCGGGACTTGAATCCGGGACCCTTGGTTCTCTAGACCAAGTGCTCTACCAACTGAGCAGACCTGAGCAAGTACCGATCTAAACGCAAATCTTTCTCTATATACATTGTAATTCCCATCCACCAAATGCTGTGAAGCCATGCTTCTATCTTGCAAATGGCGGCTCCTTTATTAAGAAGACATATTTGGGAATTATACATTACAGCCAGTACGGCTTTTTCCAAGTTTCTATTATTGATTTCGTACATCTCAATGATGGATAAATCATATTTGAAGAGAAAAATTATACGCTCAGACCGGGACTTGAACCCGGGACCCTTGGTTCTCTAGACCAAGTGCTCTACCAACTGAGCTACCTGAGCAAGTACCGATCTAAACGCAAATCTTTCTCTATATACATTGTAATTCCCATCCACCAAATGCTATGAAGCCATGCTTCTATCTTGCAATTGGCGGCTCCTTTATTAAGCATTTGGTGGATGGGAATTACAATGTATATAGAGAAAGATTTGCGTTTAGATCGGAACTTGCTCAGGTAGCTCAGTTGGTAGAGCACTTGGTCTAGAGAACCAAGGGTCCCGGGTTCAAGTCCCGGTCTGAGCGTATAATTTTTCTCTTCAAATATGATTTATCCATCATTGAGATGTACGAAATCAATAATAAAAACTTGGAAAAAGCCGTACTGGCTGTAATGTATAATTCCCAAATATGTCTTCTTAATAAAGGAGCCGCCATTTGCAAGATAGAAGCATGGCTTCACAGCATTTGGTGGATGGGAATTACAATGTATATAGAGAAAGATTTGCGTTTAGATCGGTACTTGCTCAGGTAGCTCAGTAGGTAGAGCACTTGGTCTAGAGAACCAAGGGTCCCGGGTTCAAGTCCCGGTCTGAGCGTATAATTTTTCTCTTCAAATCACGGTTAATGTTATTCTCCCACCTCATTCCTGATCTAACAACTTGGCGTTTTCTCCCTGATTTTCCTACAAGAAACTTTCATGTACACTTAGCGACAAAAAGAATGAGCCGCTTCAAAAAGCAGAGTTCTTGTTATGGCCCACTGCGCATGCTCGAAAAGCCATAGCTGAGGTTCACGAGGTAACACACTGTTAAATGTTTTAAATACGTTGTATTTGATTTTAATGGTCTTAAATAGTTAAAGAACAGTGAAGGAGACATGTTTCTAGATATTTAAATGTGTTGGACAAATGCAATATTACTCAAATTGCGACATTTTAAATAAAGTTCAACTCTCGTTCACAGTGTAAAAGTAAACACGGCAACTAGTAACAGACGTTTGAATAGCGTAGATGGTTAAACCACTTACAAGATGAAATGTATGTGAAAGCCAGGGTTCAAATCCTCCGACCATTTTTTTTTATCAATTGTATTTTCGCAAAATACATCCTATAATATTTAATTCCTGCCACATAATCTACGTTCACATTACACTATCTTAAGTAATATTCCTGCCTCTGTAACACTATTTAGCTACCGGTATAAATTTAATTGTGCGTGCAGTACCACGTTTTAATAATAATGTTATAAATTCATGTAATAAAATATAATATAGCTTCATATATTTATGTGTTTATTTATTTATTACGTATTAGTGAGGAAAAAAGTTTCAACCTTCAATTAAAATATTTAGTTTATATATGTCAAGTGGGGGGCAGAGGTTAATTGGAATTTCCGGATCTTTGATCTGGTCAAAAACTCCGATGGAACTGAAATTTAATCTCTGGGGTGAATTTCGGTGAAGTCCGGAGGGTCTAACTTAGCGAAATCCACTCTCCTTCCTCCAAGTTGGGGCCCCTCGGGACTTTCTTAAGATTTTAAGATGCAAAAGAGAGAGTGGGGCGTGGAAAGAAACGGGAAGCTACCACACCTATATGTCCCTAGTAAAGCTGCAAACATGATGAGTTTGCAGTGAAAGACCTGCTCTTGAGCAGAACACTATAAATGAATGAATATGTCAAGTCCATCATAATAATAGCTCATAGACGATGGACAATAATAAAAAATACTATTATTATTATTATTATTATTATTATTCGTCATCTATAAAAGTAATAATAATGGGATGTATCAATTGTTGTGAAGAAAGTAATTACTTGGCGATCAAAATTAACTCAAAATGTCCCCAAGAAAATGACATGAAATATAGAATTCAAAAAGGCAGATCAGTAATAACATTGTTAAACGGAGGTTTGTGGGATAAGAACATAAGAATAGGTACCAAATTAGAAATTTATAAATCCATAATTCGAAGCACGCTAACATTCGGTGCAGAAACTTGGCATCTGAATAAACATTTGAGTTTAAAGCTTATGTCTACCGAAATGGATTCTTACAGACGCTCAACTAGACATTGTACATTGGGGAAAAAATCAGAAATACAATCATCACACAACAAATGAAAGTCCAAAATTCAATATTAGATTTTGTGAGTTACAGACAACTGGAATGGTATTGTCATATACGTAGGATGCCAGAGAAAACATTACCCAGACAAGCTTAGGAATGGATTCCACCTGAAAAAGGAAAGAGAAGTGGACCAGATTTAAATGGATGGATGATGTAAGAAGAGAGATGAGGGAGCTGGGTCTGAAAGAATTGGAATGAGAAGATAGAGAAGAATGGAGAGAAAGAAGATAAACATTTAATAAGCTTTGGGCATAGGAAGATGTTTTATTACTTACTTACTTACTTACTTACTCACTGGCACTATCGAACCCGTAGGTTCATGGCCGCACGGACATAAGCTCTCCATACATCCCTATCCTGAGCTAATGCTTTCCAATCATTCCCTGTATAATCTACTTCCCTCAAATCATAGTTAATGTTGTTCTCCCACCTCATTCTTGGTCTACCAACTGGGCGTTTTCCTTCTGGCTTTCCTACAAGAAGTTTCCATGCACGTCTTTCATTCCCCATACGCGCAACATGTCCTGCCCATCGCAGTCTACGGGACTTAACTGTTCTTATTATATCTGGCCTCCTATAAAGACCATGTAGTTCATTGTTATGTAGTCTTCTCCATTCACCTGTCTGTTCATCTCTCTTTGGTCCAAAAATTTTCCTAAGAACTTTATTCTCAAATACTCGTAATCTCCTTTCCTCCCTTAAAGTAAGAGTCCATGTTTCGCACCCATATAATATAACTGGTAGAATAATAGTTTTATATATTTTCAGCTTAACATTTTTTGAAAGGAGTTGGGACATCAAAAGTCTCTGCAATGCATAATAGCATGCATTTCCAGAATTGAGCCTATGTATAATTTCTTTGTGCATCTCATTCCTATTTGTGATTATTGTTCCTAGGTATTTGAATTCACCCAATTCCTCAAAATTTCCCTCATTTGTCATTAGCTGTCCATTTTATTACTTTGTAAACCAATTTATAAATAAGTAAATAATAATATTAATAATAAAAATATTAATACTTCCAAATAGTTGGTACGTTTTTTTCTTTAAGAATGAATATACAAAATAAAATAGAAAGCACTTCAACAATTAAAAAAAATTAACCTCACCGGGAATCGAACCTGCGATCTCTTGCATACGAATCAAGCCACTAAGCACTCGGCTACGCTTTCGCTGCCTTGTCGCGTTTAGAAAGAATACTCTTCAAGGGAAGAAGGAAAACGTATTGTAACACTACTGTGCATTTAGTTTACTCGTGTGAATCGCGCGTTAGAACTTGAAATATTCGAGATCAAGAGTTGGCCCATTCTTTTTGTCGCTAAGTTTACCTCTTTCATTCCCCATTCGTGCCACATATCCTACCCATCGCAGTCTACGAGACTTAACTGTTCTTATATATCTGATTTATTTTAAAGGTCATGTAGCTCACCGTTTCAAAAGTCTTCTCCATTCGCCTATTTGTCCATCTCTCTTTGGTCCAAAAATGCAATGACAAGAACTACAAATGATTACTTTATTTAGAATAATGATTTATTTTAATTTTTCTAGAATATCTCAATGTTAATAGTATTTTTTCTTTAATTTTTATCCATTTATCTTTCAAATATTAAAACTAATGTAAAGCAACACATTATAAGCAGTATTACGAAGAGACAGATGATCTTTGATTGATTGGTTACAATATTCTCAATAAAAACAGCAAAAACAATGGAAACACGCACACAGACATACCTACATAATTACTGTTAGGCCTATATGTTGAACTGAACAATCCGCTGTAGGGGTAATGTTGTTACAGTGACGTCAAGGATCGGGCGAGCGTTTTCAGACAGAAGTACTAGGCCTGTACATTTTCATAAGATACTGAACATTAAGAACAAAACAGTAAGACTAGAGGTGGCGGCTTGAGGGTCAACGTTTCTGGATTAATGTGTACGATTTCTTCCCCGCAGTTGTACTAGCTTCCTCGCCTAGTTTGTTTTCGTCCGTTCCTTCTGCTACAGCGGGTTGATCAACTCAGCATTAAACAGTATAAGACAGAACAAGGAATGTATATTTAAAAATAATAACTCATTGTTACTTTCTATAAATTTTGAAGGAATGTCTAAGTCTACTGTAATATCAAAATGACGTAATAATTACTCAAGTCAACATAGTACAAAGCGGTACACCTGTAGTGCGTAGCGTGTTATGTAGCCTATTATTTCAGGAGGGTCAACGTTTCTGGATTAATGTGTACGATTTCTTCCCCGCAGTTGTACTAGCTTCCTCGCCTAGTTTGTTTTCGTCCGTTCCTTCTGCTACAGCGGGTTGATCAACTCAGCATTAAACAGTATAAGACAGAACAAGGAATGTATATTTAAAAATAATAACTCATTGTTACTTCCTATAAATTTGAAGGAATGTCTAAGTCTACTGTAATATCAAAATGACGTAATAATTACTCAAGTCAACATAGTACAAAGCGGTACACCTGTAGTGTGTTATGTAGCCTATTATTTCAGGAGCAGCTGTATGTCTTCAATGTAACGAGATGAATTACTCCGCTGTTAAATATTCCCACGACTTTCTCCGACCTACATAACTTCATCATAAAAAAAAAGTATTAAACATCGAAAGAACCCGCAGAATTTATTCTACCACCACTATATTGGTTACAAACCGATTACAAATGCTTTGGGTTGTTGTAATTGTAGTTTTGTTTTCAAGTCTTGTAAGATAAATCAACGAAACTTATTATAGGAAACCCAAAAGGAAAGCGCTCAATAGGTAGACCAAAAATGAGCTGGAAAATAACAATCGTGATTTGAGAGAGATTAATTTATATTGGAAATGATTGATTAGCTCAGGATAGGGATGTATGGAGAGTTTATTTTCGCACTGCCATGAACCTCTGGGTATGCTGAGTTGGATAATTCTGTATTTACTTTACATGTTAATATTCATATTTTTTACAAAGAATATTTGGATTTATCAAAGAATAATTTGTTGTAGATATAAACTACAAACCTAATATCTGAAGCCTACAGTCATAACTCACAATTTCAATAAGTTACAAAAGGAAGGATTTAGTACTAAAATACCATTAAGGCATCGTTTCCAAACCTGTGGTTCGTGAAACCCCAGGGAGTTCGCAAAATATTTCAAGGGGTTCGCCAATTTTTTTTCCGTAATGGCGGGTTTCGAGATTAGGTATATTATTGTTTCCATCATTTCTGCAGCATTGCAATAATAATAATAATAATTATTATTATTATTATTTTAAATTAAATTAATCCTATAATGCCCCTTGTTACATATGTGTAATATCGGGAATTTGTAAGATTATTTCCACAATTAATTAATACTTGCCGCGAATACCTGATTTACAGTTATGTAACAAAGTTAGGAATGCATTTGATTTCGCTACAACTAGGCCTACACGTTGTGTAACTTTTGAGCAGTAACTAGAATAACATTAGGTTTTAACAGTTAAGGGTTAAGTTAATTTAAGGTTATTAAACCTTTTGCTTGGAATTGAATTTTATACATATCTACTATATGTATATTTAAAATTCAGTGGTTCACCCAACTCAGAACGTTGTGAAAGGGGTTCGCTAGCCGAAAAAGGTTGGGAACCGCTGCACTAAGGGATATTATGACGGCTTTTTATACAAGCCTAAATTGTGACTATTATAGATGACAGTTACTACTTTATAAATTCAAACAGATCTCTTTCTTGTGTTTTACAAACACACCAGAACCTCAGAATTATTGAAAATGGAGTTACGACTCTTGACCTCTGATGTAAATATTCTCTATCTGGTAAATTGGAAATGTCTAGGGAGCGAATTTTCATGCAGTAGAAGTTAAGATGGCAACATAATATTAAAAAAGAAGATTTTTTCTTAAATCAATTTAAAAAAACATATTTACAATTCTATAAGGTGTATACCTTTACTAAACTTCAATAATGCGTTCTGCAGGATTTAACAATATTATGTGGTGGACTAGTGGTTATCCTCCTTGCCTCTGGTCCCGAGGGTCGTGGGTTCAAACCCGGCCGGGGTCGATGGATTTTTTTACGACGGAAAAATCCAAGGAGCAAGTCCTCCGGGAGGGACTTTAAGCCGTGGGTCCCGAGTCTGAAGATTTTCAGGCTCGTAAAAAAATCCTTAAGCCTGAATGAAAAGGCCTCTAAGCAAAATTTACCGAATTTTCCCGTCCTAGTACTACCTTGGTTTCCTAGATGTCAGTATGAGGCGGAACGCTGACCACGGACCACTCAAAAATGACATCTATACGAAAACAAGTGTAACTAAATTAGTATGGTTTAAATTCTTCCCTGTAGGGGGAGAGCGCCTAAATCTGTGTAAAGGGAAAACATGGACTTACAATACAATACAAAATGTAGATATTGTTTCTTCTTCACAAACCACTAGGACGAAGAAATGTTGGAAGATCCAATTCTAATATGAGATCGGAACAGACCACAGGTGTAATCCTTGATGCTGCTGCTGATGATGATGATATAGAAATTGTATATGTTATTTTTGTATGAGAAGTCCATCGTTGTGGTCTCGAGATAGCGTGTTGCCTTGTCAAGCAGCGGGCCCGGATTCGACCCCCTGTCGGTACAAGTTTCCTGAGTGAGGTTTTTTTTTTCGGGGCTTTTCCTCACCTATAAGACAAATGTCAGGAAACTTTAAGGCCCAAACTGTCCCCGAACATCATTATTATATCCACTTAATTAAAATTTAGTTTAGCATTAAGGTATCTCTGGTGCATCATTACCACCGTCATAGACCATCATATCATTGGGGTAGCGTAACCCGACTTCCAAACTCAGAAGTGGGTTACAATACGCAAATGCCAGGAGAGAATGCCAGAAATGTCGACATGACAACTGGTGGCATTGAATAAAAAAACCATTGTATTACAGAAAAGAAAAGCCCCTTTTACATTAACATTATTTTAATCCTTTGCATTAAGGATAGTTTTATGTGAAGAAACGTATGTAATAATAGATCTGTTCAATTTTTAAATTCTTAAATATTTACATACATAATAATCTGAAAAAAATAAAATTATCTTTAATTTTGTATCATAATGTGACTTAGGAGAATTGTATAGCATCTATAAATTGCTCAATTAAATTTATATTTGAATGTATCTGTCCCGTATGAGGAAGCAGAATCCTCGTTCTGCTGGTTCCCGTATCCCCTATTGCACTTATCTTCAGCATGCTCCCAACTTCCCGATTATTTAAAAAAAAGTAACAGCCATCATATTTCAGCGTATAGAGCAATATAACAATTTTATTGTTCATTAAAATAGATAATTGTACAGCCTTGACCATCATCAATTTAGCAGAATATTCCATTCTTGAAATAACAAGTTTCATTTATTTATTTTCAAATGCAACATGTTAAGTTTTAACGCAAACATCATTGTTTATGGATAAAATTGCTGTTTATACAGTATTGCTTATCTATATACCATTTTCATGTAATCACAAGGGCTAGGATTTTTATGTAGGGCCTAAAAAAGATAAGATTGCAATGCAGATAGTATATATTATTCAACTGTTTGTGTGTGAAACCAAAACAAAAGACAGTCGCAAGTCTAACTTCTCATTATACTATCAAATTGTTTGTCTGCGAAACAAAAACAAAAGACAGTCAGAAGTCTAACTTCTCATTATACTATCTTGCAGTCTTAACTTTCAGTACATAAAAATCCTAGCCTTAGATATCACTTTTTTCTAAAATGTTCCTATTTGATTGTCATCGTAATCAACACCATGGACTGGGCCACCTAGCGACTTGACCTGCCATCTTATAGCCATAGGCTATATCTGATAACTTAAGTTATACATTTACATGTATAACTCCATGGCACGATAGGCCTAGAAAGCTCTTGGCCTACTAGCCGCTTGCAGGCCTCACATGTTAATCACAGAGATGGATAATCATACAGCCAGCATAGGGGTGACATGTCATTAGAATGTCAGGGGCTCCAGCCGTTATAGCTGGTTATCTCAACCTGGAGCAGTTACTTATTGTAGCTACCCAAATTCTTCACGATGCTGGATGGACATCGGTCTCAAACTGGTGGAAATTTTATGAGAAAATGTCTTCACCCAAGGGATAACCAGCGGAAGTCCCGTACCTCTGCACCAAGGCATCATGCCTTAAATTACTCGGCTCGGTGGGGGATCTTACAAGTTAAAATTTAATTATTTTTCCTTATGGTTTGTATTTTAAAATAATTTTTGAAAGTTCATTCTTTCTCCATTCTCCTAAATGCACTAATAGTAGTAGTAGTAGTAGTAGTAGTAGTAGTAGTAGTAGTAGTAGTAGTAGTATAGTAGCCTAGTAGTAATAGTAGTAGTAGCGGAGCAGTACTGGCAGTAGTAGAAGTAGTAGTTTAGTTGCCCAATTTCATGGATGATCTTCATTCTCCATCTTGCTTCCCAGTATAATTTTGGTAAAGATTGATTTCAGAAATTTTGAAATGCACGGCATTTTGTGATATGGTCTCCATTCATGACTCTTTACAAGACACACAAATTGGAGTTACGTTGATATCTTATTTAAATGGTCTGCCAAAGCAATCATGACTGATAGCCACTCTTGGTGTATCAGGCATAGGATTTTTAATTACAATTGATTTCTCAAAACGTTATTTAAAGTAATTCACAATATTTAAATTCTTAATATTAACGTTTGTGTTTCCTAATTTTGTCATTGTTCACTTTTTTCCATTCTTGTGTAAAACAAACATCTGAAAATATATTCTCTATAAAGCATTCCTTAAAAAAGTTTCAATAATTTTCTTCCTATAACTAAAAAAAGTAGTCCAAACTTCAGTGTTACTGCATTTTGACTATTGCAAATTTCTACTAAATCGATAGTGACGGAACATCAAACTGCAGTGTGTTGTAATACTGCATATGTATCCGAATCTTTTTCTTTAATGTCCCATGTTATGATCACATATATCCATTTTTTTACAAGCTCCCTCTACAAGATAGGATAAATTTGCACTCTCTAGATCTCCTACATAATTCGATTCAAAATTATTTAGCCTCTCGTTTCCAGTATTTATCTTCCAACCGTGATTAAAACATGATCACACCATATATTTTTATTAGGAATATTCAACAATACAGTGTTTCTCCTTCAACTCAAAATCATTTGTCGCCAGAGCTTCTTGTCTAAAGCATCTGCTTCCCTCAAATCTCTAGCTTCCATACTTCTCCTCACTCCATCTATCCAATATTCTCTAGGTCTACCTCTTCCACTTCTTCCGTTAGCTTTCCAATCAAGGATCTTCTTTGGTATTCTATCTTATTCCATTCTTATGAGGTGTCCATACCATTTCAAACGTTTTCTTCTATTTTTTAATTTTTTTTCAACTTGCATACTTTCCCTTATTGTGCTGTTTTCTGACTTTATCCCTTCTTGAAATTCTTGTCCATCACCTCCAAAAAATCCACAGCTTGTTGGCTTGTTTTCTACTTACTGTCCAGGTGTTGGACCCATATAATAAAATATTTTGCAACAGAACTTGAAATATAGTATCACACCATAATATTTTGCTAAATAAACGCAAACATTGGACAACCCCCTCGCTACACATGTTATACACTCTTCACTTCCCGTAACTGAAATTCTTTACCACAGGAAATCAGGGGCTGCCATAGTCCATTGATTTAATTTTAATGGTACTTGTATTATAAAATGGTGGTTTTGGTGAAATGGGTTTTTTTTATTACATTATAATTTCAACCCGTGTTTTACCATGGGCATATCACGGGATACTTACAGTTATTTACATACATTTACATTTTATTTTGCTGTAGTTTGATTGTTCAAGAGATTATTCTTGAAGTGAGCGGAAGATGTTGCTGATGAAGTTCGTCACTGTGACGGTGTTGATGTGGAGCTTTAGTATCTGAGGTAGTGTTTGGGTTGTTAGAACAGGAGGCCTGTCTCTTGAGTACAGTGAACATTCTGTCAGAAGATGTATTGCTGTCTGTAGTGGACTTTTTTGCTAATAAAATCCCAGCTCAATATTAGTCTTAGCTAATGATGAAATCCAGGAAATAACTTTTATATTGATCGGCTCCGGCATTCAAACCCCCAGAACGTATAGAATCTGAATTTAAAACTGTATCTTTAGCCAAATAGTTTTTTTTATCTTCAATTCGCTTAATAGTCTCGATTATTTAGAGTACAAAAATGGTAATGGAGAGATAAAGAGAAAACGACTAAGAGCAAGTGGTTTGAAATACAAACCGTTAAAAGAAGATAAGGTCAGGCCGGCGCCGGTAAAACTGGGTTCCGATCCTATAAAATACTGTAAATTGGGTCTCAGTCCAAAAAGGTAGTAGGCAAATTGGGTCATGGGTCAGAAAAGGGTAAGTAAAGTAAAGTGATCCCACAACAGGCCTCAGGAGGCCTTTGGGGTAGTAGGAGGTTAAGGCTCCCACTTTTTCTAGACAATCGGCACTTTATGTCAGCCGGGTTGTCAGCCCTGCGTGACGGCCGTCTTTACCCCAGAGCAAGCGTCTGGTACTCATTTCAGTTAGAGGCTGAGTCGACCCCAGGGCCATAGTGCCGCCAGAGGGTTTGGGTCAGTTTAAAAATCCTGACCCCAACGGGACTTGAACCCTCGACCCTCCGGCTTGTAGCTCAGTGCCTTAACCACTACGCTACGGCGTGCCCCCAAAGGGTAGTAGACCTAATAGTAAATTGGATACTACTCTATTAGCATTGCCTGGAAAACACTGCGTGGATGTTGACTGAATCGCCCCTCAAAACTCTCAAATTATTATGAAATCAGAACTTGTAACCATCACTATAATAACATTCGCCCGTTTCTCTCACTTGTCATCTCTTCCATCTTTGTAGTGAAGAACCTTCCTTCGCTGCTATGTAACTGAGTCTGGTTTGCAAATAGTTTTAAATGAAGTGATAATTTATGTATAATTACTGAATTTGGCGTTCCCTTAATTTTTTTTCAAATATTAACGCATTTCTATTTTGAATTATATTTAGTATCTGACTGCTCATTTATGTATAACTGCTTATTTAGTGTTCAGTTCGTTCATCTTTTTCTTTAAATATTAACGCATTTCTATTTGTAAAAAAAATAATAGTACCGTAAAAAATCAGTGGCATTAGGGTAAAAGTACATAAGTCCGATTTTAGCGATTTTTATATTGTAGATTAATATGACAGAAATGCAGCAATTCTCTTCCCCTATCATAGGAGTAAAGTTCTTAAATGATAGCTACTTCTTATGGTAGATATATCTTGGTCAGAAGTAATGCACATCTCCGATTATTATTAATAAGTTATTAGAATATTAATAAGCTCTCCTAAAAAGTTATGTTTTTAGACTTAACTTAAGTATGTTTATCCTATGGCCACAAAATTAATAACCAAGAAAAGTAAAAAAAAAAAAAAAATAGAGAATGCTACCTGAACTCCGGACCAAATTTGCGTAAATCGGGAACCCAATTTACCGACATAAGGATGGAAAATTGACCAGGACTGAACTTACCTAGGCCCGATCCTATAATCAAACCAAATAATATTTAAAAAGAAAAGCTAAAACACTAACAATCTAAACTGATTATTAGGGCTGAAAAAAAAAGTATTGGATATAGGCTAGGCTGCATCGTACTTAGACCGCTATGTTTACAAACTGCATGTTGACACGCGCTACTCGGGACAGACTTCTAGTACAGTCCGTTTTGTGTAGAAATGGACTCATCTTTGCACAATTTTTGTTTCGGCATTCTGATACAACCACACGTCACATAAACAGGTCTATTACTGAGAAGAATCGAACATACACACTCTCCGCTCCGAGCAGGCAGTGGAGACGCTCGACAAATGCATGCATTTTGTAAACAATGTGTATAGAAATTACTTACTATCCTGATAGCGCTTTTTTTCAGCCCTACTGATTATTCATGCATAGACTAAGGCCTATGTCTTTACCTTACTGGAAAGAAGGAAGCATTGTCTGATTTTGCAGGTTAGATTTTTGAGAGATATTAAAGTTATAGAGAATGTTATGCAATATTTCTGTGTATTTTTAATATAAGACTTTAGTCTTATATTCAAACAGTGGTTCAATTCTGAAAGAATAATAATATATTTAATAAAATTCGAGAAAGAAAAAAGAAAAGACGAAAGGGGCATATGAAATAGGTTATTTTGAGGCAGCTGTTAAATTTATTTACCTATTTTACAACGCCTATTGCGATAGACATAATTTATTTACTACGGGGTTCCTAAAATCGACATAACATTATTTTTACTTGCCTACCTTGGTAGGCGTTGAGTTTGTTACAGAAAGCCACTTAATCCAATATAAAATTATGAGATACAATAGTATATTGCGATATGAGTGTGGTAAATACTTGATACCGGATTGGGGAAAAGTTAAAAAAAAAACGAGGCGCTTGCGCCGAGTGTTTTTAAATTTCCGAGATTCCATTATATATTTACCATATGAGTATTGCATACAATTTTGTGCACTATGTGTATTTATTTTAATAATTAAGATATCAGCTAATATATTAATAAATAGAATTGAAGATAAATGTTAGATTTCAGAAAGTGAATCGGCTATAAGTGTTGCTATGGAGAAATAATAAGTATTGTTGGTCATGTCGCCATCTTGAATTTTTTTTAAATTGTAAAACCTTTTGATTTGGGATTTATTTCTGATTATGGAGATAGTTTTAGACGATGTGTGCAGTGATGATGAAATAGAGGAGGCGTGGAAAGCTGGATGTGATGAATTAATATCGAAATTAATACAAACTGCAGTATCACTATCAATATTTCAAAATAAATGTTTTTACTTACCGCATTAGTGCTTTTGGTCATTTTTAAAGTATTGAGATTTCTTTTGTTTTCATAGCAACCAAGATCGTATGCGGGAATGCCAAATTACGATACACTCAACAATAACAGTAAGTATGCAATATTAGTTACATAGCGCAAAAAAAAAAAATGATGGATACATAGATATACAGTCAACTATAATATTTTATAAAATATTATCTGGGTGTTACATCCACTAGGCCAATCTTAGGCGTTTGAATACTTCAACATTAGATCTATTCAGTGTTAAAAGAATTTATCTTTCACCCACAGATTGCAAAAACATGATTTCAACATAAACAAAGGACTGCCATATTTGTGATTAGCGTGTTTTTTGTAACTAGTATAATACATGGGCGTTACGCAGAACGTGTTTCAAACTACAGTGTGTACACAAAATATATAGCTGCAACAATAAAAAATTGTGAAAGATTTATGGCCGATCTTGGGAGCTTGTTTTTACAAAAAGAAATCTTTAACACTTAACAATTTTTGTCCAACTAATAGCGTTGGCTGTCTCGATACCGAACCAAATAAAGGTCAAACAACAAGGTCACTAAACTCATTCTGAAGTCCACAAGAATTACTACCTTCATAATTTCCCTCTTTGTAAACTGATCTTTAGTTTTCCATTTTTTTCTTTTTCTTTTTAAATGTCTGGTTTCTATTTGGTTAATGTCAGGGTACGCCAAAATACATTTCAGCTGCCGGAAATTGCAAAATTGTTTGCTTCTAATATATAATGATAAATACGATATTTCATTAAAATAGTAGATCTATTTCATTTTAAAGATAGAAAAAAATCAGAAACGCCTTTAGGCAACTACTACTTTCAATGAAGATGTTTATTACTATTATATATCCTGTCACCTTTATCTTCAATAGGACCACGTACATTTACAATTACAAAATTTGTTTTTGTTTACTCATTAAAATCAAGTATAAAATCCTATCTCTAACAAAAAAAATGTATGAATGAATGTATCAAAGTGTATATTAATGTTAATTAAATAAAAAATAAAACAACGTTGTTTTATTTTATTGATTTTCATATTTATTATATAATTCATTGACAGCTCTTTCGGTACACTGTATCTTCTTCAGGCATGTTAACAAATTATGAATTGTATTATTATATTACACATATCAACTGATCTAAGCAACAATACAACAATATTTATTTATTTTTTTAATTTAACAAAGGGGATTCATTCAAATCAAGTTGAGAATTTAACAGCCTGTTCTACTCTTCAATTTATTTATCTCTACAGCCTCCAAAAGATCTAACTTCTTACCCTTATCACAAACATGTAAAATTTCTAAATTTGGATCAAAACAATGATTATTGGAATAGGTGGTTAGCATATTTTGAATATTCTAAATTTCTGTTATATGTTCTCATGTGTTCCTTTATCCGAGAGATAAAAGGTCTACCAGTTTGTCCTATATAGACATTGTCACGTGTATATTAATGCTTCGAAAGTACTCCACACCCCACATCCAATGTTGAGGAAGACTGAGATCTCAGGTACTCTATTTTTTATATTGTAAATTCCAATATATCTCTTACAGATGGATTTATCATCATCATCATCATCATCATCAATGGATTTATTTTCAGGGTATAAAGGAAAGTAAACTCATCGGTCCCGTATTGTACATCTAAACACGAAAAAAGATTCCAATAAAAATAAGAGACCTCTGGGCAACATTTTTGGGTCTATTTATCCCAGCTTTAATCTAGACGTCGCGCCGATGACTTGATATGTTAAGGTACTTAAATAAACATGCTGATACTAATAAAATCACATAATAACGCATTACTTGATGTTTTTTGAGATACAGGTCTAAGTCTAACTGAAGGGTTGGCTAGATGAGGACAGCTTTGAAGCTAACGGCATATAAACTCACACCATGTCATCTGGAAAATGTGCGTCGGCATTTAATGATTTGAGAAACTCCATATTAATTTTGTTTAACTAAATAAGTTAAATTTTATTGGATAAGATCGTTACAATTTTCAGGTTAGTAAAATTCGAGGACGCGGTGTCCATAGGAAAGAAAGTAAAATCTCTCGATCAAATGTCACAGATATATACGACACGTTAAACAATCTTCGAGACAGAGAGAATCGCGTTCATTAGCGTTGCTAATTTCATTGCCAGGTATTTGGTTACCTCGACTGCATGAGATCTTTGAGATGTGCCACTGAGCATTCGACAAGACATGTGGTTTCATCACGATTGCTCAACACTTTATTTTTCTCCTGCGCTCCGAATAATTTGGATCAACAATTTGAGCAAAAATGACGAGGTAATGGTGGTCCATTGCTTGGCCTGCACGTTCGCCGGACTAAACTCCGCTAAATTATTTCCTGAGAGCCTGATTTACGAGACCGTGATGGAATAAGAGAAAGGCCTGCTTTCGCCGATTATGATAGCTGCGGATATAGGGTTAGCAGATATTGATGGTGGCTACCAGAATATTGTGCGTAGGTACCATACCTAGTTTTTCTTACAAGTGTATATGTCCTTAATGATCTAGCGGTCGCAATTTTTGTTTCATCGAAACCAAACTCAACATATAGCAATTAATTAAAAGGGTAAGGTCGAGTTCGTTAACCAAAAAAATTTAACCATCAGGTGTAGGAGTTCATCTGAGACGAAAATTTATAATCGCTCTGGCGGTCGCAATGTTTTATGTTTTACAATAAAACTCAGTTCACGCTATTAAAATAAACCCAAGGAGGTATTCTAAAAAAAAATCAGCGAAATGGGACCATTAGAAGTGGGGATTTATCTGAAATCCGAAATTAAAAAATCGTTCTAGCAGCCGCTACCTTTGCTTCCTCGCAATGCATCTGTATATAATGCAATTTAATTAACTTTTAAATTGGCAATAGAAGGTGATATAACATACGTTAGCTTAATTTATTACATATTTTTGATAAAGTTATGGAAAAATGAATCGGTACATATTATTTAAATTGGTGTCAAATTATATAACAATATGCAGATAGTAACTTACGGTTATGCATGATTTGTTTTCACTACAGCCGTGCACTTTTTATTAAGCTGGCATCAGAAATTGAGTTTCTCCAATTTTAAAAAGGAATAAATATCCTGTACCAAAAAAATGTGGCCATAAATTCGACTTGCTGAGGAATTCGTTAATTTTCACGGTGCCTGCGTGATGTACTTTTATTTGTATGTAATTTTTAAATTCGTTATTTTGAAATTAATTAGTATTTTTTAACTTCAATCCTACATTACATCAAAATAGTGGTAAACAGTTGGAACTAATGGGCCGAATACTAATGAAGCAACTGTGTCGGGAACTAGGTCTTTAAGAGATGGTGTAACATTTAGGATAGAAATTTAGTGGAATTATATTTCAGCATTTTTTTTATTTACCATGTATAGAGAATGTTCAATCATTTTAAAATACAGGTAGGGCGTAGAAAACGACGTGCGAAAATCACTGCTTAGAGTAGGATCATAACACGTAGATCCAATATATCATATCTTGTTTATTACATACTTTCTGTACATTTTAACGAAAGCATGCCGTTTAAAAAAAGTACGGGAACAGGTATTTAAAACCTGCAAACTGAAATAATGTATAATTTAATTGGAACCCTGAAACGTATAATCACCAAGAAAAAATACTGGATAGTTTATTACAGATAACGTGGATCATAATTATACGTTCCGTGAAGTTCTGCCTTTTTAATGATCACAACTTCACTGAGTTTGCGCATGTAAATGATTTTTCCACATTAAGACTTTAGATTATCGCGTGAATAAAAAAAAATACATCTACTGCAGTAACTTTTCTAGATTAATCAAGTTTTATATATCACGAATATTTAGAGTTTTCCAATCATTTTTTAAAAATATATTTTATGGTTATTTTCTTGTATAAATTCTGGATATATAAAATTGATCACATGCATTTTTATTATACAATCTTCAATTTCTCATATCGGTTAGGAACTGCATGTAAAATAACTTCGAAGCAAAGAGTATTACAATAACTATATTCATACTTTAAAAGACCTACATGAAGATTATTTTGTTGGATTCTCTAATATTAAGAAATAATTTAATAATAATATGTCTAGATGGCACAAAGAGTAGGGTGCGTGTAGGCAAACAGTTTTCGGACACTTTTGAAATCAAGAATGAGTTGAAGCAAGGAGATGCACTATCTCCTCTACTATTTAATTTTGTACTAGAGCATGTCATTAAATCTTTAGAGAATGAGGAAGGCTTACAACTCAATGGTATTAATAAGTTGTTAGTTTATGCTGATGATGTAGTATTATTGGCCGATAGCGAGGAGATACTAAAGGACAATACGCACACACTATTGAGTAACACTAAGATATTAGGACTGGAAGTAAGTATCAATAAAACTAAATATATGGTCACACGTAGAAATTCATTATATAATGGAAATTGACAGCTAATGACAAATGAGGGAAATTTTGAGGAAGTGGCCGAATTCAAATATCTAGGAACAATAATCACAAATAGGAATGAGATGCACAAAGAAATTAAACGTAGGCTGAACTCTGGAAATGCGTGCTATTATGCATTACAAAGGCTATTGACATCCCAACTCCCTTCAAAAAAACGTTAAACTGAAAATATATAAAACTATTATTCTACCAGTTATATTATATGGGTGCGAAACATGGACTCTTACTTTAAGGGACGAAATCAGATTACAAGTATTTGAGAATAAAGTACTTAGGAAAATTTTTGGACCAAAGAGAGATGAACAGACAGGTGAATGGAGAAGACTACATAACAATGAACTACATGGTATTTATAGGAAGCCAGATATAAACAGTTAAGTGTCGTAGACTGCGATGGGCAGGACATGTTGCACGTATGGGGAATGAAAGACTTGCATGGAAGCTTTTTGTAGGGATGCCAGAGAGAAAACGCCCAGTTGGTAGATCAAGAATGAGGTGGGAGAATAACATTAACTATGATTTGAGGGAAGTAGATTATACAGGGAATGATTGGAAAGCATTGATCGGAAAGCATTAGCTCAGGATAGGGATGTATGGAGAGCTTATGTCCGCGCGGCCATGAACCTACGGGTTCGATAGTGCCAGTGAGTAAGTAAGTATGTAAGTAATAATATAGCTTTATTTTACCTGTACAGTTAAGGTCTTAAAGCCTTGTCTATTACTTAACCAGGTTAGAAAAAAGAACAAAAATTAGTATTATATCTAAATTACATAACTGATGTGAATATACTGGTCGCTCGTGTTTTTGCACAGTTTTTAGCAGGTGATTGTTTGTGTTTTACAGGTAGTATAGGATATTTTGAAATTATTTGTGTGTACATTTATTCTGTAGTAATGGCGCCACGCAAAACAAAGAATTCCGACGAGAATAAAGAGAAGAAATGACAAAGCGTTGTGATGCAGGAATGTTTGAGGGACCCTGCCATGTTGCAGCTGCTAAAGGACTCGGTGCGTGAGGCTATAGTGAGTGAGTTGAAAACAACCATAGATCGGAACACTGAGGTCATTAAACAGTTGGAGCTGTCGTTACAGGAAAGGGATACTAAAATAATGAAACTAGAACAACTGTTGTGCGAAAAAACTGATTCCCTTGAACAGTACCAACGCCGCCAATGCTTACGTATCTTTGGCATCCCGGAGATGGACGCTGAGGATACAGACAAAATAGCTATCGATGTGGCGTCTAAAATAGGTATTAAATTGGAAACATGCGATATAGATAGGAGTCATCGTGTGGGGAGAAAGGCGGACCGGCCACGGCCGGTTATCGTCAAATTCGTAAGCTATCGGAAAAGGAGAGAGGTTTTCCAGAACAAAAAACAGCTGAAAGGGAGTGGTGTTACAATTAGGGAAGACTTAACTCAAATGAGGTATAAGCTATTAAAAGAATGCATCACCAAATATGGTGTAACAAATGTGTGGACAATTGACGGAGCAATACATGTTAAAGAAGGAGATAACAAACGCATCATTCTCCGGGCCTCAGAAATATAATTAGTGCAAACACGGCCAGTGAATAACCGACAGTTATCACTTTAAACATTTTATTAATAGTACATAAAATTAAGATATTCTTAGTGACGTGATACCAAGTTTAGTTTGTAAGTTTGTTGAAATATTTTACGACCATTTTTCGTCTAAATGATGATTTTCCTTTGACAGTCTTTGACAGGTTACAGGACAATAACCTTCCCACTCCCCTTCTCGACCCCACTACTTCAAGGAATGCTTTAGAAATAGCTTTGTCCACATACCCTAATTCCTTGCAGGTAGCCCATTTTCAATGCTCAGAGTATTACTGCACATATAGATGAGATCAGAACTATTTTCTTCTCTTTAAATATTCATGCTCTTCTCATATCCGAAACGTGGCTAAATCCCACCATTACCTCTTCTTTAATTGACATGGATGGTTATACTTTTCTTAGACACGATCGTGTTTACAGTCGCGGGGGCGGTATTGGAGCCTTCGTTAGAACAGACCTTACTCCTAAAATTGTGTATCTATCTAATAACGAACCATCTGCCGAAATTATGTTCATAGAAATATTTGTCAGTTTCAAAAAATGTCTTCTCTTGTGTAGTATACCAACCTCCTAAAATAAAAGCCATCGCTGAAATTGAGTCCACTTTACAAAACGCGCGAATACAATATGAACACGTTATCGTTATGGGCGACTTTAATATAAATATACTAGACACTGATAACAGACATACACAACAACTGATGGCTACGTTCCAGGCTTGTGATATGACACTCCTACCCCTACGACCTACACATCACACTCATCACTCTGAGACGTTACTTGACTTAATTGCAACTAATAATCCAGACAGAGTACTTACTCACGGGCAACTGCCAGCCCCGGGAATATCAGCACATGATATTATATTCTTAGCATATTCACTGCAGTGCCCTAAACCGACTCGAAAGACCATTACGTATAGAGACTTAAAACATATAGACAATGCAACCCTAATTGAAGAAGCTATGCAGATGCCGTGGCATTCAATATGGACGCTGCATTCTGTAGATGAAAAAGTTGAGACACTAAATGACTTTATACTACAATTATACAACAGACATGCCCCACCAAAAACTAAACTCGTGAAACGACGCCCTGCACCCTGGATGACTCTTTCAATTCGTAACTTGATGACTGATAGAGACGCAGCACATAAGAAATATAGACTCAACAAAACAGACACAAGTCTCACTCAATATAAACAGTTACGTAACAAGACAAATCAAGCTATAAGAAACGCCAAACTTAGACATTTATACAACCTAACAAATACCAATACTTCAGAAATCTGGAAAAACTTGAATAGAATGGGAATTGGGAGAAAAGACACACAGGTAGACAAATTACCTGTTTCCCTGGACACACTCAATAATCACTTCACAGGTATAACTACTACTCCAAAGGATAAAGAACAAACAATAAATGAATTATCACTGACAAATCAACCCGACAGAGAACATTTCCACTTCTCATATGTTACAGACTACGACGTAAAGAAAGCCATCATGCGAATAAAAACCAAAGCAGAAGGAACTGACCGTATAAATATTACTTTACTGAATAAAATAATCGAAGCTATACTACCTACTATAACTCATATTTTTAACTCCTCACTACAAACGTCTACATATCCCTCATTGTGGAAACAAGCCCTCGTACGTCCACTGCCTAAAGTTAAAACGCCCTCAACCCCGAACGACTTTCGACCCATTAGCATTTTACCTACTCTTTCAAAAGCTCTGGAACGATTAGTCCATAAAACAACTGACTGAATACCTAAATGATTACAACCTTCTAGATCAATTTCAGTCAGGCTTCAGGACAGGACACAATACAAATACTGCTCTACTAAATATTTGCGAAGACATACGCGAAGCTGCTGATAATCGAAAACTTACCATTCTTACATTACTGGACTTTAGTAAAGCATTCGACACGGTAGACTTGGACTTATTGTTGCATAAACTTAAAAACCTCTTACTCTCTGATAGTGCCACGAAATGGTTCAATTCCTACCTTCATGAGCGCCAGCAATCTGTTATAGGAAATCATACATTATGTTCTTCTTGGTCCTTCCGTAAAGCTGGGGTTCCACAGGGTTCGGTACTTGGACCTTTGCTTTTTTCAATCTACATAAATGACATATCTAACTCCCTAAAGCATTGCAAACATAATTTATTTGCAGACGACATGCAAATCTACATCCACACAGACAAATATTCACTAAATGACGCTGTTGCCAAAATTAACGAGGATCTTGACTCACTAATGACTTGGACAGTTAAATATGGACTGCAATTAAATCCTACAAAGTCACAATCAATCATTATGGGTCATCAGAGACTATTATCTACAATTAACCTAAACACAGTTTCGCATGTGTCACTAAACGGAGTTCAAATCCCTTATAGTGAGACAGTAAAAATTCTAGGAGTATTTATTGACAAAAACTTAAATTGGAATACACAAATAAACCATACATGCAAAACAGTCTTCTCAATAATACATTCATTAAATCGTGTACGAAATTGTTTGCCATTCGCCCTTAGGAAAATGTTAGTAGAAACACTTGCAATGCCCCATTTTGATTATTGTGACACTCTTTTTACAGACTTAAATATTATTTCCACCCAAAGACTTCAACGTGTTCATAATTCTTGCGCACGTTTTATTTGTGGTATTCGCAAATTTGACCATGTTACACCGTCCCTGGAACAATTATCGTGGTTTTCGTCTAAGAGATCGTAGAACTGTCCATTCCCTATCCCTTCTCTATAAAATACTTCACACATCATCGCCTAATTATTTATCACGCCGCTTCATCAGACTATCCGACACACATAATCTTGACACTCGATCCCATCAGCACATTGTCCTTTATGTCTCGCCTCATCACACTGTATATTATTCATTATCTTTTACGGTGTCACTTACCAAAACATGGAATTCCCTTCCACCCTATGTCAGAGACTGTCAAACTATAACATCCTTCAAAACCAAACTAAAGAATTATTTAATAACAAACTGACTTATACACCTCACTGATAGTATTCTTTTAGCAATATTAATATATTTAATTATTTATGTAAATAATATTAAGAATAACAAATATTTTTATTTGTTTTGTTTTAAATATTGTATAATCGTAAAATTAGTTTTCTATATCTCATTATTTTCCTGTTTTTTATATACACTAGACAGGGACAATTTAATATGTCTTGCTTGTATACATTTTATTATTAGTTTTAGTCTTAATTTTAACTAATATTAACTGGTTGTATTATAGATCGTAATATGTATATTAGATATTATCTTTTGATCAAATTTTTACTTAGTGTTTAATATTAGAGTTAATTAACATTGTTATATTCTTATGTAATATATGTTTGTCCTGGTGAGTGGAAGAGAAGGCCACATGGCCTTAACTCCACCAGGCTAAATAAATCTTAAAAAAAAAAAATAATAATAATACGTGTACAATACTAGCCTATTATTTTCTCAATATATGTTGATTTACTCTAGATATAACCAATATAATATAAAATGTACAAGATACAAAAGGGGCACGCCATAGCGTAGTGGTTAAGGCAGTGCACTACAAACCGGATGATTGAGGGTTCGAATCCCGGTGGGGTCAGGATTTTTAAACTGGCCCAAATCTTCTGGTGGCACAATGGCTCGGGGTCGACTCAGACTCTAACGGAAATTACTATCAGACGCTTTTTCTGGGGGTAAAGGCGGTCGTCACGCAGGACTGACAACCCGGATGACATCAAGTGTGATTGTCTAGAAAACAGTGGGAGCCTTAATCTCTAATGAAATCTAATGAAATGAGGCCGGTGTTAAACGAAACAGAAACTCAAAGAATTTTCATTGCCACACACTAAAAAAAAACCTCTATAAGTGCACCATTACACTCTAATTCAACCCAGGAAGTTACTACAGACCTTATGGGCTATGCCAGTGCCCCCCTATCTACAGAAGGTAGATGTTGTCAAATTCATAATAACGGTATTTGTTTGTTAAGGATAGGTGGAGCGGCAAGGTTAGCAGTACTTCTTTTTTCCAAATCTATGTACTATACATTTAAAATATATAGTTTTTCTTTTACGGCATGCAAACTAGTTTTATAGTAAATATGAGAGTCGACACTTTCACACAGCATAATACAGATCCGCAAGAGCTCAGCGACAAGAGGTAACTGTTTTTTTCTTTAAGAGGGGGTGACTTGGACAGCTACAACTTACAACTATGTACCTGCTGTGTTGCAATCTTCAGTTTTATATAAGGATTTCTCTCAAGAAAATACTGTTAAAATGGCAACCCAACCCAGAGTGTAGTAATTAAGTAAGTAGTCCCACGACAGGCCTCGGGAGGCCTTTGGGGTAGTAGGAGGTTAAGGCTCCCACTTTTTCTAGACAATCGGCACTTGATGTCAGCCGGGTTGTCAGCCCTGCGTGACGGCCACCTTTACCCCCAGAACAAGCGTCTGGTACTCATTTCCGTTAGAGGCAGAGTCGACGCCAGGGCCATAGTGCCGCCAGAAGGTTTTGGTCAGTTTAAAAATCCTGACCCCACCGGGACTTGAACCCTCGACCTTCCGACTTGTAGCGCAGTGCCTTAACCACTACGCTACGGCGTGCCCCCAGAGTGTAGTAGCAAGAACAATATCAAGTCTGTATTCGATTTCGTGCCACGTTCTGTCCAACATGTCCATTGGTACTGCTGCAATTGTGTCAAGGTCACGGGTTCGTAAATCACGAAGATCTTGTACTGGAGTCTTTTACATACCCCCAGAGGAAGAAGTCCAGTGGAGTGATGTCTGGCGAACGTGATGGCTAGCAAATTGGCCCGCCGCATCCAAACCACCTATCTGGGAAGGATTCTTTGAGTGAATTCCGAACATCCAGGCTCCAGTGTGGTGGGGCTCCATCTTGCTGAAAGATTACTTGGAGTTGCAGATCAGCTACTTGGGGGTACAAGAACTGTTCCAACATGTCTTGGTATACCGGGCCAGTTATTGACTTCTTATGAAAGAAAAAAGGACAGTTTGTGCTCGTTGCTGAGGAGTCGTCATTTTGTTTTATGTCATTATTGCCCAACATGCGACAGATGAATTAACTGCAACAATGAAAACAACAATTCTTTGAGTTTCTCTTTCTTTTAATACAAACCTCATTTCATAATTCCGCACACTTCGAGAGTTATGATTAATTAAAATGTGGGAGGTTTGAATGGGACACGGTGTATTCTCAAATATAATCTACACGCCAGATAACTTGGAGTGTAAGAATACAAAAGTTTGAAAAGAAGGTAAAGAGTGTAATTTACGTCTGTCGCTAAGACAGAACCAAGAGAGATTATTGAAGCGTTCGGAAATATGATCATTACGGCCGATTTTGAAAATGAAACGAACGTAAGCATTATGAACACACTGCAGTCTCTGCAGTAATAACACCCATTTCATTTAACCATTTTCTAAATAGTATATTACGATGCGAGGTTGGGAAGTGGTTTTTACAGAAGCTCATGAAAATGCTTAATAACTTAGTGATACCGATGTTTTTAATTTCCGAGATTCTGTAAAACACTTCACAAATGTGCGTTGTACATTATTTTTTTGCGCGATGGTGTTTTCAGAATAATAAATAATAGTAAAATAATAACATATTTATTGGAAATATTTATGTTCATTATAAACAACTGACTAATGTTAACAGTGTGGGTAATGTTTATTAGTTGAAATTACAGGAGGCCGTGACACAAATCAGTTATAAAATGGCGGCAAGTACGTATTTATTGTTTTGTATTGTTTCAAATAAAGTTCAGTTCATTTAAAATGCAGTGATTTGTTACTTATAATGTATATTAAACTACATTTTGGATTCCTTTGTGTATACAGTGTACACAGTATACATAAAGGGCAGTAGTATTACTTCCCACACGTGATTTGTAGATTGTAATATTACAGTAGACCTATAAATTATTTAGGTTGGCAACCCCGAAATGTACGAAGTTGAACTTTCAATCATGGTAGCCATTGCTGTAAGTATGACATATGCAGAAAAGATTCAATATTATGGCCTATGTTTAAAGTATGTAATTCAAATTAATTATTTATACATAAGGATTAATTACAGTTCTACTCAAAGTTAATAACCACCTATGTTAAGCAAGTCATGTGTAATAGGCAAATAGTAACTGTCATTTTGATCTTTACCACGTCTATTTAATGTTTACCATAGTTCATAGTGCTTCTAAATGTGAAGTCACAGGTTCGAATCCTATTATTTGAAACTGGATATTTACTTCATATAAGAATATTTTAAAAAAATGATATAATAGTATATTTATAGTAAAGTTAATTACTTTTAGTATATTGTTGTGAATTTCTAAAACATTAGAAATGTATTTAAGTTAATTGAGATTTTCGAAATATTTAACAGCGTATTCAATTATTATATTTGAACCGATTGGGTCCTTAAATTTTAAATAGTCCAATTGTATTTATTATATTTTATATTAATTTATTAACCCATCAGAGAAGACAAATTTAGTCATATGACTATAGAGGGAAGGGATATCTTCTTTCAATATGGAAAACATTGCTTCTGGTGAAACCATGGCGTTAGGATGAATGCCTAAAGATATTAACTATAATGATAATGGGATGTATTTCCCTTTTTTTAAAAAAAGAAAGAAAATACATATGCATTTACTTTGCACACGGGTCCGCTTGGCCATACGTGCAATATTGTTCCATGAATTAAAAAAAATAATCATAATATAAACAAATACCTACATGCTATACACCTGTATTAAAACAATAATATATATAAATAAAATCTACGTCTACACTACATAACAATAATACACATCTACACTCAACCATGAAAAGGCCATGTGTATAAATAAATAATAAAAAAGTATCATTCTGTACATTAATAATTTAAAGCTAGAAAAAAATTAGAAAAAACACACACACATACATATACCTACACACACACACACGCGCGCGCGCGCGCGCTCATACCCCTCCCCCCCCGACCTTGCAGACATCAAATGCACCCTCAGACCATTCAACTTATCAAAACTACTTATTATATAATTAAAGATCGAAAACAAAGACAATATTGAGATTCTTCTTATTGATAATACATATATCCTTATTGATTTCCAATTTTGCTATACCTCAATTTCCTTACTGTACCCAAAAATTTGCATGTTTTTTATTCACTCTCGATCTATCCTAAAAGATCCCAACACGCCACTCTCCCACGATCCGACCTGAGAAATCTCTCTGACAGCAACTGTAATCTAAGTTGTTCTGTCTCTCTACAGAATGCTATAATATGCTGCCAGTTTTCACGGTCATCGCATAGCGGGCATAGTTCAATGCCTTCTTCGCTTGTTAAATTATGGGCCATCCATCCCCCCAAATGAAACCATGCAATTGCACTTCTATCATCCCCATCCAAAGAGTCAATATACTTCTCCCTTCCCCACGAAAGTTTCAGTTCCGACTGCAGGGTGAGCGATATTTTCTGGCCCTAAAGATATTTATCCATAGGTGTCAGCGAGTGATGTGAGTTCGGCCCATCACCTCAGTGAAGCACCTAATGGGCAACGGGTATTATTTGGTTGGATAACGGTCGATATATTTTGCACAGAGACTACTTTATTCAGGCTTGCAATTCTTTTACGAGTCTGAAAATCTTCAGATTCGGGACCCAGGGTTTAAAGTCCCTCCCGGAGGACTCGTCCATTGGATTTTTCCATTCTAAAAATCCATCAACCCCGGCTGAGTTTGAACCCGGGATCCTCGGAGTTAGAGGCAAGGAACATAACCATTAGCCCATCGCTGTCGATATATATATATATATATATATATATATATATATAATGTGGAGTTTGAGTATTTTCTTCAAAACGAAAACATTATTAATTGTACAACTTCCTCTTCAATAAAGTAAATTAATTCATATTTTTTTAAATTAAAATAATTAATTTAATTATGTTATATTATTAATAAATAAATCTTAAATTTAAAAAAAATGATAAAAGCGTTAGAACTTTAAATAATGTAGGGTATAACACGTATTCAAAATGATGACTATCAACATCACTGAATGAAGCCTGTCTCTGAAAGTGAAGTTCGTGGGTTCAAACCCAATCGGAATTGAATTTTTAGGGAGTCAAAATCGTTTCTTCGAAAGGGATTTAAAGGTATTGTCCCCGAACATTAGTTTACATAGCACTTAAGAACTAATCCAGAAATGCATACACTGCTTTGATTACAAAACACTGGGAAAACATATAAAGGAAAGGCATGGATAGAGCAATAATATTAAATTGATTAAACAGAGCTAATCTTAATGGACAAAACTATGAGAAAGTTGATAATTTTAAATATTTAGAAACTTCTATTACTTCACCAAAATAAATTACATTGAGGACAACATAAAGGCTGAAGTAGTAAACGCTAATCTTTGCTTCAGAGTTCATAATAACATCCTGACAAGAATTTATATACGTATAGGCATCAAAATTAGAATATCTAAAACAATTATTACATCAATCATCATATATGGGAGTGAGGCTTGGACAGAGAATGGAATCATCTAATGACTTGGGAATGGAAAATTCTGAGGAAGATACAAGAAATCAAACTTGGCAATTAGCAATGGAGAGTAAATTACAATGTGGAATTGAAAATACAATATACATCAGCTGATATTGTAGCTGAAATTAATGTCCGAAGTTTGGAATGTTTGGTACGTGTCATTAGAATGGAAGAGGACCTAATTCAAAAATAATCTCATATTCAAATCCGGAAGGTCGACATAATGTGGAGCAACAGAAATTCTGTTAGTTTGATGACATGGAGGTAGATTTAAGAGCTCTGGGAATTAAAGGATGAAGAAATAACGCGCAAGGCAGGATAATGGTCGATTATGGTAAGCTAAGGTTAGATTAAAAATCCGTGAAGTCACAGAGGAAGGAGAAGGAGAAGAATAATTGGGAGAACATAATTCAAAGCAGGGTCCAAGGGTATGCATGCGCAATATAGTTTCCTTTGCAAACACACAGCCTCTGCATATCAACTACTCTCCCAACCTGCTCGAGGTGGACCTGCTAATCCGAGTAACCCAAATCAAGGTTGTGGTATAGAATCCCTTCGGCGATTTGGGTCGGAGAACTGATGGGAAGATGGGGTCCTTTCTCTGGGATGATAAGAGACCCATGCTCGGGGAAACAAGAGTAAAGTCCACAACGACAACTAATTTTTAATAGGTTGGCGGAAGTGGCAACCCTCTAGATGGGGTTAGTACATCCAGGAGCTGGTCCTAAAGCTTCGAGGTGGCAGCCCCACCAATGGTCTACTCTGCATAGCGTTGTACCGCGATCAGAGGAAAACACATTACTCGTAATCTACACAATGGAAACTCGGACGGACTTAACCAAAGACGACCTCAGCGTAGAATTAAGGACAAACGATTTGGTATAAAGGATCGGATTAAAGTGGGAACTTGGAATGTCAGAGGACTAAACACAAAAGAAGAAGAACTAATCAGAGAAATGGATTACCACTACCAAACAAGAAAGTAAAATCCAAGCAGCCGAGATGAAATTTTTAAGAAGAATAAAAGGTTGCACTAGAATGGACCAGATAAGAAACGAGGATATCCGTGAATAACTGCAGATCTACTCCATAAAAGAAAATATGTTTAACAATAGGATACAGTGGAAAGAACATGTAGAAAGAATGGAAGAAAGTAGATTACCAAATAAAATCTTCCAATATTTTCCAAGAGGAAGAAGAGATGTCGGACTCCTCGGAAGAGATGGTCTTAGATCTATTAGTGAAGACGGAACAGGCAACTCTTGCCTAAACCGGGAAGTAAAGAAGAAGAAGATAATTCAAAGCAATGACCAATCACAGCTTTATGTGAGAGTTATAATGAACTTCTGTGTATTTAAGGCAATACAATGCGATCTCCTTATTCACGGGGGATATGTTTCGCAAATATGCCGCGAATACAGAAACCGCGAATATGGAATGGTAATATATATGGGTATATAGGGGATACATTCCAAGGTTCCAAAATAAAGTAAACATTTTCAAAATAAAATCAATTAATAAGAGATTTCGAACAATTCATATTAATTATTATTGTCAGGTTTAGGCAAGGACTTCAAGAACTTAATAATTTTTTCCTGTTTTGCCGCTTTTAAAACGTATTTCAATGAAGATTGATATTCACCTGTGAATTCTGTGATAGAATTCCTTAATTTGTCTTCAAATTTCTTGATTCATTAACATTGAAACTGCGTGATATAGACGCCAACGCGTATAAACGGCCCAAACGGTCCCCGAAATCATATGGCCATCATCATTCTTCACCGGTGTGGAAAGCAACGGGAAGCTACCACACCTACAATTCCCTAGTAAAGCTGCAAGCATAGCATGAAAATGCTATGATTGCAGTGAAAGACCTGCCCTCGGGTAGAATTCCTATATATATATATATATATATATATATTACTCGACATTATAAATTGGCAACAAAGCAAACGACACACGTGTTATCAATCAAAATTATTGCAACGACTGACAAATTGAAGCAATAAAACACCTATCGTGACGAGGGCGGCATTTATCAACGGACATAGCGGCACCTGAAATACTGTGGCGGTGGCTTTTAACAACGAACTTTATGCTTAGTGACAATACGGTATGTTTTACTAAATATTAATGTATCCATTTGGTTTGAATCACAATTTATAAAAGCCGTCTTGGCACGTGCCTGCAGTAAAAAACTTGTCTATGCGTTAAATAAAGGATACTAATCCTTCTAATATGTGCGTGTAGGCAAACAGTTTTCGGATACTTTTGAAATCCACAATGGGTTAAAGCAAGGGGATGCACTATCTCCTCTACTATTTAATTTTCTACTAGAGCATGCCATCAAATCTTTAGAGGATGAAGAAGGCGTACAACTCAATGGTATTAATAAGCTGTTAATTTATGCTGTGGCACTATTGGGCGATAGCGAGAAGATACTAAAGGCCAACACGCACACATTATTGAGTAATACTAAGAAATTGGGACTGGAAGTAAATATCAATAAACTAAATGCATGGTCACACATAGAAATACATTATATAGACTAATGGAAACGGACAGCTAATGACAAATGAGGGAAATTTTGAGGAGGTGGCAGAATTCAAATACCTAGGAACAATAATCGCATATAGGAAAGAGATGCACAAAGAAATTAAACATAGGCTCAATTCTGGAAATTCGTGCTATTATGTATTACAGAGACTCTTGACGACCCAACTCCTTTCAAAAAAGTTAAACTGAAAATATATAAACTATTATTCGACCAGTTATATTATATGGATGCGAAACATGGACTCTTATTTTAAGGGAGGAAAGGAAATTACGAGTATTTGGGAATAAAGTTCTTAGGAAAATTTTTGGACCAAAGAGAGATGAACAGACAGGTGAATCGAGAAGGCTACATAACAGTGAACTACATGGTCTTTATAGGAAGCCACATATAATGAAAACAGTTAAGTCTCATATACTGCGATGGGCAGGACATATGGCACGAATGGGGAATGAAAGACGTGCATGGAAGCTTCTTGTAGGAAAACCAGAGGGAAAACGCCCAGTTCGTACACAAAAAAGTGGGAGAATAATATTAACTATGAATTAAGGGAAGTAGATTATACAGGGGATGACTGGAAAACATTGGCTCAGGATAGGGATGTACGGAGAGCTTATGTCCGCGCGGCCATGAACCTACGGGTTCGATAGTGTCAGTGAGTTAGTTAGCTAGTGAATCCTTCTAATATACCGATTGGATCCGCGAATAAAGGAACTGTGTCGTAATTTTTAACCCGAGAATAAGTGAACCGCGAATAAGGAGCTTTTTACTGTAATTGTAACTAGCAACCATACAGTAGATGAACAAGCTAGGCATGTGTATATTTTTTGTTTCTGTTTGTGTGAAAAAAAAAAGAGAAAGATAAAACACCTGTCCGTGACAGCCATTATCTGTAAACAGGACTCTGATTAAGAGCAGCAATAAAATCAATATATTTTACAAGATGATGCCAAGAATCAAGTGTCTCCTAAAAAAGCAATGGGCGAGTTTGGACCAAACACTGTGAATTTTTAGAGAGGGCACCTCCATAAATATGGCAGGTGATTATGTGGGCGAAACAGATTTAAAAACCTTGTTGAATGAATGTTAATTATGAGGCACTTATGTTCCAACATGATTCATAACTAGTTTAAGCCGTCACTTTTGATTTAAACACAAATCTACAGGTAGTGTAATAATTTCTATTATATAGAGCCTACTTCTAAAGATTGTACATGATGATACTGTGTCGATTTATTGCTAACCTGGTGACAAGAACTAAGATTTCAAATCCGCCCAGGTTGTAGGGTGAGAGTCTCGCATTCAGAAGGCTTCGGATTCAAATCCCGATGCCAACCATCCAGAAATGTTCTCTGGTTTTACTCGGTCGTAAAGGAAAATGCTAGATTGGAATTCAATACTATGATCATTTCAATTCTGTCAATCCTCCAGGTATACTATATGGGTGCGAAAATGGTATGTTTACATTAAGAGATGAGAAAATATTAACATTTGAGAATGACGTGCTTAGGAAAATTTTTGAACTAAAAAGAGACCAATAGACAGGTAAATGTAGAAAATTACATAACAGTGAGCTGTGTATTCTTTTGGGGGACATCAGGTATAACAAGAACAGTTAAGTATCGTAGACTGCGACGGGCAGGGAACGTGGCACGAATGAAAAAAAGAAAGGGGGCATAGAAACTCTTGTAGGAAAGCCAGAGTAAAAGCGCCCAGTAAAACCTTGACTTGAGGGAATTAAATTATTCAGGAAATAGTGAAAGTGATCCCACAACAGACCCGGAGGTCCTTGGGGTAGTAGGAGGTTAAGGCTCCCACTTTTTCTAGACAATCGGCACTTTACGTCAGCCGGGTTGTCAGCCCTGCGTGACGGCCGCCTTTACCCCCAGAACAAGCGTCTGGTACTCATTTCCGTTAGAGGCTGAGTCGACCCCAGGGCCATAGTGCCGCCAGAGGGTTTGGGTCAGTTTAAAAATCCTGACCCCAACGGGACTTGAACCCTCGACCCTCCGGCTTGTAGCTCAGTGCCTTAACCACTACGTTACGGCGTGCCCCATTCAGGAAATAATTACCTTAAATTGAGAGAGTACCGAGATCTTGCGTCCGCGCGGCCACGAACCTCTGGGTTTGACAGTGGAAGTGAGTTAGTTAAGATCATCATCATCATAGTACATTTACGAATTTACGCCATTTGTTGACCTGTTTCGGCTTCAAGAGAAACACCATCCAAAAGTCTTTTGAGTGGACGTCCTGGTCTTCTTCCTGCAGGTTGATATCTTAACATTTGTTTGGGTATCCTGTGATCTTCCATTCGATGAACATGTTGCATACATCTTGACTTATAATCAGAAATTTTGTTTTTCTAAAGGTTCCATGTGTAATTCTTCTAAGATGTCTTTTTTTTTTTTGTGGTCTAGTAGTGTGTATCCTGCAGTCCTCCGAAGGTATCTCATTTCAGCAGATCTAAGTCTCTGTATATCCTTCTGTTGCAACGCCCATACTTCGCTACCATACAAAAGAGTTGGATAGTTAAGATAAATTTAATAATTATCATTTTATACCATAATTGTAATTAAATCAGTTGAATTCCTCATAAACACATTGTAACATATAATCTATCGCTACATCACTGTGTAGTGTACAAATAATAATGAAATAAAGTAAAATCGATTTCTAGAAAATAAAATACTAGGGTCTATATACTTGAAAACCAAAAGGAAAACGCCCAGTTGATAGACCAAGGATGAGGTTGGATAATAACATTATCCATGATTTGAGGGAAGTAGATTATAAGGGGATGACTAGAAAACATCTCAGGATAGGGATGTATGGAGAGCTCATGTCTGCGCGATCATGAACCTACGTGTTCGATAGAGCCAGTGAGTTAGTTAGTTAGGGTCTATATGCAATGAAGGTTATATATTTTAATTAATTGATTAATTCCGAACAAATGTTTAAAACATTGACATAAAGAACGTATTACATTTTATCAATTTTTGCGAATTCCGAAAAGATTTAAGTTATTGATGTTGTTCTCGTGTTTTTTAAATAGTTTACAGATATTCGCCGATCCTATCTTGTATACACTAGAAATGACAATGACCAAAATGTGTATACATGTCCATTAACGCTACAACAGTCGGAATTGTTTGTTGTACATAATAAAACTTGGCACAGAGCAATCAATTAAACAATATTAAAGGCGAGTTCATTAAATGCCAAAATCGGACTATTGGGTATAAATGTTCACATGAAACGAAAATTTAAAAATCGTCTAGCGGTTGCAGTGTTTTATGATTCGCAAGGAAACTAAGCACATGCTATTAAAATAAAACGAGGTAGGTTTTCTCCAAAAATCAGCAATATCCGACCATTAGAATGGGGGTTTACCTGAAACCCGAAATTAAAAATTTTGTTTTCACTACAGTCCTACATTTTTTAAATACTGGTATCAGAAATTGAGTTTCCCAAATTAACAAAAGAAATCTATATGCTTTAAACCAGCAAAATTCAACAAAAAATTCTACTTGCTGAGGAGTTAGGTTAGTTTATCCAGTTTGTGAGGACTTTTTAACGGAGATATATAAATAAGCTTCGTAATAATCTATAATCAATATTAAGTAACACTAAGAAATTGGGACTGGAAGTAAATATCAATAAAACTAAATATATGGTCACACGTAGAAATATATTATATAATGGAAATGGACAAATGAGGGAAATTTTGAGGAAGTGGCTGAATTCAAATACCTAGGAACAATAATCACAACTAGGAATGAAATGCACAAAGAAATTAAACATAGACTCAATTCTGGAAATGCGTGCTATTATGCATTACAAAGGCTATTGACATCCCAACTCCCTTCAAAAAAACGTTAAACTGAAAATATATAAAACTATTATTCGACCAGTTATATTATATGGATGCGAAACAAGGACTCTTATTTTAAGGGAGGAAAGGAAATTACGAGTATTTGGGATTAAATTTCTTAGGAAAATTTTTGGACCAAAGAGAGATGAACAGACAGGTGAATCGAGAAGACTACATAACAGTGAACTACATGGTCTTTATAGGAAGCCACATATAATGAAAACAGTTAAGTCTCATATACTGCGATGGGCAGGACATATGGCACGAATGGGGAATGAAAGACGTGCATGGAAGCTTCTTGTAGGAAAACCAGAGGGAAAACGCCCAGTTGGTAGACCAAGAATGAGGTGGGAGAATAGCATTAACTATGATTTGAGGGAACTAGATTATACAGGAAATGATTGGAAAACATTAGCTCAGGATATAGATGTATGGAGAGCTCATGTCTGCTCGGCCATGAACCTATGGGTTTAATAGTGCCAGTGAGTTAGTTTTAGTTATAATCTATTACATGATAATAACATAACTGAAGTCAAATATACTGGATATTCTGGAACTACTTACGTTATAATAGAAAAAATTAAACCAGTTAATTTTATTAAACTAAATCTTAAACTAAATTCCATGGAGCGACAGATACATAAGGCCCTTGACCTCTTAACGGCACATCCACATGTGTTAATCACAGAGGTGGACTACCATCCAGCCAGTATAGGGGTGACATGTCGTTAGCATGTGATGTCCCCAGCCGTTATAGCTGGATTTCTCAACCTGGAGCCGCTACATATTGTAGCTGCCCAATTTCCTCATGATCCTGGGTGGATACCTGCCCCATACTGGCCAAAATTCTAAGATAAAATGTCTCCTTCCACGGCGACTCGAACCAGCGCAAGTTCTGTAAATCTTCAACAAAGCATCATACCTTAAACCGCTCTGCTACAGCGCAGAACTAAATGGAAGATTATCACAATCGCTTATTCAGTATTCATTGTGCAGTACGATATTCTGTGTAGGTATATGTCTCAAATATGTGTTCGTGTTATCAAAAGAATTAATAATACATTGTAGCAATTGTAAGTCCTTTTCTCTATCAACGAGACTAGGCGTTTTCCCCCTACAGGGGAGAAATTCAACCATTCTAATTTAGTTACACTTGTTTTCGGATAGATGTCATTGAGTGGCGCGGTATCAACGTTTCACCTCGTAGTGACATCTAGGAAACCAAGATAGTATTAGGATGCGAACATTCGGTACATTTTGCACAGAGGCCTTTTTATTCAGGCTTGTCGTTCTTTTATGAGTTTGAAAAATCTTCCGATTCGAGACCTGCGACTTAAACTCCCTCCCGAAAGACTTGTCCCTTTGATTTTTCCATCCTATTTTTAAAAAATTGAACAGGGCCGGGTTTGAGCCCGCGTCCCTTGGAACAATAGGCAAAGAACATAACCACTAACCCATCGCGGCTGATCATTGTACATTTAAAAATCAAAATTATATCCCGGAAAAATGGAAATCTATTATATAACATTTTTTTCACATTTTATGTCATCTTACCTTTATTTGTAGAAAAATAAACTAACGTATTTCTTCAATAACAGTACATACACTGAAGCAAGAAACAAAACTGCACTTTTGTTATGTTTCCACACAAATGCACCAGTTAATGAAAGATAAATTATAGAAAAATGAACCATAATAACTTAATTGTGACATCTGGCGGCAAGAAAATGTCAAGTCCCTCCCACTAGACGTGTGCCTTTGAAAGGATACTTCACTACTAAAGCATCAAATTCGAACAGTGACTATACTCTATGTTTTCAGAGCAGAAGTACCGCTCTCAATAAAATAAAACACAAAGGAAGAAAAACTTGAGATCATACCAGTTTTGGGGAGCTGGGCATTGCATTTTTCATTCAGTGATTTAAGTGTAATGACTTCGACAACCATATAAATAATTCTTCACAAACAGTTACAGTCCCTTTAAAGTAGTTTTAGTGGTCTAACATACAAGGTCTGTATAGTGAACGAAATACATTAACAACTTAAATATGGACTTTTTAAATCTTATACCTATATAAAAATCATTGTTTGTTTGTTTGCATGTTTATTGGTTTGTTTGTTCGTATTCTATGCGCGGCCATGCTGTTGATCCGATTTTGATGGGGTTTTTTTTGCAAAATGTTCAGAAGATTCCCGGGATGAACATAGGCTACAAGAGAGTTGTGATATTCAACCCCTTCACCCCTAAAAATCACCATTTGTAGTGAAAAACGTGAAATAAAGTCCCTATTTTGAGGCTTAAATGGCTTACGCTGCCTAAACCATAACAAATACAAATACACCAAATTAATGTACACAGAATTGAATATCTCACAAAACTCTACAAAAAAGTCCGCGATAACTCAGAATAACCATTTTTGTTTTTCATTGATGCCAAGAAGATCGGGATAAGTCGATTCCCGGACAACCGTGCTCTGCCATACTGTTCATCCGATTGAGATGCGGCTTTTTGAAAAATGTTCAGGAGATTCCAGGGATGAACATAGGCTATAAGGGAGCTGTAATACTCAACCCTTTCACCCCTAAAATCACCCTTTGTAGTGAAAAACGTGAAATAAAGTCCCTATTTTGACGTTTAAATGGCTTACGCTGCCTAAACCATAACAAATACACCAAATTTATGTACACAGAATTGAATATCTCACAACACTCTACAAAAAAGTCCACGACAGCATACATTTATCTTTTACGGATAACTCACAATAACCATTTTTGTTTTTCATTGATGCCAAGAATATCGGGATAAGCAGATTCCCGAACAGTGCACGGCTGGTGGTAAAAACATAATAGGGTAGCGCGTGGCTTTTTCGCACATTTCAAATTAAAAGTTATATAATCTTCGGGAATTTTTTTTTTTCAAGGAAAATAAAATATATATTTATTATTACTGAGATATCAATAAATGTATACACAGTATTTAAAAACTCATAACTGTTAACACTAATAAACAAGAAATGTAAAATCTGACACATGGCATGGCTTAACATTATGAACTTAAGCGGGGCTATTTCGCACAGACAGGGGGCTATTCCATCCACATCTTAATATTACAAACATTTACCAAACGTGAATTGTTTCTTGCCAAATCCACCAAGACATACCTCATGAAACCATTTTAAACATTTCTGACATCTGATCCACTCTCCCATACATTTTGACTTTTCTTTAAAATACCTTACACAACAAAAAAGAACACGTCCACCGCTGTGGTCTCGGGGTAGCGTGCTGCCTTGTCACGCAGCGGGCCCTGGTTCGATCCCCGGTCGGGACAGTTTTCTGGGTGAGGTTTTTTATCGGGGTTTTTCCTCACCTGTAAGACAAATGTCAGGAAAACTTTAAGGCCCAAACGGTCCCCGAAATCATATGGTCATCGCAATCATCATTATTCATATTCATCTTAGATTAAGCTTAGGATTAGAGACTCTCCTGGCGCACCACTATCATCATCAGCATCATCATCATCATCACCCGTCATATAAGTAGGGGCAAGGTAAACCGCACCTTCCAGGAGCCCCACCCTCAGAAGTGGGTTACAAGTACGCCGTGCCAGGAGAGAAACCAGGAATGTCGAAAGACAAACCTGGGGCATTTGAAAAAAAAAAAAAAAAAAAGAACACGGAATATTATCCTCCTGCACATTCACTGTTGGCTGAAGTGGAAGTGGATCGTCTTCTTATGACGAGGAATGTGTGTTTCTTTTATTTGCATGTCTTCTTTAATCCACTTCATGTAAGTCCCTTTAGATTTATATGTGCGAACCGTCTGTAGCATTTTAATAAATAACTTCTGATAGTTTACTCACATTTTTATGAAAGAATAATATCTTAAGAAGTGTACGGAATAGCCCCCATTTACTACATTATAATAAAGCTGTATAATTCCATAACCAATTATAATTTCTAAATTTAATTAACTGATCTGATAATTTCTAACATTTACTATAAATTGGCTCAGTAATTATTGATTTACATCAATCTATATAAAAATTATAGCTTAAACAGTGAGATGTATAAACTATTCAAGCAGGTATATGGCTTAAATAATACATACCGTGGTTGACAAAAGCTTCTCTTACAGCAACACAGAACCTTTTTTTGAAACAAACAGACGACGACTGAATACCAGACAGATAGGGGTTGAAAAGAAGTGGTCATTTGTCCTTGAAAATTCCAAAGGTTTCCAGGAAGACGCAAAATACTCAGTGTGCGAAAAATCCCCATGTGCGTATAAGCCCCGGGGTACCCTAGCATTTATTTATGAGTAGCAGCGCACGCCGGGTATTATCTAGTCTAATACATAAAAATGTTTGTTTGTTTGTTCATATTTTATGCCCGGCCATACCGGTGATCCGATTGTGATGGTTTTTTTTTTGCAAAATATTCAGGAGATTCCCGGGATGAACATAGGCTATAAGAGAGTTGAGATACTCAACTCCTACACCCATAAAAACACCCTTTATAGTGAAAAACGTGAAAAATCTCTTTTTTTGACGTTTTAATGGCTTACCCTGCCTAAAATATAACAAATACACAACATTGATTTACACAGAATGGAATATCTAAAAAAAACTACAAAAAAGTCCGCGACAGCATATGCTTATCTTTACGGATAACTCACAATAGCCATTTTTGTCTTTCATTGATGCCAAGAAGATCGGGATAAGTAGATTCCCGGGCAAGCAGAGCAGCAGCACGGATAACTCGAAATAACGAATTTTGTCTTTCAGCTCATTTATGGCAAATACATCGGTATACGTAGATTCCCGGGCAATGCCGGGTAATCAGCACGGGGTATCTAAAAATAATAACGATACAAATTTATAATTATTTTTCCATTTACTTATTCAACTAAACTTAAAAACACATAATTTATTTAGGCATAGCAGCGCACGCTAGTAATACATATAAATAGTGTTACAAACATGAAGTTGATGTCATGAACGTTACATTTTACATAGGACGTCCTGTTTTATTACGAAGGGAATATAAATTTAATATCAAGCCTAAAATAAATGGTACGTAATCCTATATGTAATACATAAAATAATACTCGATTATTAAAAGCATATCCCCGAAGAAAAAAATTAAGATAACATTCATTGGCATCGAAGAGGGTCTTGAAACTATTGATAAACAGATGAAATGTCCGTCACGCAGGAATTTCGTAAACTAAGCGAATCCCTCAATAAGTCTAATCCATGGTTTCATTGTGCTGGTTTACCGCGCGCACGCGTGCGTGTGTGTGTGAGTGTGTGCGTGCGCGTGTGTGTATGTATATATAAGTTATATATATACAGTGCGATCAGTATAGCATTGGACAGCAGACGCGAGGTTTGTGCTGTGCGGTGACGAAAGCTTACACGTGCAGACACGGGACGTGAAATGTGCGCAGACTCAGCAGTATACAAGCACATCCACGTGTTCACAGTCGCAGACAGATCGTTTGCTTCGAGTGGATAAGGTGCTCGCTCGCTTTTCTTCGTGTACAAAATGGCGTGTGTATAAGTTATTTCAATTTTAAAATTTGTATCTTATAAAACATAAGTGTAAAGTGAATCACGTGTGTATGGGTGTAAACTGTATAATGGTTAATAATTTTTCTACTGGACAACGTGTATTTATTTATGATCAATATTTGTTAACTCAGTCTGGCAACCAAGCATGAAGACTTTCCGAAACACGATTCCCGGGTGTAAAAATTCCCCCACGTTCAACAAATTTTATAAAGAGGTGTCAAAAATGTATGGACAACGAAGGTGAACAGTTCCAGCACCTCCTTCAATAAAGTTGGTAAGTACGATAATTTGTAAAATAGTTACGAAAATGTGTGTGGTTGTGTATCATCGCGATCCTACGCTCTCCGTTCCCCGCCGTGCGTCAGCAGTGTATAGTGAAATCCCCGCGACTGCTGTCCAGTGCTATACTGATCGCACTGTATATATATATATATAATATATATATATATATAGTTAAATTGAAGAAACTCAATTTCTGATGCCAGCCTGTTTAAAAGTGTCGGAATGCAGAGAAAACAAATCGTGCATAACCGTACGTTATTACCTATTTGCATATTGTATAATTTGATACCAATTTAAATAATATATCGATTCATTTTTTATTAAAATGATAATAAATCAACTAATGTATCTTACAGCATACATTACCAATTTAAGAGTTAATTAAATTGTATGGTATAAATTGCGACGAACCAAACATGGCGAAAAAGCATTCATGGTCAATTTTTTTAATTTCGGATTTCACGCAAACCCCCACTTTTAATGATCGGATTTCGCTGATATTTAGTGAACAGCTTCCTCTGTTTATTTTAATACCATATACTGAGTTTCGTTGCGATACTTTCAAAATTACAACTATGACAAGTGTTTTGTTACATAAAAATGTGTACTTGCCAGAACATTTGAAATGCACACTTGGAGTAAAAAAAACGGAATTGACGACTACACTTACCTTATCTGTCCGGAATCCTTGTGTTTGCCGATGAGGAAGGTATTGGTGCCATCCTTCATCTGCTGTGCCCAATATGGCTTGATCCATACCAAATTCTTCAAGTGACCAGCATATGCAGCAGGCATCATCCAATTCTCTATGCTGAGGCAACTGTAACGGAAAGTAAAAATTATGCGATTAATTATAAGTGAATTCATTATTATTGTTTTGTATTTCAAATTTTGTTACTAGTTCACTCTGGTGTATCTACAATCATTCTTCAATTCAATTTTATTAAACATCTGACACTCTTAAACTAAATACGTAATATTTACAAAGTCCGTCACGCAGCAACTGCGTAAACTTTGCAAGCGCTACACAAACTTTCAAATGTTGTGTTGCAGGTTAACCTCCACTGCTAATAGTCTGATTTTGCTGGTTTGCGAAATGTCATTCCTTTGATAATAATTAAACCGTAGACATACATACCAAGTTCTGTTGCGAGAAAACAAACATCATGGTTTCCAGAGCGTTGAAATTGTTCTTGATAGAAAATAACTATGTGTCAGTAGACGGGAAAGCAGTGATGTTTTAATAGTTACTTCCTTTATTAGACTTTTATGTTTGAAATTTAATAAACTATTAGTAGACCTCGAATTTTGATGTTTATGTTTTTTTTAATAAATAAAAGCCAATGTGCAAGTTTCATTAAAAGTTGTAGCACCTATAAGAGTTTAAATGTATCTAAAAATGCCTATTCTACTCATTAGTACCAGTTTTGTGTTTTGGACCAAAGTCTGTCATTCTTTAATTCAAATTTACATGATTTGTCACAGTTCAGCATTGAAAGTCATCTGTAAATTTCCGGATAGCTTCAGAATTTTATCAGAACATCGAACTAATGTAAAAACTTGACAGTCGTTTTACTTTGCGATTAATAAGTAGATTTATTGTAGTTCATTAACTTCAATAATTTTATTAATTACATAATTCTTACATCAATTTTGCTGTCAATTTTAATGATGATGGTCATAATTAAAGGCTTAGAGTACAATTTTCATAACATTTTTATAACTTTTAAAATCTATTTTAAGACCCTAAAATTACATCTTTTATCCGAGGATGTTCTCTGCTGTGATCTAGTAATAACGTCGTTGCCTCATGAGCCGCTGGCCTAGATTCGATTCCCGTTCGGGATAAGTTCCCTGGGCGACGTTTTTTTCGGGGTTTTTTCCTAATATGCAAGCAAATGTCAGGAAACTTTAAGGCCCAAACAGTCCTTGAACACCATCTGGCCATCACAATTATCCATATCATATTAGCCTTGTTTAGTATGTATGTGTATAGTATGTTTTGTCTTAAATACTCTGTTTCGGAGATGGCCCTAGCAGTGAACTGAGTATTCATCCAGGGAGGCCCTCCATCTCCTTTTTTGGTCTCAAAAACGTACGAATTTGATTAATAATTTTAAATCATCTTCCTACAGGTCGTAGACCCTTGTAAGATCCGGGTAAAAGTATCTACAGAGGAAGGGGTTAAACATATAAATTAAAGAGAAAGAAAATTCTGTTTAAATTATAGACTGAAATTAAATTTATTTATAAAAACCACCGTAAGTTAATGTTATTCTACTAATCAAATAATTATTTAATTATAATACATTAAAGTATTTTCTTAGCGGCTGAATTAAATAATATTAAAAAATAAATCAGGTTATGTAATTGATATATTAAAGCTACTTATATACATGCACAGATAGGACCACAAATTAATTTCATTCGTATAGTTGTAATACTGTACAAAGCATATAAGAAAACTTTGACAATACAGGACTATAAATGAACTCAATCGCCAACATAGTATTACGGATAAAAATAAGTTCGTTACAGACGTATTTTATGAATTCATTTTTTATATAAACATAATGTGGTATATACAAAGCGATAACTCATAAATTGTATAATTTAGTTCCAAGTACTTTAAAAGTAACATTACACTCCGATGACATTGTAAAATGTATCAACTGATAAAAAAATATTTTAGTGGGCACCTGTTGTTAGAATATGGGTCATATAAAGTAGTGTCACAACCTGTTATGGTAATTAAGGTACCATGGCCAGGGAAGACAACATGACAGGAAATGCCCTGGGCACGTAAAAAAATACCTCTTTAATACTATATATATGTGGAATTTTAGATAAAACTTCTAAACCCGTAATTATCTGGTGAGAACTGGAATTAAGTTGGTAATCATTAAACTGACTACTTATCATTTTCATCAAACGAGTTATTCGCAAAATACTCATAGCGTATAAAAAAAAATGTGCCAACCATATCTTAACAGTAAATGTTAACACATATTGTACAAAATTGAAAACGCTGCACGGGAAGTATATTCGATGTAGTCTATATTGGTTACTAAAGTATTCAGTTGCTGATGTAAGCTTGTCTTTATGCAGTATGTTTAATACGAAATATGAATATAAATAGTCTATAAACATAAACAAGTTTAGCCAAACATAAATTCAAAGGAAAAGCGGACCGTAGGTAGACCAAGAATGAGGAAGGAGAATAAAAATAAAGAATGATTCAAGGGAGGTCGTTTTATACAGTGTATTTATTTATTTATTTAGCATAATTCACAATATTTCACATCATCTTCTCACGATCAATTAATCTATTGTCATTCTTCTCTACATTTATCTGACATACCAATCTCCAATGCCCTATACTTTTTTCCCCTTACTCATGGTGCTTAAAATACCTTCATAATCCCTCATAATTGATGATGCAAAGGAACAAAATGTACACACGCATACTATTATACCTATAATTTACTTTTAAACGCCATTTTCAATAAAAGTTAAATTATTAATTAAATATATATATATATATAATATTACTAATAAAACATTGACATTCAAATATATTTCGTCATCATCATACTCCATATACGAATTTAGATCATTTGTTGACCTGTTTTGGCCCGCATCCATAAGTATTTTGAGTGGACGTCCTGGTATTTTTCTTCCTACAGGTTCATAGCTTGACATAGCCCAATATGCTTGGTATCCTATACTCTTCCATCTGAAGAACATGCTTCATACATCTCGACTTGTAAATCAGACTTTTGTTTCCAAAGGTTCCATATGCAATTCATCTAAGATACGAGTATTTTCAATTTTTTATGATCTAGTAGTGTTTCCGTCCGGCTTTATCCTTCGCTTTTTGTAATAGAAAATTCATCTGACCGCCTTACAAGGGCTGCGCAGATATAGTTGGGTGGTAGGATTGCCACCTTACAGCCTCCCAACTTGATTCAGCTTTGTTTTTAGGGTGCCTTCCCTTAGGTAGATTGCCTTCTCTTCGGCTCTGAGCTCTACCTGCCCAAGGAAAGATACGAAACTTAAATTATATAAAACAATGGCTGTTCCTTTGTTGTTGTATGGAAGTGAAAATTGGATAATGAAATCAAGGGATAAAAGCAGGATACAGACTGCGGAAATGCTATTTTTACGTAATGTGAAAGGATGCACAAGAGCGGATAGAATAAGGAATGAAACTATACGAGAAGAATTAAATATATATAAAATTGAAGATGAAATCAGCGAAAATAATAAGAAATGGACAGAACACTTAATGAGAATGAACAACGAAAGAATACCAAAAAGAACCTTCCTGTATAATCCCAGAGGAACAAGAGATGTTGGCCGACCACGTAGAAGATGGACTCCACTTTTAACTTCGCCGGAACAGGCTGCTTAGCCTAAACCTTGTAGTAGAAGAAGAAGAAGATGATCTAGTAGTGTGTATCTAAAAATCCTGGACGGTAGGCCAAGGGCAATGTATTTAAAACCGGTAAAGGATATATACAAGTGTGAATGTGTATGTAAAGTAAAGTAAAGTGATCCCACGACAGGCCTCAGGAGGCCCTTGGGGTAGTAGGAGGTTAAGGCTCCCTCTTTTTTCTAGACAATCGGCACTTGTTATCAGCCGGGTAGTCAGCCCTGCGCGACTGCCGCCTTTACCCCCAGAACAAGCGTCTGGTACTCATTTCCGTTAGAGGCTGAGTCGACCCCAGGGCCGTAGTGCCGCCAGAAAGTTTGGGTCAGTTTAAAAATCCTGACACCACCGGGACTTGAACCCGCGACCTTCTGGCTTATAGCGCAGTACATTAACCACTACGCTACACACACACACACACACACACACACATATATATATATATATATATATATATATATATATATATATATGTGTGTGTGTAAATGAATTATACCGCACAAATTTAACTACGTATAGAGGAGTATTATATAAGCATTTTGAGTTAATGAACTAATGGTATACGAATAAAAATTCCAAGTTATGATTCAATTTGTAAAATGGTTGGCACGCCACTGATTATTTCAAATTAAGATGGAAATAATATGATACAGACACTGTAACTTGCAACAAGTATGCTCCTTTACCTCAGTGGTTATAGCAGTCTTACTGCCGACGAAAATGTAAGATTGATGCATCACGTTCGAAACTACCTACAGTGTGTGAACACTTTTTTCCCCCCTTATTTACCTTTATTATGTATACTTAGGGACAAAAAGAATGAGCTGGTTTAAAAAGCAGAGTTCCTGTTATGGCCCACTGCGCATGCTCGAAAAGCCATAGATGAGGTTCACGGGGTAAACGCACTGTTAAATGTCTTAAATACGCTATATTTGATTTTAATTATCTTAAATAGTTATAGAACAGTGAAGGAGACATGTTTCTAGATATAAAGAGTGTTGGACAAATGCAATATTACTCAAATTGCGACATTTTAAATAAAGTTCAACTCTCGTTCATAGTGTAAAAGTAAACAAGTCAACCAGTATAAGAAGTTCGAGTAGCGTAGATCATTAAACTTCTTACAACAAGATGAAATGTATGTGAAAGCCAGGGTTCGAATCCTCCGACAATTTTTTTATCCATTTGTATTTTCGCAAAATACATCCTATAACATTTAATTCCTGCCACAAAATCTACGTCCACTTTACACTATCTTAAGTAATATTCCTACTTTCGTACACTCTGTAACACTATTTAGCTACCGGTATACATTTAATTGTGCGTGCAGTTTCACGTTTTAATAATAATGCTATAATTTTATGTTATAAAATAGAATATAGCTTCATATATTTATGAGTTTATTTATTTATTTACTATTAGCGAGAAAAAAGTTTCAACCTTCAATTAAAATATTTAGTTTATATATGCCAAGTCCATCATAATAATAGCTCATAGACGATAGACAATAATAAAAACAATGATAATAATAATAATAATAATTAATAATAATAATAATGGGATTAATAATAATAATAATAATAATGGGATGTATCAATTAATGTGAAGAATGTAATTACCTGGGGATCAATACTCAAAATGTCCCCAAGAAAATGGCATAAAATATAGAATTCAAAAAGGCAGAATCAATAATAACAATGTTAAACGGCCTTTTGTGGGATAAGAACATAAGAAGAGATACCAAATTAGACATTTATAAATCCGTAATTCGAAGCACGCTAACATACGGTGCAGAAACTTGGCAGCTGAATAAAAATTTGAGTTTAAAGTTTATGTCTACTGAAATGGATTGTTTCAGACGCTCAACTAGACATTCTAAATTAAAGAAAAAAAAAAAAACAGAAACGCAATCATCGCGCAACAAATGAAAATCTAAAACTCAATACCAGTATTAGATTTTGTGAGATATAGACAATTAGAATAGTATGGTCATATACGTAAGATGCCAAAGAAAAGATTACGCAGATAAGCTTCGGAATGGATTTCACCTGGAAAAGGAAAGAGAGGTCGACCTAGATTTAAATGGATGAATGTAGTAAGAAGAGGTATGAGGGAGCTAGGTCTGGAAGAATTGGAATGAGAAGATAGAGAAGAATGGAGAAAGAAGATAAAAATTTAAAAAGCTTAGGGCATAGGAAGATGTTTTATTTCACTTGTGGCAAGTCATTCGCTCAGCCTCTCATTTCAGATAAATAAGTACTTTCATCAAGGGTGAATAATTTATGAACCCGTAATTATTACCAGAAGTAGGGCATATTTATATTCAAATGAATTGGAATTAATACAGGAATTCAATGGTAACAAAATTAAAATGGTATAACCTACCACAAAATAATTTCATAAGCAATAAATAAAACACTAGTATCAAGCAATTAGCGCCAGTCATAGACATGGACCCTTGCTATTGTAGCGAACGAAACTAGTAAACATCATACAAATGGAACCGTAAGCCCTTATACAGGGCAAGTCAAAATGTTGTGCAGGTTTTCAGAAATTTATTATGTGAAATGTAATGAACATATAATATTGTGAGACATATTGTATGAAAGGTAAACTCTCAAAGTTTTTTTTTAAATATTCACAGATGTTCTATGTGAGCGCCTTTTGTTACACGACAGATGTCAAGCCGATATTCAATCTCCTGCCAAACTTTCTGTAACAGTCCGCGGTCGATATGAGCAATGGCTGCTGTGATGCGGGCACGCAGTTCATGCAGTGTTGTTGGAAGTGGTGGTACGTAAACATGATCCTTTACAAGACCCCACATGAAGAAATCACACGGGGTTAGATCTGGTGAACGAGGTGGCCAATGAATGAGTTGTTGATCACCCTGAGATGCACGGCCTATCCAGCGTTGTGGTAAAGCCGTATTCAAATGGTCTCGAACACTGCCATGGTAATGTGGAGGGGCACCATCCAACTGCAGAATGAAATCTGGACTATCCGCTTCAAGCTGCGGAAGGAGCCATTGTTGTAGCATATCAAGGAAAACATGTCCGTTCACAGTACGTTCATGAAAGAAAAAAGGGCCCATAAACCTTTGCATGGGAAATGGCACAAAAGACATTCACTTTCGGAGAATCGCGTTGATGTTCCAGAGTTGCATGGGGGTTACCAGTTCCCCAAATCCTTACATTGTGTCTATTCACTTTTCCTGAAAGGTGGAAAGTCGCTTCATCACTGTAAACTACCCTCTCATGGAACTCATTCTCTTCCATTAATGCGAGAAAATCAACACAGAAGGACGCTCGCAAAGCATAATCGGCGGGTTTTAAGGCTTGAACCAGTTGCAAGTGGTAGGGTTTCATCTGTAAACGTTTCCGGAGAATCCGCCATACAGTTTTTTGTGGTAGTTGAAGTTCTGTCGCTCCCCGGTAGGTGGATTTCTGTGGACTCCGCACGAAGCATGTGCGAACGCGTTCGACTGTCTCTTCACTCGTCGACGGACGGCCAGTCGATTTTCGTTTACAGATACAGCCTGAATCCCTAAATTGTGTGTACCACTTACGAATGGATCTCCCATCCGGCGGGTCTTTATCGTATCTGATACGGAAATGTCGTTGAACACTAGTCACAGAGTTGTTTACATGGTAATCAAGCACACAGAAAGACTTCTGATCCCCAGTCAACGCCATTTTCCTTTACTGCTCTGCTGTTGACATCTTGCGGGTGAACGCGGAACTTTAGAAGTGGACAACCTAAACTTTGAGAGTTTACCTTTCATACAATATGTCTCACGATATTATATGTTCATTACATTTCACATAATAAATTTCTGAAAACCTGCACAACATTTTGACTTGCCCTGTACAATGGGGAAAAAGTCTGCAGTTTCCTTTGTTAAGAGTACTTACAAGACTGCACTATTATTAACTTGTTATAACAATGCTAAGCCCAAAAACTTCATACAAAAGGCTGGGAAGTCGCAAACAAGCAATTGGATTTTCCTAGGTAACTTGTGGAAAGAGTTGTCCCCAAACCAATTTTAACTAGTACATGTCGCTAGCAGCGGGTGACTTCTTTGGCGGGATAAGGTAGATGACTACAAAGAAAGCCGCCCTATATTAAAAATCACTCTTATTTGGTCAACCCTGGAAATATTATATTATGAGGCAACTAATTTAAAGGGGGGGACGAGGCCACAAACGCCTAAGTTTAACACCCCCGATAACGCCTTTAAGATAAAAATTTACCAATCAAAATTAGTGTAAACTTATAAACTGTTTGTGAGACGCTAAGACTTTTGGTGGAAGGGACTAATGCCGGCCCACTCAGAAATAATAAATATTTTTACTTAGCGAAAACGAGGTTAGTTAGGCAGTTCAGTAGCGTGGAGTAGGCAGCCAGTAATCGGTTGCGAGCAGACTGGCGAATGTGCCGGTAGAGACGGCACATCACTTTTGTATAAGTTTCAGTGCTTTATTGAGTGATATAGATATTGTTAGTTCTGACCCACCAACAGCCTTCGCGTCAAACTCGTCGTCCAATACGACAAATGTAATCATGCATCAATAAAAGTGGAACGTCAATTTCAAGACATCACACCGGGCCTGCTATGTATATATCCCCAGTGAATATCCTTTCTCACGGATTCCCGAGATTTAAGTCCATTGTTCTACCGAAACCTGAACCCAACTAGTCCGGAGCACAATTGTCCTTATACCATAATCCTGGACATAATTAAACTTACCCCGACTACCAGTCCTTGTTCACACTGTAAACCTGTTTATTAATGAATAAATAATAATATTAATAATAAAAATAGTAATACTTCCAAATAGTTAGTAGTTTTTTCTTTAATAATGGATATATAGAATAGAAAGCACTTTAACAATGAAAAAAATTAACCTCACCGGGAATCGAACCGCGACCTCTTGCATACGAATCAAGCCACTAAGCACTGAACTAAGCTCTCGCTGCCCTGTTGCGTTTAGAAAGAATACTCTTCAAAGGAAGAAGGGAAACGTATTGTATGTAGCTCTACTGTGCATTTAATTTACTCGTGTGAATCGCGCGTTAAAACTTGAAATATTCCAGATCAAGAGTCGGCCCATTCTTTTTGTCGCTAAGTGTACATAGTATAAATTAGTTACGTACATAGATTTACTTCTGGTTTAATTGTTTATTTATTTTACAGAATACGGTATTCGAATGTCGGCCTAGTATATGAGTTAAAAAACTATCTACCCCCGTATTTTACAAACAATTGTATGGAAAGTGTAATAATAACTTACTACACATACTCTAGAGTACAACAGATTTCGCAAATAAAATGTGTAATTGTACTGTACAGTCCTTATGTACTTAGATAAGGTAGTGCAGTGATCACGAGAGTAATAACATGAAGATGTACAGTGTATATACACATGACATTCATAATGTTATTGGAAATAAAAAGCAATACATTTGGGTAAACCAGAAAAAAGTAAAGCACCTGCAGACTCATTAGAAATAATTGTTCAAATTGGCCACCTCCATTCTCACAACATAGACGACATGGGCGACTAAAGGATTCTCGTACCCCGTTCAAGCAACCAGGTTTCTCGCGGTTTACATCACATGCTGCGATTATGCGTGCAATTAACAGTTCATCCGTATCAACAAGGGTCACATACACCAATGTTTTCAGGTTGCTCCACAAAAATAATCAAGTGGGCAGAGATCTGGGGAGCGAGGTGGCTACACTACATATGAACTACCTCTTCATATATCCAACGGCCAGGATTCACTTCATCCAAATGATTTCGCACATTCTGGCAGGAATGGGGAGCAGTCTGATGTGAAGAGAAACTTCTTCTAGCAATCTAGGTAGGACGTGCTCTAGAAAGTCTTATAAATGATATAATTTAATATCTAGGGCAGAAGGTAGGGGCCAACCGATTGAAGGTTAACTGGTTAAAATGCATTTTTTTTTCAAATGTCCCAGGTTTGTCTTTCGACATTCCTGGTTTCTCTCCTGGCATGGCGTACTTGTAACCCACTTCTGAGGTTGGGGCACCTGGAAGGCGGGGTTACGTTGCCCCGAAGATATGATGGGTTATGATGATAATGGTGCGCCAAGAGAGTCTCTAATCCTAAGCTTAGCCTAAGATGAATATGAATGATGATGATTGCGATGGCCATATTATTTCGGGGATCGTTTGGGCCTTAAAGTTTTCCTGACATTTGTCTTACAGGTGAGGAAAAATCCCGATAAAAACCTCACCCAGAAAAACTGTCCCGACCGGGGATCGAACCCGGGCCCGCTGCGTGACAAGGCAGCACGCTACCCCGAGACCACAGCGGTGGACAAAAATGCAGAATATGAAATATTGTTTTTGAAAGGCCTCCATATTAGAACTACTTAATGAAGTTTAATAATTTAGTTGAGGTACCAATTTTATATTTAATATCTTACTACATAACCTCAACGGTGCTTTAATTTGAATTTTAAAAGTGTTGAAAGTTCAGCATAGCTGTAAAGATGTTTCTTGATGCTTTCATGTAATGCGACTGATACTGAAGTAACTTCTAATCAGATGTTAATGTAATAACCAATATGGGAATAGGTATTTTGCGCATGTCTATACTGAAGAAATTTCAGTGTCAATATATCACAGTACACACGAGGAAAAGAGAGAGAAAAAAAAAGATGAAGAAAAAGGAAAGAAAAAAAAGTGGCCTGTCGTGATTTGAACCATCAGCGTTCGAACTCAAATCAATCGCTTTGACCATTAATCCAAACGTTAACTACACAGATTCAGCGTGTTTCACTCTGAGCTAAGGCTATCAATGTACCGATGCTACTTTAACCAATGCAGTGGCGTACAATCATCTGCTAGATCAGAAATTTTAAGGAATTTGATAACCCAATATTTAAAAAAAAAACGTCGATGAATTATTAGCAATCAGGATCTCGGAATTATTACCAAGATTTTAAGTTATTCTACTATAATTTTCTCTCCTATTTTGCTCTCCTACTGATTTATCTGTATCAATTGTCGATTACTTCGATTCCCTATAAATAGCTCATTTTCCCTTATAGACCACTGGTTCCCAATTTCAAATTACTTGTATAATACCCCTCCGTAAGCAGTTAAATTTGTGTGTGTGGTATAATTCATTTACACCCTGTATGGATATATATATATATATATATATATATATCCATAGTAATTCTGCCCGAAGGCAGGTCCTTCACTGCAATCATAGCATTTCCATGCTATGCTTTGCAGCTTTACTAGGGAATTATAGGTGTGGTAGCTTCCCGTTGCTTTCCACACCGATGAAGGATGATGATGATAAGATGAATGTGAATGATGATGATTGCGATGGCCATATGATTTCGGGGACCGTTTGGGCCTTAAAGTTTTCCTGACATTTGTCTTACAGGTGAGGAAAAACCCCGATAAAAACCTCACCCAGAAAAACTGTCCCGAGCGGGGATCGAACCCGGGCCCGCTGCGTGACAAGGCAGCACGCTACGTCGAGACCACAGCGGTGGACATATATATATATATATATATATATATATATCCAACCATAGTAATTCTGGCCGAAGGCAGGTCCTTCACTGCAATCATAGCATTTTCATGCTATGCTTGCTGCTTTATTAGGGAATTTATAGGTGTGGTAACTTCCCGTTGCTTTCCACACCGGTGTATATATATATTTTTTCGAAAAGTAAAAGTTTTAAAACATGTAATATGTTTACCTGTGAGGAATACTGGGAAAGGCAATTTAAGCTTATCGAAATATTAAATTCTTTCCAGGTAAATTTAGTGTGTAACATGAACAATTGTATCCAATAAAAGTTACACACGCATTAAATTCACCTAAATAAACTATTATTTTAATCACAAGCAACATAGCAAAATATACATCAGCTTCAAAATGAAGTTACAATGCAAGGGTGCGAAAGGATTAGAATCCATATATATTAAAACTAGCTGTTTGGAGGGAAGACAAAGACTAGATTACGCCAGCCTCAGGTATCGCTAATATAACATAAATATTAATAATGGGGGCGGTTTAAGTTACAACCTAGATATTTTTTGCGCATTTAGAGGTTATCCAGTATTTGTACATATTTTACGCGGTTTAGGCTAATTATGGAGAACTTCTATCAATGCGGCTACGAACCTCGGAGTTCGATATTACAACTGAGTTAAGCCAAGTATAAAAGTCTCCCACTGAAGGCCGCAGGTTCAATCAATATGCTGTAGCAACATTTCAATTATTCTAAACGTTCTTTAGATTTTACTTTCAATATCCCTACCACGTCAATATATTAAGCCTATAGATTATGCCTATTTGAATCATATATATATATATAATATACACACATACAATATTTTTAACGAATATGTGTATGTTTGTCTTCATATGCTTCTAATCCGATCTTCATGAAAATTTGTATTAATACATACAGGTTTTCAGATACGGCAAGTGTTTAGCTGCTATTAGCTTTTTAAACCATTAGGTGTATGAGTTCACCTGAAACGAAAATTGAAAAATGGCTCTAGCGGTCGCAATGTTCGGTGGTTCACAACAAAACTCAGTATATCCTATTAAAATAAACCTAAGTAGGCATTGTACAAAAATCAGACCGTTAGAAGTGGAGGTTTACGTAAAATTCGAAATTAAAAAATTGACTTTAGCAACTGCCTTGTTTGCTTCGTCTCAGTGTATACCATATAAATTAATTGACCTTTGGCATGTCATTTATTTAAGCACACCGTGTATTAGCCAATATCAGTGAAATATGAGTGTTTGAAATAGGGATTAAACTTAAATCCGAAACTATAAATTGACTCTGCCAACTGCCATGTCTGATTCGTCGAAAAATATACCTTTTAGTACATACAGGTTTTCAGGTACGCTGAGTGTTTAGCCGTTATCTACCGGTATTATATTCTAAAACCATTAAGTGTAGGATTTCACCTAAAACGAAAATCTAAAATCATATTTCATATATTTAGACGTAGGCCCACCGCTATGGTCTCGAGGGGTAGCGTGCTGCCTTGTCACGCAGCGGGCCCGGGTTCGATCTCCGGTCGGGACAGTTTTTCTGGGTGAGGTTTTTATCGGGGTTTATCCCCACCTGTAAGACAAATGTCAGGAAAACTTTAAAGCCCAAACGGTCTCCGAAATCATATGGCCATCGCAGTCATCATAATTCATATTCATCTTAAGTTAAGCTTAGGATTAGGGACTCTTCTGGCGCACCGCTATCATCATCACCCATCATATCATCGGGGCAACGTAACCCCGCCTTCCAGGCGCCCCAACCTCAGAAGTACGCCATGCCAGGAGAGAACACCAGGAATGTCGAAAGACAACCTGGGGCATTTGAAAAAAAAAATTTAACGTAGCAGGGCACAGCGGATATTAGCTAATAATTAATAAATGATGCAACAATGTAAATCTAAATTAACTGAATAAAATAACTAAGCAGCACGTATTTCATGGTTAATCTCTATAGCTATATATTCAGCTCACAATCTAATAATTTACTATCAGACTCTCGGCACTAATTAAAGAGATGCCGCAGTTCGATTCCTGGCATCGGGAGAAATTTTTATGTCCAGTATTAACGTTATTAATTCTGCGGTCACCATATAAATAAGCCCACGTCAAGACACGCCCAAGGAAACACATTACTTACCTTATATTACATTTTTCACAGAAATGCCAGCTGAAATGTTAATGGTGTTTGACACAGTCAATGCCTCCATGTGGGCTCAATGATCAAATGAAAGTTAACGACTACTCAGAAAATATTGAAGCCGTTTAAAATATAAGTCCATGTAGGCTATGTTCTTCTTCACCGATTGTTACATCTGTTGTCTCTCTGTCTGCATTCACCATCTTTCTCTGTTCTGGCATTCATCAATATGTAAGTTTATTGTCAATGCTTCGTTATTTCGTGGGCGACCTCGATTATATCTTCTTTGAGATGGTATCCATCTAAATGCCTTATTACGGAGTCTTACTTCCTTCATGCTACAGATGTAATCAGACCAAACTAACAGTTTCTTCTGAACACCATCAAGTATCTCTCTCTTCATTTTCATTCCTTCTCTTATCACATCATTCCTTCTCTTATCTAGACGAGTTTTACATGAACTCCGTCTCAATAAATTAATTTCTGTGCTCAAGAGCTTTTATTTCCGTTACTTATATCCCATAATTCTAACCCATAAAACATAACACCATACGAAGATCCATAATTCTTCATAACACTTTGAACTACAAGTGCTGTAAATCCTATTTTCTTATTTTTTATTCCATAAAATAGAGTTTAATGTCCTTATCATTATCCTTCCTTTATTTATTTCCTCATCACTACCATTCCCTTGTTTATAAAAAAATAGTTCCTAGATATTTCGTTGTATTAACTCCTTCTATTAGTTAACTCTCTACAGGTATCAATCGTATCACCCCCAACTACGAAATATCCACATCCCCCTGTAACAATGTTTAATCCAGTCTTCTCGTATTCTTCTTGAAGTTTTCATATCACATAACTTAGATATATCATACCTACATTTTAAGTAAAAAAAATAAATGGGCGGTATAGCTTTTATGATCCAAACAATTATACCTACACTTATCTCTGTACACCATAAAAGTATACATCATATTTTAAAGTGGTCAGTCGAAATAGTGCGTAAATTGTAAAAAAAAATTAAAAAACGCATTAACGCCATCTACCCACAAAAGGTGGAACTCGAAACACAAAAAGTGCAGTGTATCCCACTGGTACAAACGCAACCATATATCAAACACCCACAAAAAAAAACATAATTTAAGAAGAAAAACCTTACATAGACTTTAAATTTGACTTGAAATTTTCCCCAAATACAGAAAGCAAGGAGAAGAAACTCTCTCTGCCCAAAAGCAGAAACGAAAAACTCAAAGGATAATAAACAAATATACAGGTCATGAAGCCGAAAGAATCCCAGTACTATAAAACACCAAATATATACTTATCCGGGCTTATAGTTACATTGAAAGGAAAACACTCTTTGATTTTCTTTTCACACTAATTTAGCACATTTATTACATATATGATATCATGAGTCTTTACAATATGACCCGGTTCCAGTTTGTTGAAATACTAGTGTTCTTGCAAGATCTGCCACTGAACGTTTTACAGCAAATATGATTGCACCAGCATACATTTTACTTGCCATCAGATAAAATCCCTCGTGAACATTTGAGAGAAGATTGAACGGTCGGGGTTGACATTTGCTTGTCTCAATGATCTAAAAGAAATGGAAATTTTATTTGATCTTATCGTTGAAGCAGTAAAACAACCATTTCTGAGCATGGATTTCTCATAAAATATGTTTTTTCTTATATTGTATTGCTAGTTTTTTTTTGTTATTTATTTTTATTACTAGATGCTTTGACCTCTAAGGTAATATCACGTCTATTTTAATGATAGGCCTACTAACAAAAGAAACTGTTTCATCATTCACTACTCAGATTTTACAAACTTTTCGTCACTCATCTCGCAGAGTTTAACAAAGTATAGCGGAGGCTACAGTGGCTGCGGAAACAGAAAAATCAACATGAAATCAAAACTTGTAGAAATTACGATTAAAACGACAAATATTGTTAAAAGTTTTTTGAAATTATGCCTGAAAATGTGATTAATATGGAATGACTTTTGAAGGACTGATATTTCATTTTTATTTCTAGTCTTTTAACATCTATGGTCATATCGAGACTTTTTTTTATTATAGGTCTACTATGAAATGGATTCTGATAATGAAATTCAAACCAAACATTTGTCTTAACGACTATGGGAAACCTGAGAAAAAAAACCTCACCCATGTTGGTCACTACTGGGGTTTGAACCCGGAACTACCCGAATACGATTATAAAAAACTAGCAGTACAGTTAACTCATTCAGTACTATTTAATTATTTGGATTAAGTTGCAATGAAAACAAATCACATATGAGCACACTAAAACAATTTTTTAAAGTTTTTTTTTATTATTAGAGAAACTTGAGTCTAAAGTTGGAACATAATGGAAGGTTTCGTTACTGCACAAATAAATGTATTAAAGCAAAACATATTGTTGTATAGAGTACAACATTACAAATGCCTTTTCATTATACTTAAAACATCTTTAGCAGATTCCGAAGGAATGTAGCTATTGAAGTTGTTCTTATTTATATATTTATTTTTTACAAATCTTGATCGATTCTACTTAGTTGACATCGAAAATGACCATGTCTAAAATGTGTATATACATATCCATCCCATTCTCTCCCTATATTTTTTCAATAATAAAAACTCCGTACACAGAACTCAAAAAAAGTATGTTAAGGTCGAAATTTTAAAATTGCTCTAGCAGCAGCATTTTTTTATTCGCAACGAAGGTCGTTATATACCATTGAAAAATAAAACGAGGAATTGACATAAAGAGTTGGGATTTAGCTGAAATCCGTAATTTAAAAATCGTCCTAGAAGTCTCCATGTTTGTTTCTTCGCAATATAAGTGGATATATAATGTGCGATTTAATTAACAAAAGAAAGAAAATATTCCGTAAACAACCAACATCGGACGTTAAATTTGACATGCCGAGGAATTCGTTTACTGATTTTACCAAGTTCCTGCACGACGGATTTTATTTATTTATTTATTTATACTCTCTTTCTCTCTCTATCTATCTATCTATATATATCCATCCATAGTAATTCTACCCGAAGGCAGGTCCTTCACTGCAATCATAGCATTTTCATGCTATGCTTGCAGCTTTTGTAGTTAGTTTTGATGTAATTAGAATTATGATAGTTTATTGTACTGTGTTAGCTTCCCGTTGCTTTCCATACCGGTGAAGGATGATGATGATAATGATAATGGTAAGGATGATAATGATAAGAATGATGGCCATATGATTTCGGGGACCGTTTGGGCCTTAAAGTTTTCCTGACATTTGCCTTACAGGTGAGGAAAAACCCCGATAAAAACCTCACCCAGAAAAACTGCCCCGACCGGGAATCGAACCCGGGCCCGCTGCGTGATAAGGCAGCACGCTACCTCGAGACCACCTTGTCACGCAGCGGGCCCGGGTTCGATCCCCGGTCGGGACAGGCTCCTGGGTGAGGTTTTTTCGTTTTTTTCCCTCACCCATAAGAGAAATGTCAGGGAGCTTAGACCCCAACGGTCCCCGAAAATCATCCGGCCATCATAATCATCCTTATCATCATCACCATCCTTCACCGGTGTGGAAAGCAACGGGAAGCTACCACACCTACAATTCCCTAGTAAAGTTGCAAAGCATAGCATGAAAATGCTATGATTACAGTGAAAGATCTCCCTCGACCAGAATTACAATGGATATATATATATATATATATATATATATATATATATATATATTCCTGGAATATTGGTCACAGGAAGATGTGATAATATTTTGTAAACATATACAGTATTGCATATAAGCCTATCCCTACTTTACTAAAAACAATAACATAACATAATTATCTATCATACAGGAAAATGAAAATAATGTGGGCTTATTATCAGTATCCACAAATAGGGAACACTTAACAACTATAAATATATAGCCACAATACAATCAACAAATCTACAGTTCCAGATATTCAATGTAAACGTAATAATAGATATGTAACTATCAGTTTGACATAAAAAAGATTATTCAGTGCTGCAATTAATCGATCAAGTTCACAACTGTGCGTAACTTTTTTTTTATTATTTCATCGCAATTCATGGATTTATTTTTTAGGGAAAAATTACTTTGGAAGACTCTACAGAAATTATAGGATGCCAAGGCTATCAAGAAATGTAACGGGTAGCTGAAAGAAGAGAAGAAAAATCATGGTTTCACTGACAAGACATTGCCTTAGGATGACTTTTTTAGAAAAGTAAGTCTAGTCATGTCACACAACGTTTTATTTCTTGAACGTTCCTATTATACCGAGTGTAACTATTTTAAATATTAAATCCTATGATGATGCTAGAAGCTACAAAACATACATTTTTTTGTTAAATACCAAATAATTTAATGAAAAATCATAAAAGTAATTTCTGCACAATCTAAATAATATAGCTGTAATGTTGCACCGCAGATTCGTTAAGCAATGTATTGGCCGTATTGGTTCCATTGAATAGTCTGCTAATTCTACCAACCTTGTCTCACTTGACTTTGTGTGACTGACTACACTTCAAGAAGAAAGAGCCCAATTTTTTACGCTGCTGGCACATGCCTGAAGTCTATGAACGTGTACAAACAGGCAATGGTAAGTCGTTGCGAAGCTAGAATTGAAATAGGTAGACGCAATTTTCAACAGTTTTTGTAAAGGAATGGAAATAGTTTTGAAGCATGAGTGTTATAAGTAACGTTACAACTATAGTCTTCATTTTTAATTAAACCAAGTTTATGGTATTATTATTCAATTATTATTTTCTGATCCGGTCATTTAATAAATAACCTTCGTTTTGGTCTCATATGAGTCTGAATTTAATTACAACCTAAATGTTGAATAAAATGTTAGAGGGCTGGCGAATATTAACCAAAATCACATTATAGCTTATGAGCGGAATGTGTCATTGTTATTTATTTTGAGACAATTGAATATATCTGCCGTTTCGCTCCTAGGATCTACGGAAGATTACATGCGTATTTCCATTGTGGTGTGTATTCAAACTGTTTCTGTAAATACATACTTATTCAATAATTTGACAATCAAAAATCAATACGAAAAATCTTCGGTTGAACCTGGCTCCTACGTAATATGTGTCTCAACCCTGTGTGATTCAATTCCACGGTTAATATAATATTAAGAATAGTAAACATATTTCTAAATTAAATCAGAGAAAGTAGCAAATGTAACGATGGAAGCATTTTTTATTTATGGTTTCTATGACTAGAAAGACGTTAGAATTACACTTTCTACTGTTTTGGCATCAGCAATTCGGAAGTAATCGTTACGCAAACAAGAGTGTTTAGGAATGCGGTAGAGAGAGTGAAATTCCTTTCTTCTCCTTCTCTTTGAATACTATGTAAATTTTTAGAATATTACAATATTTAGAAATGTACATTTGAATTTATAGCTTTAAACGAGAAAAGCTTACTAGTGATTATTTCATTTGAAGCATGTAATAAATATGTAGGAAGTGATGGTTTATATGTTAAACACATTTCTGCAGTACAGTAGTTTTCCCTCAACCCAATAGGCTAATTATTTCATCAACATAATCGGCACGACAGCCCATTATGGGCCTTAGTCTTCTTTTGTTTGCTTTTTCCATTTTCATTCCCAAAGACTCAATTATGTCACCATCTTCCTATATTCACTTAAGACTTCCCACTCCATAGTTAGTTAAGGTTGTGCATTATAAATTATTTTACTAGTTCTATTCATATTTATGCTTATAACATTGTCCGACCCAACCCAATCTGCTGTTTTTAATGTACTCAACTACATCACATTCATTATAGGCTATAATTTATACAATTAAAAATTATCCTAAGTTGTTAGCAGTAGAAATGGATTTTTTGAGACGATCGACAAGAATTTCAAGACGGGATAAAGTCAGAAACAGCACAATAAGTGAAATTATGCAAGTTAAAAATATATTAGAAAAAATAGAAGAGAAACGTTGAAACTAGTATGGACACCTCATAAGAATGGAAGATGATAGAACACCAAAAAAGATCCTTGATTGGAAAGCTAATGGAAGAAGTGGAAGAGGCAGACCTAGAAAAGGTTGGATAGACGGAGTGAGAAGAAGTATGGAAGCTAGAGATTTACGGGAAGAAGATGCTTTAAGAGAGAAACTCTGAGGACAAATCACTTTGTGTTGAAGGAGAACCATTGTAGCGTGGAATATTCCAAATATAAAAAATTGTCCTCCAGATACCATTTTCTTGCACAGCTCCATAGTTGTAACAAAGTAGGTATTCTCCTTTCGAACAGTCCCTATGATCGCTCATCAGACTTCAGCAATTCCAAATTTCAAAGACACATGTTATTACTGGTTCACAAGAACGTTATGGGCTTACATCGTGACTTTAGTGTTTCTGATTATTGAGATATAAAAGATTTCTAATACCAGCAAAACATTTATTCTCAACCATAATGCACTTCTGAATTACAGCAGTAATATTATTCTTGCAAATCACCTCAGATTCCAAATGTATAAACCTAAGAACTGTTTCAAATTTGTTTTTTTCATTTTTTATAGGGGGGATATTCCCTTGGTACCTGACATGTATTTAGTTTTTTCTCATTAATAGGCTATATGAATGTATTTCCTTTGCTCTTCTTGCAATTTAATAAAAGCGTCCTTTACAGCCGTCTGAGTTCGCGATATATAATTTCTTAAATCATCAGCATATACGGGAATTCGAACTGATTTTAGGCTAATTTTACTCCTCCCCATAGTGACTATCATTCTTGAGCTTCTTCCGTGAAATTCTTCCTATTCATACCCCTCCTACGTACATTCGTCTATCCATTGTTCTCGTGAGTTTCCTCTTCTTTTATCTTCGGCATTCAATTCTAAGATTATTTTTCGAAATCCATCCTTTTGAAATGCCTAAACATCTCAATTCGTTCTTAAATAATCTCTAAAATAATCTTATCGACTTTCATAATATAATTCTTGCGCGTTTAATGTTTTGTCTTCTTTCTTTGCTGTCCTGCGCCAAAAGTTCATGTCTGCAGTTTGCATTGTAACCTAAGTCCAGAATTCAGTGCCATATAACATAACACCTTCAACCAAAAATTAATAAAATATAATTTTGTTGAATTTAAGACCGGGCACGCCATAGTGTAGTTGATTAAGGCAATAAACTACAAGTCAGAAGGTTCGAGTCCCGGTAGTGCCATTTTAATAGTATTTTCTTGAGAGAATTCCTTATATAAAACTAAAGATTGCAACACAGCAGGTACATAGTTGTAAGTTGTAGCCGTCCAAGACACCCCCTCTTAAAGACAAAAAAAAAACAGTTACCACTTGTCACTGAGCTCGTTCAGATCTGTACTATACTGTGTGAAAGTGTCGACTCTCATATTTACTATAAAACTAGTTTGCATGCCGTAAAAGAAAAACTATGTTTTTAAATGTATAGTACATAGACTTGGAGAAAGTACTGCTAACCTTGCCCCTCCGCCCCTCCCTAAATAAACAAACACCGCTATTATGAATTTCGCAACATCTATCCTCTATAGGTAGGGGGACACTGGCATAGCCCATAAGGTCTATAGTAACTTCCTGGGTTGATTTAGAGTGTAGACTCTGGTAAAGTTATTGCAAGGCTATTCGTCTCCTTAGGGTCAATTTCACCAACAGAGGTAACTGCATTACGCCAGCTTTCCCCGTGTATGATGCATAGCTTAAACTGACGTAATACAGTTACCTCTGTTGGTGAAACCGACCCTAAGTGGAGAAATTATTCAGAGAATTCAGGACTGGAAACATAGCGTAGATCGGCCGCGGTGGATTTGTAGTATGTTCCTTGCCTCTGGTCCCGAGGGTCGCGGTTGAAACCCTGACGGTGCCGATGGATTTTTTTAGGATGAAAAAATCCAAGGAGCAAATTCTCCGGTAGTGAATTTTTTTCCGCGGGTCCCGAGTCTGATGATTTTCAGGCTCGTAAAAGATCATTGAGCCTGAATAAAGAGGGCATTGTAAAAACATATCATAAAGACAATATATAACTTAGGCCTATACACTTTCTTTCTTTCTTTTTTAATATTCGAGATATTACAACAATGTGATGCTTTTAAAAGTGAAAAAAAATATAAAGATGGTCTATAAATAAACATTAAAAAAAACATAAATACATTAATGTAAGAAATTAGTATCGTAACGGCCATCACTTGACAAAACACGAGTTTAACACTTAACATCTTTTTTAACCGTAAATGTCATTGGAATAAATTGTTGAATAATCCTAGCATTTCCTTGATGTCAGTGGACAGGTGCGTAAGATACTCACTTCCGTCAGTAATACAACATGCCCGGTGTGTCCTACATCGATAAGACAAACTTCATTTGAAGTTTCTAATAACATCAATTTAGTGCGTGAAAACGCTCTAACGCTAATGTTCTCTCTAACATGGCTAGTTGAAACCCGAATCTCTCCCTTACTTATTGTAACGATCACAAACTTCACAATTTTTGTACATAAAATAATATAAACGAATCAATTTAATTTGGATGGTATAGGCCTTTGCAATGGAAAAAATAAACTCAACAATTGAAATTTTTTAACAAACCAGAAATGCGACAGATTCCTTACTCCATCCAAAACTGCGATATATATATCTTAATATATAAAAATTTCGTGTCACGTTGTTTGTCCGCGATGGAATCCTAAACTACTGCACCGATTTTAATAAAATTTTGCACACTGTGTGCAGTTTGATCCAACTTGAGACTTAGGGTAGTTTATAGTCGCATTATTTTTTATTGCAAATTATTTGTTTATTATTTATGTTCCATACAATTTTAACAGATTGCGGTGTAATTATCTGTGAGTTCCATACGATTCTAACAGATGGCGTTGTAAGGTAATTTGGTAAGGTAATTGGTTTATTATTTAACAAAGAGATATCCAGATGGCTGTGCCTTTTGTTGCAACCGCGAATTTCAATTGAATTACAAATATTGATTATTTCATAATTTAAGTGTGTTCAGTGTTTATTTTATTTTCAATGCTATTAATTTCGTGTGTAAGTATTAGTTTTATGTAATCTGGCTGAAATACAGCAACTTAATTTAAATTTTTAACGTATACCTTAGCCACAGCAACGCGTGGCCGGGACTTCTAGTATATATATATATATATATATATATATATATATATAGCCTATATATATCATCATCATCTTCATTCATGGATTAGGTCTGTTGACCCGTTCCGACTTCAGCCCATCTCTTTCTAGGTCTGCCCACATCTCGGGTGCCTTTAGGTTTGTATTTTGTTATTTGTTTTGGATATCTATCTTCATTCATTCTGTCTATGTGTTGCTTCCATTTTTGTCTATATGTATCCATTTTATCAGTTATTGCAAATATTTCAAGTTCCTGTCTTATTTCTGTGTTCTTGATTCTGTCTTCCTTAGTGCACCCTTTAACAGATCTCAAAAATTTCATTTCTGCCGCCGTTATCCTACTTAGGTCTTGTTTTTTATGTATCCAGGCTTCTGAACCATAGAGCAGTACCGGTACTGCCAACATTTTATAAAATTTCAGTTGGGTCTCTCTTCTTGTTTTGTTATTTAGTGTTCGTTTTATCGTACCACATATTCCCTGGAATTTTGCTATTTTTTTATTTATATCATTGTCATAATTAAATGAAATGTCACATCCTAGATAATTGAAATGGTTCACCTGTTCTATGATTTTGTTTCCTATTACTATTTTCGATCTGATTTGATTTGTTCCTTGGAATGCCATTACCTTAGTTTTTTCTATGGATATTTTGAGATTATATTGTTCACATATATATATATATATATATATATATATATATATAAGAAAGAACAAATGAATGCACAAGACTTGCTCGGTAGAGTAATCGGTAGCGCACTGGAGGTATCAATCAGAAGTCCGAGTTCTAGTCCCGTCCGAGCATTTATTTTTCTTATCATGTCATATTAAGCTTGCGTTGCTCTCCATTTTCCGAAAAAAAGGTTCTAAAACAATAGCCTGAAAATTATAAATTTATTCTCAGTTCTCAGTTTTTGACCCTTCAACAAGAGTAGCTATATAGAGTGGAAGAAAATAAGTTTTTATTGTTTTAACAATCTATTGACTGTACATTATAAAATTTGTAAAGTTGGGAATAATAATAAAAGGCCACTTATTTAATTAAACGAAATTAATTAAAATTAGAATTTTGTTAAAGAAAGACGGTTTAAAATAATACAAATATATTTTAAATGTATCAATCAATATGATTTGTCAACAGCTGAGGTTACCTGTATTAAAGAAGAGCAGATACTGAACTAGATAAGAAATAAAGAATAATAAATGTTAAAATAAAACAAACATGTTACATAATCCTAAAAAAAGATTAAAAGAAGTATATTTTTAACTGCTTTTAATGTTCTAAGGCTAATAGAATGGGTAAATAAATCTATTATAGGGCCTACTGACGTTGAATGTTTAGTTTTGGACCTTACACTAGAAGTGATTAGGGTAAATATTAGTAGAGTATTCGTAAAAAGATATTGTATTTGAAAATATGAAGCAAGGGAAAAGTCCACACTTGATCAAACAGAATTAGAAGCCATTTGAAGGAAGAATATTCTGTGGAAAGGTTATATCTGTGGTCACAAATATAAAATCGCAACTTTCCAGGGAAGCACATTTTTTAACAAGAGACCATGCACTATTTTACGAGATAACAGGAATAAACTATTAGTCCTCCCTGGGTTACCACTTATTTACAGTGCGCAGAAGGCTTATGAAATCATCAAAGCAAACTCATTTTGGCCATTTATAACTTATTCTCTGTAGCCACAAATATTTTTCTTGGTTATGTGTAAAGAATATAAATATACTACGAACGAACTGATCCTATGTAAATTGCTCCTGTCTAATTGAAATACAAATTTAACCATACATTTTAGATTATAAGATTATTTAGATCTTGCATTATAAATTCAAATCTAGACTTTAAAAACGTTCTTAATGGAATAATTTACGTCATTATGAAATATTGCTCTTAATTAATTTTTATATGGGGAAACTATTAGAACATTGAAGAGCTCAATAACAAAGAAAATGTATACCCTGACTAGAATACCAATGTCTACCCCTCTCCCTTCGTAAAAATAAATTCTCATTAGTTGTAAGATAGTCTATTCTCCAATAAAGTGTAAGAGAATTTTTGATACGTAGCCCATGAATTTGAGGCATGCGCAACGAGAAGAATGTGGTGCCAAGAGGTCGCGCAATGCCTTATGAGAAACAAGATACAATCTCTCAGTCACGCCAGGGGACATGCTAAAAAAATCATTTACAATAAAATATTCATGCGATGGACCCACACAACTTTATTATAATCTAAATTACGCTACAGTTATTATAAGAGTTTTCTTTTTGCAAGACGTAGAGAGTTTGTTAAACTGCTTCCGATACAACGATAAATTTGCGGGAAGGAAAACTACTTTAGTATTATTGATAACTACAAAACGGGAAAACATTTATGTCCAAGAAGCTACAAGTACTTACAATTGAAATAAAAGATAAAAATAAATAAATAAATAAATAAATAAAAGAAAGAAAATATGGTCACTGAAAGTGAAATAGCCATAAATCAACTCAACACAGATGACAAAATACATGAAATATGAAACGAATCAGGCTATAAAAGAAGCAGCAAATAATATATCGATATCCCTAAACAAAGAAAAAAGAGGAGTCTAAAAAATCTTTAACAGCTAGAGATTAAACTTGAATCTAATAATGCAATACACAGGAAAGTTGACAAAAAATAGCGTCATAGTTGCTTATAAACAAAGATAAATACATTAACAAAACTAAACAATAGAAGAAAACAAAATAAAAAATAACAAAAGACCCTACAAATAAATTTCGAAGGGAGATCAAAGAACTTTTAAAAAACTGAAACACAATCATCCATGATGAAGACAAGATAAATGCAACAGTCATAAACAAGAAATATATTATGTAACTTTAAATGAACTAACAATACGTCCACTGCACCTACAATGAAAGCCTTACCAAAAATCCATAAACAAATTATACATACAAGACCAGTCATCAATTGCATGAATGCCCTTAAATTAATTGATAAAAAAACTTAAAGAAAGAACACTAAAACAAGTATAGAGTTAAAAAAACTGATACGAAAAACCAAATTCTAAAAATCAATAACAATACCAAAATGGTGTCGTTAGATGTTAAGAATCTTTACACAAAATCCCTATAAACGAGACAATAAAAAATTAAAAGATCGATTAAAAGAAGGAAAATTATAACTAAGCAGAATTGTCAGCACAGTATTAAAACAAAATTATTTAAAATATAGTAACGAATTTTTACTAAAGAGAACGGTATACCAAACTTCTGGAATCATATTAAAATTTTTCCTATAACACACGGATGACAAACACTTTGAGAAATTAAAAGAAGCAGTTCAACATAAAATAGCAAGATATTTCGACGACCTCTTAATAAAATTTACAACTAAAATCCAATATAAAAAGATATCTTAATAGGACTAAACAAATGCATGAGAAAATAGAATCTGCAGAAGAAACCTAAAATAATAATTCAATAAATATCTAGATCTAACAATAAGAAACATTTTAAAAAGCAATAGTTTAGATATCGATATATACAGAAACCCCATAATTAATATACTCGTAATTGCCATCCACAAAAAATCAACACCTTTATCAGCCTTATAAACAGAATGATGAAACTATAGCTAACATATAATGAAGGTAAATCAAGCTTTGCAACATCGATACTTTTAAAATTCATGACGATACCGATTTACAAGCTAAAGATGAAGCATATGCTTCGAAAGTACTCCACACCCTACATCCAAAGTTGAGGAAGACTGAGATCTCAGGTACTCTATTTTTATATTATAAATATTAATTTGTAAACATGTAACAGAAACAGGTAACCAATTCAATAAATCAACCATGTATTAACGATGTTACACAAAGAGAATAGTAACTCGAGAATGAATATCCTCGAAGAAATTTAAATAATAAAAGAAACCAGCCAACAAACACCTATTCAACGGGAACACACCCACTGACATGAATCCTCCAATCCCCCATATAACATTTTAACCAGCAACAGTTTGTACTGTTCTACAAGCTGAAGATGGAACACAAAGGTCTTCAAAGTATTTTAGAACATTTGACTTAGTTGAGGATGATTGAGATCTCAAATATGAATTTCACTTTTTAACTTTTACATGGGGACCTCAACACTGTTTCGCAGTTAATTTTAAAAATATTCTCACAATAATGTTTTTCTAATCGATGTTGATTAATTAAATTCCAGGAAAGTTTTATGAATGTTTTTTCTCGTTTCAAAAGGTGTATACTAGAACAAAACGTGAAATGAGTTTTATTGTATATCTGGCTTAACTTGCCAAAGAAAGAACCCATCCTGTTGTCAGTTTACGTCTTCCCCCTTACCCTATTAACATCTGGTGTCGAAACACCGACAACACTGGTGCTCTCTCTTTCTACAAATGTCTTGCAAAGTTAAACTAGACGAACTATAATTCTTCTCCATGTCCACGTATTGATTTCCTTTGTAAAATTGATGATTAGTACATAGAAACCATCTATAAACGAAAAGTCTAAGAAACTTTCCGGCTTCATACAATAAGGCCTTTAGTTGCAATTAAAAATTATTTATGGTGCATTCCAGCCTTTTCGCCCTATGCGATTTAGATGCCAATGTTGCCAGGAAATGGGAATTAAATTTATAATTAGCAAAATATATCTTCAGTCAACACAATTGAGGGACAAATCAGTTGATGTAGGCCTGTATGAAAATAGAAATTTCAATACATTTATTAAAATGATTAGGGATAAGAAAAGTAATACAGGTTGGATCAGAAACTAAATACAGGTTTTAGAGAAGGGGTCACTTCGCTCGGTCATGTTGTTAAATCATTATAGCTTTGGACATTTAAGACCAAATTTCTGCTGTTGCTTTAGTTCTCCTGGCATCGAATATCAGACCTCCTAGTTGCCGGTTTCTCTAATCCTAGCGTTGCGTAATGAGGGTCACTAGATAGGTTTTGAGGTAAAACAGTGAGGCGACAACTAACAAATATATCTCTTGAAATCCAAATCCTCGAACGTCAAAACCATAGTAAGTACCGTACAATTATCTCGGAGAGAGACAGACAGACAGACAGACAGACAGACAGAGAGAGAGAGCATTACATTCTATGGTTTTATACGACTTGAAATGCAACTTATATTAGTCGCAAAACATTTGATCTACTCACATAAAAGCATTTGGGAACCTTCCTCCTTAGTGGGCAACAGCTTTTCCGCTTGTGTGCTGAATTTAACGAAGGAAAGAACATCTCTTACGATATAAATAGCTACAAGTTCTTGATGACAACATAAATATGCCCTTTATTTTGCAAAAGACCATTTAGTATTAGCTGAAGCTAAAGATGATTTAACATATATGAATCAGAAAGCTCCAAGAACATTATGAAAAATCTTGATTAAAGACAACTATCGAAAAATCTTAATATTTAATAGGATTAGTCCTGCGCCGTAGTATAGTGGTTAAGGCAAGATTCCTTAGTACGGGACTTACGCTGGTTCGAGTCTCCATGGGAGAAGGAAATTTTCTCATGGAATTTCGGCCAGTATGGGACTGGTGCCCACCCAGCATCGTGAGGCATTTGGGGAGCTGCAATAAGTAGCGGATACAGATTGAGAAAACTAACTGTAACGGCTGGGGACCCAACATTCTGACCACATGTCACCCCTACATTGGCTGGATGATCGTCTACCCTTGTGATTAACACATTTGGACGTGAGGACAGCAGCTGGCTGGTAGGCCAAGGGTCTTCTAGGCCAGTCGTGACATGGAGTGAAGAGTGGTACGTAATAAAATGTAAGAAATTTACAATTATAAACTGAAGACCACGCCTTTAGCGTGAAAAATAAAAATCAAAGAAGGCAGTAACGATGAAGTCATTGCATGTAGAATAAATATATGCATAAATTCAACAAGATGTTTAAATTCTATCTTATGGGGAAAACAGAAAAACTTGCATATGTACGGAAGTACCCTGTTGTCTAAAATGCTATAGTTTACGGAGATGAAGTAAGGAGTATAAAACAGAGATTAAGAAAAAGCGTTTGGCAGCCAAGATGGATTTTCAAACTCTTGTATAAAAACAAGATTAGATGAAGTATCAAACATACAAATAAAGTAATAAGCTATGGGAGGAGATAGAGAATAATTGATGTAATACAGAAGGGACAGTTAAAGTGCTACGGACACACAGTTAGGATGGACAAAACAAGACGCCCAAATATGTTATAATGGATATCTCCAGGGAGAAATATATTGGAAGAATGACATCTAGGAAATCATGAAAGGAATGGGGATAGAAGAAAAGGACTGCTTAGACAGAAGGAAATGAAAATGGTAAACAGAGAAACAGTTCCAGTTGTAACATTCTGTACAATAATAATAATAATAATAATAATAATAATAATAATAATAATAATAATAATGTAAGTGTACGTATATCCTATATTGTCTTAGCTCAGACTACCGTAAATACCTGCATAAGTTATAATCATGTGTCCATATTATTTTCATGTTCTTTCATAATGTACTATTTCCCCGCAGTCAACATACAATTCCCCACATAATTATAAGATTACCTTCCATATTAATACATTTTCATAATCTTTAGTCACAGTGGAAATTAAAAATATAATCGCACAAACAAAACAAACAATAAATGCTTTAAACTCTGTTTTCTGTTTGGTGGAGCAAAAATATTACAAAAAATAGAAAATTAAAAATATATCAAAACATAGTTCACTGAGCATTTTAACATATGGTGCTGAAGTTTGGCAAATTCCTACCAGGGAAATGAAAAGAATTTTAAGTACAGAAATGGATGTTTTAAGAAGAAAGCTGGAAAATCTAGAATGAATAGAACAGAAATAAAGAAATAAGGAAAAATTGTGGGCGTACAAGAGGCGCCGGACATCATAGACATTATAAAAAAGAAAAGATTACAGTGGTAAGGCTATGTCAAAAGAATGCCAGAGCAAAGATTGTCTAAACTTAGTATGGAATGGATCCCTATGGAAATGAGGAAGAAAGGAAGGCCAAAGAAAACCTGGATAGAAGGTGTGCAAGCGGATATGATTATCAGAGGATTTAAGGAAGATCAATGAATGTACAGAGAGGATGTCCTTTGGTTTCCGGAAGACGGCGGTAGCTGTCATGATACCGGATGATGATGATGATGATGATAATAATAATCTTTGGTGACTGAAATCGTTCTCTAGGTTCTTTCCAGAACTAAATTCGACGAAAATCCCTCTGAAGAGCAGAACATGAACTGATTTTTAAACAGAATACTACAGAGCAAGAATAAAGGCCGAAATAAATCTGACCATGTCTATAAGAAAATATATATAAAGTATAAGCCGCTCTAAAGAAGGATAAAAAATTAATATTAACATAGGAAGAAAACTTCAACCAACCATTCTATTTAATAATCTAATCTCCCCTAATAGCCCGGTCAAGTTAGCTCAAAAAATAGGGGTAAATTACAAAAATTCGCATACAGCTGAAAATTGGTACGAATGTTGGGAACACCATTATGAATGAAATGTGAAAAGTCCCCATCGATTCCACACCTGCAAAAAAAATGATTAAAGGTCAAAGTTCGCGAATGTGGGTTTTTTGCATTTTTCAGCCAAACGGTAAGTTGTATCAGAAAAATAGGTCAGACAAGAGTTGTAGACAATAGAATTATCTACAAAAACTGTTCTTGTACGTTTTTTCATAAGAATCACCATTCCAGAGATATCACCATTTGAAACGCTGAATATAATATGCACGATTTTCAACCGCAAGTTAACCTCCTATACATCATGGGATATTTAATATAATAAAAATATTGGTTGAATAACTTATATATACAAATTATATATATTATATGATTGTGAGAATATACATAAAAAAGAAACTCATCCCTAATTTAACTGGGCAGTTAAAAGACCGCATGAGATGGAGCAAGCCAGTACATCTGAAATCAGTCCACCTTGTATTAGAGTACGCGTAAGTGAATCCGTTTCTTGTTTAAAAAAAGATTGCTTATTTTGTGGAGATGAAGCGAATGAAGAGGCTGAGAAGAAAAAAGCGCAAAATGTTAGACGTAAAATTCATAAAGTTGCTACACTTGAATTTAAAGAATCTCTCTCTCTCTCTCTCTCTCTCTCTCTCTCTCTCTCTCTGTCTGTCTCTCTGTCTCTGCCTGTCTCTCTCTCTCTCTCTCTCTCTCTCTCTCTCTCTCTCTCTCTCTCTCTCTTCTCTCTGTCTCTATCTCTGTCTCTCTCTCTGGTCTGTCTCTCTCTCTCTCTCTCTCTCTGTCTCTCCTGTCTCTCTTCTCTCTTCTGCCCTGTCTCTCTCTCTCTCTCCTGCTCTCTGCCTGTCCTCCCTCTCTCTCTCTGTCTGTCTCTCCTCTCTCTGTCTGGTCTGTCTCTCTCTACACGCTCTGTCCCTCGTCTCTAATCTTGTCTCTCTGTCTCTCTCTGTCCCTGTCTCCTATCCCTCTGTCTCTCTCTCTGTCTGTCTCTCTCCTATCTTCTCCCTCCCTCCCGTCTCTCCCTCCCCTCCCTCCCTCCCTGTCTCTAATCCCTCTCTGTCTCTCCCTCTCTCTCTCTCCTCCCTCTCTGTCTCTCTGTCTCTCTCTCTCTCTCTCTCTCCCTCCCTCTCTTTCTCTCTCTCTCTCTCTCTCTCTCTCTCTCTCTCTCTCTCTCACTGTTATCCTTGTCATAGAGAAACATAACAATTAGAGAACTCATAAACTGTTTATGTATCGGATGAATAAAGAACGATGTGTATCACACATCTTGAATAAAATAAAATAGAAACAAAAAACACTATTTACACATTTTGGTAATTTCAGAGACGTAATCGTTTTCGTGTTTTTAAAAGGACAAGGGTGCAATCTTCATTTACATTTGAAAGGTAAAGGGAAAAAACAAGATAAGTCACTTTTTTCCTTTAAACTTACAAAACATATTTTTGGTTACACAACATACCGTAGTTTTTTTACCTGAATGTTAACCTTCGAAGGCAAAAAAAAAATCATTACTAAACTGTATGTTTTACTGTTTCACACATCTAAATGATACTGTTTTCCATGGAGAATTCTAATGACGCTCCAAACTTCAAAGATACTTACTAGGATCTTTCCCTATGCATTTCATTTTACTAACACCTGATAAAAATCAGAAAGAGGAAAATAATTACGTTATTGCTGTAATTTTGGACACCAGTGTAGAAAGTATAATGTGTTAAATTAAGGTACAATTTTATCTGAATATTTTGACAAGTACAGACATTTGTGTAAGAAGTCAATTATGTGAAGAGTTAGAATCACGCAATGTTAATGACAGTAGCCGTGGCCTAGAGCTGAAACACGATTCAACATCCTGTTAGCTACATTCATGATAACCAAATTACTGTCAAAAAACACTAGTGTCCCACATGATTCAGGATTAGGAACCTATGTGACTCCGAGATGAAGAATGTAAAAATAATTATATATGCATATTATCATTAAAAGTTTCAATCAATTTAGTGTTATTCTGATGAGTTTAAAACCCGTCTTACGAGTTTAACATAACTTGATAACCAGTGCTTTCAGACCAGTTTTCTGTTGGACACAATAATCATACTTTAAAATATGTAAAAAATCGACAACTAAACTAAAATGCGAAGAACAAAGTCAGGGCGTAAAGCAGGAAACCGGTAGTTGAAATTTCATATTAAGTAAATTTTAGAGAATTCTGAAGGAATCAGCATTAAGGTTGTAATTATACTGCAGTTTCAAAGTATTGGCAACTTCATCTTCAGTAATATATTGTCGACTGATGTTATGTCGATCAGAATAACTACTTCTTCCCTCTATCGGAAGAATTTCGAAGTTCAAAAGTTTTTATTTATTTTTTTATGTGGATTTTTTCCTCCAAACCGTGAGTTCTTTTTTGTTTTCTATTTGTTTAATTAGACTGGAATTTGAATAAATTATATGTTTTTCAGACCAAGCATGAACAGCTACTGCTGATTTCTCCACTTCACCATTTTTTACATTTCTAAGATGGTCTTTCATCTGTTTTCAAATTTATTTTGTTTTTCCTATGTAAATTTGCTCATGCTTGGTCTGAAAAGCATCCAATAATTGAATCAAAAGCCAGTCTATTGTAAATAGAAAAACAAAAATAACTCACGGGTTGGGGAAAAATCCACATTCAAAAAAACAAGAAAGAAAAATATATGATCTTCGAAATTCCCGCGGATTCTGATTGGATCCGGAGGTACATCGGTCCACCAATAGAGGGAAGAAGAACTAGTTCTTCTGATCGACATAATATCAGTCGACGAGATATTACTGAAGATGAAACTCCCAATGCTTTGAAACTGCAGTATAATTAGAAGACTGGATATGAGGGGAGGTATGAAGTATTTTAATTTAATCTAAATTAAACCTCATAATGAGTTTTTCCTATAAAAGTTCAATAATAAGGTCGTTCTATGAAAATATTTTTCAAAATGTTTAACAGATATTCACCGATTCTATCTAGCAACACAAGAACACCAATTATATATATATATATATATATATATATATATATATATATATATATATAATCACACACACATGTGTATATGTGTGTGCTCGCGCGCGCGTTAACGCTTTAGTGGCCGCAGTTTTTGTTTTATCAGAACCAAACTTGGCATATAGTAATCAATTTAAAAAAGTAAGCTTGAGTTCGTTAACCAACAAAATCGGATCATTAGGTGGAGTTCATATGATATGAAAAATTTAAAATCGCTCTAGCGGTCGCAATATTCGAGGTTTTACAACGAAACTCAGTACATGGCATTAGAATAAAATGAAGAAGGGTTTTCTCCAAAAATCAGCAAAATCGGACCATTAGAAGCGAGGGTTTATATGAAACCAGAAATTAAAAATTGACTCTACAACCGCCTGTTTGCTTCATCACAATGTATACCATATAAATTAACTAACCCTTAAATCGGCAATGAATCCTACAAGATACAGCTGTTTAATAATAACTTACTGATATGCATTATTTGTTTTCATTGCAGTCCAACACTTTTAAATAAGTTGGCATCAGAAATTTAGTATCTTCCAATTTAACATATGAAATATATAATATATATACATTCTTTAAAAAGTAAAGTCGGGTCATATATTCGACTTGTTTTTGGAATTCGGTCAGTTTAGCAGTTTCAGCATGATTGACTTTTTTTCAGAAACGATCATAATATATGGTTACAAATTGTATAAGTCAATGTGATGAAAAACCTTATTAAAATTTAATATTGTAAATATTAATCTTAACACATGAAGGAATATAGCGTCCTTTTAGCGTCTAACTCAGCCATTACAGTCAAGATATTTTACTAGTTCTAGAGTAAAATGAACAAGATGAAATCGGAGATTATATTCTAAGAATCGGCTTATGCACGCGTGATTATATTCAGTTAGCGTTCAATTACCTCAGAGATAGCGTGAAACGACGCGAAATGTACCACATTCTTAGAAAGGTACCACACACACAGAAAGAGAGAGAGAGAGGGGGGCGATAGAGTTACTATTAAAAAAAGTAACAATTAACTATAAATTACTCCAGGATAGTATTAGTGTGCCATTTCAAATGTGAATTATCATCATCATCACTGCAGGGATTAGGCAATTGCCCGTTCCGACTTCATAATGCATCAGCCCAATGTCTTCTAGGTCTTCCAACATCACGTCTTCCTCTTGCTTGATAATTTCTTGCTAACAATGGATATCTCTCCTTACTCATTCCATCCATATGATCAATCCATTTCTGTCTGTAATTCGTGACCTTATCCAATAAAGGCTGTACTTTCAATTCTTCTCTTATATCCTCATTTCTTATTCTATCAAGTCTTCTACATCCTTTTACTTGTCTTAGGAACCTCATCTCCGCCGTCTGTATTCTATCCTTCTGTTTTTTCATTGGAGCCCAAGTTTCACATCCATACAATATTGTGGGAACCGCCATAACATTATACATTTTTATCTTAGTTTCTTTTCTAATTTTATTTTTGAATGTTCTCTGTATTGTTCCACACACCGTCTGAAATTTATTTATTTTGAAGTCAATATCTCTTTCCACATTGTAGCCTCAGGCTCAGAGGAAGCAGCCCTTCCACCATCCTTGTCCTGCGAAGCGCTCGTAACGCTTCCAGGGGACATTAATCTTACTGAGAAGCTTCATGGAAATCAGCCGGATTGTCATGTCAATTATAATTCGTTTATTTATTTAACAGCTAACGCTCGATATTCAGTAGGCCAACCTCTTCACCTCCGACCAAGTTTCTCCCATTTCACGCATTTCTCCTTCAATCGTCCTCTTCTAAGTTATTATTTGTTTTCCTTTCCATCTTGAACCTCGAGAATTACAGTCCAGTGCGAATCTTTCTATTGTAGTTTTAGGTTTATGCAGAGTGTGTCCACTTCAACGCCATTTTCTTTCCTTTGTTTGTTTTTCGATAGGTGCTTGCTCAGTTTTGCGCCATAATTCTTGGAATCTTTAAAATTACCGACAGTAAATTCCTGAACACCCTGTAAAGGTCCTCTAAAACATTCTATGGTATATCATGTAGATAGCCTAAGCAGCTGTTACGAGGAGTTGAGCTGTCGTCATAGTAGTGAGAGATGGACGAGAAAGGACAAAACAATTTAGTGAAATTATAGACCTAATACAGTACCATATTTTGAAAACACCTACATTTATTGCAATTTAAAAATACAATTTTACACCTAAATGTTTCATAATTGCAAAAGGCCATTATATGTGCCTCGGGTATCGATATAATAGCAGCAGCAGGTGGAGGCTAGTTGAACTTTCAGTGACATTTTAGCCTCTGGTCTTCTTTTTTTAATGACTTCTGGAGTTAATAATATCATTGCACAATTAAATCAAACATCTACCCAACAAACTAATTTAGGAAAGTTAAAAAAAAAAAGTATTGCAAATTATAGAAACTTGTCATCTTTATTTTGTTTCTCAGGGGTTTCCAATGTCACGATGATATAATACCGTATTTAAGAGGATTTGACGGACTATCATCAGTATTTACTACGAGGATTTGACGGACTATCATCAGTATTTACTACTTTGCATTTACACAACTAACCCTCTGGCACTATCGAACCGTAGCTTCATGATCGCGCGGACATAAACTCTCTATGTATCCCTATTCTGATCTAATGCTTTCTAACCATCCACCATGTGCTCTATTTCCCTCAAATCATGGTCAATATTATTCTTCCACCTCATTCTCGGTCTACCAACTGACATTTTCCTTCTGGTTTTCCTACAAAAAGCTTCCATGTTCCTCTTTCATTCTCCATTAGTGGCAAATGTCCTGCCCATCGCAGTCTACGAGAGTTATTACATCTGGTTTCCTCACTGTTTATCTAGTCATGTCCATTCGCCTGTCTGTTTATCTCTCTTTGGTCCAATAAATGTCCTAAGAACTTTATTCTCAAATGCTCGTAATCTTCTTTCCTCCTTTAATGTAAGAGTCCATGTTTCGCATCCATATAATATAACTTGGAGAATAACAGTTTTATATATCTGCAATTTTTTAGAGAAGATGGGACGACAAGAATCCATGTAATGCATAATAGCATGTAATTCCAGAACTGAGCCCGTTTAATTTATTTGTGTATATCATTCCTGTTATTATTATTCCTAGATATTTGAATTCGGCCATTTCTTCAAAATTTCCCCCATTTGTCATCAACTGCCCATTTCCATTACACAGGGTGTCCCATTCAAACATCCCACATTTTAATTAATCATAACTAACAAAGTATGCGGAATTATGCAATGAGGCCGATATTAAACGAAACAGAAACGCAAAGAATTTTCATTTCCACACACTAAAATACCTCTATATGTGCACCATTAGTAGAACGAACAATCTCAAGTCTGTATACGATTTCGTGCCACGTTCTGTCCAACATGCCCATTGGTACTGTTGCAATTGAGTCAAGGATACGGGTTCGTAAATCAAGAAGATCTTGTACTGGAGTCGTAAACATACGGTCTTTTACGTACCCCCAGAGGAAGAAGTCCAGTGGAATGATGTCTGGCGAACGTGGTTTTATGTCATTATTGTCCAACATGCGACAGATGAATTAACTGCAACAATGAAAACAAAAGTTATTTGAGTTTTTTTAATGCCACCCTCATTTCATAATTCCGCATACTTTGAGTGTTATGATTAATTAAAATGTGGGAGGTTTGAATGGCACACGGTGTATAATGTTTGAACATCGTATTTAGTATTGAAGTTTACTTCCAGACACAATTTCTTACTGTTGCTCGATATTGGCCTTTAGTATCTCCTCGCATTCGACTAATAATACCGTACTACATCATCAATATAAACCAACATCCTACTAACACCATTGAGTTGAAGGCTTTCTTCTTCCTCTAAAGATTTTATGACTCATTCGACTAAGTCTAACTAACTTTTTAGGAATTCCGAACTCCAGCAGAATACTATATAACCTCTCCCTCTTAATTGAATCGTATGCCTTTTTGAAATCTACATATAATTGATGCACAATGCCATATTATATTCCCATTTATTTTCGAAAATCTGTCTTTTACTAAAAATCTAAACTGTTGTAGACCTTTTACTTATACATCCACATTGATGATCTCCTATCATGTCATCAATATAATGAGTAAGTCTGCTTACTAATATATTTATTAGAATTTTGAACGAAATTGAAAGTAATGAGATGCCTCTGTAGTTGCAATTAATTTTATCTCTTTCTTATAGAATGGTATGATAATTGATTATTTCCATTCATTTGGAAGAGCCTCTTTTTCCCAAATTATACTAAGCAAACGACGTATCTTGTCCATCAATTTGTCTCCCTCTAATTTTATTAGTTATGCTAGAATCCCATCTTAACTTGATGTTCTACACATCTTCAATTTGTATATAACCACTTCAACCTCTAATGCACTCGGTTCTGTAACTAATACATCTGCTCTCTGTAAATCATCCTCTTCAATATCTTGTTCTGAATGCGCATTTAATAGCTAATTAAAGTAACTTTTACATCGATTTAATATACTCCTGGAATTTGCATTCATATCTCCATTTTCATTCCTATTTATGTTTGTTCTAGCTACATATCATTTCCTTTCTATCCTAAGTCCAAGATATAATTCTATCATGTTCCGACTTGTTCGCGAACAGCAATGAGATGCACAAGAAAATTAAACATATGCTCAAATCTGGAAATGCGTGTTATTATCCATTACAGAGATATTTGACTTTCCAACTCCTTTCAAAAAACGTTAAACTGAAAATATATAAAACTATTATTCTACCAGTTATATTATATGGATGCGAAACATGTACTCTTACTTTAAGGGAGGAAAGGAGATTACAAGTATTTGAGAATAAAGTACTTAGGAAATTTTTTTGGACCAAAGAGAGATGAACAGACAGGTGAATGGAGAAGACTGAATAACAGTGAATTACATGGTCTTTATAGGAAGCCAGATATAATGAGAATAGTTAAGTCTCGTGACTGTGATGAGTAGGACATGTGGCACGAATTTGGAATGAAATACGTGCATGGAAGCTTCTTGTAGGAAAACCAGAGGGAAAACGTCCAGTTGGTAGTCCAAGAATGAGGCAGGAGGATAACGTTAACTATGATTTGAGGGAAATTATACAGGGGATAATTGGAAAACATTGGCTCAGGGTAGGGAAGTATGGAGAGCTTATGTCCGCGCGGCCATGAACCTACGAGTTCGATAGTGCTAGTGTGTTAGTTCCTACTTGTTGCATTCATTTCAAGATAATTAATCTTCTCTCTCGAATATCCTCTCTTTTACGCTTTAATAACCAAGTGATTCCCCGTCTAACGCTATCCAACCGTTCTAAATTGAATAATTTGGCATGTGTAACCAATTCATTTTTGCTAGGTTTATTTTCTTTACAATGCTAGCACATTCCTCATCAAACTATTTCTTGTTTTGCATCTTTTTGAACAATCTACGCTTTCCGATGCTGACAATTAAATAGTATCTCTTATAGCCTCACATTCTTTATTGATCAGTTTCTCCTTCGGTTGCCACATTCTCATCTGAATATTCCAGTATTTCAAATCTATTAACAATTTTGATCTAGTATTCTCGTCGCAATTCATCATTTCTCAAGTATTTAATTCAATTTTTTTCATAATCGTCTTCAGTGTTTATTCCTCTCATACATTATGATGACCGTTGTCTGATTTTCATCCTAACTAAATGATGATCCGAATTGCAGTCTGTCCCTCTAATTAATCTAACAACGATGATGCTACTGTGCCAGCGTTTGTCCACTAATACACTATCTGGTTCCGAGTTTCACCAATTGGAGACGTCCAGGCGGGCGTGTTTATGATTATTCTTATGTTGGAATGTTGTGCTCTTGATAATAAGATTCTTTGATGTGGTGACTAATTTTCGTCCTAGTAGCTATCTAAAAATACAATGCCATCATTCATCACGGATTTGAAACACGATCTCCATTTGGGTTTTCAGATAAAAATATTTTAGCTTATTTTTTCTTCTTCCTGAACACTTAAAATAAATGGCAATGAAACCATTATTAGAATTTTTATTTAATATATAATGAAATAAACTGTCACTAAATTACCTATATTTACCTTACTGTATAGATTAAAGGAGTCATCTATGGCGAAATTAGACATACATATGTTACGTCCACGGTAATTTACTCGTACATAGTTAAAAATTAAGTATTTCCATATTTCTCTATAAATGATCCCAAATAACAGGAACTATCGCTGTTCTTTATCTTTACCCCATCAATATTTAATTCAATATCCATCCATCCATAGTAATTCTGCCCGAAGGCAGGTCCTTCACTGCAATTATAGCATTTCCATGCTATGCTTGCAGCTTTACTAGGGAATTGTGTAGGTGTGGTAGCTTCCCGTTGCTTTCCACACCGGTGAAGGATGATGGTGATGATGATGATGATGATAATGATAAGGGTGATGATGATGATGGCCATATGATTTCGGGGACCGTTTGGGCCTTAAAGTTTTCCTGACATTTGTCTTACAGGTGAGGAAAAACCCCGATAAAAACCTCACCCAGAAAAACTGCCCCGACCGGGGATCGAACCTGGGCCCGCTGCGTGACAAGGTAGCACGCTACCCCGAAACCACAGCGGTGGGCTAATTCAATATATAAGATAGAAAATAAATAAAGAATTGGCAAAAAGGATTAGTAATGGAAGAAAAGCCCTAGGAATGTTAAACTCTATAGTATGGAGTAAAAACATCATTAACGGAACAAAACAACTAATTTATAAATCCATATAGAAAATATAATGTTATATGGATCGGAAGTTTGGACAATGACGCAACAACATGTCAACAGAATAATTTCAGTTGAATGGATTTTGTATTTTTTTTGGAGAATACAGCTGACAGAAAATCTCGAACTGGAAACAAATAGTTAGATAAAATGGATGAATGCAGAAAAAAGAAATTAGGAGGGATGATATTGAACACGCATGCCTAAAATGGCATGGATACATAAAGAGAATGCAGTATGAAATACTACCAAAGGCCGTCTATGCATGGAAAATTTACAGAAGGAACAGAAAAGGAAGACCACGAACAACCTGGAAGAATAACATTCAAAATTCAATGAGGAAATTTGGTGTAACAGATGAAGACACAGAGAACGATGGAGAACTTGAATGAAGGGAAATTTGTGAATGTTTGTTGCAAACTGATAGTCTATAACTCTGTAGTAATTTATATTTATTTATTTTTTAATTCATGTTAATTACTAAGATCGGTTGGAGAAAAACCCTCAATCATGAGGAAACTTCTCAATATATATATATTATATTATATATAGACGAGCGTTAATGGGCTATAAATGTAAATAATCTCTTGTAATATTTTGCTTAAACTGGTTAGGTTAGCCGCTAGAATGGTAGTTTGAATGATATTTCCACTACCTCCTGTGTGAATTGAGAATACTACATGTATAAGAAAATTGTATGTTTGTCTTGGAATTCTTGGGTAGCTCAGTTGGTTAGAGCGCTAAAGGTACAGACTTTAGAGACTCGAGTTCAAATCCCGACTCAAGCATTCTTTTTTCTTTTCATATCATATTTGCCTTCATTGCCAAATGTCAAAATATATTTATAATATATATATATATATATATATATATACACACACATATAAATAAAAGAAAATTAAGTAGATTAACTAAGTTTCTGTCTCCATAAATGTATAGCTAGATTTAAGTAGGATTAAATGAGATTAACAATTTATGAAGCACCCAGCAGTGAGATCTTCTCGGGGGCCGTTAACCATCGTTCTTTTGTTATCACAAAAGGGTTCATAAAATGACAAACTAGTATATAAAGTTCATAATTCCAATCAGACAATAAGAACAAAGATATTTCGATTTACTGCATTGTCTCAGGAAATCAACAAACTGAAGTGTTACAACTAAAAACGATGATCATACATTTTTTAACAAAACGATTTTAGAGCTAATTTCCCTGCATGTATAAAAACTAGTTGCTTCGCTTTATCTGTAACAAAATCAGTTATTTTAGCGAATTCTGACAAATGAAGCTATTGAACTTGTTTTCATAAAAATATTTTTGAAAAAAAAAATACAAGTCTTCACGGATCCTACCTAGTGACCCGAAATTGATCATAGCATGTGTGTGTATATGTGTGTGTTAACATTCTAGCGACAGCAATTTGTTTAATCAAAACTAAACTTAGCTCACATAAATTAATAAAACAAGTAAAACCGAATTCGTTAACCAGCAAAGTCGGACTATTAGGTGAAGGAGTTCACCTGAAACGAAAATTTAAAAACTGCTCTAGCGATCGCAATTTTCGATGTTTCACAACGAAAACTAACAAGGGAACTTACAACCATTGCATGCCGAAACCTACCTTGAAATTTCTCCCAGAGAAGCGTTGTAATGTACGGTACTAAGGCGTGTCCAAAAATTATCTGCCGTTTTTAATTGCAAGGCTTAGAAATCGAAGCAGGAATCCAGCAATAGCAACCCCGCTCTGCGCAGCAGTTGGACATTTCTCCTATAGTCGGTTCCAGATGTCTACGGAGCAGATATAAACAGTGGTTGTAACGGCGAAAAAGCGCGCTTCACAAGCGGATAAGCCTTACGAGTACATCGACACGCAATTACGGTTTCATAACATATTCGTTTAACAACAATGAAATACAATACTGACAACAATAATGAAATTAATTATGATAATAATAATATAATAGTAATAATAATAATAATATAATAGTAATAATAATAAAAATAATGAATACCAATAATAAATACCAATAATAATCTCTAATCGCCGTGTGAGGGTTATCTTTCAATAACGTTTTATAAACGTTTGTAATTGTCTGTATTTCTCCCGAACGAAATCCTTTCCTCTGTTTATGTTTCTTGACAGGAGACATTCCGGAAGGATCGGACATCTTTTGAAAAAGGGATACTGCACTTATTTAAAAAAAACACTTGCACAAGCCTGATAAATATATCACATTCACTACTGTAGGCTCAACACTTATTTAATTTTACTGAACATAACGCTTCATCAATACTTGAGCACATAAGTGATACTGAGGGGAAAAATAACAACTTGTGTTGTAATAACTAATAACTAACTAACTAACTCACTGGCACAATCCAAACCGTAGGTTCATGGCCGTGCGGACATAAGCTCTCAATACATCCCTATCCTGAGCTAATGTTTTCCAATCATTCCCTGTATAATCTACTTCCCTTAAATCATAGTTAATGTTATTCTCCCACCTCATTATTGGTATACCAACTGGGCGTTTTCCCTCTGGTTTTCCTATAAGAAGTTTCCATGCACCTCTTTCATTCCCATTCGTGTCACATGTCCTGCCCATCGCAGTCTACGATACTTAACTGTTCTTATTATATCTGGCTTCCTATAAAAACCATATAGTTCACTGTTATGTAGTGTTCTCCATTCAACTGTCTGTTCATCTCTCTTTGGTCCAAAAATTGTCCTAAGAACTTTATTCTCAAATACTCGTAATCTCCTTTCTTCCCTTAAAGTAAGAGTCCATGTTTCGCATCCATATAATATAACTGGTAGAATAATAGTTTTATATATTTTCATTTTTATGTTTTTTGAAAGGAGTTGGGACGACAAGAGTCTCTGACTTCTATTGTAATATTGTGAATAATGCTGATGTGGGATTTCCCACCAGACAAGTGCAACGCAACCAATGACGCGCCAGCATTTTAAATGAAAGGGAGGGCTGGCTTACTGCTTTACTCCGAAGACATCTGGAATTTGGTATAGACTTACAGCGGTGTGGGGCACGCCGTAGCGTAGTGGTTAAGGCACTGAGCTACAAGCCGGAGGGTCGAGGGTTCAAGTCCCGTTGGGGTCAGGATTTTTAAACTGACCCAAACCCTCAGGCGGCACTATGGCCCTGGGGTCGACTCAGCCTCTAACGGAAATGAGTACCAGACGCTTGTTCTGGGGGTAAAGGCGGCCGTCACGCAGGGCTGACAACCCGGCTGACATAAAGTGCCGATTGTCTAGAAAAAGTGGGAGCCTTAACCTCCTACTACCCCAAGGGTCTCCGGGCCTGTTGTGGGATCACTTTACTTTTACTTTACTTACAACGGTGTGGACGCGGACGGCAGGTAGTGAGGGTTATCCAATCCATTAACTGTGGGGTATTACTTCCCTGTTTAAATGACAGATTTATCGTTGAATTCTAGTGCTTTGCAGTTAAAAGCGATATATATATATATATATATATATATATATATATACATTTTTGACACTCCCTTGGTACATCACAACGCTTCTTTGGGAGAAATTTCAAGATAGATTCGGCATGCAACAGTTGGTAGTTTCCTTATAAGTACATGCTATTAATATAATACCGCAGAAGGTATTCTCCAAAAATCAGCGAAATCCGATAATTAAAAGTAGAGGTTTACCTTAAACCTGAAATTAAAAAAAACTCTAGCCAACCGCCATATAACTTGTGCCATACAATTTAATTAATCCTTACACTGACAATGTATTCTAGAAGATTAGTTAATTTAATTTAATTACTATTTTAATAAATTAACGGAAATATAAATCAGTAGATAGGCCTATTATTTAAATTGGTATCAAATTTTACAATAGGTTATACAAATAATGTAGGTAAATAGCTTATGGTTACGCATTTGTTTTCGCTATTTTCTAACGCATTGAAATAAGCTGGTAAGTTATCAGAAAATGAGTTTATGGAATTTAACAAAATAAGTATATATTCCGCCAGCGAAGTGGGAACATGCATTCGACTTACCGAAAAATTCGCTTATTTACGCTACTCTTGGGTTAACGAACTTTTTTTTTTTCTCTCCCATTCTGTTAAGATTAAATTTACAACCTTAAAAATTAAATACTTGATCCATCCGGCTTACATGTATTGGGCTTTTTTCATTGCTTTTATTTTTTCCAATGAGCAGGGAGCTGGCCTGCTGCATCAACCCCCAACCTGGAGGACTAGGGATATTTTTTTAGGTTTTCTTCCTTACCATTTGTCAAACCAATTATGAACTACGAGGTAGCAATATCTATAACACTAGATAAGGGGTTCTATACAATTTGTGGAAAATAAACAATTACAATGGTTTGGACACGTGAAGAGGATAAATGAAGATAGATTACCAGTTAGGTGTTTAGAGTGGATTCCAAATCGGAGGAGAAGAAGAGGGAGACCTAAGAAGACATGCATAGAGGGAACTATGAATTTGATGAAGAACGGGGGATTGCAGGATGGTGACTGCAAGAATAGAGATAAATGGAGGAAGAGAATCAAAACTTATTATTGGGCACAGGAAGATGTTTTATACATTCAAAACCAGTTAAATAAACAAAAAACTAAATACTGAAAATTTATAATAATGTGACTCTGGTTTTAGCTGTCACCCTTCTTCAACTGAATACTAGAGACATCAATGTAACCAGGCGCCACTCTTAATATTAACAAAATGTTTATTTTCATTCACGAACTTAATAGATGCTTGACAGATATACGCATCCTGTTGAATATGGCTTATGTTAAGGTGATTAGAATGCGTGATATTGCTTAGTCTGACGTTGAAAAATAGCAGTGCAGAAACTCATGTACGATTATAATGGCCTGTAAAAGATCTGAATACTGACGTCTATTGGACATACGCTCGTAAAAAGCTCTTTACGGTAAATTATATTAAGGCTACGTAAGTCTTAAATTGTCTGAGTTGCGAGCTATCTGCATAGACAGATATCCTGGCGCAGAATGATGTGAACAGCGAATAGTGTGACAGATTGTTAAACACATAAATATATCAACCTGACAGTCGAGGAGATCCAGAAAAATCAGACACAAAATAACAATGTTATGAAGCATAAAACAAATTCGACAAATTTTAAAATGGTTACTTCTCATAAACCCACTGACTAACGTTTTAAAACTCTGCTTGGTGAAATTGCATGATTGTGGACCTCCTCTTCAACTTTCAGAGCGGTTCAAAATCGTCACCTCATAATTAATTTGTAGTCAATCATTATTAGGCCTACTACATATATAAGCCATCCCATTAAAATCAAATATAATTTTGAAAATTATAAATAATACTATCCATTCTGGCTTTGCAGGGAGACAGCGAAGTTTATTTTTCGGGATTTCTCCCCTTCTCCCTGTCAGATACTTCTTTCCGTTACCTACCCATATTCGTCATTCAATTCGTTCCATTTTATTTCACCTTTTCCCGTAATGGAGGGACAGATTCGTTCGGCCGGCAAATTTGGATATCACAGACCTTCAATCATGGGAGCTATAATATCTTATATCATCGCTTGAACTGATGTTACGCCAGACACGACTAGAAGATTTATTTTATATTGAATAATACTATATCATAACTTTTTAGGGTCATATAGACTTAGTTACGGCACATAAGAAAGGATATGAGTTTGGCATGAGAAAATTATTATCAATCCATTCGCGATCGGCTTTGAATCGAATCAAAGATGTCAAACAGAATACTAAATAAAATACTGTGCAAAATACACTTGCAAAGTACATACTGCTTTTAATATCTTAAGACCTATAAAAGTGAAAGCGGACCAGCCAAGACTGCCTAGCCCTTACAAGAATGATGGATCTTAAGTAGGCCTACAGGACAGTTTTGTAGTAGGCCTATATTACAAAGAATGAGAATTTTACATTAAGCTGTAGGTTGTAAAAACATGAAACACATCATAAAAGTTCCGTATTACGGTGCGATCATCAAGTTTTTGTATAGATAGAAATAATTTGTACTTTAAATATTTTAAATTTCTAAAATACCGAGAGGTCATTTTCAAATAATTTCCTACTTTATTGGATTGTTTTTTGAGACTTGACATTGCTAACATTGCGGTATAATTACAATATCAAAGGAAAGCGCCCTCTTTTTTTTTTTTTTTTTACTTCCGCTAGACACTAATTCATCGCCTTTGCTATATCATTGGCTTAAAACACAAACACAATGTCCTATGTATTTTCTGAGAAAAGAAGATACATCTACAGATTGAAATAGAGGAATAAACATACTTTCCTGTACTATAGGCCTATGTACATTTGAAAACAGAAAGATTGACGGAAAATTATATATACAGGATGTAACTTTATTTCCATTAAAGACTTTGAGGACATTTCGTGGGGTCCAACACGGTTACGTTTAGCATAAGAACTCATGTCCGGAAACGTACTGTTTTCCCGCTACACGAAAAAAAAACACGTTGCTCTCTCTGACGTGATTTTCTAAAAGCTCCGTGTTATTTTGTTGCAATTTTACTCCAGTCATACATTTTTATTTCACGAAATATTTTTAAGTATTTCCACATATTACGTTGAAGTTGACTGTCGCGAAAACGTACGTCGGAGAGAGCAACGTGTGGTGTGTGTGTGTGTTTTTTTTTTTTCGTATAGCGGGAAAACAATACGTTTCCGGATGTAAGTTCCTACACTAAACGTAACCGTCTTGGTTCCCACTACACGTTCTCGAAGTCTGTAATGGGAATATACTTACATCCTATATATATACATCCTGAAAAAAATCTTAAAGTATAAACACTAAATGTCCAATATTATGAAGATAAAATAGTTATCCTTACTTTGTATAGTTCATGAAATAGGCTAATATAATTTACAATTTTGGCAACCCTTGAATGCGATAGTGTACTTTTGCTGTTAAATATTATTATTAACTGGAAACTGCGTGTTTATAATTGTAGTGCTGTTGCTTCTTCTTCTGAACATCACCTCCGGCAGACACAAGCATGGTAACAAAAAGTAGTAAGTAAAAGTTAGTAAAACATTTTTGGTTAGTTATGAGATGACTGTGGGATGAATGGCGTGCCAAGTTTTTATTGCTTCAAACAATTTATTTCAAGAACAGCATACAAACATTGATTCAGAACAAGTTCATTCAGCTGGTAGCGTTTGACACTTGTATTCGGGAGTTGCCTAATTCTAATTCCAGCTCTACCAACCTGCAGTATTTTACTCAGGCATCAAGGGTAATTATGGGCTTGAATGTCATAAAACTTTTCATTACAGCATCAGTGAATTTACAGAAGACACGTGAAGATTGCTCACAACAAATTAAATATCTTAAGATCCTAGATCTATTAAACGACTCAAAATAAAATTGAAGTTAAAACTTTGCATGGCACATACACTGCTAACTAAATCACTGGCACTATCAATCACGGAGGTTCGTTGCCATATGGACATTAGTTCTGCATATACCCTTATCCGTAACTCATGTTTTCTAACCATTCCTGTACAAATTAACTCCCTCAAATCATGATTAGTGTGTATCTCCCATCTCATTCTTCACTTACCAACTTGGCTCTTTCCTCTGTTTTTTTTTACAAGAAGTTGAACCGAAAGTGCAATTTTCGGTTCGTAACATCAGTGCCGTTATCCTCCTTTAAATGAAAGATTCGTGAACTATGCCAATTTCCCTTCTCTCTGCATCTACCCCCACTCTCCTATCTACCTCTCCCATTGCGCTGTTTGTACTGCGCATCTTCCCCTTCTACCTCGGAACGCTCAAATACGATACGAACATTCAGAACATTATCATCCGATCGGAAATTTTGGTTGGAACATTGTCGTCATCTGGAGGACGCTAGTGGCGTGCTTTGGGATTTTGGTCCGGTGGACCAGGGAAAGCCACCCTGGCAAGGACTGAAAGTATGTATGTGAGATTGTTTGTGTGAGTTATGATATTTTTGATATTATTATTTTGTCTTTTAATTTATGAATGATCAAAGTTATTCTTTAATTCTATTTTTTCTAAACTTCAGACGTGCAATTTATATTAAACATTTTTTATATGCTCGTATAATGCTTAATGTTTAATTATTTGTGTGTATGCTGCTGTTTGGCATATTCCCGTACACAAGCTTGCTTAGAGGTCATAGTAACTTCCTTTTTTCCGTCTAGCTTTCATGGTTAATAATAATAATACATTCAGTTTAGCTAAGTATCATAGATTACTACAGTGTTTTAAGATTTATTATTGATTAATGTTTAAGCATTCAGATAGGAAGGATGAATCAATCTTTGCCTCTCATGGGCTTTTGAATAATCCTGATTGTTATGAACTCAAGCCTAATATAATATATATATATATATATATATATATATATATATATATATATATACATATACATATATCCAAGGAAAACAAAAGACGATACACGGCGCAAATGGTAGCAAATCGCGTGGTTTTGCAATTTTGGGTTACCTATGTTTAAGAAAAGGTTCCCCAAGTGCCACAAAGTTTCCATTCTCTTCCTTCAATCCCAACCACATTTAATGCCCACCATAGTCTACAAGATTTAACTGTTCATAGTAAATGCGGTTTCCCATAACGTCTAATTTTAATATTATTATGAAATGGTGATCATGATAAAGAAGATCTCAGGAACAAAATTTCAACCCGATATTTGTCATGACTAGAGCGCGGAATTTTATGAAATTTCATGTTTTAAACTATTTGTCCGAGAGCGCTGAGACTAAGTATCTCTACATTTCATGATGTGTAGAATCAAATAAGACCAATAAAAAACTTCATATTTCATAATATTTTAGCAAAATGTTCATATTTTAGTGAAAATTTCATACTCCTTCATATTTTTCAACTTTCAAATTCCCGTTTTTTTTTCAATGAAAGTTCTAGGAATTCATTAAAATATTTCTTGAAATAAATGTATTTATGTAATTTTTGACAGTGTAAAGTGGTAGACAAGTGAAAATTCTCAGTATCCCTTCTGAACAATATGGATAGATTTTATAAAAGCAAATAATTAGATGAAGAGTCACAGAGTGACGTGTTAGATGGAGGTTTTTGTCCTAAACTTGATCCCGAGATAAGATCATGAGCCTAGATGAATAAGTAGAATAACAATGTTGTAATATTCTATAGTCAGGTATAACAACTGTCAACTCGTTATTGCTACCTGAGAGTAGCCCTTACTTTGTGAACAGATTACAGCATTTAAATATAGGAGAGACTGCTGGTAAACTTGGAAGCAGTAAACAACTTTCTAGACAATAGACTCAAGAGGCCCTTGGGGTAGTAGGAGGATAAGGCTACCACTTTTTCTGGACAATCAGCACTTGTCAGCCCTGCGTGACGGCCACCTTTACCCTCCAGAACAAGCATCTGGTACTCATTTCCGTTTAAGTACTTTGTGAAATTAGTAAAGTTCATGTAGGTAAGGGCATCAAACTATCGAATATAGCATGATACAAGTATGCTGCCATAACATTGTGTGATGTTGAGCATAATTTTTCATCGTGTAAAATAATTCTGACCGACATGCCTTATAGTTTACTATCAGAAAATATAGAAAACAACTTCTGTGTATTACAAACAGAATGGACAATTGGATTGTTCAAAACACGATTAGACCATGGTTTACTTGTATTTTAAATCGTCTAATTTAATGTTATTGTTACACTTGCATCTCCAGGAAATTAATATTTTCATGCAAAGTAAAAATAGCAATAATTCAAACTATACCTGTTCTAAACTTTGTTAGTGCTAGATTTCATGGAAACCTGTTTGTTTTGATTACAATGTTTTGTTTCTTATATATGTTTAGATTTCATAATTAAATATCATTCAGTACATTCATTAATTGTATTATATATACCTCTCAGTTTTATGTATGAAGGTAAAGTGATTCCACTACAGTCTTGGGGGGACCTTTGGGGTAGTGGTATGTTGAAGCTTCCAACTTTCTAGACAATAGACACTAGATGTCTGCCGGGTTGTCAGATCTGTCTGGTGGCCGCATTTGTGCCCTGAACATGCATGTAGTACTCACTTCCATCTGAGACCCCAGGTCCACAATGCCACCACAAGGTCTGGTCCAGCTAAAAATCTTGACAATATCGAGACTCGAACCCACGACTTTTCTGTTTGCACCACGTTTCCTTATACAACTGCACTATGGCATGATTAATTAAAATTGTTTCAAATCATGAATATGATATTTTATATTGGGTCTGAATTAATGAAAATCTAATTAAAATTGAAATAAATTGAATATCTTCATTTCTTGAGCTATAAATAAGTTCTGTTTGTCTCATTTATGTGTTGGTATGTATACTTATAAGTTATAGTGGGCCTATGTATATAAATATATGTAAAAAGTATAGAAAATAGTAGCTTCATAATATTTTTGCGTCATAATTTTCATATTTTTCATATTTTGACTTTACGATTTCATATTTTCGTATAATTTTCTTCATATAATTCCTCGCTCTAGTCATGACTAAGAAAAAACAGGAAAATGAATTCTAGTCAGATTGATCTGCAAAGGTCTTCAACCCTGGAACCTTTTGAATATGAGTCACAAATGCTATCGCATATATGGTATTGATTTTTTATTTAATTTTTTATTTATAGACATGTTAATATTTTATGTATGATATTTAAGTGTGTACAATAGGCTGAGCATTTATATTGTTTTATGTATTTTAATAAAAAATCGCTGATTTAATTCAGTATTATAAAATGGTAATTATTGTGAAATAAATTCCAATAATTAAATTAATCCAGCATGTCTTGACAAGTGACGAAAACTAGAAAAAAAAAATAGTCAGATTGGTACCGGTGTTTGAACCCAGTTTTAAATTCTAACGCCTGAACCAAGTCCTCGGTAGAACCACTGTGGACTAATCGTATTGAATTTGTTCTAAGTTGTTCTGTCGAAAGATCTCTTGAAAAAATGGATGCTTGCAACTATGCATCATGAATATAGCAGATAGCTAAAATCATAAAATTTAAAAAAATATTCAATCAATAAAGATGTTATAGAAATCTTGAAACACTATAATTTATATTTCCTACAACTTTAGTAATTTAAAACTAAAATCATAAAACCGGGATATGATCAAATCCTATCTCTCAATCGTGCAAAATAATTTCAAAATACTTGTCACTTAAGTAAATAAAATGATGACTCCTGTCAACTATTCAATAAAAAATAAACCGCGTGAGTGCAAAAATTACTTCTTTCGAAGATAGCATTGAATGAGAGGAGGTTAATTAATAAACACGTCATTTTATGGTTGTTTTCAATCTATGATTTCGCAAACAGCTTTTATTTTATATGGTAGATCGGTTAATTCGAGGTATAAGCTACTGCACATAAAAATTTATTAAAACCGTGAAAATTACATTTATTTTATGTTTGTAACAGTAGAATAATCTGCATATAAATAACTATGATTTCTGTAATTCTGGGAGATCATTGCAACATTAAATTGCCCAGATAATGAAAGCATCTTATTGGTTGTCACAGAAACATATTTATGTTCTACCCGTCATGTCAGACCTATGCCAAAACTTGGCTTAATGCCTTCACTTTATGTTCGTGTTATACAAACTTCATGGCAATTTTACATTAAAACATCCAGGGGTTGATAAACTGAATAATAATAATAATAATAATAATAATAATAATAATAATAATAATAATAATAATAATAATACTAATACTAATAATAATAATTCAATATCATTCCATTAACTTTGTTTACGCTCTCACTTTATAGGCAATTGTTACATCCCACACGCCACCTAGGCCTTACAGTGGCACGACCTGTCGGGAGAGGGGAATAATATGTTTACTATTATTTCACTATATCAATAAATTTCATATGAAATGGTTACTGGAAAGTTTTTTTTTGTTCAATGTCACCTGTTTGCCATTCGACATTCCAGGTATTCTCCCCTGGCGTTGGCGTATTGTAACCCACTTCTGAGGTTGGGGCGTCTGGAAGGCGGGGTTACGCTGCCCCAATGATATGATGGGTGATGACGATGGGTAATGATGCGCCAGGAGAGGACTTAAATCTAAACTTAATCTAATGAGGTGAATATGATATTGATGATAATGATAGCTAGATGATGTTCAGGACCGTTTGGGCCTTAAAGTATTTATCTTATAGGTGAGGAAAAACCCCGAAAAAACCTCACCCAGGAAACTTGTTCCGAGCGAGGATCGAACCCGGGCCCCCTGTGTGACAAGGTTACTGGAAAGTGGATTTTTAAAAATCATTTGATTTAAACTAAAGACGTGATTTTCTAAAAGCTGAATGTTCTTTTGTTTCCACATTACTGCAATATCGTACATTCTAATTCCACAAAATAGTCCACCGCTGTGGTCTCGAGGTAGCGTGCTGCCTTGTCACGCAGCGGGCCCAGGTTCGATCCCCGTTCGGGACAGTTTTTCTGGGTGAGGTTTTTATCGGGGTTTTTCCTCACCTCTCACCTGTAAGACAAAAGTCAGGAAAACTTTAAGGCCCAAACGGTCCCCGAAATCATATGGCCATCGCAATCATCATCATTCATATTCATCTTAGGATTAGGGACTCTCCTGGGGCACCATTAGCATCACCATCACCCATCATATCATCGGGGAAACGTAACCCCGCCTTCCAGGCGCCCCAACCTCAGAAGTAAGTTACAAGTACGCCATGCCAGGAGAGAAACCAGGAATTTCGAAAGACAAACCTGGGGCATTTGAAAAAAAAATCCACAAAATATGTTTAAATGTTTCCATGTATTATGTTGAAGTTGACTGACACAGAAATTCCTCTATAAAAGAAGAGGATAAGTCTGGGACATGAAAATTAATTGAAGATTTATTGGAACATTATTGTAGTGGCTCATTTTGATGAACAGATCGTAATCACATAGACTCGCATCAAATAAGTATGACGTATACATCATCGGCACAAATGATCCATCACGGTGTGACTTCTCGCATTGTCATAAAGGATGGCACGATTCGTTTCCTGTAGTGTTATTGCTTACGGCACTCCTTAAAGCTGGACGAAAGTAATATTCCAAAAGAGGATAGTAATATAAGCAACACTTACCATTATCTTGGTTGGCCAGCATAATGCAAAAGGCCTATTAAAAGGAGGAGAAGAGACTGAATGCTTCAATTTATATGAGTGCCGGTTCAAACGTGGTCCGTAGGTTTTATTCATAGTAAGGACCCATTCTCGGAAGTCATTACCTTCCCTCTGGGCAAGTCATGTGCAATTATCAAAGTCATTGCTTACCTCAACGCGTTGTAATTTAGCGGAGCCCAATAACATCGCGCAGAAAGTGTGGCATCTGCCATCTGTGGTCAATCCCACACAATCCATTGACGATCAACACCCAGCAGAGAAGCAAGGAACTGAATAGTGTGGTTGCCAATTTGGGGTTATCCTTAATAGGACTTGTTTTGAAGAGTATCCCTGCATCGTGAAAAAACTTTAATCCATCGCGCCACTGTGCTACGAGTACATGATAACGTTGCATCACCCCGTGTTTGATGCAAACTCTTGTGCACTATATCTTGTACAACCTCAATTATGATTCAAGGGCGTTATTCCAACTTCATAAACATGTCTTTGTGGCATTTGTATTAAGTAACGTGATCCCACAACAGGCCCGGAGGCCCTTGGGGTAGTAGGTTAAGTCTCCCATTTTTTTCTAGACAATCGGCACTTTATGTCAGCCGGGTTGTCAGCCTTGCGTGACGGCCGCCTTTACCCCCAGAACAAGCGCCTGGTACTCATTTTCGTTAAAGGGTTAGTCGACCCCAGGACTATAGTGCCGCCAGAGGGTTTGGGTCAGTTTAAAAATCCTGACCCCAACGGGACTTGAACCCTCGACCCTCCGGCTTGTAGCTCAGTGCCTTAACCACTACGCTACGGCGTGCCCCCGGCATTTGTATTAGCCTCGAGTAATTCAAGAATCGGCGGTACTTGACTAAATTCTTCGGTACCACTCTCTATGATATTTCACATTTCATTCTCAACTCCATAATATCTTAAAAGGCCGTGTGACTTACGTGACAGATGTAAGAACTGTGCTGCTATTGCTTTTTATCCAACTCTTATTTCCTATTAATTTGCTTAATTTCATTAGATTTTGTATTACCTAGTAGGCCATGTACATACTATTATTTTGAATATATTCACCAATACAGAACGTGTTGATAAATGTAAAGCGAAGTTCAAGAAAATAAATAAAGAAAACAAATAGAGAAATAAAATATTTGAGCGGAGTAAACTACAAATCCGGTTTTGGAAAACCCTAGCTTTGAGATTAATTTATAAATCATTCTTGAATATATGATCATAGCACAAATCACACACGTGTCCATAAGTAAAAATAATTAACACTTATACACAGCTATAAGGTTGGATGAAATATTGTTATATTTTAAAAATGATTAATAAACTTTCAAATTTAATATTTTAAAATGCTATAAATCTCTATTAACTGCCTGTCGAAACCATTTTCAATAGAAAGCTGAAAGAGATCAAATCCAGAATAAGATTGTATTTATGACAGAAAATTACGAAAGTGAATACATATTAAAATAATCCGGCATATACTTTATCATAATACAATAAGATTATACAAAATAACAAACACTAAAAGTTGCAGGATATTGTGAGAGGACAATCAAGCATGATCTTTCATTTGGCTAATATTATTATTTATTTAACGATGATCTTTATCCGCTCAGGTCATTAGTATCATAGACCTAATTAAAACTGACCGTAAAATGGTCGACAGATTTTGCTCAAGTCTCTTATTTCTAAGACATGGTATTTAAGACAGTTTTACTCCCCTCAAGGAGGAACTCGGCTTAATATTTTACATCCCTAAAAAATCGACCACGGTGCCACCTGCTAGAAGAAGAGGGCGGCAAAAAATAACGTGGATTGATGGTGATTTAAGCATCATGAAGGAAAAATTATTGGATGATGGAGATTGGAATGACATACATATATGGAGGGGACGACATTAATTGGGCCCAGGAAGAAATATAACACTATGAAACCTACTAAATAAAAATCCATCGGCTCCAGTCTAATATTTTTTAACGTCGTTATAATAGAATTTGCGTCTCGAATAAAAGCTGCGCGCGAGATCACCTGGCATTTCAGAGTGCTTTATGCTTTTAAAAGTAAAGTAAAGTGTTCCCACTATAGGCCTCGGGAGGCCCTTGGGGTAGTAGATGTTAAGGCTCCCACTTTTTCTAGACAATCGGCACTTGATGTCAGCCGGGTTGTCAGCCCTGCGTGACGGCCGCCATTACCCCCAGAACAAGTATCTGGTACTCATTTCAGTTAGAGGCTGAGTCGACACCAGGGCCATGGTGCCACCAGAAGGTTTGGGTCAGTTTAAAAATCCTGGCCCCACCGGGACTTGAACCCTCGACCTTCCGGTTTGTAGCGCACTGCCTTAACCACTACGCTATGCTTTTAAACTTTGAATAAAAAAAAAAAGAATGCGAAAAGCACAAATGTTTTAAATGCATTAGTGCTTTAACCTTCAGTAAGTAGGTAGTTATTTTACTACAATGATACTTAACCGCTTACTTATGCGAGTATTTAGCCTAAATTGTACAGAGGCGTTGAGGCTGAAGAGACCTATCAACGTCAGGACTTTGTGTGCTGTTGGCAACTTTCTTCATTACTACATTATAGATCATTATTACTAAAGCGTAATATTAAAATTTATTTTTTTCCCCCTTTAGTTGTATTATTACTGAAATATATTAAAATACAGATAAGGAAATAGGATACAATCCGAAAATGAAGTATATATATATATATATATATATGAAAAGAAAAAAGAATGCTTGAGTCGGGATTTGAACTCGAGTCTCTAAAGTCTGTACCTTTAGCGCTCTAACCAACTGAGCTACCCAAGAATTCCAATACAAGCATACAATTTATATATATATATATATATATATATATATATATATATATATATATTATTATATACAATATAAATAAATATATATATATATATATATATATATATATGCCAAAAAAATGTTGAGTTTGTATAAAGAGGGTTAATTTTGTAACATAAAAGTCGGGTTTAGCGTAAAATAAGTACCATCCTCCTGAATGTTTCAGAAACCTTGAAAAAAGTTATTCGAAGAGCTCAGGCAAAATCCTCAACACATGAAAAATGTATATATTCCACATAAGTTATATTTCGCATTAATATTGCGAATTTTTATCGAGTAATGAAATTAAAAAGTGAAATATGGTGTACATTAGCGGCGACATCAGAAGGGTCTTAAAAGGAAACGCGAGACGTGTAATTAAGATTCTGAGCACTGAGCACAAGCAAACATGACAGTCCACCAGAAGAATTCACAAACAGCATCTATTGCAAACCAAAGCTTAGGAAACAGTTTCATTACAACTCAACGCAGAAAAAAACCCCACACATGTTAAAAAATATAATAGTAAGACACTCTAACTTACTTATTATTATTATCATCATCACCATTAGCACTACAGACCAATTCGGGTCTCGGCTCCTCTCATAATTTTTCTACAGCTTCTCTATCTTAAGCAGCGAGTTAAAATCATATGATTAACCTAAATTACTCCATTAAGGGCAAAGGTATTACTGAAAGAGGATGACCTCTACATGTCTCACCTAGTGAGCTACTCAATGTAAGAAATATTCGCATGGTTGAGACTGTTCATTTGATTCACATGCACTTGTTTTTTTTTATTTTGATGTCTTAATTAGTTTGAAAAATAACAATGAGCTACATTGTCCTTATAGGAAGCCAGATATAACAAGAGCAGGGTAGACTGCGACAGGACATGTGGAACGAATAGAAAATGAAAGAGGTACATGGAAACTTCTTGTAGGAAAAAACAAAAGGTAGTTGGTAGACCAAGAATGAGGTGGGAGAATAACATTAAATCTGATTTTAGGAAAGTATATTATACAGAGGATGATTGGAAAGCATTAGCTCAGGATAGAGATGCATGGACACCTTATGCCCGCGCCGTAAACCTACGGGTTTGATACAGCCAAAGAGTTAGTAGTTAATTAGTTCTAAAACTGTTTTCGGTCTCTATTATCCTGTCTTCTTAAATATTTCCAGTCATTCATATTTATCTCTCTATTTTACCAATGGCTACCTCACATTCTTCGAAGAGATCAGCCCATTTCTGTCTTACCATGTAAGGGTCCCACATTACCATCATTTAATTACAATAATCTTTAAATCTTCAAAACCCAATCCATCCATATCAACGTTGGTTGTCCAACACTTCTCCTTTCCTCAAGTTTAAACACCGAAACGTTCTCGGTAATGTCATTTTTGGTAAACTTTTGACATTCCAAGTACAAACCAGGACATCATTAAGGCTTAACCCTTTTCAATTTTTCTCTTGCCATAATTTGATCATTGTGGCTGCATTTCCTTTGGTTTCACAGAAACAGGATGAGGAAGCCAACTTCATCCCTAACCTCCGAGGATATTATGGGACTTTTTCTGTCAGGTTTTCTTCCTCAGCTGACGAGTTTCAATTATAGCGTCAATAACGTGTATTAGCCACAAATTGTGCCAAGGGATCACGAAAAGGACGTACTTGGTACGAACAATTCCATTTCTCGAGCTTTAAACTTAATTAAAATGAAGATCTCTAATCGCAATAAAAATATTTTTTCTGGATTACTTGGGAGTTTATTGAAAACCTTACGCTTGACACCGGTTCTGTAATGCATAAGAAGGAAAAAACAATGGAGATTGTATATATACATATATATAATGTGTTTACATTATATTAAAACTCAGCAATTAAGATGGTACGGACATGTCCAGCGAATGGAAAAGGATCGACTACCAAAATCCTGTTTTGGAATGGAAACCTGAGGGAAGACGAAGCAGAGGAAGACTTAAAACCTACTGGAGTCAGGAAATATGTTTATATATGAAGGAGAAACATCTACAACCAGGAGATTGGATGGACCGACAAAATTGGCTATTAGGAATCGGACGATGTCAAAGACATTAATCAATCGATGATCTATATATATATATATATATATATATATATATATATATATAATGTCTACATTTGCTAACTGGAAGGACCTAGCAACTATAAATAATTTATACGTTTCTGATGAGAGAAAAGTTATACACATTGATTAGGGTGCAAAGTGACTTATTTGAAAAATAACAGTTAAGCTTTAGTTTACAAAACAATTAAAATTTATATTTATTTGTTTTTAAATAATTATTTGAAGATAATAAAATAAATTATATGTTCTGTAGCTTCGTACTTCGATTAAAAATATTAAATTAATAATTGTTGTTTAGACCCATGTTAGTGAAGTGCGGGAACATTTTTGTATTCTCATTAAGCATAAGGGTTTTTTTTATCAGCTGTCACAAATAGTAGAGGATCGAACCGTGGGTACTTGGCACGCTAAACATAGGTCTACGTTTAACGTATGGTACTTTCATAACAAAAATTACAATCTGCAAAACTATTTATAAAAAGGCCGTAACACATGAACTGCGTAAACTACGCAAATTCCTCAGCAAGTCGAAGTTATCTGATTTTCCTAGTTTATGGAATGCATCCCTATTTTGATCATTATTTTTTAAATTAATTATTGTATGCCAGGTTATGAAACAAAAACTGCGACCACTAGAACGTTAACGAACACGGACACACACACATTTTATATTTCATTCATTCATAGTGTTCTGTTCACTGCTGTGGACTCGAGGTTGCGTACTGCCTTGTCACACAGCGGGTCCGGGTTCGATCCCCGGTCGGGGCATGCTTCCTGGGTGAGGTTTTTTCGGAGTTTTCCCCCACCTGTAAGACAAGAAAGCTTAGGGCCCAACGGTCCCAAAAAATCATCCAGCCATCATCATCACCCTTATCATTATCATCACCATCCTTCACCGGTGTGGAAAGCAACTGGAAGCTATCACACCTATAATTCCCTAGTAAAGCTTCAACGCATATAATGAAAATGCTATGATTGCAGTTAAAGACCTGCCCTCGGGCAGAATTACAATGGATGGATGGATAGTGTTCTGCCCAAGAGCAGGTCTTTCACTGCAAACTCAATATTCTCCACTCTTTCCTTAACTCAGCCTTCCTTTTTGTATCTGCATACAAACAATTTATTATAATATTGTCTATCATCTGATGTCTTTGTCTGCCTCTAACTTTCTTTCAGTTGATCATTCCTTCTAGGGCATCCGTCAGCAGGCAATTTCTTCTTTGCCAGTGGCCAATCCAATTTCTTTCCCCCTTCTTTATGAGTTCCAACATTGTTCTTCCTTCACCCACTCTGTCTAGCACATCTTTATTTTTAATTCTGTCTGTCCATTTTATACGTTCCATCCTTCTCCGTATCCATATCTCAAAAGCTTCCAGTCGCTTTTCCTCATTCCGTCGTAATGTCCAAGTCTCTGCACCATACAATGCTACATTCCACACATAGCACTTCACTAGCCTCTTCCGTAATTATTTTGCTAAAGGTCCACAGAAAATGCTTCTCCCCTTGTTATAAGCTTCTTTTGACATTGCTATGCTCTACTTTACTTCTTGACCGCAGTTCATGTTACTACTGATAGTATAACCAAAGTATTTGAAGCTCTCCAATTGTTCAATGGCCTCAACTTTAATCCTCATGTTTATCTTCCTTGGTTTCCTTTCTATAATCATAGCCTTCGTCTTATTTATATTTATCTTCATTCCATAATCCTCGCACTTGCATTTAGCTCCATCAGCATGTTCCTCAGTGTCATTGCATCTTCTGCTAGCAAAGCCATATCATCAGCAAATCGTATGCACTTAATTCTTCTTCCTCCCATGTTTACGCCTCCCATATTCCTGAAGCAGTTCTTCATTAGCTCTTCTAGGTAGATGTTGAAAAGAGTTTATTTTCCCTCTGACATTTCTTCTCCTATCTTTATTTTTATTCGCTGTTTCATATAAAGATTACTTATGAGCCTCCTCTCCTTCCAGTTCACGTCAATTTTCTACAAGATCCTCATGAGTTTATTCCAATTTACTCTGTCAACAAATACCGCATAAACTTCCTTATCTTTTTCAACATATCTTTCACCCATTGTTCGAATAAATCCTATTGCATCTTTCGTACCCTTTCCCTTCCCGAAGCCAAACTGTTGTTCTTCCAATTCGCTTTCCACCGTAGAACGTAAATGTCTATTCAGTATTCGCAGGATAATCTTTGCAGAGTGTGATATCAAGCTGATAGTCCTGAACTCCTTACAGTTCTTCGCATTATTTTTCTTCGGAATTGGATTAACACTGTCTCAGTCAATTCTTCGGGTCATTCACCTTCTTTACATATCATGTTGCATAAAAGGAGAATTTCCTTCTTTCCTACACCCAAGCATTTAGCCAATTTTATGAGGATTCCATCTACCCCTGCTGCTTTACCATTTTTCATTTCCTTAATTAATAGTTCAACTTGTTCCTTCATAATTGAAAATCCTTTTTCATCTTCTGATACGACTTCTCTTTCTATATCTAAGTTAGTCGGACGATTTCTTGTATCATATAGCTCTTCTACATATTTCTCCCACATATTCATAATTCCCTGTTTGTCTGTTATTTCTTCATGATTTTCGTTCTCAAGCATGCACATAGTTTTCCTGCTCTTCTCTCCATAGTCCTAGCATTTAACTTCCTGCCCTCTCCAGATTCTCTAGTCTTTCACATTTCTGCTTCATCCACTCTTCCTTTGCTTTGTTAGTTTCTCTTCTAAGTCCGTTGTTTAGTTTCCTGTAGTTTCTTTTGGCTTCTTCTGGATTGCTATTTTTCCATTTTCTTATTTCTTCCATCTTCTCCAACATCTTTTCTGTGACCCAAGGTTTCTTAATATTCTTGTTCTCTTTGTATCCTATTGTTTCCTCTCCAGCTGTCTGTATAGAGCTTTTCAAATTACTCCAGTGTTCGTTGTTATTACCGGATGAGATTTCCAGGTTAGAGGCTTTCTCTTGAAAATGATGTTGGAATTTTCTCCTTTCCTCTTGAGTCTAATGTTTATCTAAATCAAACTTATTTGTTGCCTGTCTTCCTCTTATCTTCTTCAGACAAATATCTACTTCGCCTATTAGTAAGACATGGTCTGAATTGATATTTGTTCCTGGTAGAGTCTTCGCATTTTTCAGGCAATTTCGGAATCTTTTCTGTATCAGCATGTAATCGATATGGTACCGTTTGTCGTCCATAGGGCTTATCCACATGTATTATCTTCTTTTATGCTGTTGGAACATTGTATTTCGAACTATCACTGAATTCCTTTTACAGTAACTCACCAGTGATTCGCCTCTCTCATTCATTTTTCCTAATCCATATCTTCCAACTGTAATTCCATCCTGTTCTCCAACTACAGCATTCCAGCCACCCAATAGGATAACACATGCTCCCTTCTTCTGTCTGTCTCTCTCTCTTCTCTCTCTCTCTCTCTCTCTCTCTCTCTCTCTCAACAATCTCTTCTATCTTGCCATATCTTTCCTCTACTTCTTCATCTGCTAACCCGCTATGGGGCATGTAAAATTGCATTATCACTATGTCCACTTTTTTCCCATTGTAACCTCACCATTATCATCCGATTATTCACATAACGCACTGATATCACTTTTCTTTCAAACGTGGTCTAATACTACACCGACACCATGTTTTCATTTAGAATCACAACTGGAATAAAACATTATAAATTCATCACTCACTAATTCACCACTTTGTTCCTACCTCACTGCTGATATTCCCATCACACCCACTCTGTTTCTTCCCATTTCTTCCTTCAAATTTTCCAGCTTCCCGGGTTGCAGAAGAGTTCTCACATTCCAGGCTCCAATTCATAGTATTCTTTTCTTCTGGTATTTTGACTGTATGATATCTCCTTCTGCAGTATCCCCCTCTCGGACAAACGAATGGGGGGATAATTTACGTCCGGAGTCTTTTACCGTGGAAAGACTCATCATGCCATGTTTGTAGCTATACTAGGGATATATAGCTGTGGTAGCTTCCAGTTTCTTTCCACGTCCCACTCTCTCTTTTGCATCTTAAAATCTTAAAAGATCTTAAGAAGGTCCCGAGGGGCCCTAACTTGGAGGCGAGGAGAGTGGATTTGGCTAAGTTAGACCCTTTGGACTTCGCCGAAATTCACCCCAGAGGTTAAATATCAGTTCCATCAGAGTTTTTGACCAGAACAGTTCATATATACAGGTCTAATTGCTCATGGTAATTTTCAGTATCTACTAGATAAGATGCGTGAAGATCTGTATTTTTTTAAATATTTTCATGAGACAACCTCAATAGCTTCATTCCATCGGAATTCACTAAAAATTAAAAAAAAAACTACACTAATATAGCAAAGAAATTCATGTCAAAATTAGTTTACAATATAATGTACAAATACATTTGCAACAACAGAAGCAACCGTTGTAGCCTATGTTATCGTTTTTCAGCATGGTAATTAAATTGTTACAAAATAATTAAAAGTGGAAAGACTGGTAATATTCAACTTTTTATTTATTTTTTAAGAAGCATGGCATTTATAGAAGATCATAAAATAACAAAACTCGTTCCTCGATAATGAGAAATCGAAGTTGCGCAGAATTTAATATAAAAGCGTGCATAGGACTAGTATTAATACGCACAAACATATCTCTCTAATGCTAATGAACCACTTAATAAACTACTTTTTATTTCCAGTTTTCAAACCACATAATTTGCATTTACTAATTCTAAAATAAGAGAACATTTCTGCCAAAAAATCGAATAAATCATAATAAATATTTTTTTTAAATAATTATATTAGAAATCTGATACAAAATTAGTCTAATTATCTTCGTTTATAAGTTGAAACAATTTAAGTATGAAAATATATGATAAAGACTACAACTATATACCAAAATGAAATTGTGAGCAAATATTCCACAGTATCCCTTTTGTTAATATATATTTTATTTAATTCACAACTCACATATTTAGCGCCGCCATTCAAATGTGGGCGTGAAAAGGCCAACAAATTTTGCTCACAGGCCTCTTTTTTCAGTTAGAACCTTATGTAATGACCCTCTTTAACAATTCACATATTTAGCGCCGTAATTAAAATCTGTGGGTGAACTTCTTCTCAGAGGTTTCTTTTTCAGTTAGCATTTTACTTAACGACGTTCTTTAAAAATTTACATATTCAGTGCCGCAATTCAAATTTGTGGGTGAACAGGCCAGCAAAATTTACTTAGAAGTCTCTTATTTCAGGACTTTATTTATCGACACTCTAACAACTGAGATATGAGATACAGTATATTCATGGTTAGTTGGCAGTAAATAATTTAATGCGTTATTATGTTGGAACTGTTTATTATTCGGCCAAGACAGAAATACTAGTTGGACAAAACTGGACACAATAATCTAGACATTTTAACCAAATTATCAGTTTCCCACAAGGAGACTATTGATCATATTAGATAAACTTATATGTTGGCTTCCGTTGCCAGAGTTATTGAATTGTCTATAAATGAGATTCAAATTTCTTAAAATTGTATTTTTATATAGGCCTAGAATAATATTAAGATAGGTTTTCTAACTATATTTAGAATAATAAATGCCCTCTACTATTTATAAGTTTAGGACCGATAAGTCTGCAGTTGGCCTATCATGTCATTTTTCTCATGGAAATGACTGCTCGAAAATGGTATCTTGTGAAAATTATATCAATTACACTGTCACTCACAATAATATCCAATAACTTGAAAAAAAAATCAAATTTTATCAACAACACTTTAACTAAGACGTGTGAAAAATTAATATCACTTTTAAACAAACTTAGCATCAGTAATAGTATTTATTATTTCTAATTCCCACAAATTATATATATATCAACATCCATTTTTTTTAGTTGTTAAGCCTATTGTCCCAAACGGTCCCCGAAATCATATGGCCATCCTTATCATTATCATCAGAATCCTCCAACGGTGTGGAAAGCAACGGGAAGCTACCACATCTACAATTCCCTAGTAAAGCTGCAAAGCATATCATGAAAATGCTATGATTGCAGTGAAGGACCTGCCCGAGGGCACAATTACTTAAAAAATGCCTATTGTGGACCTTTCGGTTTAAGTGGCCCCTGTTAATATCTTCTTTAATTAATGCTACCCTCGAACAGAAAATGTTTTAACTTCTTCCCCTCATCAACTTTGACGTGTTCAAGGCCAGTGCGAAGAAGGGTTTATTTGTGATTTTTATGAAAATGGCCATTTAAATTTTTTTCAAGCTAAGAATTAATTATTAATTTCTGCTATTGGATATTATAAATATTGAAAAAAATCTCCTAAATATATTATATTACGTAGATGCTGTTTTAATATAGCGACGGGTTTAGTTTGATATTAAGTGACATGGCGGATGTTTAAAAATAATTAAACGTAACAAAGGAATTCGGTTAATGTGCGTCCTCCACGAGGCGGTTAAAGTGGACCTGGTTACACTTTACACCAATACATAAATTTTATCAATTTGGATGCTATGTGTAAAAACCTGCACTTGATTAATTTTATTTAATATTCTTGTAATTTTACTAAACCCAAAGACCGTCGCTGTCTGCAGATGAAAAATGTGTGAATGTTATATAATCAACAATATTTTTTTTAAAAACATTAAATAAATATCAATGCTTTTCAATTACGATCAGCCATACATAATTTCAGATTAAGTTGTACCTGCCTGTATAAATGAATAGAGTAAATACACTTAAAAACAGTCTAAAAGGTAGGGTGGACTCTGGGGTCCACTTTACCCGAATATAGAAGTTAAAGTGGACCCTTCTTGTAATGTAAAAAAAAAAAAGCTTATAAACTGTGACGATGTTTCCATATTTGAATAAAATAACAATGGTATTTTATAGTTACAACACTAATGATAACCATTGTAATTAAACGAAATTCAAATCCCTTAATTAAAATAAGAAAAACAAATCCAAAATAGGGGTCTCGAAGTTCCAGTGCATATATATATATATATATATATATATATATATATATATATTGACTCTATATTATCTATTTTTTTTTCTTTCTTTATTGCCAAGGACACTTTGTGACTTTCGTCAGACCCTATTTGGGTAAGATTGTTAAATAAATAAATAAAAATAAAAACTTCTCAAATTAATAAGTGTCCGTAGCTTAAGTGTTCCACACAATTTGATTTGATACTATGTATTTGTAGTTTGTAAAAATGTAACTTGCTTAATAATATTAATTTTAAAATAGTATTTCGAAAATGTTGTTAAATAACTGGCGACTCCCGCATGATCCAACTAGGATTCGTTGTCAAAGATACTCTTCAAGAATCGATAGATTAGAACTTCTTGATAATTGATCTACGAAAAATACACTTCTCTTTCCAGTATCTGTGTCGTCAAACCTGCACTCTTTGTTCTAGCTGGCTGGCGTCTATGCTTTAAACACGAACTTCATTTGGCATTACACATTATAATAACTACACACTGAAATATACGTTATATGTATTAAATGCTCATGTCCGAATTCATCTCTCAAGAAGCCGCTAATATTTATAGGAATAGCGAATGGAAAAGATTTTTCCAACTGAATGCAATAGACTCAGCACGTCTAGTGGCGAAGCAGGAAATTTGGATTTTAATTATCACATGTAATGGATTCGTATTAAATTCGGCAAATGTATTATTTTGTTTTCATCCAAAATTATGAATATAAGACCTATATTTAGTAATAGAGTGGAACCCTTGAAAGAGGTAGTCCACTCCAGGGAGTAGACGCCCCTGCCCTTTTGTGAGCTCCAGGTCCCACTCGCCCAGTGGGTAGTACCTGGGTAGGGCCGTCCACAGGGGTACGTGGGGAGAAGAGAAGTCCCCAAAGCCGTAGTGAAGGCAACTTCTCTAGGAGACGAACACTCCGAAATTGCAGTTCCCTGCCCTCCAGGAAGAGGGGTTTGGCTAGAGGCTGGTAACCTCTACTAGTAAAAAATAACTTACTCATAAACTTCAGCAGAAGATACAGATACATATAGACAAAAAATGGAAGCAACACATAGACAAAATGAATGCAGATAGATATCCAAAACAAATAACAAAATACAAACCTAAAGGCACCCGAGATATGGGCAGACCTAGAAAGAGATGGGCTGAAGTCGGAACGGGTCAACAGACCTAATCCATGAATGCAGATGATGATGATGATGAAGACCTATATTAATATTTTATTATTATGTATATAGATGAATATGGGGGCACGCCGTAGCGCAGTGGTTAAGTCATGCGCTACAAGCCGGAAGGTCGAGGGTTCGAGCCCCGGTGGGGTCAGGATTTTTAAACTGACCCAAACCCTCTGGCGGCACCATGGCCCTGGGGTAGACTCAGCCTCTAATGGAAATGAGTATCGGACGCTGTTCTGGGGGTAAAGGCGGACGTCACGCAGGGTTGACAACCCGGCTGACATCAAGTGCCGATTGTCCAGAAAAAGTGGGAGCCTTAACCTCCCACTACCCCAAGGGCCTCTCAAGGCCTGTCGTGGGATCACTTTACTTTATATAGATGAATCTTTTTAGTAAGACTTAGTTTGTGCCATCATTGGTCCACCGCTGTGGTCTCGAGGTAGCGTGCTGCCTTGTCACGCAGCGGGCCCGGGTTCGATCCCCGCTCTAGACAGTTTTTCTGGCTGAGGTTTTTATCGGGATTTTTCCTCACCTGTAAGACAAATGTCAGGAAAACTTTAAGGCCCAAACGGTCCCCGAAATCATATGGCCATCGCAATCATCATTCATATTCATCTTATCATCATCATCCTTCATCGGTGTGGAAATCAACGGGAAGCTACCACACCTAAAATTCCCTAGGAAAGCTGCAAAGCATAGCATGCAAATGCTATGGTTGCAGTGAAAGACCTGCATATTGATAGAAGATTATTACAAGAGTAAATAAACATGATTTCTTGATCCCATATACTCTCCAAAAAATCTCAAAATACCTCATTCCTAAAATAAAATATAAAAATCTCTAAAAAAGTAGACATTAAGCCTATATATTTATAGTTATATATTTTAAATTAGATACGCGTTTGATAATCACCCGGTTAATTCTGATAACGTATTCCTGGCATTCTAGTTCATTAGCTGATATCTAAAAATTTCACCGAGCAACAAAATAAAATACGAAGATTTGTATCATATTTATTTATGACGACAGCCATTATAACAGCATACAACAGAGACTAAGACATTTTGGCTACCGCATATAAATGACGTAAAGGCAACAAAACTAGTACACGATCTTCACATGTTCCTATTTTATTGAATCCATAAACAAGATTTTTTGGAAAGATTCATGGCAATGAGTATGATTCCAGCTGCGTTAAAAAGATACAAGAGTTTGTGGCATCCTAATTACAGACTTACATCAAAATATGGCCCCACGCTCTCTTATTAGTGGAAATCCTGACAACCACAAACATATACCTATCATATCTCCCCATATATTAAATTTGTTACATCATTTATACATTACAAGTATTATTTTTATATTTATTTAAAATAATTTCCATCAGATATTTAAGTGCGTGTAAATCAAGTACAATAACTTGTACTTCTAAAACTCCATAGCACGAGCCTACAAAGCCCGTGGCTTACCAGCCAGCTGCTGTCCTCACATCCACATGTGTCATTTATAGATATGGACGATCACTCAGCCGATACATGAGAAGGACGTGGTCAGCATGTCGGGTCCCCGGCCGTTATAGCTGTTTTTTTCAACCTGGAGCCTCTACTTATTGTAGCTATCCAAATTTCTTTCGATGCTGGGCAAAATTCCATGAGAAAATTTCTTTCTCCACGGGGATTCAAACGATTGCGTGTCCCGTAGCTTAGCGTCGAGGTATGATTCCTTATACGGCTAGCTAGGGCGCGAAATACTCCACGGCAATTAAATTAAAGTAAAGTAAATTCTCAATTTGTCCCGCGCCATAGCCCATTACATAATAAAATGTTAAATTAAAATCTCCACATATTGCACAATCAAATAAACGAAGGGCAAGATGCTTTGGCGCAGAGCTACGGGATTTGCGCTGGGTCGAGTCACCATGGGAGAAGAAATTTTCTCATGGAATTTCGGCCAGTAGGGGATCGGTGCCCATCCAGCATTGTGAGGCATTTGGGAAGCTACAATAAGTAGCGACTCCAGATTGAGAAGAACAGCTATAACGGCTGGGGGACCCGACATGCTGACTACATGTCACTCCTACACTGACTTATGATCATCTACCTTTGTGATTCACATGTGGACGTGAGGCCAGCAGCCGGCTGGTAGGCCAAGGGCCTTCAAGGCCTGTTGCGCTTGGAAAAAAAAATAAATTTAACTTTATTTGTAAAATACGGAGCTTTCGTTCTACTTTACAAGTTTGTTGAACATAATGAATTGAGTAAACGTTGGTAGAACATTAGCAGGTATGAGTCACTATGAAGTTACCAACGCTGTATCGTATTTAAGGCACATTTCGATTGTAAATAAACTATATATCTCTTTGTCATACGACTGAGATCGCGGGTCGACTTCAATCAGAAATCAACGCGGTGTTGTACAAGTGAGGCGTTCGCTGCAACAATCCTCTAACCCGGTTAGGGAGTTTTTCTGTTTCCTTCATTATTAGCTTCTTGACATCCCTTATAAATATGTATACAAAGTATCACGTTTCTACTTAAAATCCAAACGATAATAGCAAACATTGAAGTTTCGCTTATGTTAAGGTGTTATTGCATGCAGAGAGCATCTTACGTGCATTCGGTCGTGAGCGAGTGAGCATGGAGCTGAACTGTCTAGGTGCTGAATAATTGATATACATTTGTTTATGATAAAATAGCTTGTTCTATTAACCTGGTATCTAGTTAGTAAACAAAATGGAATATCAAAATTGTGAGGTATGTAATGTAAACGAAACCCTCGCTGATAATAATTCAGAGACTCGTGGTTTGAATAGAAAACTGAACACACCAATATGGAGAATAAAATTTTAAGTCGAGGAGAAACAAAGATCTGACTGACTGTTGTTGACAGCTATTTGTGTTGTTCAGTGTGCCTTTTGCTGGGACTGTTATTTGTCCCTTGACGGCGAATTCTCGCTGGTGTGTACAGTAATGGGTTTTCGCTGGTTTGCCCTAGCCTATACGGCGATTGTAAATCATATCCATCTTTATCGAGAGGAAAGAGAATGATATGTTCAAGGTAACACACAAATTCTGCCCAAAGAAAAGTGAAAATGTTGATGCAGATTGGCAGAAATATTTATTTTCCCCCTTTTGGAGTTTTGCTGACAAAAATTCTTAAGATTCGTTTTCGTTTCATCAAGGGGCTTCTACAACTCACAGGGCTCAGAGTTATATAATACACCATTCTCCCTTGTCGCATATTGAGCCATAATTTTTTTCTCAATATCTTATTTTCAAATGAAGTCTTGACATATCGGTCGGACAACGCCCATGTTTCACTGTCATATATTAACGTTGGTTTTTACATAGTTTTATGCAGATTACATTTTCTCTTGTAAGAAGCCATGACTTAAAGTATGCTTTGACATTTTGAATTCTCCTTCCAAATTCTTTACTGGTGCAGTTTGTACCATTAATTAAGGAACCTCTGAGATTTATACCGTTTAATATTAATGCAACACAAATTAATTTAGTGAAATATTACAAGTCCCTGTAATACTTGAGTAATTTAGAAATATCTTCCCATGACTGCCGTAGAAGAGCAAGTAGTATCTTAAGAATCCCATCATAATAAGGAAATTTAGGGTTTTAATCTTAAGAATGTTCTCTTCTTGCGCACATCATAATATTTTTATTACAATGATTGTGTTGGCCCCCTCTTATACAGTAGGTACTTGTACATTAAATAGGTTTGTTTAGGATATTGCTAGTTCAATGATTCCTTTAGAGACCAATCCCACAGTGTTGCCATTTATTTAACATCTTCCTAGTGCATGGAATTTCCGTATATAATAAATAATTCAAATATGACAACTTTAGTTCTGATTTGTTTTTAAACTCGTTTCCCATAAGCTGAGAAAATTATATTTTTTTCTGAAACTTGGCAAGTTTCTACAATAATGCAGCAAGTGTCATTCTATTCAGAAGTGATTCATTAACGTATACCTTTTTCTAGCTAAAAACAGATTGCCTAGAGAACAATGAATTCCTTCAAAAATGTCGTCGCATTAACAGTTGCAGCTATCATAGTCATTGGCTCATTAGTAATAGCGTCTCTTACTCATCTAATCACAACTTATTTCCAATTGATTATTTACTTCCTAATAGTGATGTAATAATATCATAATTGAATAACATTAAATTAATAGTGTCATTTGACACTACGCGATATAGCTGGGATTTATTGGTCGCTATTGGTCTTATATGTATTCCCTTCTGAATATTTAGTATTAAATTATTATTTTCAAGAGAAAGCCTCTAACTTGAAAATCTCATCCGGCAGTAATAACAAACACTGGAGTCATTTTAAAAGCTCTATACAGACAGCTGCAGAGGAAACAATATGATTCAAAGAGAGCAAGAATATTAAGAAACTTGGGTCACAGAAAAAATGTTGGAGAAGATGGAAGAAAGATGAAAATGTAAAAATAGCAATAGAGTAGAAGCCAAAAGAAACTACAGGAAACTAAACGACGAAATTAGAAGATAAACTGAGAAAGCAAAGGAAGAATGAATTAAGCAGAAATGTGAAAAACTAGAGAATCTGGAGATGAAAGGAAAATATGATTTAATGTACCAGGAAGTTAAATGCTTGGACTATGGAAAGAAGAGCAGGAAAACTATGTGGCTGATTGAGGATGAAAATAATGGAGAAATAACAAACAAATAGGGAATTATGAATACATGGGATAAATATGTAGAAGAGCTATATGAGATAAGAAACCGTCCGGCTATCTTGGATATAGAAAATGAAGAAATCATATCAGAAGATGAAAAAGGATTTTCAATTCTGAAGAAAGAAATCGAACTAGCAATTAAGGAAATGTAAAATGGGAAAGGAGGAACAGGGGTAGATGGAATCCCCATTGAATTGGTTAAATGGTTGCTTGAAGGAATGAAGGAAATTTACGACAGGATATATATACATATATATATATATATATATATATATATATAACTTATATATATATATAAAGAAGGTGAATGGCGAAAAAAAATAATGCGAAGAAATGTAAGGAGTTCAGGACTATCAGCTTGATATCGAACTCTGCAAAGATTCTCCTGCGAATACTGAATCGACATTTACATTATGCGATGGAAAGCGAATTGGAAGAAGAACAGTTTGGCTTCAGGAAGGGAAAGAGTAGGAGAGATCAATTGGATTGATACGAACAATAGCAGAAAGATAAATAGAAAAAGATAAAGAAGTTTATGCAGTATTTGCTGACCTGGAAAAATCTTTGACAGAATGAATTGCAATAAACTCATGAGGATCTTGAAGAAAACTGACGTGAACTGGAAGGTGAGGAGGCTCATAACGTCATAAGTAATCTTTATATGAAACAGCGAATAAATGTGAAGATAGGAAAGAAAAGTCAGAGGCAAGAGAAATTGGAAGGTGATACGGCAAGGAGTCCTCTATCACCTACTCTTTTCAACATCTACCTGGAAGACCTAATGAAGAACTGCTTCAGGAATATGAGAGTCGTAAACATCGGAGGAAGAAGAATGATGTGCATACCATTGCTGATGATATGGCTTTGCTAGCAGAAGATGCAATGACACTGAGGAACATTCTGATGGAGTTAAATGACAAGTGCGAGGATTATGGAATGAAGATAAATATAAATAAGACGAAGGCCATGATTATAGGAAGGAAACCAAGGAAGACAAACATGAGGATTAAAGATGAGGCCATTGAGCAAGTGGAGAGTTTCAAATACTTTGGTTGTACTATCAGTAGCAACATGAACTGCAGTCAAGAAGTAAAGCAGAGGATATCAGTGGGAAAAGAAGCTTTTAACTCAGGGGAGAAGCATTTTCTGTGGACCTTTAGCAAAATAATTACGGAAGAGGCTAGTGAGGTGCTTTGTGTGGAGTGTAGCATTGTATGGTGCAGAGACTTGGACATTACGACGGAATGAGGAAAAACGACTGGAAGCTTTTGAGATATGGATATGGAGAAGGATGGAACGTATAAAATGGACAGACAAAATAAAAAATAAAGACATGCTAAACAGAGTGGGTGAAGGAAGAACAATGCTGGAACTCATAAAGAAGAGAAAAATAAATTGGAAGAAACTGCCTGCTGACGGATGCCCTAGAAGGAATGGTCAACGGAAAGAAAGTTAGAGGCAGAAAAAAAAAATTAGATGATAGACAAATCAAAATTAATGGTTTGTATGCGGATGTAAAAAGGAAAGCTGGATTAAGGAAAGAGTGGGGAATGCTGAATTTCAGTGAAAGATCTGCTCTTGGGCACAATACTATAAATGAATGAATGAATGAATGAATGAATTTAAGTACGTATGAATAAAGGATACTTATAAATCTCGTTTCAACCTTAGTTATCTCCGTAAGTACTTCACATTCGGTTCTCTATGCTTCACATGCTGCACGCCACCCGGACCTCTGATAAAACAAACATTTTTTGACGTCATAGGGGCATAGAGGGCCTCCATGTATGAGTGCTCAGCAAAATGCAATGGACATATCCGATACAACACGTACATTTAAGAAAGTCACATCTTTAACTCATATTAAGCGAGATGAAAATGAAAAGATAATTATAATGGCCAGATGATTGTTCGAGAACTATTTGACCCATAACGTTTCCTGACGTTTCCCATAATGTCTCATAGGTGAGAAAAAAAAGTCAGCCAGTTAACTTCTCGCAACGGGTATCAAATCCGGTCCCGCTGCATATGAGACAACATTACCACTCATAGACTTGGATTAAAAAACTCCTTTCCTTTACAAATAGCACTTTATTTGTGTACACTTTCAATTTTCTAATAAATAACATTATGGGCTATAAAAGAAAGAGCACATTTTTGTCTCTCTTTTGGGATTACTTTAGCACACTTCCTTTTTATCATGAAAATTGCACCTAAAAATCCTAAGTCTAGTTATATCATTATATGTTAACTGTTTTATAAAATCATTACCGGTAATTATTATTATTATTATTATTATTATTATTATTATTATTATTATTATTATTATTATTATTAAACCCAATTGACTCCAAACATGAATGGATCAGTTTGAGAGCGAGAAATTTAATATCTATATTTTTACATAAAATATAAATTTACACTGTTCAGGAATACATTATATAATATTCATGAACACAGTTTTTTTTTTGCAAGAAATTTTGGATAGAAGGTTTAGTTTGGTTTTTACCCTGAATTCATAAAGGTGAATGGATTATTTTATCAGGTACAGTTTTTGTTTGTAAAAAAAACTTTCAGTTTTCAGATTTTATGTTTTTTATGTCATATAATTAATTTACTGTAATGTACACTGCTTTATGCTTTTGTTGATATGTAGGTTACACATAAAAATGAGTTTAGCAGGAAGCCAGAATGCCAAGTTGTTCATTTTCTGACAGATTAATTCACGTTAAGAAATGTATTACTAAGAAACATTATGACCAAAAATATTAATAATCCCTACAAACTATTATTATTATTATTATTATTATTATTATTATTATTATATTAATTAATATGCAAGATCATCTTGGTGACGATAAATTATGTTAAACATATTATCTATTAAAACCCAATCACCAAATAAAAAATAAAAACATTTAAATGATATGTTTTACATAATTAATAGTATAGTTCAAATTCTTCAATACTAAGTTATCAAGGAAAGTATTGGGATGGTTTCGAAAGAATTTAGACGAAATCAGCATACAAGCCATATGGAAAAACATTTTTTTTTCTAATTCAATATCGATTTTTGTAGCCTATTAATAAAAAATCCAAATATGTTCTAACTGGATCTTCGAAAAAAAACTAATCATTATCTGAAGCAAGAGTCGGAATTTACAAAGGAAATAATTTATCGATACGAAACATTGATATGAAGTTCGACGACATGTAATTCCTGGAAATGCCGCAAGATTCTGACTGCACCGCTCTGTGGAATGTTAATGACCAAATGTTGATAATGTCACAAGGCAGGCGTGTAATTGTTTTATTTTGTGTCACTCAAGCATAAAATATTTTACGGCTTTCAAACTTGTGGCATTAACCCCTTCTTACATCTTTATAAAACGTCGGTTTAGGGGTAAAAGTGTTCAAGTCCATTATTCTGCGATTTTGAGAAAAACTAGTTTTGTCACTTTTATCTTTCAGTGAGTTAGGGTAACAGGATTGGTAATTTTTAAGCTCAACAAATGAAGCCTAATGATACAGAACAAGACCAATTAAAGCATAAAATTGCATATACTGTTATTATTAGACTTGAAAACGTTTAGCATTAAAATATTATGTTACCGGCTTCCAATTAAAGCATAAAATTGCATTTGTACTGTTGCTATTATCATTACTATTATTAATTATTATTATTATTACTATTATTATTATTACTATTATTGCTAAATAAATAAATCTAAATCTAAATTATTACTATTATTATTATTATTACTATTATTACTACTATTACTATTATTATTATTATTATTATTATTATTATTAGTAGTAGTAGTAGTAGTAGTAGTAGTAGTAGTAGTAGTACTAGTATTATAAAAATTATCTTGGTTACTTTTACCACTAATCCGGCATTAGGCCTATATACTTTTTCTCATGACATAAAACGCATATTTTATTTTCTTCCTTTGAATCTATTTTTTGTCACAAATTCATAATATTTACTCTTTTCGTTATATGTACACTTAGTGACAAAAAGAATGAGCCGCTTCAAAAAGCAGTTCTTGTAATGGCCCACTGCGCATGCTCGAAAAGCCATAGCTGCGGTTCACGAGGTAACACATTGATAAACGTTTTAAATACGCTGTATTTGGTTTTAATCGTCTTAAATAGTTAAAGAACAGTGACGGAGACATGTTTCTAGATATTTACGAATGTTCCACAAATGCAATATTAGTCAAATTGCGACATTTTAAATAAAGTTCAACTCTCGTTCATAGTGTAAAAGTAAACAAGGCAACTAATATCCGTTGTTCGAGTAGCGTAGACCGTTAAACACTTACAACAAGATGAAATGTATGTAAAAGCCAGGGTTCGAATCCTCCGTCAATTTTTTTATTCATTTGTATTTTCGCAAAATACATCATATAACATTTAATTCCTGCCACATAATCTACGTCCACTTTACACTATATTAAATAATATTCCTGCCTTCGTAAATTTTGTAACACTATTTAGCTACCGGTATACATTTAATTGTGTGTGCAGTACCACGTTTTAATAATAATGCTATAAATGTATGTAATAAAATATAATATAGCTTCATATATTTATGAGTTTATTTATCTATTACGTATTAGTGAGGAAAAAGCTCCACCCTTCAATTAAAATAGTTTATATATGTCAAGTCCACCATAATAATAGCCCATAGATATATAAAACTATTATTCTACCAGTTATATTATATGGTTGCGAAACATGGACTCTTACTTTAAGGGAGGAAAGGAGATTACGAGTATTTGAGAATAAAGTTCTTAGAAAAATGTTTGGACCAAAGAGAGATGAACAGACAGGTGAATGGAGAAGACTCCATAACAAAGACCTACATGGTCTTTATAGGAAGCCAGATATAATAAGAACAGTTAAGTCTCGTAGACTGCGATGGGCAGGACATGTTGCACGTATGGGGAATGGAAGACTTGCATGGAAGCTTCCTGTAGGAAAGCCAGAGGAAAAACGCCCAGTTGGTAGACCAAGAATGAGGTGGGAGAATAACATTAACTATGATTTGAGGGAAGTAGATTATACAGGGAATGATTGGAAAGCATTAGCTCAGGATAGGGATGTATGGAGAGCTTATGTCCGCGCGGCCATGAACCTACGGGTTCAATAGTGCCAGTGAGTAAATAAGTAAGATGATGGACATTAACAAACAAAAAATTATTACTATTATTATTATTATCCATTATCTATAATATTAATAATAATAATAATAATAATAATAATAATAATAATACATCCATAGTAACTCTGCCCGAGGGCAGGTCTTTCACTGCAATCAAAGTATTTTCACGCTATGCTTTGCAGCTTTACTAGGGATTTATAGGTGTGGTAGCTTCCCGTTGCTTTCCACGCCGGTGAAGGATGATGATGATGATAATGATGGCCGGATGATTTTCGGGGACCTTAGGGCCCTAAGCTTCCTGACATTTGTCTTATAAATGAGGAAAAACCCCGAAAAAACCTCACCCAGGAGCCTGTCCCGACCGGGAATCGAACCCGGGCCCGCTGCGTGACAAGCAGCACGCTACCTCGAGACCACAGCGGTGGAGTAATAATAATAATAATAATAATATAATAATAATAATAATAATAATAATAATAATAATAATAATATAATAATAGGATGTATCAAATAATGTAAAGAATGTAATTTACCTGGGGATCCAAATTAACTCAAAATGTAGCCAAGAAAATTACATAAAATATAGAATTCGAAAAGGCAGATCGGTAATGACAATGTTAATCAGAGTTTTGTGGGATAAGAACATAAGAATAGATACCAAATTAGAAGTTTATAAATCCACAATTCGGAGCACGCTAACATACGGTGCAGGAACTTGGCAGTTGAATAAACATTTAGATTTGAAGCTTATGTCTACTGAAATGAATTGTTTCAGACGGTCAACTAGATATTCTAAATTGGAAAAAATCAGAAATACAATCATCACACAACAAATGAAATTCCAAAATGCAATATTAGATCTTGTGAGATACAGACAACCAGAATGGTAAGGCATACACATAGGATGCTAGAGAAAAGATTGCCCAGACAAGCTTTGGAATGGATTCCACCTGGAAAAGGAAAGAGAGGTCGATCTAGATTTAAATGGATGGATGATGTAAGAAGAGGTATGATGAGACTAGGTCTGGAAGAATTGGAATGAGAAGACAGAGAAGAATGGAGAAAGAAATAAAAATTTAAAAAGCTTTGGGCATAAGATGTTTTATTACAATGTAAACATGTTTATAAATAAATAATAATAATAATAATAATAATAATAATAATAATAATAATAATAGTGATACTTCCAAATAGTTAGTACTTTTTCTTTAAGAATGAACATAGTACAGAATAAAATAGAAAGCATTTGAAGAATTAAAAAAAAATAACCTCACTGGGAATCGAACCAGTGACCTCTTGCATACGAATCAAGCCACTAAGCACTGAGCTACGCTTTCTCTGCCTCATCACGTTTAGAAAGAATACTCTTCAAAGGAAGAAGGGAAACGTATTGTAGCTCTACTGTGCAATTATTTTACTCCTGTGAATCGCGCGTTAGAACTTCAAATATTCGAGATCAAGAGTCGGCCCATTCTTTTTGTCGTTAAGTGTACATTCTTTTTTTTTTTACCAAACTAGTTGGCTGAGACTAGAATTCAGAAGTCCAAGAGGTAAGTTCCGGGACCAACCAACCAATTTTTTTCTCGAAGTTTTTTTATTAATCATGAAGAAAATAATGCCCTGGCATTTTCAGAGTCACTTCATAATCCATTAAAATTAAATCAGTTAACTTCTATAGATGGAGGACGACTTGAGATTGATGGGATTTCAGAGATGTAGAAGTAAGGCATTGGAGAGATAAGAACGGGCATTTTTCTTAAAGCAAACCAAGGTCAAACTGAAATAACTGTAGTGCTAAGGAAGAAGAACTTCTATAGAAAACTCGTGAATATATAGAGTGATTTGGAATTCCTACTAAACACTTCTGGAGATTATAGACGGGACTTACAAGGTAACGTTTATATGAAGAACACGAAACATATAAGTTTCCCTACTGCAATGTCATGAATCAATATTTACCGCACAGTAGACAAACCACGTTGGCAAAGGGCGACGTCTGAATACACGTTATGTCATGTGGCTTCTGTTAACACCTAACGAGTCTCAGATAGTCGATGTTTCTACAAAAGTGCTGATGGAGCTTTTGGAAGATGTGCCAATGTGATTTCTTCAGCAAATTCGGTCTCATCAGCACACTTTTACTCGTCATCAGAGAAAATATCTTCTCAATATTTAAGGAAATTGATTAGTGTAGTGTTTGAGTAACGTAATACTAAATGGCATTGTTAGGTTTATAATGTGAAGTTTTGGTTAAAATGGAAGGTATTATTTGATAAGGTGTAAAGTAAACTATTTTGTAGTTTCAGGATTTTTTTCTAAGTTGTAGAAATATATGTTTATGTAAGTTGAGATTTTTTAAGGGATGCCCAAAGGTTAATTGCCTGTAAGTAGTTCGCAAATTAGAGCTCCAATTTCAGGAGAAAATGAGGCAGCTTAAATAACTTAGACGAGGCAGATCTAGTAAGAAGTAAATTTACATGAGACAGATACGAAGTGTAGTTGTGAAGATGGAAAAACCGTCTGAGGTGTCGAGCAAAAATTACTTAATGTATTTTATTCTAGTGTTCTACCCTACGTCAGAACCTTTACTGCAATCATAACATTTTCTTGCTATGTTGCAGTTTATTAGGGAATTATAGGTGTGATACCTTCCCGTTGCTTTCCACACCGGAGATAATAATGACGGTGGCCTGATGATGTTCGGGGAAATTTTGGGCCTCAAAGCTACCTGACATTTATCTTACATGCGAGGAAAAAACCCCGGGGAAAAAAAAAAACTCACCCAGGAAACTTGTCCCGGCTGGGAATCGTACCCAGGCCCGCTGCGTGATAAGGCAGCGCGCTACCTGGAGACCATGGCGGTGGACACTTTATATAATAATTTATTACATATTAAACTAATTATTAGGGCAGTGTGCAAAATGACGTCATAATATTATTAGAGCAGTGTGCATAAAGATGTTCTCAGATAATTACACATATTATTACATAAAAATAGATTAAAAAACTCCAGATGCGTTAAGAGAAGTGTGATCTGTAATCACTTCACATCTTGACCCTCCAGCTGTGGAAAATTCATGTTTTAAGAGATAACGTTAATCACGCCCTTCCAATGTTACATAATATCCTAACTTATACAATATTCTAAGTTACATAATATTTCAATTTATGCAACATTAAACTCATTGTTCAATCATTCACACTATAGGCCTATCTCCTTTTCACACTATGTAACACCTTACATAATATATAACTTAGTATGTATGGCGACAGGTTTATTAGGACTATTTATCTCGTAGACCGACAATTATGCCTCTTCCTGTTGATAAAATTGCCTCTTCCTGTTCGTAATGAGAGATATATCCGCAAATTAATTTCTTTGACAAGGATATCGATTCAACAATATACGACCAATATGGTACTGCTAGAAATACCAAAAGAAAACTTTAAAAAAGTTAGTTTTGTTGCTCTAAAAAAGTATTATATGTCGTATAATGAATCTGCATTATTGTCAATAGTTATTTATCATACAATCATCTGTTATTGATTTTCCCAAGCCCAAAGAGATTTAACAGTAAAGATATCCTATTTATAACTGTACAGCCGACTTAAAAATCGCCCGGAAGTAAGATCGGAATACATAACCTCTCATTTGGTAAATATTAAATACTAGCTAATACCCGGCGTACGCTACTACGCCTAAATCATAATGCGTTTTTACCTTTCGTTAAATGAGTAAAAGGAGAAAAATATAATTATATATCATAATTATTTTTAAATAGGCCTACCCCGTGATGTTTACTCTGCGTTGGCCGGAAATCTACGTAGTCCGATGAACTTGTCATAAATGAGCTGAAAGACTAAATTCGTTATTTTGAGTTATCGGTAAAAGAATACCCGCTGTGCGCTGCTATGCCTTCCCGGGAATCTACTTATTCATTCATCTCGGCATCAATGAAAGACAAAAATGGTTATTGTGAGTTATCCGTTAAAGATGTTATGTTGTCGCGGACTTTTTTGTAGAGTTTTTTGAAATATTCAATTCTGTGTACATTAATTTTGTGTATTTGTTATGGTTTAGGCAGCTTAAGCCATTTAAGCGTCAAAAAGGGACTTTTTTCACGTTTTTTCTCGTTTATAAGGGTGTAGGAGTTGAGTATCACAACTCTATTATAGCCTATGTTCATCCCTGGAATCCCCTGAACATTTTGCAAAAAGCCCCATCACAATCGGATCAACGGTATGGCCGCGCATAAAGTACGAACAAACAAACATTAATTTTTATATGTTAGATAATTATTTTTAGCTTCTTATGTATTATTCGCTAAACAGACACTCCAAATCCAACGATTTTTTTCAGACTATTTAACTCATGCCCCAAATGGGACTCAATGACCAATCACATTTCAATGATTTCTATTTTACAACCAATCAGAGTCGTGTTTCACCAAATATTTATCAGTGTTATAATTACCATATTAAAGAAAGCTCCTCCTTACAATATTGCGTTCCTTTGGCAATAAATAGTATGATCTGGTTGCAGTGATAAACAAAAGAAGCAGTAGAAGCGTACCTATAGTTTCTCATTTGTTTTCAAACATCGCCGTTTACATTAAATATATAAATATTTTAAAATAACTATAGTTAAATAATGATTTGTGAGTAAACAGCTTAATTTTATTCGTTAAATAGTCCTAACAAATGCCACTCTTGATTTCCAAATTCTCTAGATAAATTCACTCCTCACTTCGTGAGTCGTGAATTTATCGATAATTTGGAAATCACTCGTGGCATTACTTATGAAAAACACAACCTCTTGTTAGATTACTGTTGATAATTATTAAAGTTAGATACATTAGGGCCTACTATTTAATAAATAAAACATTATTCATATATTCAATCATTTCACCATTTTATGTCATTTACATTGGCATTATCATATTACATTAGTCCAGATCGACAACTACTTAGCTCATTAACCTAGGTCAGTGGTTCCTGAAGTGTGTTTCGCGGATCCCTCAAGTTGTAGACCTAAGGGGATGCGCGGGTTAGAGGACTTAATATTTTATTAATTAAATTAAAATAAAACTTAGTTTTATTTGATTTTCATATTATTTTTTGTTAACATGTCTGAAGAAGGTACAGTGTACCGAAACAACTATCACTGAATTATTATTATTCTTCTTCTTCCTTCCAAGTATTAGGCCAAGGCCTGTTACGATCCTATAGAAAATTTTCCCTCCAGCGTTTCATAGGACGGCCCAGTGATCTTCGTCCTCTTGGTATATAATTATAAATAGCTTTGGGGATCCGATTTGAACTCATTCTTTCAAGATGGTGATTCCAATTTAGTTGGTACTGTTTAATATATTCCAAAATTGGCGTAGTCTTCAATTCTTTTAAGATATCGGTGTTCCTTTTCCGATCCCATCTGGTGTAACCCGCTGTTCTGCGCATGAATCTCATTTCACAAGCCGTTATTCTGCTTTCATGTTGTTTTCTTAGTGTCCATGCTTCACTACCATAGGTCAACACTGGTCTAGCCAAAGTGTTATATAAACGTAATCTGGTGTTTTTTTGTACAAGGGATGGTTTCATAACTTGATTAATAATTCCTAAACTTTTATTATAACTAGTAACTTTTTCAGGGATATCCTTTTCATCCCAGATAGAGAGATAATATCCAAGATATTTAAATTGATTAGATCTCTCTAAAATTTTATTCTGGAGACAGATTTTACTTTGTATGGGGTCCTTCCCATGAAATGCCATAATTTTAGTTTTGTTAATTGATATTTCCATATTAAATTTGGCACCTATTTTTTGTAAATTATAAATTGATCGTTGCAAATCATTTTCGGAAAGTGCCAGAAGAGCTAAATCGTCTGCAAAAAGAATAGCATCGAGTTTGAGGTTCCTATTGATGGGTATATATCCTCGTTGTGTTTTCCTCCATTAATTTATTCATGTATATAATGAAAAGCACCGGTGAAAGTCCACATCCCTGTCTTACTCCAGTGTTGATCTTTTCCCAAGAAGATAATTTGCCATCTTGTTTAACAGAGATTTCATTATCTTTATAGATGTTGAAGATATTAGTAATATATTGTTGTGGAACGTTATCATCAGCTAAAATTTGTAGTAATATATTTCTGTCTACTTTGTCAAAAGCCTTTATGAAGTCAACGAAGGCGATATGAGTTTCTATATTGAATTCCTTGTGCTTTTCTAATAGTAGTTTTAGAGTAAAGAATCCATCTGTACAAGATCTACCCTTTCTGAATCCATTCTGCTCTTCTCCAATTATATTTTCATAAATTTTCCTCAATTTATTCTTAACTATATTAGCATAAATTTTATATCCAGAGTTCAACAAGCTAATTCCACGATAGTTATCTTTGATTTGGCGACTTCCTTTTTTGAAGATTGGTATTACAATGGATTTGTTCCAGCTTTGTGGTGGTTCTTGTCCTTCCCATATCATATTAAGGAGAATAAGAAATCTGTCTAAAAAATTTTTAGTTGAAAATTTAAATAATTCTTGATTAATGTGGTCTTCTCCGGGAGCTTTGTTACTTTTTAATGATTTAACAACATCAGTTAATTCATCTATAGAAATTTGTTCCAAAGCAGTGTTATTAGAGATTGGTATTTGTAATAAATCATCCTTTTGTGTCCATAAATGATGAAAGTAGGTAAGCCAAGATTCTTTAGATATACAATTTAAATGTGCATTTTCTCTTGAATCATTATTTAAATTTTTTAAAACTTTATATATTTTTGGTTGAGGCCTAGTGATATCATTTTCCAAAAATGAGACAAATTGTTCCCAGCTTTGTCTATGTTTTTTGCGAACTTCAATTTTTGCTATGGCTCTCTTCCTATGATACTCTACTTTATCTTCATCTTTTTTTGTAGACAGAAATTTTTTGTATGCTTCACGTGTATCATCAATTACTTTTTTTATGTTTTCATCCCATATCCGTAGTCCTTTTTTTCGATTCCATTTGGTTTTGATACCCAGGCTTTCATTTGCTGCTTGTGTCAAAATACTTTGTAGAGCAAGCCATTCTTCTTCAATATTTTCACCAACCGGTGTTTCTTGAACTAGACGATCTAATCTGCATTTGTATAGCCAGGTAATAGTGGGATCTTGGAAAAGACTTACTTTATAAGTATAGTCCACTTTTTCAAATTTTACATTATTAATTTTATTTTTATTTTTCCATCTCGGTGGCATACGAATTGGACAAACAAGTAAGTAATGGTCTGATTCGATTTCAGGTCCTCTGTAAACTCTTGTATCAAGAACTTTAGATGCTAATTTTTTATTACATATAGCATAGTCAATTATTGATTTAAGACCCCTGGCTTCCCATGTATATTTGTGACTATCCTTGTGGTTAAATACTGAGTTCATTATTGTGAATTGATTAAACATGACAAAATCAATTAACCGTAAGCCATTTCTATTACAGGTTTGCTCTCCATATGGTCCTATATATGTATCAAATTTAGTATTACCAATTCTGGCATTTAAATCACCCAAAATTATAATCATATCATTATTATTAATTGTGCAGATAACTTTCTGGAAGTCATGATAAAATTTTTCACTTTCTTCTTCATCTCCTTCTACAGGTGCATATATACCTATCACTGTTAAGTATCCTAGAGATAATTTTATTCGGATTTGAATTATTCTTTCATTCCAAAAAGTATAGCTATGTATTGAATTTCTAAATCGTTTATGAATCATAACGGCTACTCCTGCTTGTGCATGAATATGTTTTTTTACACCACTATAAAACTGAATGTAATTTTGAGTTTCTTTGGTGCCTTGTAATTTCTTTTTTGTTTCTGATATTACAGCTAATGAAATCCCCTTTTTGCACAATATATCATCTAATTGATCATCTTTATAGTTAATCCCTTGTACATTCCATGTGCTAAAAAGCAAAATATTTTTTTTCTTCCAAGAGTTGTCCTTTTTCATGCTTTGGTCGTCATTAGTTTGATCCTTCCGGGAAATTCTCGTATAAGACTTGAAAGCATAATAATAGTCCCTTCGATTGGTTGCTGGCCAAAGGAAGGCAAGACCAGTGATGGGGCTGCCATCTTATAGCCTCTGGTCAGGCTTTTCTGGAGAAGAAAAGAAAATAAAGGAAAGAAGAAATGGAAGAAAGGAAAGACTCCCTAGCCCTCGGATGCCCTAATAGCGTCGGGGTCGAAAAAACAAGAGTTAACCAAGAGAGGTTAGATAGTAAAGTTAAAAGAGTGCAAAACACAAGTAAGTGGAAGAAATGTTTTGCTCAGCTTGGGCACCTTGTGGTCGCCATCCACATATCCCCTAGATGAGGACCCCTGAGGATTCACTGAATTATATCTTAATAAATATGAAAATCAAATAAAACTAAGTTTTATTTTTAATTTAATTAATAGATATGGATTTTCATCAAGTAAACACCAATTCAATTGATTATTTAATATTTTATAACGATCTTCGACAGCTCATGTAATTATCGTATCAATTCAAATCTGGACTTGAAAGGGACGACACATTTTGCACAGAGGCCTCTTATTTGAAGTTTTTTCATGTTCTTTTACGTGTCGTACAGTACAAAACGGTACTCATAGCTTTACTACCCTTCCTTAGGATGCCAGACGCAGTCTCTGGCGAAACGTCGGGGAACTTCAAGCCTCGAGACCACGGCCTTACAGCCCGGAAATCTTCTTCAAGATCATCATAAATATTTTGAAGACTGTTATAATAACAATTATGTACATGACCAGCTTCATGGGCTAGTGATCAGCGTTTCTGACTATTGTTCATGAGGTCCCGGGTTCGATTCCCGGTCAAACCATAGGAATTTTTCCTGTGGTTACCCATGGTCTGGAATTTAGGTTAAGAACTCTCCTGGAGATTCATTATCATTTATCAACGGACAACGTAACTCCGCCTTCCAGGCGCCTCAACTTCAGAAGTGGGTTACAATTACGCCAATGCCAGGAGAGAACACCAGAAATGTCGAAATGATAACCTGGGGCATTGAAAAAAAAATTATGTACATCATGTGTTGCATCTAATTTCGAATTTCATCAGCTGTTATGTTTTTTTTTTTAGTTAAGAAAGTGTGGAAGCACGATGGGTTTTTTTACCTCACACAAGGTGATCGTGTATGAGGTCAAATAACTAAAATGGCATTGCCTGAATAATTGTTACCAATTAGGAACAAAGCAGTTCAGTTACCTGACAGTAAAATATGAAGGCAGATTCCTCGGTATCTACGTTAAAATATTGCATTCTTCCTTGAACTATGTAACCAGTGAGGTCGTCGAATTCTCTGAGCTGTGTAATAACTTACGCAAATTGTAATTATTTTAACTAACTTTTCTTCACATTTATCTTATAAGAAAAATATACTATTTAATGTCGGTTGACATAACAGTATTCCTGTAAGTTGTAGAAAACATATTTGCAATTTGTTCAGTGATACTCCTAGCTGATAAACGAACCAACAGAAAACATTAAATACTTGTATTCCTTCTTTTTTTTTTTTTTATCCGAGGCTGAAATACAATAATTCCGGTATTACTATATATTTGCAAAATGAGCTCAACAGTGATTCGATTTTTTTTAAACGTTGATTGATAAACGACTACATATTCCGTGAAGAACGTTATAATCGAAATTCAGTTTGTGGTGGGCGTCCAGTGTTGCCACGCTCAATTAAGATTCCTACGTAATGGTTCATTACAGTTTATTCCATATAATCACATTGTCAACATACTTGAGCTTATCTCTAGTTATAAACAGACCACATTCTTATTTACCTGGGTTAAAATCGATAAAAATTCTCCTTTTATGTTTTTAGTACTTGCCATCTTCATCATAGCAACAGCAACACCAATTCACGGGCTATTCTTCAAGTCTCGTTCCGGTACCAAATATTTCAATTGACTATTTAACTCATGCCACAAATGCTAGTCAATGACCAATCACGTTTTAATGAATGTTGTTTTACAACCAATGGCAGTCGTGTTTCACCTCGCCCTTTATCGATTTCTCTTTATCACCTCCTGTTTTGTGATAAAGAAAGCTCCTCCTTTTTAATGTTCTGAACAGGTCAAAGCATTATTTTTCTCCAACAAATACACTGAATATAGCAAATAATGAAAAGATTCCTTGATTTTACTGAGTTGTTTACTAATAAAATACATGAATAACCCGTAATGTTGATTATGATATATAGTTTAATGCGTTTCAGTATTTCTCCACTTGGGTGCACTTTTACAATATTGCGATCTTATTTGGCAATAAATAATATGATCAAGCAGCAGTGAATGAACATAACCTCACATTTATGATGTTTTCAAACATCGCCGTTTACATTAAATATATAAATATTTTAAAATAACTATAGTGAAACAATGATTTGTGAGTAAACAGCTTAATTTTATTCGTTAAATAGTCCTAACAAATGCCACTCTTGATTTCCAAATTCTCTAGATAAACTGAAAATCACTCGTGGCATTACTTATAAGTTGGATCCATCTTTCCTCGGTCTACCGATATTTCTTTTAGCGTCTGGGCTACAATCTTAAATAATTGTTTGTATTCGGTTTGGTTTCATTCTCTGAATATTCTCCCTTCAATATTGTTTTTATATTGCTCTATTTAATTAATCTGCTTAAAAATACCATGTTTACTTCATTCCTGATATATTCACTTTTCCTTTTCTCTAAAAGCGTTGTTACAGGCTGCACTTCGTAAACCCTAATTTTTCAGCTGCTTATATCGTTTTCTCTTTTGGTTAGATTCCGAAACTTGCAACCATACAGCCATATAGGGACAGTCATTACTTGCAGAACTTTAATTTAGCTTCTCTTCTGTCATCACTGTGTCCATTTGCCGTAACTGAGTGGAAAAGGCAAGGTGCCTGACCGGTGCCCAACCAGCATCGTGAGGCATTTGGATAGCTACAATAAGTAGCGGCTCCAGGTTGAGAAGACCAGCTATAGCGATTGGGAAATCCGACATGCTGACCACATGTCACCCCTATACTGGCTGGATGATCGGCTACCTCTTGATAGTAACATGTGGATGTAAGGCCAACAGCCGGCTCGAGGCCTGTCGCATCTTAAGAGTTTTTTTCTGCCATCACTGTAGACTTGTAAACACGGAAGTAGGACTTATCCTGTAGTCGGTGTTATTAAAAAAGTCTGCCACGTAGGAACTGTGTAAATTAAACTAATTCCAGAGCAAGTCGAATTTATAGTCCATTTTGCTAATTTACAGAATACACATTTCTTTTGTTAAATTTTATAAATTCAACTTCTGATAACAGCTTATTTAAAAGTGTCGGGCTGCAGAGAAAACGAATCATGCATAACCGTAAGTTATTATCTATTTGCATATCGTTGTATAATTTGACACCAATTTAAATAATATCATCATGTATTCTTTTTTTCATTATTTTATTAAAAATATTAAATAAATAAAACAAATTGTATCGTATAGGATATATTGACAATTTAAGGGTTAATTAGGGCCTAAATTTATGGTATGGATTGCGACGAACCAAAATGACGGTTGCTAGAGTCAATTTTTAATTTTGGATTTCAGATAAACCTCCAATTCTAATAATCGGAGTTTACTGGTTTTTGGAGAATATTTTTCACGCTTTATTTCTATAACATATACCGAGTTTCGTTATAAAACATCGAAAATTGCGACCGCTAGAGCGATTTTGAAATTTTCGTTTCAAGTGAACTACACCTTACTATCAGATTTTGGTGATTAATAAACTCTATCTTATTTTTTTAATTAATTGGTAAGTTAAATTTCGATAAAACAGAAATCGCAGCCTCTAGAGCATTAACTATATATATATATATATATATATATATATATATATATATAAATAATAGATAAAATGTTGACAACGAAAACCCTTGATGAGAAATATAGACTACTGTTTCAATGTTACAAGATCAAATCAAATTCCCGTTTCAACTAGGCCAGTGATATCCTAACTTTTTTTTACATGGGTACCTTTAGGTTAAACAATCACGGATTATCAGATGAATGCTCTCTGATTAAAATAATTCATGTTTATTTTACCTGAGAACTACGAATTTAGACAGCTCCTTAGTGCAAATCGTTAGACATTCGTCTTGTACCTTTGAGTCCCGAATTCGCGTCTGATCTGCTCACTCCACGTGGAGTTTGTTGTAGGTGATATGGAGCCATGGGTAGATTTTTTTTATACACCTCATCTGCAAACTTAAGAAAAATAAGTTAGTCTAGATCCATGAATATTACCGCCCTATCATAATAGAAACTTGATCTCGCTCCGTCCTTCGATCTGGCATCACGCCGGACACGAGTAGAGGCTTTACTTAACTAGGCTTATGTATATAAAGTCATAAATTTGACGGCCAAGTCAGTGATGCTGAAATAAATTCCCATTTCATATCGTCAGATACAATGCCAACATAAGCTGGCATTTACTCCATCTAGATTTGTGGATACATTTTTGTGTTAATTCCCACCTTTTCCAATATATTCATTTTCCATATAACTATTGATGCTGACATTTTTCAACTCAGAGTGCCCGAATTATATAAGAACCATGAATAAAATGAGAGGAACAAAAAGTTGTCCAAAATGTGCTACCCAGTGTAATGGAAGTTTTTAAATGGATTGGGAAATAAAAGTTGGAAACTTTAAAATATAAGAAAAATGGATGGCTTACCATCATCAGTTTACAATGTAAGCCTATTAAATGTTATATTCATATTGAATAAAATACTCAATATTTTTAATAAGTAAAACTATTCAATAAATACTGTTTCAAAATTATGAAACATATTTTCATTCTCATACCAATTTTTAATTGTACAAATGCTGATTTTAAATTCTACTGGGAGTGTAGGTTGTGCCAGAGATATAACTCCAATTTCGCAATTAAAATTCATTACAAATTATTCTTTTTTTTTTTAGATAAAAAGGATAAAAATAATTTCTGAGACTCGTAAAACGGAAAAAATTCAAACATGAAATTCTAACATGCCTAAAGAATGAAATAAAAAACTTCCTCGCCACTAATTATAAGTTTTTAACTGTAGAATTACAGGCTTCAGCCCTCGACACTGCCGTGAGCATCACGAAGTGCAAGCCATCTATCAAAATAATATGAACTCCTCCCTTACAATTTAAAGTATATTAGGAGTGTAATGCAGAAGTGTCGTCATTATGATGTAAGGTTTGTACTACTGCGATCAGTGTGTAGGTGGTTAAATACCACCCTGTCCTTCCTGTTCTTCGACTGAACTTAAACATTTTCCAAACATAGCCAGGCATTAATATGCAAGTGTTTTCAACTCCTTCCCTGTGATAGGCTCCCCAAAAATTACGTACACTCACTTTTCTTTCTTCCTGTCTTTGTCCTTAGTTTAACCTCTCCCTTTATAGGTATTTCTACATTATTTCAGAATGCATCTGTCAGGATTTTTAAACACTATCACGCATATTATTATTAACCACACAAGGAGGTATCAGCTCAATGCCATATCACCTCCGAAACAACACAAACATTTAAGATAAAACACGATTCAGTCATGTGTTCATACTAAACAAGTCGAATATGCATGGTTGATTTTGTTGGCTACATGATTTTCGACTGTTTGGACCTTAAAGTTCCCTTACAAGTGAGAGAAAAAAAAAACGAGAAAATATCACCCAGGATATATGTTCTACCGTGGATTGAAATCGGCCCCAGTCCGTTTGATGCACAATGGACTAATAGGATAAATGTAATTAACATACATTTTACAATTTCTAGTTCAAATAAAGAAGTCATTGCGTGGTATCTAATGGCGATAGGTATTTTTATTTCAATGTACTTTTCAACAATTTTGGTTATTTGCGTAGCGTTTCAAAACTTGGTGTGTCGGGTCGATAAATGTTGTTCAGAGGCTTCTTATTTTAGATTTGCGGTATTTTACATCCCGGCTGTCCTTCTCTTCCGAAGAAACCCATACAAAACTTGGTGTGTCGGGTCGATAAATGCTGTTCAGAGGCTTCTTATTTCAGACTTGTGGTATTTTATTTGCCGGCTGTACTTCTCTTCCGAAGAAACCCATACAAAACTTGGTGTGTCGGGTCGATAAATGCTGTTCAGAGGCTTCTTATTTCAGACTTGTGGTATTTTATTTGCCGGCTGTACTTCTCTTCCGAAGAAACCCATACAAAACTTGGTGTGTCGGGTCGATAAATGCTGTTCAGAGGCTTCTTATTTCAGACTTGTGGTATTTTATTTGCCGGCTGTACTTCTCTTCCGAAGAAACCCATACAAAACTTGGAGTGTCGGGTCGATAAATGCTGTTCAGAGGCTTCTTATTTCAGACTTGTGGTATTTTATTTGCCGGTTGTACTTCTCTTCCGAAGAAACCCATACAAAACTTGGTGTGTCGGGTCGATAAATGCTGTTCAGAGACTTCTTATTTCAGACTTGTGGTATTTTATTTGCCGGCTGTACTTCTCTTCCGAAGAAACCCATACACAGAATTTTTACGCATTGAAAAAATCCATCGAACCCGGTCTGTTTAAAACCAGAAGCAAGGTAACACCTAGTTAAAGGACTAATACACTGAATTACCTTAAATGAATTTAGGCTATACCCTCAATCTGCAGTTTCAAATGTCTTTGTTGACTGTAACAAGAGTTTTGTACCAAAACTGTTGCATCAACTTAAGTAATTTCACAGAATTAGATAAATCCAACAAAGCAAAGCCCTAAACAATTAGCCAAAAAATAATACACTAAAATATTCAGATATTCCTTCAAACTAAAGCCAGGTAATATCTCGCTTGCGATCTTCTCGACAGTCTGCAATGTTAATAATTTTTCTTTCATTTTTTATCCCTTTATGTTTTATATTAGTCGGCCGCGGTGTACTAGTGATTATGCTCCTTGCCTCTGGTCTCGAGGGTCGCGGGTTCAAACCCGGCCGGGGTCGATGGATTTTTTTATGATGAAAAAATCCAAGGAGCAAGTCCTCCGGGAGGGTCTTCAAGCCGTGGGTCCTGAGTCTCTGAGTCTGAAAAATTTCAGACTCGTAAAAGATCCTTAAGCCTGAATGAAAGACCTCTAAGCAAAATTTACTGAATTTTCCCGTCCTAGTACTACCTTGGATTCCTAGATGTCAGTATGAGGCGGAACGCTGACCACTGACCACTCAAATGACATCTATGTTAAGGGAAACATGGGCTTACAAGATTACAAGAAGATGTTTTATATTAAACTATTGACTCATACTTACTTACTGGCACTATCGCACCCGTAGGTTCATGGCCGCGCGGACATAAGCTCTCCATACATCCCTATCCTGAGATAATGCTTTTCAATCATTCCCTGTATAATATACTTCCCTCAAATCATAGCTAATGTTATTCTCCCACCTCATTCTTGGTCTACCAACTGGGCGTTTTTCCTCTGACTTTCCTACAAGAAGCTTCCATGTAAGTCTTTCATTCCCATACGTGCAATATGCCCTGCCCATCGCAGTCTACGAGACTTAACTGTTCTTATTATATCTGGCTTCCTATAAAGACCACGTAGGTCATTGTTAAGTAGTCTTCTCCATTCACCTGTTTGTTCATCTCTCTTTGGTCCAAAAATTTTCCTAAGTACTTTATTCTCAAATACTTGTAATCTCCTTTCCTCCCTTAAAGTAAGAGTCCATGTTTCGCACCCATATAATATAACTGGTAGAATAATAGTTTTATATATTTTCAGTTTAACGTTTTATGAAAGGAGTTTGGACATCAAGAGTCTCTGTAATGCATAATAGCAAGCATTTCCAGAATTGAGCCTATGTTTAATTTCTTTGTGCATCTCATTCCTATTTGTGATTATTGTTCCTAGGTATTTGAATTCAGCCACTTCCTCAAAATTTCCCTCATTTGTCATTAGCTGTCCATTTCCATTATAAGTATAATGTATTTCTACGTGTGACCATATATTTAGTTTTATTGATATTTACTTCCAGTCCTAATTTCTTAGTGTTACTCAATAGTGTGTGCGTGTTGACCTTTAGTATCTCCTCGCTATCGCCAATAGTACTACATCATCATCATAAACTAACAGCTTATTAATACCATTGAGTTGTAAGCCTTCCTCGTTCTCTAAAGATTTAATGGCATGCTCTAGAACAAAATTAAATAGTAGAGGAGATAGTGCATCTCCTTGCTTCAACCCATTCTGGATTTCAAAAGTGTCCGAAAACTGTTTGCCTACACGCACCCTACTCTTTGTGTCATTTAGACACATTCGTATAAGTCTAACTAACTTTTTAGGAATTCCGAACTCCAACAGGATACTATATAACTTCTCCCTCTTAATTGAATCATACGCTTTTTTTGAGTCTACGTATAGTTGATGTACAGTACCATTATATTCCCATTTCTTTTCTAAAATCTCTCTTATACTAAAAATCTGATCTATTGTAGACCTGTTTCTTCTAAATGCACATTGATGATCTCCTAGAATGTCATCACTATAGGGAGTAAGTCTGCTTACTAATATATTTGTTAGAATTTTGTAGGAAGTTGAAAGTAATGAGATGACCCTGTAGTTGCTGCAATCAGTTTTATCTCCTTTCTTATAAATTGGTACGATAATTGATTCTTTCCATTCATCTGGAAGAGCTTCTTTTTCCCAAATCATACTAAGCAACCAGCGTATCTTGTCCATCAATTTTTCTCCCCCTGATTTTATCAGTTCTGCTGGGATCTCATCTGAACCTGATGCTTTATATATCTTCAATTTTTCAATCGCCATTTCAACCTCTAATGCACTTGGTTCTGCGACTAGCATTTCTGCTGTCTATAAATTATCCTCCTCAATGTCCTGCTCTGTATGTACATTTAATAGCTGATTAAAGTAACTTTTCCATCTATTTAATATACTCCTGGGATCTGCAATCACATCCCCATTTTCATTCCGAATTATGTTTGTTCTAGTCTGAAACCCTTTCTTCTCTATACTAATTCCCTGATATAATTCTCTAATGTTCCTATTTTTTGCATTCATTTCAAGATCTCTCAAGACCTTCTCTCTCAAATATTCCCTATTTTTACTCTTTAGTAACTTGGTGGTTTCCCATCTAATACTACCCAATTGCTCTAAATTTACCTCACTTGGCTCGTGTAACCATTTCATTTTTGCTAGCTTTATTTTCTTTACAATGTCGGCACATTCCTCATCAAACCATTTCTTGTTTTGCCTCTTTTTTAAACAACCAATGCTTTCTGATGTTGACAATTTAATAGTATCTCTTATAGCCTCCCATTCTTTATTTATATCAGTTTCTTCTTCGTTTGCCACATTGTCATCGGAAGATTCCAGTACTTCAAATCTATTAGCAATTTTGATTTGGTATTCTTGCCGCATTTCATCATTTTTCAAGTTTTTTAATTCAAATTTTACAGAATCATCTTTAGCGTTTGTTCCTCTCATTAGTGATAGCCGTTGTCTGATTTTCACTCTGACCAGATGATGATCCGAATTGCAGTCTGTCCCTCTAACTGATCTAACATCGATGATGCTACTGTGCCAGCGTTTGTCCACTAATACATGATCTATTTGGTTCCGATTTTCGCCATCTGGGGACGTCCAGGTATATTTATGAATATCCTTATGCTGAAATGTTGTGCTCTTAACAATGAGATTCTTTGATGTGGCGAAGGTGACTAATCTAACCCCATTGTCGTTACTATCTTCAAACTATTGACTCATTCAAGCTATAATTTTTATTATTATTTTTTGCATTTGTGTTAATATAGGCCTACCCCTAAGCTAAATCAAGGCACACTGACATTGATGTTAGTGTCAATATACGGTTGCAACACGGCACAAAAACGGCTTCGTTCAATCATACATGTAATCTAATGTAAAATGTCCCATGCTCTTCATTTCAATAAAGAATGTGGACGTACGATTTTTTTTACTGTACATCCGAAATCGTCTAATATGAAAAGAGCATAACGTATAAGGTCCCAGGCTCTTCTTCATTTCATAAACAGAATTGCACATACGGTTTTTTACGGTACGTCCAAAAAAGTCTAATGTGAAATTAACCTTAAACGTCTTTGGTCAGTTGTGTACTCTGTTATACACATAAAGCATACAATATCTCAACCCTGGAGATCACAGCAATTATCAAGAAATGAAATCCTAAAGCAAGATGAAAAAAAAATCCAAGAGAACAGGTAAATTTCGTATCATATAAAAGACAAGATCACAGTAAAATGGATATTCATCATATAATTAATTTGTAAAGATTCACACAAAAGTTTGTAACAAAAAAAATATCCATATTTATAAGGGTTGTGACGTGATATATGTGTGAATTTCAGAGAGATAAGGAAGGCATTATATCACAAATGTCAGACATTTAAAATGCGTAATTATTATATGATAATACAATCATGGCTGCGGAACACAGTGACTCACCATTTGTTACATCATACAGTACACGACTACAATATAACAAGAATATAATAATTATTATAATAATAAAATAGTAATAATAATAATAGCAATAATAATAGTAATAATAATAATAATAATACGATGAAAACTCAATATTGAAAATAAATATTATAAATACATTTAAAAAAATAATCTAATGTGTGGCACTATTAAAATAACCCTTAAAAATACAAGAAAAGAAACAAAAATATTACTGTACTAACTTTTTAACCAGACAGGATTCGAACGTTGGAGCGAGGCGCTAACGGCCACCAGTACTATACCACAAAAGACACGTAATTGTGTCAGTTCTTTGTAAACCAGCAAGAATACTAGTTATTCTTCATTTAGAAATGGAATATAGTCGATAAAGCCGTTTTCTGGCAACTTAATATTATTTGCAAATGCTTCCATATTCCTCAAAATGTTTTTGAACTGTCTTCATTTTTGTACGTATGTTTGTCTAAGTTTTTAAACGGAAGTTTGTTTTAGTTGACTATTTAACTCATACCCCAAATGGGACTCAATGGCTAATCACGTTTCAATGATTTCTGTTTTACAACCAATCAGAGTCGTGTTTCACGAAATATTTATCAGTGTTATAGTTTACCATATTAAAGAAAGCATCCTCCTTTTTAATATTCTGAACAGGTCTGACCATTATTTTGCAGTGAACAGAGCCTCCAAGGAATACGGCTACGGCTACCAGATTGTATATATAGTGCATGGATGTCAACACATGCCGCATGCGGGAGTTAATATAAAAACATTTGTAGCAATTTATTATACCACCAAAAAAAAAGAAACCGCTGTTTGCACTTTCTTAAATGTATTATTTTCCAGAAGGTAACAATCCAGAAAAATATAATTGTCATATTTACATCTTAGGGCATCAGAAATGAATTAATATACAGTAATGATGTGTTTCTTTTTTCTCCACTAGAGAGCATTCTTATAATATTGCGTTTCTTTGGAAATAAATAGTATGATCTGGTTGCAGTGATAAACAAAAGAAGCAGATGAAGCGTATCTACCGTTTCTCATTTGTTTTCAAACATTGCCGTTTACATTAAATATATAAATATTTTTAAATAACTACAGTTAAACAATGATTTGTGAGTAAACAGCTTACTTTTATTCGTTAAATAGTCCTAACAAATGCCACTCTTGATTTCCAAATTCTCTAGATAAATTGGAAATCACTCGTGGCATTACTTATGATAACGACTGATATATCAGGTACGGATTTTAACATTTTAATTCATTATGATGTTTGTAAGGTACTAGCAGCAACATAACTGCAGTCCCGGCCCTATAAGTATACATTATAAAGGGGATGATTGGATAACATTATTTCAGGATAGGGATGTATGGAGAGCTTATATCCGCGTGGCTATGAACGTATGGGTACGATAATGCCAGTGAGTAAGTTAGTTACATAGATAACGTTGCGTTCCGTCAATCCATTTATCTAAAAATAGTACAGTTTATCGTAATTTCTGTTTGTTTACTCTCTAATTTTACCTGATTTTCATTTGTTCTTGTTTGTTAACTTTTTAACTTTCTTCAAGTTTTTGTGTAACATATGGGCACACACAAAGATAATCACAAATATCCAGACCCAGATGGAATGCAGACAATTCTTACAGAAAAAAGAAAAATCCGCAAATCCAAGACTGGGAATTAAAACCGGGGCTCCTCCTCCTGTAGCTATGAGCGTTGACACAGAACCATATCTATTCAAATACAGTTACTAAAATATTGTATTCCTTCACCATCCTAACACATAGGCCTACATTTCTCGCGTCTCTGGAAATCAATAGTTTTATTACAAACTTTAGCTGGAAATAAAGCCACACAAAGAAGCTCTATGAAGACAATTTAGTGTGGTTTACAAAATACAATTTATCTCATAAGAATAATTTTATTGAAATTGAATTTCCAGACTTGAATACTGAAATAAAACACGTTTCTGCAAAATAGAAATATGTTTACATTAAAATTAGAAGAATACAGGTACATAGCTCTCAATTATGAGAACATTTGTGCCGAGTTTATAAACTCAGGACTTAGCTGTGCTGCGATAAAACCAAGTGGGAGAACCACTTATGAATTTGATTAACAACCTTTCATTTACATTTCTTGGGTGTAACTCGTATTATAAGTTTACCTAATTAATACAAAAAATGCATTGCGGTGACCTCTATCCGAGAGAAATATTAACTACTAACTAATCTCGCCAACTATTATAAACATCGCGACATCTTTTGTACAAAAAGATAATTAAACTTTTATAAAAATCCGTTTAGGTGAAATAAATTAATTCTCGTCCTATATTATTTTTTAATTATTATTTAATTTTCTCTTGAATTCCAAAGTAGCACAATGATAGTGCACCAGCGCGTAAAGCTGGAGATCTTGGGTTCTAATCCCGGTTTAGGTAGATCCCCCCCCCTTCGTTGTATTAAATATTGCATGCGAACAGCAAGTCTGAATGCAGTAATTTTAATACTACGTTCTTAATTAGCTGATATGGCAAGGAACAAATTCCATCCTAATGTCTTCTTAATAGAAGCAACCCTGTTATAATGCGAATAAAAGTTCAGCAATAGGGGTACATAGAGATTCCATACAGAGGAAAATTTGTCTTCCCCTGCCTAGGTGGCACAATGGTAGTGTGCCAGCGCGTAAATCTGGAAATATTGGGTTCGAATTCCGGTTTAGGAGGAATTTTTCTCTTTAGTTGTATTAATTTTCACTGCCTAAAGTAACTAACTCACTGGCACTATCAAACCCATAGGTTAATACCCAATTGGACATAAGCTCTTCATTCATCCCCATCCTTAGCCAACGCTTTCAATCATCCCTGTATCATTTACTTCTCTCAAATTATGGTTAATGTTATTCTCCCACCTGATTCTTGGCCTACCTACTGACTGCTTTCCTTCTGGTTTTCCTACAAGGAGTTTCAATGCCCCTCTTTAATTCCCAATTCTTGTGACATGTCCTACCTATTGAAGTTTAAGAGACTTCTGTTCTTGGAGTTTCAATGCTCCTCTTTAATTCCCAATTCTTGTGACATGTCCTACCTATTTAAGAGACTTCTGTTCTTGGAGTTTCAATGCCCCTCTTTAATTCCCAATTCTTGTGACATGTCCTATCTATTGAAGTTTAAGAGACTTCTGTTCTTGGAGTTTCAATGCCCCTCTTTAATTCCCAATTCTTGTGACATGTCCTACCTACTGAAGTTTAAGAGACTTCTGTTCTTGTCATATAAATATCATGTAGCGTATCATTATGTAGTCTTCCATTTGCCTGTCTGTTCATCTCTATATGGTCCAAAAAATTTCCTAAGAATTTTATTTTCAAATACTCATAATCTTTTCTCCTTCCTTAAAGTGAGAGTCCATGTTTTACATCCATATAATATAACTGGGAGAATAACAGTTATATATTTTTTCAGTTTAATATTTCTTGTTACAAAAGTTGGGACGACAAGTGTCCATGTAATGCATTATAGCATGCATTTTCAGAATTAGGCTTATGTTTAATTTCTTTCTGCACCTTATTCCTGTTTGTAACTATTGTTCCTAGGTATTTGAATTCAGCTACTTCTTCAAAATTTCCCTCATTTGTTATCAACTATCCACTTCCATTATATATTTCTATGTGTGAACATATATTTAGTTTTATTGATGTTTACTTCCAGCCTCAATTCCTTAGTGTTATTCAATAGTGTGTGAGTGTTGGGACATTATTATATCCTCACTATTGCATAATAATTCTACATCATCAGCGTAAACTAACACGTATTTAATACCACTGAGATATAGGTCTTCTTCATCCTCTGAATATTTGATAAGATGCTCTAGTATAAAACTGAATAGTAGAGGAAATAGTGTATCTCTTGCTTTAATCCATTGTGAATTTCAAATGTATCTGAAAACTGTTTGCCTACACACACCCTACTTTTAGTGGCATTTAGACACATTCAAATAAGTCTAACAAACATTTTAGGAATTTGAAACTCCGGCATGATATATAACTTCTTCCTCTTAATTGAATTGTATAACCTTTTGAAGTTTAGATAATATACTCGTAGTTGATGCACAGTGCCATTATATTCCCATTTCTTTTTTCACTGTTCAAAAACAAAGTAAAATTTCTATGCATGTATGAAAGATTTCATGTCAAATAGTTGATGTACAGTGTCATTATATTCCCATTTCTAGGCATGTATGAAAGATTTCATGTCAAATTATCAACTTTTCAGTTTTTTCTGCCACAATAAATCTGATTACAGCAGTTAGAAAATATTAGTGTGATCCTAGTGTGCAAGAGTAAAAAAATAATCTCTTAAAGCGAGATTTTGCCTAAGCACAGCAGGTCAAACCTTTCTTCATGTATATATTAGGCATGTCAATGTTCCTGACATCAACAGAAGATATAAAACATTTTAGTGTGAATGTAGCCACATGTGTGCACTGCCCAAAATCTGCTGAACAACACTTAGCATCTTGAATCTTCCCACTCTTTAACTTAGGCAAACAATGGATGGTAGAAAAAATAACTTGTCAAAGAAATCCTTGTTCTCTATCAAAGAGGATAATAGCAGATTAAAGTAACAAATCTTAAGCTGACGATATAACTCTAGTAAAAAAATAATGTTAATAAGATACTAAGAAATGCAGAACCTTTTTAAATGCTTGCAAATAAATTGGGTTTAGATATAAACATAGAAAAAACTAAGCTGAATGGAAATGCAATATGATCAAAATGTAACAGATAACAAACAGGATAACTATAGGCAATAATTTACAAAAAAAAAAGACAACATTGAAATATCTATGAGAACTGTTAACAATAAAAATCACACAAATGATTAAATTAAAAAATGCTAGCACAAAGCACAAAATTCTTGTTGCTATTCAGTTGAAAGACGACTGACTTCTTGGGTTTTTGTCTAAGAATCTAAATGTTAAAATGTATACAACAATAATCTTGTTTTTGGGTGTGAAACATGGTCACTAGAAAGAAAAGAAGCTGAAAGCATTTGAAAATAATACTAAGTCAAGTTAATATTAAAAATACTTACCTCATCTCATATTTTATCTTCTTTTTAGACTAGTTTGGGAGTAATTATTCCAACATCAGTATTTTCACGGCTGTGGTGATGCATGATTTCTTCATTTATCTGTTGGTAATCCGATGAACCTCCAAATCAAACCACATTCCCTGGGAATTTGAAAATTCATTAATTTCTCTTTTTTTTTTAATGTAGATTTTTCCCAAACCGTGAGTTCTATGTTTTTCTATTCGTTGAATTCCCAGGAAAGTGATTTGATTTGGAGGCTCATCAGTCTACCAACAGATGGAGGAATAAGCTGTACATCATAACAACAGAACAACAATCATAAAAATACCGATGGAATAATTATTCTGAAACCGGTCTAAAAAAGAAGACAAAATACGAGGTCGAGATGATTATTTTTAATATTAGTTTATTAATACCTCAGTGTTACTTCCTACTAGGTTTAAACTAAGTCAAATATTCAATACCATAAAAGATGAGAACGGAGAAAGCTTCCCAACAAGGAATAAAATAATTTATATTGTTATCTTAATATTGATAGGTAATTAATTTTAGGATATAGAGATGGGCAGGTAATGTAGCTTAAAAGGGGGAAAGCAAAATGCTTTCAAAATTTATATTGGGAAACCCTTAGGGAAAAGACCATTGGAAGATGGGAAGATAATATTTGAATGGACCTTACATAACTGGATATCGGTGATATGAATTGGATTCAATTGACTCAGCATAAGGACTAGTGGAGAGTCTATATGAATGCAGCATTGAACCTGCAGGTTCCATAAACCATTCAGTTAGTCAACTCATTTAACTAATTTAATTGATATTCAATGAGTGTTTCAAGCAAAAAAAAAAAAAAAAAAAAAAAAAGATATCAGTCCAGCTTTCCTCTCCTCTACGTCTATATTTTGATTTGTTGTTTAAAAAAAATAAAGAAATGTGATTCAGGTCCCATCGATTTTTAAACACTATTTTTCTTGACTTTAGCTTTTTTTAAACATAAATCAACAAAATGTTTTTTTTAAATTGAATATTAAATAAATAAAAATAAATACCAATCTTAGTTTTTGCAGCTGTAGGAAGTCAAACCTATAGAAAATGAATATATATATCTTGATTTATTGCTAATGCAATGTTATCCAAAATACAAAAGAATGTATAATATATGAATCACTAGATTTCAAAAGAGGGTTTCTGCAGTCTTGCCCAGTTTCTTTTTTTTTTTTTCTTTTTAATGAAGGAAAATGCATTTAAGTTTGCCCACTAAAGCAATTACAACCAGAAGACCAATTGTGGCAAGCAAATGGATTACAACAGGAAAACTATAAAATACATTTTAGAAGAACATCTGTCCTTTTGGCATCAGATATAAACTACCCAAGAGGAACATCAAGTGGCTGTCAAGTAGAGTACTAAAAATCATTAATAGGTAAGACTTTTTTTTGTTGAACATTTTTTAAAATCTGAATTTTACTTGAAAATTTACAACTTTTGAATTGAACTTGATTAATTTCTTTAATTTTAATTTACTTATCGATAAATAACATTTTAATTTAATTTGTATATTGATATTCCTGGCTGTATCAATTTTTCCCCCTGAAATTCTGCAATGTCTATACTGTTTAATGTTAAAAGGGAACTTCTACATAATTTAAATTTGAAAATTTGTATAAGTAAACAATTTTATTAAATTTGGTATGCATCAATAGGTTCATTTTTACTGTGGAATACATCAGATGTAAACTTCCCCAAAAAAAGAATGGGTCAGTGGAATATGTGAAGTCCCATAGACGACATTGCGCATGCGCGTACAGCTCGAGCCATGATACACACCCTACCGCATCACGACTTACTTAATTTTGTTCTCTTGTGGGTTGATATAACTGGCCCCGAAAGTCACTTAAAACTGAGTTGAAATAATATTGTTGTAAAACATATATATATTATAAATAGTTTAGGGAATATTAACAGCTATAAATAAAATGCAACCTGATACAAATAAAAAATTATGATCTCCTCGGCTGAATTCGAACTTTCAATGTCTAATTCTGTAGTCCAATGTGGAACTGCAGAGCTAATCTGATGTCCTCTTTGCTAACCTAAAGTGTTTCTATATGAAATGGTGTCATACTTTTGTTTATATTATGTAATTGAACTTAATTTGATTAGTTTAGAATATTTGGGCACAATGACGATCTTATACTATCCTGTTATTTATTAATTCAATTTAGGATTGTGATATTCACTATTATGGGGTTACTATTTCATATTAGATAGTCATTATCTATGCATAACAACTCATGTTGTCCCTCATTCTTCATAAGCATGGCAAATAGGCATGATCTGAGACAGTGAGTTATAGCTCTAGTTGACGCTGGATACAGGGCTAAGGCCACTGCCCGATTGGTGTGTGTGCCATGGAGCACGGCCATTAGTTGGGCTCATCAATTTTAAACTTTAGGGGAGGTCACAAATCGCTCTATTCCTGAGTGTCCATTGATTTCTTCAGGGGAAGGAGATGCTGCCTTATTCAATGCAGTTGAACAGGACCCCTTTCAGACTGCTAACGAATTACAATCAACATCTGACTTCCCCGGTTGTAATCAAACTGTAATCAACCAATTGAGGAGCTGTGATATTAGGAACTGGAGGGCTGTGCAAAAGAAATTTCTGGGGGAAGAACATGCCATCAACCGTCTTGCCTTCGCAACCAGTTGAATTGATTTCTATTGAAGAAATGTCATTTTCTCCAATGAAACAACATCTCGAGTGATTATGATGGTACTCGCCATGTCTATGTGAGGATGGCCACCGACAAGATGAATGCTTTGTTGAATCGACGTGCAAGATTGGGGCTTTAGCTTATTGTTGTGGGGGTGAAAGTCTTACAATGGAGCTGGCGTGATAAAACGCATTGATGGCCGGTTTGATGCGGAGATGTATGAATATATTCTGGAAAATGTATTCCTTCCTTCCACCCAATGGAAGATTACTGTTCCAGCAGGATAACCATCCCGTGCACTATGACGGAAGAATTGAAAGATGGTTTCGGATGAGGCCCAAGATCGAAATAATTCATTGGCTTCTGAAGTCAACTGATTTTAATGCCATTGAACATGTATGGGCAAAATTGAAACAGGAGAGGATTAAGATGTATGCCTGCCAACCCCTCGAAATAAAGACAAGTTGTGGGATCAAGTTCTCGCCCAGGAAGAGGAGGACAATCCTCATCGAAAATTCTTCTGCGACCTCGTCAGATCCATGCCGAATCGACTTTGAGCTGTAGTAGAAGCTGATGGCCTGTGACAACATATTAAGTTCACTGGTCTCTTTTCTTTTGTTTTTTTTTTATATTTTTTATGTGAGGAAGTAGAACTTTAACTTCCATATATGGTTTGTTTTTAAGGCCAGGTTAAGCCTACCCACAGGAGTTGGGTATAAATTATTCCACTCTTTTTTTTATTAAATTAGATAGTCCAGGAACTCTGAAAAAATTAAAAGAAAATGGCATTAATATTTTAAAAATTGGTGCTACTTAGGATCAAACATGAGGCATTCCCCTTGATATCATATTGGACCAAGATTCAACCGTATGTGCTATGGGGACACGAAGGCAGAATTAGCAGTTGTTACGCTCTTGGTCTCACAGCTGCATTGTGTTTTTCGAAACAGAGGACAATGTTCTCTTGTGAATCGCACTATGAATCATAGACATGTGCATGAGCAAGAGTCGACCCATTCTTTTTTTGGGAAGTGTACCTAAACCCTATTTACATGTTTTTTTTTTCCCTGTAAAATTTCAAAATTGTTAAAATCAAAATTTTAAAATCAAGCAGTTCAATGGGAAATGCTGTATTTTTTATTTGTATAAGTCCTTACTTTGAGGGAAAAGAATAATCTATGATCCTAAAAGTTACATTCAGAAAAAGTCTATTATGCAAAAATACATAAATTAAACAAATTCCTCAGTAAGTTGAATTTATGGTATAATTTTGGTGGTTTACAGAATATAACTTTCTTTTGTTAATTAAAAATATATAGAGTGGACAGAAAGTTTCTCCCTCCACTTTTTTAACAATACATTTACAAAAAGAAATTTTAATTTACACAAACTATTTTCTATAATTAGAACATATTTGCAGGAATCACACAATGCACTTTTTCAGTACTTTATAAGGCGTCCCTCAATGTGCAACCATTCTTCCACTTGTCTGGCAAAACCCTCTGCGAGCGCTGTAGTGTTATCAAGTATGATGAAGTCCCATTCCTCTTGAACACACCCAAAAAGTTATTTTTTGTTGTGTTGATGAGGCTCATTGAGCACTGAACCTGTTGCCTGGTCATTAAGTGTTCCACAGGACTGAGGTCTGGACTGTTTCCAGGCCAGTCCTCCCAAGCAGTTGAAAATGTTCTCTTCAAAAGTCTAGCTGATTGTTGAGCTGTGTGAACGCTGCTCCACCTTGCATCAAGACACTGCCTGGATATGGAAAAAAGACCATCTCGAATTGTCTTAGTATAGACAGGAACAATCTTTTCCCAGTAGTACTGACAATCGGCAGTCTTTTTGGCTTCCACCACAAGCAGCTGTGTTTTCCCAATTCCACAGATGCCACAAATTCAGTCATAATATTAAAATAACAGTACTTTCGTTCATTACCTGAACGCCTAAGAAAGCTTAAAAAAATTATAATTCAAGACTTTTGTTAACGCTCGCCAAGTTTAGGAATTTTAAAGTTGCCTATGTCTTCTCCAAAGAAAAATGCAGTACAACAGAAATACCTGCAACTATCAAACAACCAAGCATGGGAAAGACTACACAATGAATCAGGAAATACCCTAGGCTGGTAAGCAAGTTATTGTAACTTCCAGCATCTATTGGGTAGAAGTAGTAGTACAGCCACCCTACAAGAAGTTTTGATGATTGAATCGGTAAGGAGGGAGAAACTTTCAGTCCACCCTGTATGTATCAAATAAAATTGTAAGATAAACATGAAGGCCACTAGAGCAATTTTTAAATTATGACTTTCAGGTAAACTCCCACTCCTAATGGTCAGATTTTGATGATTTTTGGTCTTAGTTATTTTATTGCAATGGCATATATTGAGTTTTATTCCAAAAAATAAAATTCCAAATCCAAGTAGAATTAAAATGTAAACTTGTGGATATATTTTTTGTATTGTAAGCCTATGTTTTCACTTTACAGAGATTTAAGCGCTCTCCCCCTACAGGGAAGAATTTGAACCATACTAATTTAGTTACACTTGTTTTCGTATAGATGTCATTTTGAGTGGTACATGGTCAGCGCTCCGCCTCATACTGACATCTAGGAAACCAAGGTAGTACTAGAATGGGAAAATTCGGTAAATTTTGCTTAGAGGCCTTTTCATTCAGGCTTAAGGATTTTTTACAACCTGAAAATCTTCAGACTCGGGACCCATGGCTTTAAGTCCCTCCCGGAGGACTTGCTCCTTGGATTTTTCCGTCCTAAAAAATCCATCAACCCCGGTCAGGTTTGAACCCGCGACCCTTGGAACCAGAGGCAAGGAGCATAACCACTAGTCCACCGCGGCCGATTGTGGATATCTAAAATATCAAAATAAGTGTTGATTCTCCAATAAAATATCCTGATTTGAAAATTCTGCTAGAATCAATATTCTGAATGAAGTACCAACCATTTCTGATCAAGTTCCAAAAATAAAGTATAAGGTTCCAATATCTTTATTGACCACATTAAAGCAATTTTTAAATATTAGCTTCATATGAATCTCCACTCCCATTTTGGCTGGATAACATACAACCTTACTTTTCTTGATTGATATATGCCCAGTTTGGCTAAAAAAAATTAAAATTGTGGCCTCTAGAGTATAACAGACTCTTATACATACATATATTTAGATATACACACACAGATATATATTTTTTTTGTCATGGTAATTTTCGGTAGGTACCAAGTAGGATTGACCAAAATGTATAAAAAAAATTCAAAAATATTTTCATAAGAACAACCTAAATAGCTACATTCCTTTGGGATTTGCTAAATGCCAATTGGATCTATGGTATATATTAAAAAAATATATATATATGTATATATATATATATATATATATGATATAACTTCCTTAACATAATGATCATGTCTACTGAATATGCATAGGATAAAAAAATCCATAATTAGAAGCTCTTTTTTTAACTATGCCCCACAAGGCAAATGCAGACTGTAATTAATAAGATGGAACAATGCTTTTAAACATGGCTAATTTAACTTCACGACAGTTTCATATATAAAGATGTCTTAAAGAAGTGCAAAAAGAAAAAAAAGTTATTTCCAATTAAAATGGTGAGTGACTGATAATTAACCGTTCAAAAAATTACTCCATTACAAGGTAAATTGGGCAGAAAGGAATTTAAATTAATTTCAAATTGTAACATGCCAATTAAAACTACATTTCTGATACAAAAATATCTACAAAACTAAATTATTTTGCACTAGATGATTGATGACATGCAAGTAATTTTTTTTCTTCAAAAACTTATATTCCCTGAATTGTATTTTTACATTAATAATGTTTGCTAAATGATAGTATTTGGCACAACTGATTTTATAAATATATATATAAAATCTATTTTTTGGATTTCAAGGTTTTTTTTATGCAGTGGATGTATTTAAGAAAAAATTACCACATATATTACCCATCCAAGTGTTTTGTGCAGACGGAAAATATGTTAACTAACAAACTGTCTTTCTCTTTCTATTCGTTACTATGTTGCCACTTCCTGTCCTTTGTATTATGTTATTTGATTGGCAGGTAGAGAGCTGACAAATATTATGTATTTTAATGATCCGTCGTTCTGCGCGGTCAGTGGCAGAATGACTAACTTGACAATACTGTTACTTTTGGGGTTACGTCTAGGAATGAGCTGTCCCTTCCTTGCCCTTCTCATTACATGTTGCCACTTGTGATTTATTGTGAAGCTGGTAACAGAGAGACGACAAATACTGTGATTTTAAATGATCCGACCTCTTGAGCGTTCAGTACTTAAATGACTAATTTGACAACCATGTTAAGAACTGTCACACGTGTTTAGAGATTCTCCCCCACATTTGAAGTTGAAAATTTTCAATACATGATCGGATGTACATTTTTCTCCTACATCCCTTCCACATATTCAGTAGATCGGCGACACTAGCGCTAAAACTCTTCCCCTCTGCCCGTGATCAGTTAACTTGGATGTGTAATATATATATATATATATATATATATACATATTTGAATAACAGCAAATGTGATGCTTTTATGTGCCATTACAGCAGGCTAAATACAAAGTGGGACCATAAAAGAAATGAGAAAATTATGGAAGAGTTTGGTGTAGAATCCATTCTACATCATATACAAAACTACCAGAACTGGAAAGCCCATCTTCAACGAATGCCACTTCACAGAATTACAAAAGCTACGCTTTGTTACTATCCTCAAGGCAAAAGATCGCTGAGACGTCCAAAGAAGTGCTGGATAGAAAATTCCTCTTTGAGACTGTAACAGGCCACAATGTCGAATACTTGCATGGATGACGATGAGTGATATATATATATATATATATATATATATATATATAGTACAAATATTTTTTTTTTAAATTTTTCCTTCTTATTTTCATGGATTAGATATCAATCCGTCTGTACTGGTCTCAAAATCTTAATTCCGTCTTCTCCTCTGTTTGTCTCTGAATCTTTCCCTCTTTATTTGTACTCAAAACAAATCCTTGGATGCATTCTTTCCACATGCTCTCTCCATCTCTTTCTATAATCTGTTTTTTTTTTCAATTATATTCCTAATTTTAAATTTACTCCTAATGACAATGTTTTTTATGTTATCCTGTTTTGTGCATCCAACCAGAGATCTATGTCAGAACTCTCAATTCTGCAGGTACAATTTTCTTTTTTATCTTCTATTCTTCATGTCCATTTTCCCCAAATCTAATTATTGGTTTTAAGGTCGCTTTACAAACATTGTGTTCTGCTTATAAATATAATAAAATAAATAGTTATAATTTGAAAATAAAGCATCCAAAATAGCTAAGACTGGTAGCATTTGAAAGAGGAGATTGGTACTTTTAGTTCAATGTTGTAAATTTTAAAAGCATCACAACTTGTAAAAAAATTTCAAAATTCTTTTCATGACAATAGCCTCAGTAGTTTCATTCCTTTGGAATTCAGTTAAAAAGTGCAAAACAAATATTTTGAAAGATTTTTTTTTTAAATATTTAGACCATAGAGAGATGAACAGATAGATTAATGGAGAAGTGATCACAAATGTTAATGTGTGATACCTGACTCGCATATCAAATATCAAAATGATAATCTCCTATGAAATGATCCCTGCAAGATGGATCAGAAGAGGATCATCATACATCACATGTCTAACAGATCACCAGATGTAACACCATCTGATTTTCTTTTTGCCTGTGGGGGTTTGTTAAGGACCAGGTCTACACAACACCAGTATGTGATTTGGCAGACTTAGAAGGAAGACTTTATGCTGTCGTCAACAATGTAACACCACAGATGCTTCATAACATATGGATACCGGTTGGATATTTCCCAGGTCACAAATGGAACCCATGTTGAAGTTTATGGAACAAATGTAAAACATGGTAGTAAAAGATTCCGGGCTATGTGGCCGTGGTCTATAACTGGCGTTTCTTCCAGACGTTTCTCTCTCAACTGCGGAGGGCATCTTCAGTAGTTGAGGGAGGAACATCTGGATGAAACGCCAGTTATAGACCACGGCCACATAGCCCAGAATCTTTTACTACCATGATTACCGGCCGTGAAAACCTGCATTCCAAATGTAAAACAATTCCCAGTTTTCACTTTTTGCAGCAATTAGTTTCATCTATAGATTGGTTTAGTTCAGAAGTTATAAACATTTATTTTATTCTACTTATTAGTGGATCAGAAGGAGATGAATCGGAAGAGTTTAAAAATGTGTATGAATTAATTTTCCTATTTATATGCTTTTTTTTAATTGGATTGTTTCTTATAAATTTCAATATCTTTTTCTCCATCAAAACTAATTATGTTTCTCAAATACTTAAACTAGATGTGCTCAAGTAAGAGTTTATCAACAACTATTTCATGCCTTACTATTTATTTTCCTTTAAAGCCTGATTTATTTCTGGATATTTTTGTTACAGTTTCATCCATCCACGCATCTTAAGTCTCTACAGCCCAAGTCAGGGCCTGGCCTCCCCAATCTTCCTCTTCCATTCTTTTCTGTTCTTAGCCACTGTCTTCCAGTGTCATTTCCAGGTTTTGTGTCCTCCCACCGCCTCTCCGTTGTCCCATCAATCTCCTTTCTCCAAAGTGCACCTGTAAGACTTTTCTTGGTCTTTGTTGTTCACCCATTCTTAACATATGACCAGCCCAACAGATTATTTTCAGTCTAGTAACATCTGAGATTTGAAGTTCTCTGTATAGCTGTCTCAATTCTTCATTTCTTCTAATTATCCAAATTCCTTGATTGTTAATTGGGCCATAGATTTTCCTGAATAACTAATTCACTGGCACTACTGAAGCCGTAGGTTCATGACCATACGGACTAAGCTCTCCGTGCATCCCTATCCTGAGCTAATGTTTTCCAATCATTCCCTCTATAATCTCATCATCCTCATCCTCTTAACGTGTCCTCCTTTCCAAAGGATTATGATGAGGAATAATTCTATTTATTATTTCAGAAGTATTTTTCTTTCTTTCATTTTTTGGGAAGGTCGATTCCAAATATGCCTCCAACCATCTCTATCTTCCCATGCTTTGCTTCTTCTTAGTTCTTCCCAGTCGCATCCTCTCTCTTGTAGACTTTTCTTCACTTGGTTAATCCATCTTTCTCGTGGTCGTTTTCCTTGTATCTTGAGATTTAACAGTCTTTGTGATAGTCTTTCCTTTTCCATTCTTTTTAAATGTCCAAACCATTTTAGTCTACTTTTTTCTATGTCTGTTGTTAATTTTTCTACAATTAATGTCTCTCTAATTTTGTCATTCTTTATTCTATCTCTCCTTGTTTTATGTACCATTCCACGTAAGAATTTCATTTCTGTAGCTTGGATTCTGCTCAAGTCCTTCTTTGTATATGTCGAAGTCTAGCTGCATATGTTAGAACTGGTTTGAAATAAGTTTTATGCATTGCCATTTTGAGTATATCTTTATTCCAGATTAATTGTTTAGTTAGGTTATAGACTTTTAAACTTTTCCCTATTCTTCTGCTGATTTTAGTCTGTATTTTCCCATTTGCATTTATCACCATTCCTAAATATGTAAATTTTTCCACTTTGTGTAGATTTATGCCTAATAACTTAATATTCCAATCATCATTCTGCTTTCTACATATTTTCATGACTGCCGTTTTCTCAATATTTATTTTTAAACCATATTCTTCTGAAACTGTTTTCCAATGTTCTATGGTATTTTTTTAATTTCCCCATATCATTACATCATCTGCGAAGATGAAGGTTTTCATGTCTGGTTTTTTGCTTTCCCCTACAACTTTATTTGTAATTTCATTCATTATGGCATTGAACAAAATAGGTGATAACACACTCCCTTGTCTAACTCCAACATTTGTTTCAAACCATTGTGTCATTCCTACTGGAGTCTTAATGCAGTTTTCACATTTACTATATGTGCTTTTAATTTTTTCAATTAAACTCTTTGGGACCTTTAAATTTTGTAAAGCTTCAATACTAATAAAATTCAAATAATGGTTAATGTTATTCTCCCACCTCATTCTTATTCTACAAACTGGGCTATATCCCTCTGCTTTTCCTAAAAGAAGCTTTCATGCCCCTCTTTCATTCCCCTTTTGTGCCACGTCTCCTGCACATCGCAGTCTACAAGACTTAACTGTTCTTATTAATTCATTATTTTGGAAAGACAGTTCAGTTTTCACTTCCATATATTAGTGTAGATCATATAACTGTTTTATATAAAGGGATTTTTGTTCTGTGATGGATATTTTTATGTTTTAAAATTAGAAATATTCTAAAAAAGGTTCTATTAACCATTTGAATTCTTTTTTGTATCACTATCATCTCATTGTTATTGCTAGTTACACATGTTCCCAAAGAGATAAAATCTTCTACAAAGTTCAGTTATTGACCTTCAATGGTAATTTGTTGTTAGGTAGTAAAAGGGTTTAATATATGTAGGTATAGCACTATGAGGTTTCTTTTAATTATTAATGAGTTGGTTATTTTAGCTCACTTCATATTTCTTGATGTTTATGCAGACCTGGTTTCACCACTTTTGCACGACATTGTCAATGCAATCCAACTCAGTTCCAAAGAAGAGTTGGAATGCATCGACAATGTCGTGCAAAAGTGACGAAACCAGGTCTGCATAAAAATCAAGAAATATGAGGTGAGTCAAAATAACCAACTCACTAATAATTAGTAAAAGGGTTGATTGGTATTAAGAGTCATGGCTTTTGTTTTTACCACATTAATCCAAGAGTCCTATAGTAATATTAATTTTAAATTGTACACATTTTGTTGGAGATCATCTTTATTTTCTGCAAATAATGCCTGGTCATCTGCACCTAGTAAATTAATTAAAATATGTTACCTATTCTGATTCTGTTGATGTTTTCACTTTACTTTGTTCTATTTATTTGTTCCATATACTTCATGTTCTATACTACCATATCACTTATTGAATAAAATAGAATTTATTTATTTGCTGCAGATGTTCCAACATAGAAAAAAAACATACAATGTTTTCTGGTTATGCATGTAATGAAAGAACAATTATAAACTTTTAATAAAAAATGTATATGTAGCGTAGTTATATAGAAGTTTACTGACAATGATTTTAAATGAATTATAAAATGATTAAGATTCTTCATTGCAAACCACTAGGACGAAGAAATATTGGAAGACCCAGTAAAAGATGGATAGACCAATTCTAACACGAGATCATAACAGACCAGCAGGTCTAATTCTTGATGCTGCTAATGATGATGATAAAATGATTACTGGCAATGATAAAATGAATTATGGCAATGAGAATCCAAATCAGTATTTGATTCAACATCAGAGAAAAAATTATAAAAAACTATAGTCAGGTAAGTAGGTGCCAATATTGAATCTAGGATATAAAGAATAAAATCTAAAATCTGAATCATCTCGCTAAGTTAAAATAAAAAAGAAAATAGTTTTACAGAAAATAATTTTACTCTTCTTCATCTACTTTAACTCCCTTTGAAGAAATATTTTTCCCCATCTTTTATTTTGCTCCTCTTTCACTGTAGCACTATCTTTTTTTATATTCTTCAAGGTCATGTGGAATGTACTCAAAAATTTAAAAAAATACACAAAATTTTCGAAAAATGGCTTAAAAAAACGAAAATTTGATTCCCATAATTTAACCATATTAAAGAAGTATTTTTCATGCCCTTGATTGAGAAGGATGAAAATTTAGAACAGGAAGGCAGCTTCAGCTCCAAAATCCCTGAATATATTTATAAACTAACTCACTAGCACTATTGAACCCATAGGTTAATGTCCAAATGGACATAAGCTGTCCAAACATCTCTATCCTAAGCTAATGTTTTCTAATCATCCCCTGTATAATCTACTTCCTTAAAATCACGGTTAATATTATTCTCCCGCCTTATTCTTGGTCTAGATACTGTTTTCCTAACAAGTTTAAATGCCCCTCTTTAATTCCTCAATCCTGCGACATGTCCTGCCCATCACAGTCTATGAGATTTAATCTAATTTCCCATAAAAATCATGTAACTCACTGTTAGGTTGTCTTCTCCATTTGCCTGTATGTTCATCTCTATTTGGTCCAAAAATTTTCCTAAAAACTTATTTCTCAAATACTTGTAATATTCTCTCCTCCCTGACAGTAATAGTGCATGTTTAGCCTCCAAATAATATAACTGAGAGAATAACAGTTTTATATATTTTCAGTTTATATTTTTTTGAGAGAAGTTCGGACAACAAGAGTCCCTGTAATGCATAATAGCATATATTTCCAGAACTAAGTCTACGTTTAATTTCTTTGTGCACATCGTTCCTATTTATAATTATTGTTCTTAGGTAATTTAATTCAGCCACGGGGGCACGCCGTAGCATAGTGGTTAAGGCACTGAGCTACAAGCCGGAGGGTCGAGGGTTCAAGTCCCGTTGGGGTCAGGAATTTTAAACTGACCCAAACCCTCTGGCGGCACTATGGCCCTGGGGTGACTCAGCCTCAAACGGAAATGAGTACCAGACGCTTGTTCTGGGGGTAAAGGCGGCCGTCACGCAGGGCTGACAACCCGGCTGACATAAAGTGCCAATTGTCTAGATAAAGTGGGAGCCTTAACCTCCTACTACCCCAAGGGCCTCCCGAGGCCTGTTGTGGGATCACTTTACTTTACTTTACTTCTTCAAAATTTCTCTCATTTGTCATTAACTGTCCATTTCTATTATAAAATATATTTAATAAAATATGAAATGTGCATAACATGCAAAGAAGATTGTTCTCAGTCACTGCAGATTTTCATCAACGATTCTGATCTCATCCTACAGTTTAACACATGATATCTCTCACACTGTTCGCCACATCTTGCACACACACACAGTCTGGGCTGGGCTCGTGCAATCTCTGGTTGCTGCACAGCTTGTGGTGAAATCCATGCACAGCGAGTCTGGCCACTGTGTGGTGCAATTCATATCCTCCCTGAGTCCATTCACAGCATGTCATGGCATCAGCAATGTAGAATTCTTCCCATATTTTGCACTTCTTCTCATGGAGTTCTTGCAGGAAGTCCTGGTAAGCTGGTGTCACTGGTAGTAGGAACTTCAGTCTCAACTGTTCTATGTAGAAGGGCTCTCTGGCGAGCTCATATACAAGTCACGAGGGTGTGTATATGGAAAGACAGAGCAACCTTTTTTAGGTATGTGGCTTTTAGTTTCTCCATTTTTTCGAGATTCTTTTTCTTTAAATGGATCCATATATTCCTTAGCCATATGTTGAAACAGGGTCAAATTTAAGTTCAAAAAGTTGTAGGGCTGTTTCTAGTGGGAGTCTGCTTATTGACTTAATGTCACTTATGGTTCTTGTCGCAGCATTTACTCTATCATTTACATGATGTGTAAATATACTTTCCTGTGTTTGGAAAGTGATTCCCAGATATGCGAAGCTAGTTACTGATTTTAATGTTTTTTCACCAATGAGGAAAATGCCTTGTCTACCCCCTTTTCTAAAGGTCATGGAGTCTGTTTTATCTTCATTCGGAGTCAGTTCATTTTCTTTTTCCCAGTCCACTAATTGGTTGAAGGCTTCCTACAGGTCACTGAGGTTGAGGTCAATATCATGTCATCTGCATACATAAGCAGGTTTATGTTGTCAGGTTTTATTGCTTTGGATGTCCGCTGTAGCTAAAATGAACAGCAAGGGACTTAGCAGGTCCCCCTGTAGTACCCCACAGTTTGCTGTATCAGGTTTGATTTGTCTATAACATCACTTATTTCCACCCAGTTGCTGGTGAGGTCTCTAATAGACAGCAGTAGATAGTGTCTTGGACCTATAGCGTTTTCTAATTTCTTCATTAGAATGGTTCTATTTATTGTGTCAAATGCCTTGGAATAGTCAATAAATATAGCATATAGCTTTCTTCCATGGTTTGCTATGGCTGTTTCTATATCAGATTGGAGACAATGCACAGCTTGTATCATTGATCTCCCACTTTATAAAATATATTTATATGTGTGACCATATACTTAATTTTATTGATGTTTTCTTCCAGCCCAATTCCTTAGTGTTACTCAGTAGAGGATGTGTGTGTTGACTGAATATACAGTGAGATCAGTTTAGTAGCGCAAACCAGACGTGGGGTTTGTGCTGTGCGATGATGAAGGCTTACACGTGCAGGCACGGAACTTGAAATGTGCACTGACTCAGCAGTTTACGAGTTCACGGCCACAGTTAGATAGTGTACCACGAGTATATAAGATGCTTGATCGCTTTTCCTTGTGAACTGAATGGCGTGTGTATAATGTAAACTGAATGACATGTGTAAAAGTTATTTCAATTTTAAAATTTGTATCTTATAAAGCATAAGTGTAAAGTGAATCACGTGTGTATGAGTGTAAATTGTATAATGGCTAATAATTGTTCTACTGAACAATGTGTATTTATTTATGAACAATATTTATTAACTCAATCTGCCAGCCAAGCACGAAGACATTTTGAAGCACGATTCCCGGGTGTTAAAATTCCATCACGTTCAAAAGTCCATAATATGTACAACAAATTTTATAAAGAGGTGTCAAAAATGTATGGACAACAAAGGTGAACAGTGTCCAACACATGTTCAATAAGTTGATAAGTACGACAATTTGTAAAATAGTTACGAAAATGTGTGTGGTTGTATCACCGTGATCCTACGCTCTCCATTCCCTGCCGTGAGTGCGTCAGCAGTGTATAGTGAAATCCCTGCGTCTGCTTTCCACTACTAAACTGATCTAACTTTATATACAGAAAATCTTTTTATAGTACAAGTGCTATGCTGCCAGTACCAAGGAGAGAATCCAGGAATCATCCCAGTCACATACTTAAAAACATCATTTATTATTCCCACAAAATAAATTGTTTTGATTATTAAAATTATTGGTTGAATTCAAAATACACTTTAAATATGTTAATATTAACACTAGAGAAGCTGATCAACAGATGACTGTGCACAGAACCAATGGTTAGTATAACAAAATTACTCAAATTTTCAGAAATCTAAGGTTTATCAAGTATGATAATTATCAACACAAGTCTTTATCAATTGTTTCCATATCCTATATGCAAAGAAATACATTTATGGCATAGCCAGAAATCAAACCCAGGCTGTTAAATATGCTAACATCATAGAAGTGCATCATTTTACTTATAGTTAAATATGGGAAATAACATTATGAGGTTCTTAATTTGTAAATTAATTAGTCATTTTTTACATCTTACCTCATATTTTATGTTTCTTTAAACACGGGAACTAGTTTTCAAGAGAAAACATCTCTCCCATTTTCAACCAACATTATGACTACCGGATTTTCGTTGGAATCTCCATCAATAACGTTGCCATCTGGTGTTGATTTGATGAACTTCGAGATGAGGTCATGTTCATCAGGAATCTCAAAATTCATGGATCTAAATTTGTTCTTCTGAATATATATCTTCTCCCAAATTGTCAATTCTAAAGGTTTTCCCAAATGTTTTAAAAGTTTAGAATTGACAATTTGGGAGAATATATATATTCAGAAGCACAAATTTAGATCCATGAATTTCAAAATTCCTGATGAACGTGACCTCATCTCGAAGTTCATCAAATCAACACTAGATGGCAAAGTTATTGATGGAGATTCCAACAAAAATCCGGTAGTCATAATGTCGGTTGAAAATGAGAGATATGTTTTTTCTTGAAAATTAGTTCCCATGTTTAAAGAAACACAAAATATGAGGTAAGATGTAAAAAATACATCATTTTACTGCTTGTCCATACTTTAAAAAAACAAAATATACCAATAGTGTGATCTTTCAAGAATTATCTATAAATTAATTCAGACTGTTAAAAAGCAATATCAATAAATTATAAAAGATTTTTTCCTCTTCTCATTATGAAATTCACTAATATTTCACTTGAGAGAGTATAAGCCCGGGTTAAGAAAACTAGCTATAGCATTGAGGGATTGACATGAAGACATGTCACTCCTACAGTGGCTAGATAATCGATCATTCACCTCTACAAAATGACAAGCGGATGAAAGGCCTTATAGGCCTGTCATGCCATGTAATAGGTTGGAATCAGAGCATAAATATCATCCCTTAAGTTCTGCCAACAGGACAACTGTCCCAATCTGCCCATTTTAATTTTTTCACCCATCAAATCAGCCTTAATTTTTAACAGTTATTGATTTTATAACAATTAAAATTACATCCTAAAATAATACTGCCTGAAAAAAATGTCCTTAGGATTTTTTAAAATCATGAATCCATGCATTATGTAAATTTGATGAGAAAAATATACGCCTAAATTGGGACTTGAACCCAATGTCTCTGTTTCTGTGCACCAGTGCTCTTCCATCTGAGCTATTAGGCTTCCGATTTATTGCAGATTTTTCTCTATACTAATATGATTCCCGCAAACAAGAAATCAGTGACCATTCGTTCCACTAATGCCATCTAGCGGCTTCTTAAACAAGAAAACTTTTTAATAGGAATCAACACTACATTTATAATTATATTATTTTTGGTCTGGACATCTTACCTCAATATTAATGTTGATTTGTTCTTGGACATGTTTCAAAACAATTCTCTGTTTTATCTTCAGCTTTCCCAGACTGGTTTTATTTATGTTGCATTATGTTGCACCACCTGGATGTCGATGTCAGCTCCATCCTGTGGTTGGCCAAAGAACCTCCAAACAAGGTCACCCTCCATCGGAATATCAAAATTCATAACTCTGTTTCTGTTCTTCTGAATATAAATTTTTTCCCAAATAGTCAGCTCGTTTGTATTTTCTAACTGTTTTAATAATTTAGTGTCTGAATATATTTGAGAAGTTTAATATTAAATTAGCACCAAAAAATAACTACAGTTTAAATAAACTAATAAAAACCAACAAAAATGAAAAAACTGATAAAAATAAAAAGTCAGGAATATATCAAATTGAATGCATGGGTTGTGAAAAGATATATATAGGGAAAACAAAAAGAAACCTAAAAATTAGAACCAAAGAACACATAAGAAATATTAAAAATGGAGAAATTGAAAAATCTGCAGTTGCTGCTCATGTTTGGTCTGAAAAACATAATATTAATTCAGACACTAAATTATTAAAACAGTTAGAAAATACAAACGAGCTGACTATTTGGGAAAAAATTTATATTCAGAAGAACAGAAACAGAGTTATGAATTTTGATATTCCGATGGAGGGTGACCTTGTTTGGAGGTTCTTTGGCCAACCACAGGATGGAGCTGACATCGACATCCAGGTGGTGCAACATAATGCAACATAAATAAAACCAGTCTGGGAAAGCTGAAGATAAAACAGAGAATTGTTTTGAAACATGTCCAAGAACAAATCAACATTAATATTGAGGTAAGATGTCCAGACCAAAAATAATATAATTAAAATAACCTCAAAATATAACTTCCTAAAATTAAATATTAACTACATTTATAGCCAATGATAAATTTAATATTAAACATTGAATGCATTATGTTATTTATTTTTCTTAAAAATTCTGAAGACACCAGATATCAATCCTTGTACATCTTGCCTACAAAGTAACCAATATATCACCTGAGCAATATATATGAAAAAAAAATGGTAGTGAGATAAAAACAGAGAGTTCTCTCACCTGAACAGTTCATGTTTGTCCCATACAGTATCAGCAGACATATCTTTCGGAATCAACATATCAGGATGTGAATCCAAGTGTACGATTGTGTTCCCTTCCAGGGGCAAGTGCCGCGATCCCATGCACCGATAGATAAAAGGTAGGACCTGCAAATAAAATTTATTTTTTTTAAAAGTCACTTCATATATTAAGACCATATCATGAATCACAACCATTACATATTTATATTTAAAATGCAAATCTATAAATAATATATGGCATAAACTTTTAAACACACTGGATTTTACACAACCATTACATATTTATATTTAAAATACAAATCTATAAATAATAATTGGCATAAATCTTTGAAACACACTGGATTTTACACAACCATTACATATTTATATTTAAAACACAAATCTATAAATAATAATTGGCATAAATCTTTGAAACACTCTGGATTTTACAAACTTACAAATATTTCATAACTGTACCCATTATTTTTCCTTATATTTTCCCCCCAGTGGTTTTCCCATCGTCATCACGCATTTCCACTTATGTTTGGGTCGATTTGATACCATAATCCAGTCCACAAAGTTCTATGCAGACACATTTTCTCTTAATGGATTTTTTTCCAATTATAATCCTTCTTTTCTAAATACATTCTAACTTGATTCAGCCATCTGGTACTGGGTCTTCCTTCCAGAAATCTGACCCCATGTCCAACCCAAAGGAGATGGTCAATTCTTGAGAAGGGATTGTCAGGGTGAAGTGCAAGCAGGGATCACTAGATGGCCTGTTGTACATCTATATCATTGTGTCAAGAGTAGCACATCTTTTGGTAAAAATACAATGAATAAACACCTGTTGATTTTATTATTTACTTAAGTTCATTAATACATTTCAAATGTCACACTTTTATTTTAAAATACATATTATTAATATATAAACAATTCTATTTCATTAATAAATTAATGAGTCATTTTAACATCTTACCTCATATTTCATGTTTTATCAAACACGGTAACTATAGTTTTCAAATGATCTTGTCATTCATTTTCAACCGCCATTATGACTACCGGATATTCGTTGGAATCTCCCTCTATAACGTTGCCATCTGGTGTTGATTTGACAACGTTATAGAGGGAGATTCCAACGAATATCCGGTAGTCATAATGGCGGTTGAAAATGAATGACAAGATCATTTGAAAACTATAGTAACCATATTTGAAGAGAAAAATTATACGCTCAGACCGGGACTTGAACCCGGGACCCTTGGTTCTCTAGACCAAGTGCTCTACCAACTGAGCTACCTGAGCAAGTATCGATCTAAACGCAAATCCTTCTCTATATACATTGTAATTCCCATTCACCAAATGCTGTGAAGCCATGCTTCTATCTTGCAAATGGCGGCTCCTTTATTAAGAAGACATATTTGGGAATTATACATTACAGCCAGTACGGCTTTTTCCAAGTTTTTATTATTGATTTCGTACATCTCAATGATGGATAAATCATATTTGAAGAGAAAAATTATACGCTCAGACCGGGACTTGAACCCGGGACCCTTGGTTCTCTAGACCAAGTGCTCTACCAGCTGAGCTACCTGAGCAAGTATCGATCTAAACGCAAATCCTTCTCTATATACATTGTAATTCCCATTCACCAAATGCTGTGAAGCCATGCTTCTATCTTGCAAATGGCGGCTCCTTTATTAAGAAGACATATTTGGGAATTATACATTACAGCCAGTACGGCTTTTTCCAAGTTTTTATTATTGATTTCGTACATCTCAATGATGGATAAATCATATTTGAAGAGAAAAATTATACGCTCAGACCGGGACTTGAACCCGGGACCCTTGGTTCTCTAGACCAAGTGCTCTACCAACTGAGCTACCTGAGCAAGTATCGATCTAAACGCAAATCCTTCTCTATATACATTGTAATTCCCATTCACCAAATGCTGTGAAGCCATGCTTCTATCTTGCAAATGGCGGCTCCTTTATTAAGAAGACATATTTGGGAATTATACATTACAGCCAGTACGGCTTTTTCCAAGTTTTTATTATTGATTTCGTACATCTCAATGATGGATAAATCATATTTGAAGAGAAAAATTATACGCTCAGACCGGGACTTGAACCCGGGACCCTTGGTTCTCTAGACCAAGTGCTCTACCAACTGAGCTACCTGAGCAAGTATCGATCTAAACGCAAATCCTTCTCTATATACATTGTAATTCCCATTCACCAAATGCTGTGAAGCCATGCTTCTATCTTGCAAATATGATTTATCCATCATTGAGATGTACGAAATCAATAATAAAAACTTGGAAAAAGCCGTACTGGCTGTAATGTATAATTCCCAAATATGTCTTCTTAATAAAGGAGCCGCCATTTGCAAGATAGAAGCATGGCTTCACAGCATTTGGTGAATGGGAATTACAATGTATATAGAGAAGGATTTGCGTTTAGATCGATACTTGCTCAGGTAGCTCAGTTGGTAGAGCACTTGGTCTAGAGAACCAAGGGTCCCGGGTTCAAGTCCCGGTCTGAGCGTATAATTTTTCTCTTCAAATATGATTTATCCATCATTGAGATGTACGAAATCAATAATAAAAACTTGGAAAAAGCCGTACTGGCTGTAATGTATAATTCCCAAATATGTCTTCTTAATAAAGGAGCCGCCATTTGCAAGATAGAAGCATGGCTTCACAGCATTTGGTGAATGGGAATTACAATGTATATAGAGAAGGATTTGCGTTTAGATCGATACTTGCTCAGGTAGCTCAGTTGGTAGAGCACTTGGTCTAGAGAACCAAGGGTCCCGGGTTCAAGTCCCGGTCTGAGCGTATAATTTTTCTCTTCAAATATGATTTATCCATCATTGAGATGTACGAAATCAATAATAAAAACTTGGAAAAGCCGTACTGGCTGTAATGTATAATTCCCAAATATGGTCTTCTTAATAAAGGAGCCGCCATTTGCAAGATAGAAGCATGGCTTCACAGCATTTGGTGAATGGGAATTACAATGTATATAGAGAAGGATTTGCGTTTAGATCGATACTTGCTCAGGTAGCTCAGTTGGTAGAGCACTTGGTCTAGAGAACCAAGGGTCCCGGGTTCAAGTCCCGGTCTGAGCGTATAATTTTTCTCTTCAAATATGATTTATCCATCATTGAGATGTACGAAATCAATAATAAAAAATATAGTAACCATGTTTGATAAAACATGAAATATGAGGTAAGATGTTAAAATGACTCATTAATTTATTAATTAAGAACCTCATAATGTGTTTCCCAATTTTAACTTTGAATTCTATTTCATAATAAGTCTCAAATCAGAAAGGTACAGGTAAAATGATCCCACTACAGCCCTTAGGATGCCCTTGAGGTAATAGAGGGTTGCGGCTCCCACTTTTCTAGATAATCCATACTTGATGTCAGCCCTGCATGATGGCCACCTTTATCCCCAGAAAAAAAGTCTGGTTCTCGCTTCTGTTAGAGGCTGAGTTGGCTCCAGGGCCATGTAGTTGCCAGAATGTTTGGTCAGTTTAAAAATCATGACCCACCAGGACTCAAACACTCGACCATCTGGCTTGTAGCGTATTGTCTTAACCAACTATGCTACGTTTGTGCTCCCCTTCAATTCAGTAGGTTTTACAAAATGGATGACAAATAGAATATTAAACTGCCATACAGTGCATTATTTACAAATGGAGCATCTTCTTCTTCTTCTTCCTCTACACATGAAAGCTGGTAGCTTGTTGCATGTTCATTCACTACAGGTAAGGGGGTATGGCGCCTGACATCCTGCCATCGTAGTTGTGGTCTTCCTAAAGGCCTTTTCTGCTGAGGTGTACAGTCATGTACTTTCTTCACTAATCTACTGTTCTCCATTCTATCTATGTGATCGTTCCAATTTAGTCTTCTATCATTTATCCAGGTTCAATTTCACATTCTTCTCTAATAACAGAGCTGCAAATTTTCTCTCTCAGCGATCTACAATTTTCCTTAAAACTTTCACTTTGGCTGTTTCATTGATTTGTTTTGTTTTTTGAGTTTCTGTTCGGCATTCACAACCATATGTTAGCACTGGTCTTATGACAGATTTGTATTATTCTTATTTGTGGATCTATTCTTAAATTTTTATTTTTCCAAACAGTATGTTTTAGACCTCCTGATATTTTGTTTGCATTATTTGCTTGATGGGGGATTTATTCTGTTATTCTATTGTCGATATTAATTTCTGCTCCTTAAAATTTGAAATTCATGACTTGTTCTATACTTTTCCCTTCTATTTCTAATTTAACACGTCGTGGGTCCTTGGATATTGCCATTTATTAGTGTTATTTGTTGAGATTTTCATGTTATATTTTGCTGCAATTCCTTCCCCCTCCCGATTTCTAAAATTGTGCAATAGCATTTTGTAAATCATTCTTCCACTTTATCGGCAATTAGAACTGTGTCATCAGCATAGTTTATTATCTTCAGCTCAACAAATGGATGCACATTCCAATATATGAATAGGTCATGGCAAATGTAATTAGTTAATTTCATGGGAACATATATTTACACATCCCAAGGTTAAACTGTTCACGGGCGGCGGGGGGAGAGTTTTTAGCGCTAGTCAAAGATCCACCTATCTAATGAATATGTGGGAGGGATGGGATGAGGATTGTGAAAAATTCTGTTACGGCCGATCACGTATTGAAAGTTTGCAATTTCAAATGTGGGGGAGAATTCTACCTAAACACGTGTGAAAGAACTTAACATGGTTGTCAAATTAGTCATGGCAGCACGGAACGCTCAAGCGGTCGGATCATTTAAAATCACAGTATTTTTTGTCTCTCTCTTACCAGCTTCACAATAAATCACAAGTGGCAACATGTAATGAGAAGAGCAAGGGAAAGGACAGCTCATTCCTAAGACGTAATCCCCAAAAGTAAACAGGGTTGTCAAGTTAGTCATTCTGCCACTGACCGCGCAGAACGACGGATCATTAAAATACATAGTATTTGTCAGCTCTCTACCTGCCAATTAAACAGCATAATACAAAGGACAGGAAGTGGCAACATAGTAAGGAAGAGAAAGAGAAAGACAGTTTGTTAGTTAACATATTTTCCGCCTGCACAAAACACTTGGATGGGTAATACTCACTGTCAAGAAATTTACCTACTTGATAAAATTACAGTGAATTGAAAATTGTATTGGTGAAACATAAAATCTTCCAAAATTGTATAATATAAAGGTCCTGGGATCAAACTCTGACCTGAGTGTATAACTTTTCTCTTCAAATATTGTATAATATAGTTCACAGTATGTAATGCAGATACCAGCACAGACCAAATAAGTGAGGCATATTTTCAACACTTAACCTCTGAAAACCTATCTAAATCAATAGATAAGTTATTTATTTATATTATTAGTTAACCAGAGTATTGTAATTAAAACTAGTATGTAATAGTATGGCTATTAACATAAGATAACCTATAATATATGTTCAAGTTAACATTGTTGTGTAAGTCATAAAATTCAGTACCAGTATTTATTTTTATAAATGGATATTCAATATTGGTTTCGGTGTCCACCGCTGTGGTCTCGGGGTAGCGAGTTGCCTTATCACGCAGCGGGCCTGGGTTCGATCCCCAGTCGGGACAGTTTTTCTGGGTGAGGTTTTCATCGGGTTTATCCTCACCTGTAAGACAAATGTCAGGAAAACTTTAAGGCCCAAACGGTCCCCGAAAGCATATGGCCATCGCAATCATCATCATTCATATTCATCTTAGGTTAAGCTTAGGATTAGGGACTCTCCTGGTGCACCATTATCATCATCACCACCCATCATATCATCGGGGCAACGTAACCCCGCCTTCTAGGCGCCCCAACCTCAGAAGTGAGTTACAAGTACGCCATGCCAGGAGAGAAACCAGGAATGTTGAAAGACAAACCTGGAGCATTTGGAAAAAAATAAATAAAAAAATATTGGTTTCAGTTTGAAATTTGCTTTTTTCAGGACCAGGGATTTAAAGACATCACAAAAACTTAACCCTGGAAGTCCATGTATTATAATTCATTTAGAGTTCTTTATATCATGTAAGTCACAGTCAGAGTTCAGACAGAGTTCCCAAAGCCATGCTTCATTATTGTCCAACAAGGAAGAGATCTCTGAGCTGTCCAAGGAAGCGCTGAAAACAAAATTCATCAGTGAGGTCATAACAGGCTTCTAGGCCTAAGACTTCATGGATGAAGAAGAAGTCACAGTTTATATATTTTACTTAATACAATGTGGGTTGTGTTATTTTTTCTCCAGAAATTATTTGAAAAATGAAGACAAGAATGATAAATTCTTCTTTCAACATTTATTAAATTTAACATAACCTAAAAAATAAATAAGTTTTGTCTGTATTCTTCTTCTGTACCAATTGAGGATGGAGCAAAAGATGCTTTGGAACATATGCCTTAAAGAAACAACATATGAGGTAAGAAGAATACAGACAAAACTCATTTATTAACTGAAACCTCATTATGTTACTTCCTATTGTATTTTCAAATTAACGTAACCTATTTTTCAGATTCCTGTTGCACTGTATTACCATACAATTAATCTAAGATATTTTTGGGTATCCATGGTATTCAAAATGGGTAATTCTACAGATGAAAGAAAGAGCAAAATGGATAGAGAAACTTAAAGAGTGAAAATATGAAGAATTTAAAAGGTTGCAGAAATGAAATGCAAAAATGAGAAGACAGAAATTGAATAGAGCAACAACATTAGATAAAAAAGAGAAATTATAAAAAAAAAGATGAGTAAAGGAGGTACAGATGGAAGAATCTCAAGTTCAGCAGCATCTGTGTTACCCTCAAAAGTGTATAAGTCTCCTTGACTTTAGGAAAAGCTGTAGCAAAAGCAAAAAAGAGTACTTCCATAGAATCAAAGAAAACATACCATATTTGTCAAGAAACTGTCTTTCAATTTGATGTTTTTGTGACCTGAAAGGTCAGAAAACTAAGAAAGAAATTATTAAGTTAAAAAACACTCTATTCACTAATACGTGATTAACCTTATTAAGTTAAAAAACACTCCATTCACCAGAACATTTAAAAACAAGTCAATGCGTTTTGGCTACTACGTAGCCATTATCAAGACTGAGCCCAGTGGAAGGCTAATAATTAAATGCCCATAGATCGTACTATAAAATGCATTTAATATAAAATATTTTCTTCTTCTAAGTTCTATATTTGATCCATAAGTGTGGATACAAAATTATTAAATATTAAAATTATAGATATTCTTGGTGATAACCTTACTAAGTTAAAAAACACTCCATTCACCAAAACAATTAAAAAGAACAAGTCAACATGTTTCAGCTACTATGTCGTATAAATAATAAAGTGAAATAAAAGTTACAGATTTTGTGTATTTAGGAAGCCATACCTCATTATTTAAAAATCAAATATTATTAAATTTTTAAAAAATCAATAAAAATAAGACTGAATGGAATCTTACGACAAAACTTTGGTAAAAAATGAGGAATGAAATCAAATTAAGATTCCACAATATAATTTCAAGGCCTTCTTTAATATATGGTGGTGAATCTTAGATATTTATGCCAAAATTATAAAAATGGAATATATTTATCATAAATGAGATTCATATAATCCCTGTCAGATGTCAAGATGAAGTGTCACATTTGAAGTGAAGACTTGAGGAATCAATGGAAGACAGGAGAAATTACAGATTATATTCACAAACAGGATAGAATTTTTCATGTCTAGAAAATAGTATTGCTCTTATGACCAGTTAGATTATTTTTTTTATTTAAGAGTAATTCTTGCATTTTTGGTAAAAATACCTATGTTTTCTGTTCATCTATGGGGAATGCTGTTGCAATATGATGCCACAGACTGAGTGACAGAGATGGAAATATTACCTCCAAGTTTTGTTAAAAGAGGATAGTTCAATGGCATCTCCACTAGCTGCTATTCCAGTGATTTAGTTCACCCCCTAACTTTATTAAATATGTTGATGAAAATTACATGTTCCATAATGGTACTTTTTCCCATAAATCGGGTATCCACTTTCTTGGCAAAGTTGTAGGAAAAACTATTTAACTAAATTATTTATTTTAAAAAAATGAATTAACTAATAAATCAATCTCACATAATAGGACACATTTACTAGCAAGAATTACACCATAAGAGCAATGGTATTTTCTAGATGTGAAAAACCCTATAACAACAATGGAGACAGCACGTTTTACAGATGCCAGCCCACTGTTTACTTTTTAAAATTCTCAACTAGACACAGAGGTGGACAGATCAGTTCCAAATGCGGTTGCAAAACAGGATTTAAACCAAAGCGCAATCGGGAAGAAAAAGATAACTCATGTAACAAAAATAGAATTATAACTCTCCAAACCAGTTTTGGGCTCACATAAAGACCCCCAAATTAGGTGCACAAGAATAACTTTTGTTTTGAAAATTAATATTACCATGTACTTTCTGCTCTTTTCTTGGGACTCTTCCATTTCACAAATTTCTTTCCACCAACACTCTCCATTCCTCTTCCCTCCCCATCATGTTACTTCAGCTGCATTCATTTATTTCATATCACTTTTCACCTCTCCTCATGTTAGGTATAAAAGTAGTCTGGTTTAGCAAACAACATGTTTATTAAGTTGTGATGATCTAATGGGGCACCCTCTGATATATTTTCTCCGAGCCTATGTGTTAAAAGGGCAATATAGAACCATCCATCTGCAGTGTGGTCTTTCTATATCTCTGTGTCCACATGGATTGTAGATGAGGACGGATTGTAGCCCCTCCTCAAGCCCAGCTCAAATAAATGGTAGTATGAGACATGCATGTGAATGCTTGATGTGTGTCAAACCAGGAACTACACTGTACATCACTGTAGAATAGATTTCATCTCATTCATTCCATAAAATAAAGATGGGTAATAAGAAGGGCTTGGAAGTTGAGGACAGTTAAACGGAATATAAAATTAAATGTTTATATAAAGGTGGATTTAATAGTAATATTATAAAGATTATTAATTTGATTTAGGCTCTAAGATGTGTACACATCGCCCGTCACTCTCGCTATAAGGTGAGATAAGTCGTAACAAAGTAAAAGACCTAAAGATATCCTACAAAAGGCCTTAAAACTGAGAAAAAGGACATAAGAAGGTAATTCAAATTAAATAATAATTTTAGTTTGAACTGCATTTTTAATGAGTATAATAAAATATATTTAAAAAGCACAAAATTCAGTGAAATGAAACATACATTGGAGAAAAAAGAATTGATTACTAAAAATGCATCTTCTTTCATACTTTATTTATTTTTTTAATTCAACATAGTTTAAAAAAGGAATTCTGTGTTCATTAAAAAGAAAGTTCTTGGAGAATTTACATAGAATGAATGATTTTTCCCACCTAGAATGAATTCAACAAACCCGGAATGGATATCAGGTGGTCAGTAGGCTGGTTAAAAATAAAGGGACATTCTGTGAGGGTTCAATAATTTCTTGCGGAACAAAAATGTCTGTAATGTGAAAAGTCTTTAGAAAGTAAAACTAAATAGTGTTTTTAAAAGAAGTTGGAATTGAGACTAGACTCTGTGGATTCTTGAATTATACAAATGGTATAAAAGTAGTCAAAACAAGATAAAGTTGCAAAAAAAGTGTTAAGACCTAAAAAAAGGGCTAAAAAAAGACCAATAAAAAAAAAGGTGAAAAAAAAAAACAAAAAGGACGAATAAAATTTACCATTTTTCTGGTCTACAATGACCCAAACTGTATACATATTATGTTGAGCCTTGTCTTCAGACATAAAACAGAAAAAGATTTTTCCTTAACTTCCGAGGCCTAGTAATTTTCACAATAAACTAAAACTAAGGTTGCCATGTTAAGGTGCTAAAAAACCCGAACCCATCTTTATTAATCTAATCTACCTTCTGCTCAAAAATTCCATTAAACACAAAAATAAAATTAAATAAAAATAAAACTTAAAGTTTTATATGATTTTCATATTTATTACAAACTAGCTAATACCTGGCATACGCTGCTACTCCTAAATAAATGTTAATGTGTTTCTACCACCAGCCTTGAGCTGCTATGCTTGCCCGGGAATCAGCTTATCCCAATCTTCTTGGCATCAATGAAAGACAAAAATTGTTATTGTGAGTTATCCGTGAAAGATAGACATATGCTGTCATGGACTTTTTTGTGATATTCTGTGTACAATAATTTGGTGTATTTGTTATGGTTTAGGCAGTGTAAGCCATTTAAGTGTCAAAATAGGAATTTTCACATTTTTCACTACAAAGGGTGATTTTTATGGGCAAAGTGGTCGAGTATTACAACTCTCTTATAGCCTATGTTCATCCGGGAATCTCGTGAACATTTTTCAAAAAGCCCCATCACAATCGGATGAACAGTATGGCAGAGCACGCTTGCCCGGGAATCTACTTATCCCGATCTTCTTGGAATCAATCAAAGACAAAAATGGTTACTGTGAGTTATCCGTAAAAGATAAACATATGATGTCGCAGACTTTTTTGTAGAGTTTTTTGAGATATTCAATTCTGTGTACATTAATTTGGTGTATTTGTTATGGTTTAGGCAGCATAAGCCATTTAAGCGTCAAAATAGGGACTTTATTTCACGTTTTTCACTACCAAGGGTGATTTTTAGGGGTGAAGGGGTTGAGTATTACAACTCTCTTATAGCCTATGTTCATCCCAGGAATCTCCTGAACATTTTGCAAAAAAAAACCCATCAAAATCGGATCAACAGTATGGCCGCACATAGAATATGAACGAATGAACAAACAAACAATTTTTATATATTAAATGCAATCATGTCTTAAGAAGGTACAAAGTACTGAAACAGCTGATTACAAATTTATATTGTAATAGCCTATATATGAAAATCATATAAAACTTTAAGTTTTATTCAAATTTAATTAAATAAATATGGATTTTCATCAAGTAAGTGCCAAATCAATTGATTATAAAAATAAAATTTTATTTGTAATAATTACTCTTTAGGACTGAAGAAATTAAATGTAAAATATCCTAGACATAATGGAAGACAGTTGAACAATTTCAAAAACTATAGGGGCCTATATTACTATTTTCTGTTTTACTGTACAGATATTACATTTATTTATGTACAGATTAAAACAGTCTGATGTAAAATATATTCACAAGGTCACACATTCTTATAAATATACTCAGATTAAGAGGGACAAAATTATAGAGAAAAAGTTTTGGTACAAGGAATGTGCAAAGCATCTAGCAAATAAGAAATATCAAGAAATGCCTATAAAATTCTAGTTGAAAAAAAAAAAAAAAAAAAAAAAAAAGGAAGCTAAGTCAGAAATATAATATATATATAATTAAGAAGATTGATTTAGAAATGTAGTTGTGATTCTGGGGTGGGACCTGGTTGATATTGGACCGCACCTCCAAAGTGCCAATTCTATACCATGTTGAATACTTTCTACCACTTATTGTCTAATACTATTAACTACCTAACATACTGGCATTATCAAACCCATTGGTTCATGACTGTGCAGACATAAGCTCTCCATACATCCCTATCCTGAGTCAAAATTTTCCTCATCCCCTGTATAATTTACCTCCCTCAAATCATGGTTGACGTTATTCTCCCACTTCATTCTTGGCCTACTACTGAGTGTTTTCCCTTTGGTCTTCCTAAAATTAGTTTTCATTCCACATATGTGCCACATGTCCTGCCCCCAACACGGTCTATAAGACTTTAACTGTTCTTATTATGACAGATCTCCCGTAAGGATCACATAGTTTATTGCTATGTAGTCTTCTCCACTTACCTGTCTGTTTTAATCTCTTTGGTCCAAAATTCTCCTAAGAACTTTATTCTGAAATACTCATAATATTTCCAAAAATAATAAGCGAGATCTATACGCTTTCAGGATAAGGGCAAATTTGGTGAAACATTCCCTATCATTATACGATGGGTAGAAGAAAAGAACCAGTTACGTCATTTTTTTTTATATACGTATATGCAGTTTCAGGTGTCATTAAATTCTCCATGAAAAGTGATATTTAGAATGGGAAATAGTGTAGTCATGGCTTTATTTACCTTCAAAGTTTGGCATATAAGTAAAGAAGTACGGAAGTTGTACAACTAAATGTATATTTTCTGGGTTTCAAGGAAAAACACCAGGTGCTTTTCCTTTATCCTTCATATCTAGTTTTCGTCACCTTTATGCCACTTTTAATCCAACGTAATAATTCAGTTTTACTGAAGAGATATTTAAATACCTAATAAAAATGTTCACCCACATTTATACAAACAAATATAAATTTAGGGTGAATAATTTTTGTTAGGTTTTTGAATTTAAGAGTAATATAATATTACTTTAGTCAGTTGGCGTAACTAAATGGGAGTTTTCATGTTAGATCAAAAATGGGATATAGGATTTGAAAATTCTATACAATTGTAAGTTAATCTAGTTTCGTCGCAATTTAGAAATAAAAGTTCCCGAAACTGAACGTTTATTGTTAAAATAGATGAATGAATATAGTTTTATGTTTAAATGAATACGGCATGCTTTAATTAAGACAGCTTTTTTTAAAATATTTATGATCTAGAAAAAATGTATTGGTCCTAAGGACAACGCCAGTTTGCATTTTCATACAGGAGTAAAAATTTTGTAAAAGTACAAGGAATGCAATATGAAAGCCTTGTAAAATTATTTAATTCCAATTATTTCATCCTCTAACGGGATATTCGATTGCGTATGTAAGTCTCGTACTCTCCAACTACGACAAACAAAGACATTTTTCTGCAGCGTGCAAAGTAGGTTACCGGTATGCGTGTTTTTTTTCTACAGAAAGCACGTGGTACAGTCTTGTCAAATCAACAAGTTGAAGCTCAGAAATGTCAAGTTTCTTTAGCGGAAATGAACTTCTGAGTAAATATAATGTTAAAATTAATTTTCTATTTCATATATATGTATACCTCATTGTGATTTTCTGCTATGTAAATTGGCAGTTCTTTGAACTTTTTTCTAGACATCACAGTTTCACCTGACGGTCCAGCTTCTGCCTCAGCCATAGTTCACCACGTGAGAGACGGCAGATATATAATACAAAAACGCACGCACACGAATAACACGCGAATCACTAAACCCGAATCGGAACTCTCGACGCGAAAAATTTAAACGAACTAATAAAGCGAATAATTATACCTTCCAAGTAATTAAATTTAGCACAAAACATTAACAATTTTCCTTCGTTGTCAAACGCTGGAACCTCTTCTGATGGCGCCACAAGTCGATGTGTACTGGTGCTGCCACGTAATGGATGAAATCGATACTATGTACTAAATTTTACATGCTATGGTTATCGGTAGCCCATTTGATAACGAATCCTTCTTTTTTTTTTAAGAGCAGAATTTTTAAAATTTATTTAGAAACACGTGAGCATTTCTAAGGTCATATCGTATCTATTAATTTATTTTTTAAATGATACGTCGAAATATAATGAATGTATCCTGGTAATAATATTCCAATCTACATTTATTTTAAATTTGTTGAAATTTATTAAATACTAAAGAATGGTATGTAGATTTCTTTAATTTTTTACCAATTTCTTTAACTATCTTTATCTAATTCAATCAAATTGTGAAGTTTTTTTATCTTGTCAAAAAAACTCTAGCATATTCAATTCTGTAAGAAAGTTCCATTTTGAAAGGACACTAAATCCATATCTCACAAAGAAACCAATTAAGCAGTCTCCTTTTAAGATTCAGAAATATCGCCAAATCCTTTGTGAACCTTCAGGAGTAGTGTTTGCTTCTAAATTATATGGTAATATATTAAACAAATTCATATTTTGGAAAAAAGAGTAACAAGTGAACTCATCTTGTCATGCCCCCAAAGATGAAGCGCCTTTCACTTAAATAGACTAAGGAGAATTAATTAGGGATTTTTTCCCTTCTTGAATGAAAACTCAAGGAACTGGCATGAAGATTTAATAGAATAAGCAAAACTAGGAACTCCAGCTGAAGAAACTGAAGACAAAGTGACGGAAACGTGCTATATACAGTACCACAATTTTTTATTTAGTTACAGTTATTTTAACATTCTCAAACTTTAGATAACCAGTGGCTTTTGTAGCATTTGATGTTTAGTTCAAAACATTGGGAGAGCTAACTTTATGAGTTTTCAAATTAGGAAAATGTATTAATATTTTGTGTTCTAAATGGGATGCATTCAAAACTTTGAACAACATTCATCATCCCAATCATTATTTCTATGTAACATTTTGTAAAATAATTAAATTTGCATCTAACTTGTATGTTCACTCTAAAAAAGGGTGTATGCAGAAATGAAAGTAAATGACTATGATTTTAATATACAGTATTATGTTGTTAAAATTTCTTTCTGTATTAATGACATATATATATATATAATCGGCCATGGTGGACTAGTGGTTATGCTCCATGCCTCTGGTCCCGAGGGTCACAGGTTCAAACTCGGCCGGGATAGATGGAATTTTTTAGGATGGAAAAATCCAAGGAGCAAGTCCTCCAGGAGGGACTTTAAGCTGTGGGTTCCGAGTCTGAAGATTTTCAGGCTCATAAAAGATCCTTAAGCCTGAATGAAAAGGCCTCTAAGCAAAATTTACCAAATTTTCTCATCCTAGTACTACATTGGTTTCCTAGATGTCAGTATGAGGCAGAACGCTGACCACGGACCACTCAAATGACATCTATACGAAAACAAGTGTATCTAAATTAGTATGGTACAAATCCTTCCCTGTTGGGGGAGAGCGCCTACATCTCTGTTAAGGGAAACATTGGCTTACAAGATACAAGAAGATTAACAACATATATCAGAGTAATGTAATTCAAGGTAGATACTCCATTTTTCTTCAATTTAATAAGTTTGGACCAAAGTAGTGTACTAAACTTCAAACCTCATTTATTTCATATCATCATATTCAATCTCACGCCCTTGTTAGAATGAGTTCCTCATTTGCTTTACATTATATAAAAAATAAATACAATTTCATTCATATTGACATTACTGGTACTTTTTTGGTAGAATATCGAGATCAAGAAGATTTGCCATAATGTCCGAGGGAAATCAAGAACAAAATACTTATCTGGTTGGTCAACACCGGGGTTTGAACTCAGGATTTCCTGAATATGACTCTCAAACGATACTGAGCAAACTCATTTGGTGTCAAAAAACTGCCAGACAACTATTTTCTTTCTTTAAACCATGTTTTCACAAGTAAGCTAAGTATGTAAGAAAATCACATAAAATACTACAAATTTTCTGCAAATGGACTGCAATTACTTTAGATTATATAAAGATTTAAATTTTATTCATATTAACATTACTGGTATAATTTTGTAGAATATCAAGGTCAAGAAGATACAATTCATTACAAAGTGGGTTATGAAGTAATTCTTGAGCATTCCACTCAAGCAATTTCATAGTCATTCCTAATACCCAAGACAGTTCCCCTCCTGGAGTAAAGTTGCCAAACATCCCTATATTGTGTCCTGTGTTCTGCCATAACTTTGATGGGATACATGAAAGTTCCTACATTCTCATATTTAACGTTTTATGCTAATATTGAATAGTTTCAGTAAAAAAAACAGTGCAGTATATAAGAAAAAAGGATATGAGGTGAGGTAATAAAAACATTAATTTAATTCTTAAAAAAAAACATTGTGTTAAGATAGAATTGAACTTACAGAATTTAAAACAACTGCATTTTTCTAATTAGACAATAATGAATTTAAGTTATGTAGATAGGAAATAACACTATGAGGTTCTTTAATATTGTTTATTTTTTATTATTTCACTCACCTCATACTTCATAAATCATAGCAGACCCTGGGTTTCTTCACGTAATTTGTGACATTGTCAATGCTGTGTCACGTTCACAACTGACGTCCAACGGCCTTCTATCCTGCAGACTGACCTCCGCGCCATCTGGTGGCCGACCGAAGAATTTCCAAATCAGTCCTCTTTCTTTATAACCGGGTATTTCAAAATTCATAGTTGTATTTTCATTCTTGCATATGTAAATTTTTTCCCAAATTGTGAGTTCCTTCGGTTTTCCAATTGTTTAAGTAATTTTGTTTTGGTTTCTATTCTATGTTTTTCTGACCAGGCATGTGCAGCTATTGCAGATTTTTCGGTTTCTCCATTTTTAACATTTCTGAGGTGTTCTTTTAATCTTGTATTTAGATTCCTTTTTGTTTTTCCTATGTATATCTTTTCACAATCTTTACAATTAATTTGATAAATTCCCAATTTTTTGCAGTCTTCAATCTTTTCATTTTTGTTGGTTTTTATTAAATTACCTAAGCTGTAATCATTTTTCGGTGCTAATTTAATGTTGAATTTGTTGAAAATTTTTTGAAACTTGTCAAATACCAAAGGATGGTATGTGAACTTCTTGAATTTTTTGCCTATATTTTTATCTGTCTGAAGAGTACTTTCATTGATGACTTTTTGTTCACACAGTTCAGTATATGTTAGTTACAAGAGTAAATGTAAGCTACTTTTGCTGTTGGTGCAGTGCTGTGTAGATGTAATCTTACACCAATAATTCTTTTAGCAATAAGTTTAAAAAATGTTCAGTAAACTAAAGAAAATACAGTGTTGAAGGTGAATTTAATGATAGTTTTGACAGTCGAAAAGAAATACCAAAGAAGAATATCCAGATAGGTATATATTTTGGTAGGACTGTATAATTTCTTCTTCTTCATCATCCAGCCAAGTCTTAGGCCTGTTACAATCTCACTGAAGAATTTTGTATCCAGCGTTTCCTTGGATGGCCCAGAGATCTATTCCCTGTTGGACAATAATGAAGCATGGCCTTGGGATCTCTATCTGAACTCATTCATCACAAATGATGTAAGGCATGTGTACAAACTAATATGGAACAGAGTTAAAAAGTATTGATAATGGCACCTAGAGCGCTGAAACCATGGTCTGCAATAATATTACAAATACGAGATGAGTCACAAAAAAAATCTAACTCATAATAATTAACATGTAACAGTTGTGATAAAATTTTATTTTGCTATAACAATAAGAAATTTTAATACAAGTTTTAATGAACATTTGAAGGATTTAAAATATAATGAGGGTAAATAAAGCTTTGCAAACATGTAATAGAAATGGGTCACCAATTCAATACAACCAACAAAGTGTTATCAATCATACACAGAGAGAATGGTAACTTGAGAATTCATATATTTGAAGAAATTGATATATTAAAAAAACCAAGATTATACAACTACTCAACGAGAACAGAAGTGTCCTGAATCCTCTATATACAATTTTAATCAGCAACAGTTAATACTGATCTACAAGCTGAAGATGGAACATGTTCTTCTGAAAGCCTTCAAAGCATTATATAACATTTTACCTCGTTGAGGATAACTGAGTTCTCAGAATTCTATTTTTCAACTTTTACATAGTGACTTCAACGGTGTTTCATAATGAATTTCAAAAGGATAAACTTTACTGCATCTCTTAAAATAAAATTGCCTCACCTGGGGATGTTTTAGAAACTATCATCTCTATGGTCTCCAAAATCTGCAGAGGTGAAAGAATCTCATTTTTGAGACAAAGTATAAAGTATCTGATTCATATTTTTACTTTATTTAGGATGCACTGGGATTTTGCTGGAAGAAGGAACTTGTGTACAACAATGGACATCATGACAGATCTTTTGTTGAGGCTTTATTGCGACAAGGAATGTCAATCTATGAAGTACATACTGTATTAGGTGATTTAAATTAGATTAGTTTTAGACCCTTCTATCCGATATGAATGGACTGCTTAACAGGCTGACCAAGTGAATCAGAAATATATATATATTTATATATATGTCCTGTTTTGTCCCTTTCTAAAACTTCAGCATTTTTCTCTTCAGCTGGGCTGTTATGGACTATTATTTGCAGTTAGAAAGGTTCAGTTTCAAAATTCAATATTAATGTCTTTAATTCATTACAAATTTCATAACTGAACAAGTAGCGCCCTCAGGGGTCCTCATCTAGGGGATATGTGGATGGCGACCACAAGGTCCCAAGCTGTGCAAAACATTTCTTCCACTTACTTGTGTTTTGCACTCTTTTAACTTTACTATCTAACCTCTCTTGGTTAACTCTTGTTTTTTCGACCCCGACGCTATTAGGGCATCCGAGGGCTAGGGAGTCCTTCCTTTCTTCCATTTCTTCTTTCCTTAATTTTCTTTTCTTCTCCAGAAAGCCTGATCCGAGGCTATAAGATGGCAGCCCCATCACTGGTCTTGCCTTCCTTTGGCCAGCAACCAATCGAAGGGACTATTATTATGCTTTCAAGTCTTATATGAGAATTTCCCATAAGGGAAAATTTTCTATAGGATCGTAACAGGCCTTGGCCTAATACTTGAAAGGAAGAAGAAGAACAAGTAGCAATTCAAATTCTCAAAGACTGAGTACATATTTCAATTTATATTGTAATAGTTAATATTATTCATTATATACCATGTCCCATTCAAACCTCCCACATTTTAATTAATCATAACTCTCAAAGTATGCGGAATTATGAAATGAGGTTGGTATTAAAAGAAAGAGAAACTCATAGAATTTTTGTTTTCATTGTTGCAGTTAATTCATCTGTCGCATGTTGGACAATAATGACATAAAACAACATGGTGACTCCTCAGCAATGAGCACAAACTGTTTTCTGGTATGTAAAAGACCTTGTGTTTGCGAATCCAGTACAAGATCTTCATGATTTGCCAATCCATATCCTTGACACAATTGTACCAATGGACATGTTGGACAGAACGTGGCATGAAATCAAATACAGACTTAATATTGTTTGTGCTACTAATGGTGCACATATAGAAGTGTTTTAGTGTGTGACAATGAAAATTCTTTGAGTTTCTGTTTTGTTTAATACCGGCCTCATTTCATAATTCCGCATACTTTGTTAGTTATGATTAATTAAAATGTGGGAGGATTGAATGGGACACCCTGTATCATCAAATATAAATATTAATAACATAAATGAACTTGAAATAGATAGAAATAATCATATAATTAAATTTATATTAACATAATCCACTTAAATTTAATATATCCTTTGTAAATTATTAATGCACATTTTGTTTATATGGAAAATTTAATATATTTAAATTGTTCATCTTATTTCCAAGACTCTGATTTTGAGAATGTTTTATATAGTACTCTTCAAACTCTCATTTTTTCTGGATTTTGAGGCAATTCTCAATTTGAAGACAGATGATTTATTATTTTTAATAAATCTTTGACCAGCAGGAAAAAGCACATAAGTCAAAATAGTAAACTCTTCAGAAGTTTTTTTTAATATTTGAAGGAAATAACACTATGAGGTTTCTTTTAATTATGAGTCAAAATCCCTAACTCATAATAATTTTCAGAAGCTTTTATTTAATTATATTCTTCACAGAATTGAAATGTAATGACAGTATTATCCACCTAACAAGGTGACAAATTTTCAGATTTCACTTAGGCCAAGATAATTAGAGTATTTTATTTTTTTAATTCCTGGCCACTTTTCCAATGCGATAATCAGCAGAAAAGTCATACGAATGCATGTGTTTTGATAAAAATTTATGTGGGCCAATTAGGTGCAAAAAATTCATAAAGGTACCAAAAGTGTTTTTTTTTTTCACTTTTCAGCTATGAAGAAAAATTAATTTGGAAAAAAATATCATATTATAGCAGTCAAAAAGATGAAAAAATGAATCCTGAACAGATAAAATTAATTCACAAAGTTTTGCAAAAAAAAAATTACCAAAAACTATCTTTTTTACCACTGTATTATTAGGCCTATAATAGTTCAAGATTTTAGTAATGTAAATTGTCCCATGAAGGTGTTACTGGCACCTCACAGGGTAAGATGATGAAGGGGCCGCCTTCTTAAGGTTCATTGTCATAACCTCCCATTATATCTGCTCTATTTTATTTTTATATATTTTAACAATTTTAGTTTTCATGAAACCGGAATGAGCCAACAGGCTTAATCCTTGGATGATGAAGAAGAAGAATTGTTCTAGAAACTTTCCTTGGGACTTAAATTGTAGCCTTTTATGATGCCTATCTATCATGAAAATTTTGTGCAAAAACATCTATAACTTACTATACAATTTGCTAAAATGCAAATACATGTGTCTCGTAACAATGCCACCATATGGATAATAATTATCCCACAGCATATGTTCAAAATATATTTTAGTCTTATTACTGCAATGAAGTCTAGAATAGTCCACAGGAAATATAAAATCCTTATGTATAAAACTAATTCAATCAGTTCTGATGTATGGTTGTGAGACCTGGATCTTTTCCCAGAAGAGTGCTGATATGGTTAATACCTTCAAAAGAAAGATATTACAAAAAAATATGGAGAATTAGAAATAATTTGGAACTTAAACAACTATACGGAATACCTAATTTAGACACCATAATCAATTACAATTGGCTGGACACATGCATAGAATGTAGGATCAAAGAATTCCGAAAAAAGTAATGAACGAAACATTTGACTGGAAAAGATTTCAAGGAAGACCAAAAAAATATATGGGAGGATGCAGTAAGAAATTATGCTAACTAGATGCTTGGTATCAGGAATTGGAAGTCGACTGCAGTGGATAGAGAAGTGTGGATGAAGAGGATTAGGGAGGCCATCGCTCGATATGAGCTGTAGCGCCATGTGGTGGTGATGATGAAATGTTTTCAAAATCTTTTTATATTTGAAGGATTAATCTACAATCCTCACATAATCAAAAGTAAGCAAAGAACAATATTAAACACCTAAAAAAACACTTAAAAAATTGGGCTGTTTCAGCCAGAGGGGAAAGCCCCATATGGTGAGGGAACTCATGAGATTGCTTATCAGCACTCGAGCACCTTATTGGCCCTCCCTTCTGGTGGCACATTAAACTGAAATAGCCTTATTTTAAAGGTTTTTTTAAGGTATTTAATTGTAGATGTTTTTATTATTAATTTCATACATCTCAATGATGGATAAATCATATTTGAAGAGAAAAATTATACGCTCAGACCGGGATTTGAACCTGGGACCCTTGGTTTTCTAGTCCAAGTGCTCTACCATCTGAGCTACCTGAGCAAGTACCGATCTAAATGCAAATTCTTCTCTATATACGTTGTAATTCCCGCCCACCAAATGCTTTGAAGCCTTTGCTTCTATCTTTGCAAATGGCGGCTCCTATATTAAGAAGACATATTTGGGAATTATACATTACATTATAAATGCCAGTACAGCTTTTTTAGATGTTTTTATTATTAATTTCATACATCTCAATGATGGATAAATCATATTTGAAGAGAAAAATTATACGCTCAGACCGGGACTTGAACCCGGGACCCTTGGTTTTCTAGTCCAAGTGCTCTACCATCTGAGCTACCTGAGCAAGTACCGATCTAAACGCAAATTCTTCTCTATATACGTTGTAATATGGTGGGCGGGAATTACAACGTATATAGAGAAGAATTTGCGTTTAGATCGGTACTTGCTCAGGTAGCTCAGATGGTAGAGCACTTGGACTAGAAAACCAAGGGTCCCGGGTTCAAGTCCCGGTCTGAGCGTATAATTTTTCTCTTCAAATATGATTTATCCATCATTGAGATGTATGAAATTAATAATAAAAACATCTAAAAAAGCTGTACTGGCATTTATAATGTAATGTATAATTCCCAAATATGTCTTCTTAATATAGGAGCCGCCATTTGCAAAGATAGAAGCAAAGGCTTCAAAGCATTTGGTGGGCGGGAATTACAACGTATATAGAGAAGAATTTGCGTTTAGATTGGTACTTGCTCAGGTAGCTCAGATGGTAGAGCACTTGGACTAGAAAACCAAGGGTCCCGGGTTCAAGTCCCGGTCTGAGCGTATAATTTTTCTCTTCAAATATTATTTAATTGTAGTTTATTATACTTTTGATTGGGGGGGGGAGAAGATTGTAAAGCAATCCTGCAAGAACAAAGAGCATTTTGAACATTTGCTATGGGACCATTATTTGCCATTTGAATAGCATATTACTGAGACACCTATATTTGCATTTAGCAAATTGTGAGAAAGTTATAAATTTTTGACAAAATTTTCATGATACATAGGGATCATATAAAGTGACAATTTAAGCCTTGAAAAAAGCCTCTACAACGATTATGGGCCTAGTAATATAATGGTGAAAAATTACACCTTTTCGTCATTTTTAATTTTTTTGTCAAAATGTTGTGAGTTTACATGTTCAGGTCTAATTTTTTTTCACCTTTTTAAGCGCTGTAATATACTCTTTTTTTTTTTGTTTATATTTGAAGGAAGTAAAATCCCTAACTTATAATAATGCCATTTTTTTGTTTTTCCAAATTAATTTTTCTTTATAGTTGAAAAATGAAAAAAAAAACATGTTTTGACATCTTCATGAATTTTTTATACCAATTGCCCCACATTGATTTTTCCAAAACATATATATTGAATCCCTACAATTTTACTGTTAATTATTATATTGATAAAGTTCCCAGATTTTTTTTAAAAATCAGGTACGTATCGCTAATTACCCTGGCCTATTAGACCATCAGGTGCTGATCAACTTCTAGATTAATATGATATAACAAATTTAAATTCACAATTTTTTTACTTATATATTATACTTTTCCTTGCCAGTTTAAGAAATAATACTGATAATGTCTCATAAGTAATGTCTTTTTTTAAACAAAATCTTATTTGGAATGTTTTCTGACAAGAAATTAAACTACTCTTCAAATTAAAGACCATCAGATTCTATGGTCTTCAAACATCTTTCAGCAAAGTTATTATCCCATGATGGTACCAGTTTCTGGTTTTTAATGTGATGAATTTGTTGAGACTCACTTCCACATCTTCAATGTTTTCGAAATTTCTTTCACATAAGAAATGAGCTATGGATCGAAACAGATGGTAATCTGAAGGCTCAAAATCAGGGCTATATGCTGTATGTGGTAGCAGTTTGATTCCTCCCCTTCTGCTGAATTTTTGTCATGGCTGTTTATGCAGTATGAGGTCTTGCATTGTCCTGCTGCAAGAGAAATCCATTTTGGTTAACTAATGCTGGGTATCTCCGTCTAAAAATTGAATTCTTTAGTTGTTGAAAATTAAAAACCACATTGACTGCACACCTGCTTGGAACAAACTTCCAGTGAATCACACCTTCAAAATTCTACCAGACACACAACATTACTTTGCGGCAGAACTGATTTTCTTTAATGATATCTTTGACAGCTTGATGGGGACTGAGCCACCATTTCGAGGCTTCAGGGTTCCGGTAATAGACCCATTTTTACATCACATGTGACAATTCTCCTGATAAATCTACCATCCATGGGATTATCAATACACTGACAACTAGGTTGAGCCTATTAATACGTCAATTCATGAGGTTCAGATTTAGTTTCGATAAGATTTTTTGAAGTTGTTCTGACAGCCTAAGAGTACTTTTTTTGCAGATTTTCCTCCAAAACTCTGTATGTATCAAATGAAAGATTAAATACTTTAGGTCTTCCAGAACTTGATAAATCTTTATAGTGTTTTTTTTTTTTTTCCAGTTTTGAAACATTGGAACTATCATTATGCCACACGTTCACTCCAAAAGTTAGCTCTTATATTGAACTGAGGTTATATTACCAGTTGTTATTGATATACTAATGATCTCACCAATGAGATACCTCTCCTTCCACTTCACATATTATTTGAGCTGTGTCAGCAGCTTTATAATCTTGTTCCAGAAGTGCTTTAAAAATACTATAACCTCAAACTTTGTAAGTTCAATTTTTTGATTGTGTATTAATAACTGTCAACTGACACATGCTCACAATACTAGCCAAAGACATCTGTAAATAGCATTGGCAAACCAAAGAAAACCAATTTTATCTTATAAAACATCAAACTCAAAACCGACAATACTTATGAGATAATCTAACATAATTATAAAATCAATATAAGTTATAAACTTATAATTCCAACTTTTTATTAATATGGAAAATGTAATGAATTATTTTGAAGGTAATCATACATATGCTGATTTAAAATATTCATGATCCTGAATTGAACATATGTTTCCAATATTCCGTGTATTGGACATACTGTCTTATTTGTTGCAACTGCATTCGCCACACATTATAATACCTATAGTTATGCATGATATCATAATTATTGTCTTGTGCCCCACTACTGTAATAATTATCATCCAAACTATTACTATAATTCCAAGGTATATGATGTTCATTTCTACTATACTCTTTTGAATCTGAAACATCAGAAACTTCAGAATCGGATTCTTCAGACCAAGTTAAAGAAATATCACTTTCTGGATCATCTTGTGATACATCTTCCACTATGACAGACTGTTGCTTGTTGAGATGAATATTACATGTTTTAGAAGATGCAGTTGTTTTTGTTTCAGAATTTATAAATTTATTGAGTACATTATTTGAAGATGAAACTTTAGAGTCTCGAATTGATATTTTTTTAGGGAGCGATGCTTCTTTTACCTGTTCAGGCCATGAATTACCTTTTGCTAAATGTTTTAACAAATCTAAACAATTCCAGTTTTCAATTTCTTTTCCAAGTTTATCAACAGTAAATGAAATGTTTTCTTGTAGAATTCCACATAAATCTGAAGATACTTCTGTTTCAGTGTCAGTTTTTTCAACCAGCTTCAGACCTTCATTTGACTTAGCATTTGATCCCATATCAAACGTTTCTAATTCCTTAATTAAGTTATCAAATGATTCACAATATGTATCTACTTTTGTCTGTGTCAGAGTTGATGCTATATGTTTAAGATCTGCTTCCCATTCATGTAATTTTCTTGCATTTAGACTCTCCTCTTTTGATAGTGACAAATTGTTTATTAATTTTTTCAAATTTGACATATCTTTCGTTTCATTCGTATCAGTCTCCTTATGGATATTCTTCCTTTCATTACTTGTTTCAGTCTTGTTCTTCTTATGTTTATTTTTATTCATTTTGTTTATATGTAGATTGGTTTTTACAGTTTTATTAATTGCTCCAGTATGTTCAGTTTTAATAGTATTAAAGGCTTCATGTTTCACATTTTCAGAATTAGCAATAACTTCTATCTGTTCAAAACCTGATAGGTTGCAGTTCCAAAGGTCTGTAGGTATATTATTAGGCAACTTTGAGACATTGACAGCATTACCAATACTACCCAGAACTTTTTTAAACTGAGTCATTTCACTGCCATCTGCAACAATAGATATTGCAATTCCATATGAACCATAGCGACCAGCCCTCCCTATACGATGTAGATATGTGGGTCCATTCTGTGGTACATCAAGGTTTATGACAAGATTTACATTCTCTGCATCAATGCCTCGTGCTGTGAGATCAGTTGAGAGGAGAATTCTGCAACGGTATTCACGCAGGCTTGCCACTGCTTCAAGACGATCTTGTTGGTTTTGTGCTCCAGTTACCCAAATTGCAGCCCAACCCAAACTAACCAACTCGTTACAAATGCTTTGAGCTCTGCAAACAAATAAACAAACAATTGATTATGATATTTTAAAAATTGTAGAAAGTAACACTAAGAATTAATTTATCAAAACATTAATTAATTTGTACACACATTACCCCATATTTTGCTTTCTAAGCTGGAACATGTTTTAAAGGACATTTCCCCCCATTTTCAGTCATAAACCATTGGACTGTTCTGAAATCTATATTCAGAAAAGTAGAAACAAAGACATGCATTTTGAAGTTTCTGGGGGAAAAAGATTTAAATATGACATTGTCTAATGTAATAAATTTGGAAATTTTAACATTATGAGGTTCTATTAATAAGAATTAAATGAATCGTGAATTCTTATGACTTTGTCTGCCCGATACCAGAGGGAGAGAATATACAAGACTTTCAACTGTCAACTCAGCAGTTGATTCCTGGCTGAAAATGGAGAAGAGGGTCTCCAAAGCATGTTTAAGGTGAAAGAGTAAAATATGAGATGAAGTGTACATTACCAATTAAATCATCATCATCACTCCAGGGATTAGGCAATTGCCAGTTCCGACTTCATAATGCATCAGCCCAACGTCTTCTAGGTCTTCCAACATCACGCCTTCCTCTTGCTTGATAATTTCTTGCTAACAATGGATATCTCTCCTTACTCATTCCATCCATGTGATCAATCCATTTCTGTCTGTAATTCGTGACTTTATCCAATAAAGGCTGTACTTTCAATTCTTCTCTTATATCCTCATTTCTTATTCTATCAAGTCTTGTACATCCTTTTACTTGTCTTAGGAACCGCATCTCTGCCGTCTGTATTCTATCCTTCTGTCTTTTCACTGGAGCCCAAGTTTCACATCCATACAATATTGTGGGAACCACCATAACATTATAAATTTTTATCTTGGTTTCTTTTCTAATTTTATTTTTGAATGTTCTCTGTATTGTTCCACACACCGTCTGAAATTTATTTATTTTGGAGTCAATATCTCTTTCCACATTGTAGCCAACATCACAGCCCAAATATTTGAAACTAGACACCTGTTCTATACTTTGATTTTCTAAAATAATTTTGGTTCTCACTGGATCTCTTCCTCTAAAAGCCATGGTCTTCGTTTTCCTTACAGAAATCTTTAGATCGTATAATTTACATATTTCATTTAATGCATGCATTGATTTCTGTAAGTCGTCTTCATTTTTCTGTATTATGATTACATCGTCAGCAAATAGATTATTTATGCACACTTTATTATCCATTCTTATTCCTGGATTTACTAAAACTTTCCATTTATTTAAAATATCGTCTATATATATATTAAACAAAGTGGGTGATAAACTGCATCCTTGTCGTAATCCAATATTTATTTTGATTGCATCTGTTCTTTTGAATCCGGTATCTATAATTATATTTGTGTCTTCATATAATTTCTTTATTGTTTCAACAAGGCACAGCGGGTATCCTTTCATTCGTAATATTTCCCATAATTTTTGTCTATTTACTCGATCGAAGGCCTTATCCAAATCTATAAATCCTATGTGAGTTTCTAAGTTATATTCTCTTCTCTTTTCTATGAGTTGTTTCAGCATAAAGACATTGTCTATACATGACCTTCCCTTTCTGAATCCACTTTGATTTTCACTTATTATTACTTCTGTTATGTTTCTCAATCAATTAAATCATTTGAAAATAATAAATTAGCTGGCTATACAATAATGGATCAAAGGCTAAGTGAGGATATATGAAGAGAACTGAATATATTCATACTATTAGATAGAATTACACAATACAGAGATGAATGGATGAACCACATCAATAGAATGGATAACAATAGAATTCCGAAACAGATTCTTCATTACAAGCCACTAGGAAGAAGAAATGTTGGAAGACCCAGTAAAAGATGGATAGACCAATTCTAACGTGAGATCGGAACAGACCAGCAGGTCTAATCCTTGATGCTGCTGCTGATGATGATAATAAATTAGCTCAATACGTAGCTGATCACTAACAAATTATTATTGTGGAAAATACTGGTTAAAAAAGTCTATAAAAAAAGCTAAAAAGGAATATTTTTTATGTGATGGTTCATTTTTCACTCTACTCAACTGTACAGTACATTGTATTGTATACAGTTCTGCTGAATGTCTTTAAATATTCCATAATAAAAGTTTAAATATAGCAGAAAGCCTCTATTCTAAATTCAAACAATAGTTCAAAAGTTGTATGTTTTATATCACTCCTGGGGGCAGGTGTTGTAAAATATTTTAAATATTCCTTTTTAGCTTTTTTAAATCCCGAACTAGGCATATATTTTTCTCTTCAAATTTAATTTGTCATTTAGTAAAAAGTGATAAATTTGATATAAAAAACATCAAGTTGTTCTTATCTTCAGCCATCTTTACGAACATTGTAAAGTGCTATATGTTGACTTGAGTTAGCAACTTACATACTGAATATATTTAAATAAGCATAGGTATAAATAAAATTAAAAATGTTTAATCCCATCATAAGTTTTATGAAAGCATAGTTATGCTTTGAAATTCATTAATATCATTTATTACAATACCTTGTCTGGTAATTGGAGAAGACGAGGCACTGTTTGAAAGGAACAGAGGAGATTATACGGAGCAATTCTTTCACTTTGTACTTGACCTGTACCATGGTGTTGAGATGTGGCTTCACAACTGATACAAACTGCTTCAGTCCTAGAAGTATAGGCACTTTGGGTCCTGAGCTCACATGAGTCGGACATCGCATGTAGCGGCTCAAAAACTCTTCTAATTCACCTGGATAAGTTGCACTTGATGCTATTATCTGTTTGCTGCTTGGTAATTTTGAGAAGATGTAGCTGTTGGAAATAGCATATTTAATATTAGTTGTTAATATTAGGTTGTCTCATAAGTAATGTCAGTTTTATTTAAATTCATTGGAGAACATTTGTTTTTAAAACTCACCTCATAAATTTTGTGCTTTTCACAAAACCACAGTTTCAAGCATAATCACACCCATCCTCAGTCACAACTCTGATTGATGAAATTCTTTGGCCATCAACTCTTCAATTATCACCATCTTCAGTGCTGCCACCTATGGTTGAATTTATAATCTTCAAAATCAAATATCAAAATTTTGACATTCCTAAAGAACAAAATTTGATTTCAAAATTTATAAATTCAACTATAGATAGCAGCACTGAAGATGGTGACAATAGAAGAGTTGACAGCCGTAGAATTTCATCAGTCGGAGTTGTGACTGAGGATGGGCTGTGATTATGCTTCAAACCGCGGTTTTGTGAAAAGCGTGAAATTTATGAGATGAGTTTTCAAAAAAATTTTCTCCGATGAATTTAAAGGATTATACCTCATAATGTTTACTTCTCAACATTAATTTAATATAATGTCAGTTTTAATTTAATGTTGTGCATCTGATGGAATTTTGAAGGTGTGATTCATTGGGCGGTTGTTTTCAAAATGGGCATGCAGTAGTATTGCGGAGTTTTATTCTTAACAAATGGAATGATCAGAATTCGTTACATTGGTTTATGTCACTTTTCTCTTTCTCTAAACAGTCTATAGTAATTAAATAAAATGCACGTGTACATGTGTATCTACTGTCAATTCAGTGAAATTTGCCAATTAAGTAAAAGTTTCATACTTAATATCATTCTGAAAACTGGATTCCATGAGTTTGTCAGCCTCATCAAGTACAAACAGTCGAATACTATCTGTTTTCATCACATCATTCTCTATCAGATGTTTCACTCTGCCAGGTGCGCCAACTGCTATATGACAGCACTCAATTTTCTTCTTGTCTTCTTTAAATGGAAGTCCTCCAATGAATGACTCGACCTTCAAACCTGAAAAAATATAAATCTTTTTAAATATAAATTTTTATTGAGTAGCTTAGGTTATGCACTGGCAGTATATAGAGTGTAACTAAATTCCTATTACAGGCTACGAGGACATGTATTGGCGACCAAGATGGTTATGTTTAGCATAGGAACTCATGTCCGGAAACATACTATTTTCCTGCTACATGTAAAATTACGTACATCATTCTACAATTACCTGATGTCCCATGCCCCTACAGGTTTGTTACATCCCATTCAGTTGAGTTTGTACATGCCCAGAAATGTTTATACCTGCTGTTGTTCTTGTGGTTTTTGTTCACACTGTACTAAGCTATACATATTTCGTTTCATTTGTATTGTGTTGCTGTTGATATGGTGAACTATACGTTTGCGGAATGTCGACATGGTGTTATTGTATGGTGAAGCTTGGTCCAATGGGAGGGCTGCTCGTATGAGATCATCTGGACCAACAATTTGGGCAACAGTGGAGGCACGATTGCTTGGCCTGCATATTCTCCCGATTTGACCCTATGTGGGGTCACAGGAAATCCTTGATTTACGAGATCTTGTGGCATTCGAGGAAGACCTAATCACATGGGTTACTGCTGCAGCAGATGTTGCATGATCAGGAATTGGTGATGGTATGTACCAGAACATGGTACAGAGGTACCAAATCTGTGATGACATAGAGCCCTTCTTATAAATGGACCCAGACAATAAGCAGTAGGATCAGAGAGAGCAATGTATGTTGTGGTTTTTTGCGTGTAGTAGGAAAACAATACGTTTCCAGATATGAGTTCCTATTAATGAGTGAGTGGAGAACTTATTTTAATGACTCACCTCATATAATTTCAAATTTCTTTGATACCGGCGGTTTCAGACAATATCTGTCTGGAAGCCATGACTGAAGAGGGACAAGATATTGTCTGAAACCACCGGTATAAAAGAAATTTGAAATTATATGAGGTGAGTCGTTAAAAATAAGTTCTCCACTCACTCATTAATGATATAACCTCATAATGTTTACTTCCCAATATTAATTTAAATATGAGTTCCTATGCTAAACATAACTGCCTTGGTCCCCACTACATGACCTCAGTCTGTAATGGGAATTTAGTTACACTCAGTATAAAACTGGAAATTTAGGTTCAGAAAAACAATTTCTGATACCAATAGAATTCAAATACAAATTGGAAACTTTATACCTCATCTCATATATATTTTATGAGGCAAGGTGTAAAGTTTCTTATATTTGTATTCTATTGATATTTACCTCATTGTCCTTCTTTGACTTCACAGCCTTTTGAGTCTAGATTTTCTATCCTGATCAACTCAAAGTGTTTACTTCCCATAAACTTTGAAAAATTTCTGACATATTTCAGAAAAAAATATATCTGGACCATAGGTAACCAGTTATATAAGTGAATTCTATTAACCAAAGTACAGTAAGCAACCATAATATATCTTTCTCTTAAACTTTCCCAAGGTAATTTTCTATTTCAATTAAGTAGTATTTTGTCTAAAATCTCAGATTATTAGATTTGCAATTTAAAACTTGGAATGAAAAGGTTGACAAGTCTGGGAAAGCTGAAGATAAAACAGAATTGTTTTGAAACATGTTCAAGAACAAATCAACATTAATATTGAGGTAAGATGTCCAGACCAAAAATAATATAATGACAAATTTTCTTTACAGCCATCTAATTTTAATTTAATAAATTTGGGAATTTTAACATTATGGTTTCATTAATATGAATCAAATGAATCGTGAATTCTTCTTACTTCATACTGTACATCTATGTTTTTTTTAAACACAGCACCGCAGTATTGGAGAACCATCTTCTCCATCGTCAGCTGTTTTCACGACTGTCAATTTTTTTTGCCAATAATTATCCAAACTGCCATCTGGTGTACTTTTGAAGGAGTAATATTCTAAACTGCCATCTGGTGTATTTTTTGAAGAACTTTGTAATCAAGCTTGGTTTGTCCAGAATCTCGAAGTTCATGGTTCTAATATGGTATTTTTGAATATATATCTTTTCCCAAACTGCTAATTCCAAAGGTTTAGATAGATGTTTCAATCAAGCTTGATTACAAAGTTCTTCAAAAATACACCAGATGGCAGTTTGGATAATTACTGGCAAAAGAAAAAATCAACATTTATGAAAACAGCTGACAATGGAAAAGATGGTTCTCCGATACTGTGGTGCTGTGTTTAAAAAAAACATAGATTTATGAGTTAAGAAGAATTCATGATTCATTTGATTCTTATCTAATTTTAAGCTTGATATTGTTTTATGGATCATAGGTCGATGATACAGAACTGACAATTTACTTTCATCTGAAGGAAGCTGTAATCAGGATTTTTATACTCTGAAAAAAAAAAAACTAACTCTGGCCATACTCAAACCTGTGCACCTCAGATACAGGCATGAATCTTAATTTTCAATGTTTTTATTTCAATTAAAGAATCGTAATTACTTGACGAAAGGGACCAACTATCTTTTAATTACATGTATTAACAAATGGATAGCAAAAGCTAGATTTACAACATTTATTGTTACTTGTCACAGTATATTGATATTCATTCTCTACTTTTATAGATATGGAATCCATTATATATAATTACCATATTCAAATCTGAAGGAAAATGAGGGATGAAAAAATAAGAAAGAACAGTGAATTAAGGGTGTTATATCAAGAGCTAGATGTGGTAGCAATAGTGAAGAGCAGAAAAGTATGATGCCTTGGACACACATTACAAGAGAACACCAGACTAACAATAATATCTATGGAAAACTATTCATGAGGTAAGAGACCAGTGGGTAGACCAACACTATGTTGGTCAGACCAGGTGTATCAAGATCTCAAACAAGTAGACGGCTACTTGGAAAAAATGGACAATAGGGAGTTGTGGAGGACCTTTGTGAATAAAGAAAAAAAAAACTTTAGTTTGAAGTAACCCAAAATTTATTGATTTATGTTCAAATTCTGATTATTAATATGCTCTATGACACAACAGGCTTACAAGGACTTTGGCTTCTCAGCTGGCTCACACATTATTAGCCAGTAAAGTATGGTCAGAATTTTGGGTTCCCCAATTGTTATTGCTGGTTTTCCTCAACATGGATCATTATTAGAGCGAGGAATTATATGAAGGAAATTATACCAAAATATGAAATCATAATAACAAAATATGAAAATTATGACATAAAAATATTATGAAGCTACTATTTTCTAAACTTTTTACATATATTTATATACTCAGGCACTGAATAATTTATAGATGTATACTTAGCAAAAAAAAAAAAAAGAATGAGCAGACTGTTGATCTTGAATATTTCAAGTTTTAACGCGCGATCCACACAAGTAAACTAATTGCACAGTAGAGCTACAATGTGTTCCCCTTCCTCCAATGAAGAGCATTATTTTATGCACAGCAAACCAGCGGACATTTAGCTCAGTGCCTTATGGCTTGATTCGTATGCAAGAGGCCACAGGGTTTGATCCCCGATGAGATAAAATTGAAATTGTTACAAAGCTTTCTATTTTATTCTGTCTGTCCACTCTTAAAGAAAAAATGATCTAATATTTGCAAGTATTACTATTTATTATTATTATTATTATTATTATTATTATCCATCATCTATGGGCTATTATTAAGTTGGACTTGACCTATATAAGGTAAATATTTTAATTGAAGGATGAAACTTTTTTGCTCACTAATACTTAATAAATAAATATATGAAGCTATATTATCTTTTATTACATACATTATGGCATCATTATTAAAACATTGTACTGCACACACAATTGCAGAAATACAAATAAATAAAATTTAAAAAAAATTGTAGAGGGATTTGAAGCCTGGCTCTCAAAAACATTTAATTTTTTTTGTAATTTGTTTAACGATCTATACTACTCGAACGTCGGATACTAGTCATCTAAATCCTGATGGTCTTGTTTACTTTTACACTAAGCATGAGAGTTGAATTTTATTTGAAGTGTTGCAATTTGAGTAATACTGTATATGTCGAACACTCGTAAATATATAGAAACATGTCTCCTTCACTGCTCCTTAACTATTTAAGACAAAACCAAATACAGCGTATTTGAAACATTTAACAATGTGTTGACTCATAAACCACAACTTTAGCTCTTCAAGCATATGCAGTGGGTCATAACAGGGACTTTGCATTTTGAAGCCACTCATTCTTTTTTTTTTACATACCAGCATATAAATGAATATAAATTATTTGTGGCTCAAGAAATCAAAATGTTAATTAGATTTTCATTTTAATTAGTTTTTTCATTAATTCTGACCCAATAGAATCATATCCATGATTTGACGGAATTTTAATGGGCAATGCCATAGCATAGTTGTTTGAGGGAAGGTTGTGGGTTTAAGTTGAGTCAGGATTTTTAGCTGGACCAAACTTTCTGGTGGCATCATGGCCCTGTGTTGACTCAGTTCCTACCAGAAATGAGAACCAAATACATATTCTGGGGACAAAGGCAGCTATCATGCAGGGCCAATAACCCGGTGGACATAATGTGCAGATTGTCTAAAAAGATGGGAGCCTCAACCTCCCACTACCACAAGGAGCTCCCAAGCTTGTAAGTGGGATCACTTCATCTTAATAAACCAATACTGGGAGGTTATATATATATATATATATATTATATATATATAAAGTAAAGTGATCCCACAACAGGCCCGGAGGCCCTAGGGGTAGTAAGAGGTTAAGGCTCTCACATTTTCTAGACAATCGGCACTTTATGTCAGCCGGGTTGTCAGCCCTGCGTGACGGCTGCCTTTACCCCCAGAACAAGCGTCTGGTACTCATTTCCGTTAGAGGCTGAGTCGACCCCAGGGCCATAGTGCCGCCAGAGGGTTTGGGTCAGTTTAAAAATCCTGACCCCAACGGGACGTGAACCCTCGACCCTCCGGCTTGTAGCTCAGTGCCTTAACCACTACGCTACGGCGTGCCCCATATATATATATATATATATATATAATACTTTCAATAATTTATTCAATGATATTTAATTATGAAATCCAAACATACACGAGAAACAAAACAAGGTCACCAAAACATATAGGCTTCTATGAACAATATGGCACTGACAAAATTTAAAGTGGGTGCAGTTTGGATGATTGATGTTTACATTGCTTAAAGATACTTAACTTCAGTAGATGCAATTATAACAATAACATTAAACTGGATTGTTCAGAACACCAGAAGACCAAGTCCAGTGTGTCATATTTGGAGAAACAAGATGTTAAAATATAAGATGTTAAAAGTTATTAATCCACAATTAATTCTAGGGAGTGTATCAAAACTCTCTCTGCAATTACAGTTATATTTAATCTTAAACTACAAACATGGTGAAATGTATTTAGAATTATTTTAACATTAGTTTTTTTCATGAAATGGGCCTAGCACAATGTGTAGTCTTGATCTACTTGTGCTTTGAACAATCCAATTATGAATTCTTTCATAATACATAGAAGCTTTCTCTGATAGCAAACTATAATGCCTGTCTATCAGAATTCATTTGTACGATGAAAAAGTATGCTCTACTCATATGATGTTATTGGGATTATACTTGTATCACGCTATACTTGATAGTATGATATAAGTGAGAATAATGTTGGCCTTACCTACAAGAACTCTACTGATTTCTGAAAGTGTGAAATAAGACCTTATTTTTCCAGCAGTCCTTCAAGTTTAGCAGGAGCAGTCTTTCCTACATTTAAATGCTATAATCCATTCTTGCCCTTAGGTAGCAAGAGAAACTGGCTGCTATCTGACTAGAGAAGGATAGGTGGTTATTATTCTAAAATTGTGGTTTTACTTATTCATCTAGGTTCATGTTTTTATTTGGGGATCAAGTTTTAGACAAAAATCTCCATCCAAATCGGTCATTCCATATCTTCTCAACCAATTGTTTCTTTTTATCAAATTCATCAGTCATCTTCAGAATGAGATGCAGAGGAATTTTTACTTGTTTTACTATATTACATTTTCAAAAAATTTCAAAACTATAGTTTTCAATAAATTCCTAGAACTTTTATTAAAAAAAAAAAAGAATTTGAAAGTTGAAAAATATGAAGGAGTATGAAATTTTCACTAAAATATGATCTCTTGCCAAAATATTATGAAATATAAATTTTTTTATATTTGAAGAGGAAAATTATACACTCAGACTGGGGCTTGAACCCCTTTCACCAAGCCCCAGTCTGAGCATATAAATTTCTCTTCAAATATAATTTATCCATCATTGAGATGTATGAAATGAATAATAAGAACAATGGAATTTGTTGTTGGTCTTATCTGATTCTAATTTGTTGTTGGTCTTACCTGATTCTATATATCATAAAATGTAAAGATACTTTATCTCAGTGCTCTATGACTAATAGTTTAAAACGTGAAATTTCATATAATTCCTCACTCTAATCATTACTTATTGTAGCTATCAAAATTCCTCATGATTTTGGGTGAGCACAGGTCCCATACTGACTAAAATTCCATGAGAAAATTTCTTCTCCCAAGGGGCTCATGTACTATAGGTCTGCTTTACAGCTCGATGCCTTGGACTGCCTGGCAACAGTACAGGACTATATCATACAATTCTTGGAAGAGGGGGGAAGTTTCCACGTTTATGCAAACAACTGTTTATTTACATACATGAAAGACTGAAATCACAGTTCACTGACTAAGTTACATTAGATTTTCCTGGTATTGTCATCTGTGAGATACAAAATTTTTCTGCGAGGGCGAGACAAGAGCCATGAAAATCAGATCTCCATGAAATAACTGTTGCAATTACTTGCTCACTCAACCTATACCCCAGCCACTGATTCTCCGGCCCTGATGTTTTCACGACAGTGTTGCCAATATGGATATTCAGTGGGAGGGGCCGCTTTATGTATGCGGTTAGCAGACATACAGCTGACAATATCTCAGCAATTTCAAACCTTACTAGCACACTATAGCTGCATCAAGAGCAGTAGTGATTGGTTGTGGCAGACATCTACTCCCACTCAACCATTTCCTTATTGGCAGTAGAGGGTGAGTTTCTCCCTTTACCCCTCGTATAACCTAAACTTCAGAGCAGGAGATCCAGTGGCTGTAGTGCATAAACTTGCACATGTGTTACTCCAAGTTTGCTTTTGTATCATATAGACTGTGTGGAGTGCAGTTCACTTATGTAATCCAGTACTCATCAATGTATATTCACCTATGAAATATGTTATAAATTACAGGTAAGTCTCAGCAATATTTTTCCATTGCAGATTCGCTTACCAGCCGCCCAAGCAACAGATAAAAGAAATTCTCTACAAATAAAAAAAAGTTGTCGAGCATGGGTAATGGGCCAACCCTGTCCTTGCAGAAAAATAAACAAATTAGAAAGCTCTTGTTCTTTGAAAACAGATTTGTTTTTAAAATTCAGAAAATTTGCTCACATTTCTAATTAAGAAAAAAATGTTTTAGTGTAAGTGTATATGCAGGTTGACTTTACCTTTCATTTCACAGCCAATGCTCTCAATAACATCTTTGATCTGAACAGCAATTTCTCGTGTAGGTGCCAGAATCAGGACTTGCAAACCCTTGCTATTGAGCAGCAGCATTTCTAGAGCCACAATTGTGAAGACACATGTCTTTCCTGTTCCTGACTTTGCTTGCATGATCAGATCTGAAATTTCTAATTATAATAAGCTCTATTTCTGCATCTATGTTCATTTAAAAATAGCCCTAAAAGAAATTGATAGGAAATATACAACATTTATATATCATCCTTGGGCACACAATAAATTTCAAAAAAAATTTCAACAAATTCAATATGAAGTTGGCACCAAAAAATTATTATAGCCTTAAATAAACTAATGAAAACTAACAAAAATGAAAATGTTGATGAAGGGAAAAAAACAGGAATTTACTAGATAAATGTGCAGAATGTGAAAATATATATAATATAGGTAAAACAAAAAGGTATTTGAACATTAGAATAAAAGAATACCTTAGAAATGTGAAAAAATGGGGAAATAGATAAACCTACAGTAGCTACTCATGCTCGGTCAGAAAAACATAGAATTGAATTGAACAAAAAATTATTGAAAGTTAGAAAAATCCAAAGAATCCACAGTTTGAGAGAAAATTTACAGCCACAAGTACAAAACAAAGTCATGAATTTTAAAATTCTTGGGGAAAAGGATTTGATTTGGAAGTTCATAGGTCAGCTTAAAGAGGGAAGAGGAAGCAACATCCAGGATCATCAACTGAAAATTCAACAGTTAGAATTAGATTTGTGGTGCCAACATTATTTTTTTTACTAAGGTAGATTTCCTTACTACATAGCACTGATAGAATAATTTTTCCATATATCATGTCATATTACATATTTTTTATAATATGTGATATAGTTGAGACGGTAAAACGTGTAAAATGCACTAATGTGTTTCCCTTTGCTGGATTTTTTTTTAAATTTATTCATTGTACTAGAGTAATGAAATATATGTAAATGTGCATCAATATGGATTGATTGGTTTTCTTATTTTCAAGAAGTGTGTAAAGGTAAGTACAAGAAGTTACAACACGTTACATTTCTTTATGTTTTGATACAATACCAAAAAATGCACAAATTGCCATACTAGATATTTAGTTTAACATGTTCCAGTCCTGGACAAATTAATTTTCGAAAAAAAAATTATGTCTGAACAGGGAATTGAACCATGGATCTTGGATTGTGGTTCAGACATTGATTTTTCTTTTAAAAAAATCCCATTGAAGAATTTAGTTACCAAGGTGTGTGTGTGTGTGTGTGTGTGTGTATATATATATATATATATATATATATATATATATGACATGAAAAGAAAAAATAAATGCTTGAGTCGGGATTTGAATCCGAGTTTCTAAACTCACTACATTTAGCGCTCTAACCATCTGAGCTACTCAGAAATCCTAACACAAACATTCATTTTTCTTATATATTTATAGTATTCTCAATTTACACGAGAGACAGCAGGATATCGTTCCAACTGCCATCTAGTGGTCACTATAACAAGTAAGCATATTTAAAGAGAATATTTACTTCATAGCAGTAATGCTTGTATAATTAGATGTTATAACTATATTTTTTACATTTATTAATTAAATAAAAATAAAACGTAGTTTTATTTGATTTTCATATTTATTATATAATTCAGTGACATGTTAACATGTCTGAAGAAGGTACAGTGTACCGAAACAGCTGTCACTGAATTATATAATAAATATGAAAATCAAATAAAACTACGTTTTATTTTTATTTAATTAATAAATATGGATTTTCATCAAGTAAACACCAACTCAATTGATTATTTTTTACATTTAGCAATGAGGGTAAATATGACATGAAAAGAAAAATAAATGCCTGAGTTGGGATTTGAACCCGTAAACTCTGTACGTTCAGCGCTCTAACCATTTGAGCTACTCAGGAATCCTAACACAAACATTTATTTTTCTTATATATATATATATATATATATATATGGTATTCTTAATTTACACGAGAGGTAGGGGGATATTATTCCAATTGCCATCTAGTGGCCACTATAATAAGTAAGCACATTTAAAGAGAATATATACTTTATAGCAGTAATGCTTGTATATTTAGATGTTATAACTATATTTTTTTACATTTAGCAATTAAGGCAAATATGACATGAAAAGAAAAATAAATGCCTGAGCTGGGATTTGAACTCTGTACGTTTAGCGCTCTAACCATATTTTTCTTTTCATGTCATATTTGTCCTCATTGTTAAATGTAAAGAATATAGTTATAACATCTAAATATACAAGCGTTACTACTATAAAGTAAATATTCTCTTAAAATATGCTTACTTTATAGATGGCAGTTGGAACGATATCCTGCTACCTCTCGTGTAAATTGAGAATATTATAAATATATAAAAAAAATAAATGTTTGTGTTAGGATTCCTGAATAGCTCAGATGGTTAGAGCACTAAACGTACAGAGTTTAGAAATTTGGGTTCAAATCCCGACTCAGGCATTTATTTTTCTTTTCAAGTCATATTTGCCTTCATTGCTAAATGTAACAAAAAATAATTATAACATTTAAATATATATATATATACATACATACATACACATACATACACACAATACTTAATAAATGCTTAAATAATTCATTTTTCTCCAGAATTAATAGTATATTGCGATGCGAGGTTGGGAAGCGGTTTTTATAGAATTGAGGAAAATGTTTAAAAAATTGAGCGATAGCAAGGTTTTTAATTTCCAAGATTCTGTAAAACACTTCACAAACGTGTGTTGTACATTATTTTTTGCGTGATGGTGTTTTCAAAATAATAAATAATAGTAAAATAATAACATCTTTGTTGGAAATGTTTGCGTTCATTATAAACAATTGACTAATGTTAAAAATGAGGGCAATGTTTATTAGTTGAAACAATAGGAGACTGTGAGACCAATTAGTGATAAAATAACAGGAGGCTGTGAGACCAATTAGTGATAAAATAGTGGCAAGTACATATTTGTTGTTTTATATTGTTTCAAATTAAGTTCAGTTCATTTAAAATACAGCGATTTGTTTCGTATAATGTACATTAACACTACCTTTTGGATATTTTTTTGTATATACATTGTATGTAGTATACATAGAGGGCGGTGGTTTTACTTCCTACATGCATGTTTGTAATATATAACATTATAGTATAGATATTTATGTAATTCCTAAATGTAGGAAGTTCATCTTTCAATCATGGTCGCCATTGCTGTAAGTATGACAAAACACACTATCGAGTAAAAATTTATCTTGGTCAGTAATTTTTTTTTTTATTTTTCTATCTTGAGCATTTTAAATTTTATTTGTTAAATCTAAAGTAATTTACATATATTGTAAATATAGCTACCATATAATCATTTACAATTATTTAGATACAAGAATAATTTTTTTTTCTAACCTGGTTGAGTGGTAGACAAGACCTTAAGGCATTAACAGTGCCAATTAAAATAAAGCCATTATTATTATAGACATAGTTGTCGGAGAGAAAAAACTAGGAGAAACGGGAGAAAAATGAATTAGAATTTTAAAATCATTTGGAAGTAACATTATGAGGTTTAATTTAATGAATTAGAACTTCACATAAATCTAGTCTAAAAATCGTGAAAAAAAAACAGCAACTTCCTTAAGTTTCAGTATATTTGGATAATTAGATTGTTATTTGGATAGGTTAGCTAATTCAGTTAAAGTTATGATTTTTTTAAATGTTTGTTGTTCTACCAAATGAGGCATCTTGATCGGTCATTATTACAAATCCATTTGTTTGGGAATTCTGTTTTACCATAATCTGACCTAATTTCTGGTGCAGTCATATTGTTTTTTCATGATTTTTAGGTTACATTTATATAATCATCCAGTATCATGGCAGCTGCTGCCATCTTCCGGAAACCAATAGTCATTCCTTTCTGTCCATTCATTGATCTTCCTCCATTCCTCTGATATTCATAGCTGCTTATACCCCTTCTATCCAAGTTTTCTTCGGTCTTCCTCTCTTCCTCCTTTCCATTGGGATCCATTCTGTAACAATTTTTGGCAATATTTGCTCTGGCATTCTTTTGACATGGCCATACCACTGTAATCTTTTCTTTTCTATAATGTCTATGACGTCCGGCTCCTCTTGTACACCCATAATTTCCCTTATTTATTTCGTATTCTATCCATTCTAGGTTTTCCAGCTGATCATCTTAAAACATCCATTTCTGTACTTAAAATTCTTTTCATTTCCCTGGTAGGAATTTGCCAGACTTCAGCACCATATGTTAAAATGCTCTGAATTATGGTTTGATATATTTGTAATTTTCTATTTTTGTAATATTTTTGCTCCATCAAACAGAGTTTAAAGCATTTTATGCTTGTTTTGTTTGTGCGATTCTATTTTTAATTTCCACTGTGTTATCGCCTGAATGGTCTAATTTTGTTCCTAAATAAGTGCATTCAATACTAAGTTTTAGTTCTTCTCCATTGTTGAAATTTATATTTTCCATTTCTTCTCCTATACACAGGTATTTAGTTTTCTCAATGTATATATAAAGTCCCCATTTTTCATATTCTTCTTTTAGTTTTTTAGCCATATATTGTATACCATCGTGGTCTTGTGCTATTAATACCTGGTCATCTGTAAAATTTAGTGAATATACATGTGTATTTTGGATGAGTATGTCCATTTTTTGACATTTTTTTCCTCCAGTCTCTTAGTACTCTTTCGAGATAAATTTTAAATAGGGTTGGAGATAAACTGCAACCTTGCCTTAAACCTTTTGTAAAAGTAAATTCCTTTGTTATATGATTTCCAACTTTTATTTTCGAAATAGATCCTTTGTATAATGTATACATTTATATAAATTTATATTTAATATCTTCCCTATTTCTCATATTTTTTCTTAACAACTCTATATATATATATATCCGATCCGATTGAGGGTCTTTCCACTTTTCAGCGGTTGCCCTTTTACCAGCCGGCTGCTGGTCCTTCACATCCACATGTGTCAATCACAGAGGTAGATGATCAACAGCCAATGTAGGGGTGACATGTGGTTAGCATGTCGAGTCCCCCAGCCGTTATATCTGGTTCCTCAACCTGGAGCCGCTACAAAGTAGCTACCCAATTGCCTCACGATGCTGGGTGGGCATCAGTCCCATACTGGCCGAAATACCACGAGAAAATTTCTTCCCCCATGGAGACTCGAACCAGTGCAAGTCCCGTAGCTCTGCACCAAGGCTTCCTAACTTAACCGCTCGGCTACAGCGCGGGACTATATATATATATACATACATACAAACATCTGAGGTCGGTAATTAAATTCTACAATGGCAATTTTTGCTTTTTTTTATTAAGTTATGGTACTGCATTTTTTCCCTGTCATCACTGTACAGTTTTTCTTCTAGTGGTGGGCAAGTGAACCTCACCAATCAAATCTTTCATCCAGAAGAAAAGAACAAATTAATGAATTTTAAAATTTCTAGATCACCTCAACAGTTAGTTTTTGGCTAAAAATGGAGGAAATGTCCTTTGAAACATGTCCAGTGAGAGAACAAAATATGAGAAGAGATGCAAATAACTGTTTCAATTTTCTTCATAAAATACCTCATAGTGTTAATTCCCTTCAATTTTAAGAATATTATTACTAATTTCATCTCTCCCTTATCTTTTATGGAGACTTTTTAAAATAAAGTTCATCACAAAAAGTTATTTTTTTCTTCTTACCAAAACCACATCTCCCAAGAGGTATAGCCTTTAGCTGTATGGGTGAAGGTTTTATAAATCCGCTTTTATGAAGACCCTCGAGTATTGATTCAGACAACAACATTCCAGTGAAATCCACATCTTCATTCACAAACACATCTTGGGTACGAGGCTTATCTTCCAAGTTATGAGCAGTCTGACGAGCCATTCTTATTTATTTCTGAAACAAAATCCAAAGATCAAAATATTTTTTACCTATTTTCAACTTAATGAATGAGTAAACCATAAGTCATTATCTGGTGAATGGTTTGATGAGAGGTTGAGGAAAAGAAGTTGTGCGATATTGCTTCATAAACTAAACATAGTTGTTTAATACATACAAATCCTTTACCCAGTTATTACGTAGCATCCTTTGCTGGTGGTACCATGGCTCAACTAGTTTTGAGGATCATCTATGTATCTTGAAATGGACCACTAGTTACTAAACATATTGATAGTTATTGCTTGTTGCCAACATGTCTAATTATGTTTCTGCTATAGCAAATTGTTTACTCAAGTTTATACTAGAAGCAATATATTTACACAAGTTTCTGCAAGAGGCAATTTAATGTGCATGTTTACTGGGCATTTATACTTAATGAAACGGCAAATTATACACATATTTTAGTATTATATGTTAGAATTATGATGTAAGATTGCAGTTTATATAACTCAATTTATCTCATTAATTAAGAAAATGACAGTTAGGTGAGAAAATGAGCAAGTTAGTATTCAACAAATTAGTTACAAGGCAATGTGATGTGTATATTTAATAAAAAGGCAATTTGATGTACATATTTTGATGATCATTTGTTAGAATTCTGATGTCAGAGTTTGGATTATGTACTCAGTTCAACTCGTTAGTCAAGAAAATGGGCAGTTAGATGACGAAATAGTCAAGTAAGTGTATATCATTAGTTTACAGTTTATTGGATAATATGTATGTAATTTATTTTGTTAGGTTAGCACGTTTTTCTTAGAATGGTAGAAGAAATACTTCTATATCCAGGTGGAATTTCCAATAACAGTGACTGATCTGTTGAATAGAGTAATATTTTAATTTTTTATAATAATAATATGTGAAAACTCTATGGTGTGTGATAAATTTTGATTTTTTGTTAGTGCATATTTGATAGGTTGGCTATTCTGTTTCATTTATGAAAACAGCCACCACAGAGAACATATATTCAGCCATGCAGCCATGTTGCGATTTCTAGGTTATATTTATATGAACTTCTCATTTGATTTCAAGGCATTTTGAAGATTTTTCTTGTGAAACAAACACATATATACATTCTTGAGATAACTATTTACCTTTTCTAATCTAATTTGCAGTATTTTTTTATTTTTACTTGAAAAGAATGCCAGTGTTCATAATTTCAAATACCAGTTTCAGAATATTGGTGCTGACTGGTAAAAAAAAAAAAGGAGGATACAGAAGAACACCTAGGCCTAGGTCTGCATAGTGATACTGTCAAGATAAGAATGGCCTATCACTGCATTTGTTCATTGTCAAGCTATAGAACTCGGAACAAGTTAAGAGTACCTTTACGACAAATTTTTCTAAGCTGTAAGAATCATAGTACCCATGCACAAATGCTTAAAGAAACTTCCGTTAAATGGTGGACATATGTGTGAAATCGGTATGACCAACCTTTGCAATAAATTCCCAAATATTTATAAGAAATGGATGTATACCAACTTTTCACTTCCTAATCTAACAAAATAAATTACAAGCATATTATTTGATGAAGTGTAAACTAATCTGATGTACACTAACTTGTCCCATCAGAACCTAACAAAATGGAGTGAACAACCATTTCTTAAAATAAATTTTTAATGTTGGTCATTCCAAATTCACAGATATTTCCACAATCTAGCAGAAGTTTCTATAAGCGTTTGCACATGCACACAACAATTCTGCAGATCTTTGAATAAATCATTGCATATGTACATAAATATTTAATAATTGTAAAAAAATATTATAGGTAACATTGTAAAATGTTTAATACAGTACAAAATGTTAGTAAAGATGAAAAAAGTATGTAGTGCAACAGCATTACAAGAATGTAGGCCTAGTATGGAAAATCATAGATAAAGGTATTCTAAACTTGAGCCCAGAACTCTGAATGTTAATTGCTTTAAAATGTGTGACACATGACAACACTATAGGGTATGGTACCAAATGATGACATGTATGTGTTTCTAGAGAAAAAGAAAGGCATCATGATCACAGATGCAAAAGAAGTTAATCAATATAATTTGTAACTTCCCTTGTTTAACATGCATATGTAGCCTACCCATTTTTGGTACAATTGCCCTTCAATTTAAGACCCCACTCATTCTGCTTTTTGTTTTTCCACAGTAATTTTCAATGTTTAAGCTGAAAACTAGACATTAAGTTAGGGTTAGAATTTCACCAAATAATATAATAAAAGAAACAGTCCATATCTACTGAAGAAGGTAAACATTCACAAAATGAACTGTCAGTAAGATCTTTGAAAGACAAGAGTTGCTAATCTGTATAATCATAGACGAAGTAACGTCGATCATATATGACTTAAAATTAAAATATATTATCCACTACAACTTAAATTTTAAATAATTCCCCAGCCAAAATATTTACTCAATGGTAGGACTATGCTTAAAATTGTTTCCTACGTGCATAACCTTCGCTAATAATTGTAATACAAAGAATATATATCTTAAAATATTAGGAGTTGTGACACCGAAAATATAAGAAAATTACCGAACTTCCTGAATACAGAATTTTTAATAACAGCACTTTCTATAACACAATACAATTACGACTTAGAACACATTTTAAAATGACAATAGTTTCAATTCACAACAGATGACAGGATAATCGAAGATTCTGTGTTCCGTCATACCCGGTCAGAATAACCAATATAAGATTAAAAAAAAACTACAATTTTATTAACATCCGATTTATTGTTAAATATTTTATTCAATGTTAATATAATCGTATATATTTATTTAAATGTAAATAAATTATTTAATGTCAGAAAATAACAATTTGTAATAAAGTATATTGAATATTTTATTAAAATAATGTTGGTTATATTGGTTATTTGATACGTATGTCAATATGGTTGATTGACGTTTAAATAAGTGTTGAATTTCAATGATAATTGAATTAAAATGTGATACTAAAAAACATTAGGCATTTCTGAACACATTTTATAAGACTATATATTATTTAGAAGACATGTTTTAGAAGATTTTTTTTTTTAGATTATATCGAATGTAAAACTGTGATTGTCAACATAACCTTGATTGACATTTGGGAAAAAATCCTGGGGCTTGCTGTATGTTCGAACACGTATTATAACAGTACGTACCGAACTTCGAATATTGAAAGATATAAACATGGGGTCTAATACAGCTACTATTATGACATTAGCAAATAGTATCATTGGGGTTGGCGTGCTTGCTATGCCATTTTGTTTCAAGCAGGTAAGATATATTTATGGTAATTATATATCATCGTTCATGTATGTTGTGTATTAAAGTTAACGGCTTTCCAAGGTTAACCCATATGGTTAGATTTTAAAGTTTTATTTATAAGATAATTTTTAAAAGTATTTAATAATGTTTTAATTTTAAAGTAAAACTTTTGAAACCTAACCATATAAACTAACGTTAATATACAACATACATAACGACTGTATAATTATATATTTTTCCTTTATTGCTGTAAGAACTCTGTAACATTTGGTGACATTTTTCATCTGTAATGTAAGGTAGAATGTTGGGGGGATAAAAAAAAACTTTAGAATACTTCATTCAATTAATTTTTTAAGTTCTACAGAATAGCAGTGCCCATGTGCAAATGTTTGTGGAATTGTCGCAGATGGAACCACATACCTTTGCAATAAATTCCCAAACATTTTTATAAGAAATGGATGTACACTAACCTGCCCCTTCGTAACCTAAAGAAATAAATTACATACATATTATTTAATAAACTAATCTGGTGTACACTAACTTGTCCCATTGGAACTTAACAAACTATATTTTAAAAATATATTTTGGAATTAATTGCAAATGTTGCTAATTCCAATTTCACAGATATGTCCTTCCATCTGAAGCAATTTCATAACCATTTGCGCATGTGTATTGTGATTCAGTAGAACTTAGAAAAAATCATTGAAAGATAAATGTTACAATTTGCATACATAGATAAATACCAGGGCTCAACTGCACTTTTACTGCTTTTTGAATTTTCAGTTTATTGTTGTAAACTATAGCTCTTCTTCTGTATTTACTAACATTTTTTAATATTTTAAACTTTTTCAAACAATTTTTATGACATTATTAGACAATTTTCAAGTATTTATTTAAATATGCAAATCACAATATTATGACACTGCTAGACAATATTGTAATGCTAACTGCTATTTAATAATATTGTAAAAAAAATTTACAGAACATTTGAGTAGGTTAGCTAACATTTAATTAATGTTACGAATATACTAGGGTTAGAATTTCCGATAACAGGGAGTAATCTTTGTCAAGAGTGACCTTCATTTTATTTTGTAATAATATGTGAAACCACATGTGTGAGCTATGTTCTTCATTTTTTGTATTAGCATATTTTTGATAGATTGGTTATTCTGTTTCCTCTATATAAATAGTAATCGCAGAGTACATATATTTTGATACAGCCATGTTTTTATGATATGATATCTGGGTTATGTTTACGTGAACTTCTCATTCAATTTCAAGGCATTTTTAGAATTTTTCTTGAGAAAAATAACATGTATATACATTCTCGAGGTAATTATTAACATTTTTATTATTATTATTATTATTTTTTTAAATAATGACGTTCATCATTGGTTGATCCCTGAACATTTTACATGTGTAATATAGATTGTGACTTGTATCTATACAAGGCTTAGACAGTATATTTATTGCTGTTTTATATTTATTGCTTTTTATTTCTAAAACAGGAAGTACAGAATATTCTCCTCCATGGTGCGACTGCCTAGAAGGCCCTATGTGTTAATCACTGAGGTAGATGATCATCCAGCCAGTATATGGGTGACATGTGGTCAGCATGTCTGGTCCTCCAGCCATTATAATTCTGGTTTTCTCAACCTGAAGCCACTACTCATTGTAGGTACCCAAATTCCTCACACTATTAGGTGGGAACCAGTTCCATACTGGTCAAAATTTAAAAAAAAAATTCTTCCCACATGGGGACTCGAACTAACGCAAGTTCCATAGCTCTGTACCAATGCATCATGCCTTAAACTGCTCGGCTATGGCACAGGACACAATATTTTAAGCCTCTAATTAATTTGAACTTCTAATTCCATTAAGAGTTTCATTTCTCAAAATTGGTAATTGTTATCATAGTTCCACCAGGATAGATATTTATCCAGAGTGTACAAATTTTGACTATGCCTTCCTTCTAAAGGGAAGTAAAGAATAAGTCCAATATCTTAGGTTTATGGAACATGAAAGAACTTCCAGCCTTAGAGTGAGAGGTCTCTAAAGAAAATTTGTTGGCCCTTTTATGCTCAGATTTCAATTTGCAACACTAATGATGTGAGATGTTAAAGGGCATTTTTAAATATCAGTATTCTTTATTTAATATTTGTAGGAAATAACACTATTCATAAATACACCTGGACGTCCCCAGATGGAGAAACTCGGAACCAGATAGATCATGTATTAGTGGATAAACACTGGCACAGTAGCATCATTGATGTTAGATCAGTTAGAGGGACAGACTGCAATTCAGATCATCATCTGGTCAGGGTGAAAATCAGACAACGGCTATCGCTTATGAGAGGAACAAACGCTAAAGATGATTCAGTAAAATATGAATTAAAAAACTTGAAAAATGATGAAATGCGGCAAGAATACCAAATCAAAATTGCTAATAGATTTGAAGTACTGGAATCTTCCGATGACAATGTGGCAAACGAAGAAGAAACTGATATAAATAAAGAATGGGAGGCTATAAGGGATACTATTAAATTGTCAGCATCAGAAAGCATTGGTTGTTTAAAAAAGAGGCAAAACAAGAAATGGTTTGATGAGGAAAGTGCCGACATTGTAAAGAAAAGAAAGCTAGCAAAAATGAAATGGTTACACCAGCCAAATGAGGTAAATTTAGAGCAATTGGGTAGTATTAGACGGGAAACCACCAAGCTACTAAAGAGTAAAAAGAGGGAATATTTGAGAGAGAAGATTAATGATCATGAAATGAATGCAAAAAATAGGAACATTAGAGAATTATATCAGGGAATTAGTATAGAGAAGAAAGGGTTTCAGGCTAGAACAAACATAATTCGGAATCAAAATGGGGATATGATTGCAGATTCCAGGAGTATATTAAATAGATGGAAAAGTTACTTTAATCAGCTATTAAATGTACATACAGAACAGGACATTGAGGAGGATAATTTACAGACAGCAGATATGCTAGTCGCAGAGCCAAGTGCATTAGAGGTTGAAATGGCGATTGAAAAATTGAAGATGTATAAAGCATCAGGTTCAGATGAGATCCCAGCAGAACTGATAAAATCAGGGGGAGAAAAATTGATGGACAAGATACGCTGGTTGCTTAGTATGATTTGGGAAAAAGAAGCTCTTCCAGATGAATGGAAGGAATCAATTATCGTACCAATTTATAAGAAAGGAGATAAAACTGATTGCAACAACTATAGGGGGCATCTCATTACTTTCAACTTCGTACAAAATTCTAACAAATATATTAGTAAGCAGACTTACTCCCTATATTGATGGCATTCTAGGAGAACATCAAAGTGCATTTAGAAGAAACAGGTCTAAAACAGATCAGATTTTTAGTATAAGACAGATTTTAGAAAAGAAATGGGAATATAATTGTACTGTACATCAACTGTATGTAGACTTCAAAAAAGCATATGATTCAATTAAGAGGGAGAAGTTATATAGTATCCTGCTGGAGTTCGGAATTCCTAAAAAGTTAGTTAGACTTATACGAATGTGTCTAAATGGCTCAACGAGTAGGGTGCGTGTAGGCAAACAGTTTTCAGACACTTTTGAAATCCAGAATGGGTTGAAGCAAGGAGATGCACTATCTCCTCTACTATTTAATTTTGTACTAGAGCATGCCATTAAATCTTTAGAGAATAAGGAAGGCTTACAACTGAATGGTATTAATAAGCTGTTAGTTTATGCTGATGATGTGGTACTACTGGCCGATAGCGAGGAGATACTAAGGCCAACACGCACACACTATTGAGTAACACTAAGAAATTAGGACTGGAAGTAAATATCAGTAAAACTAAATATATGGTCACACGTAGAAATACATTATATAATGGAAATGGACAGCTAATGACAAATGAGGGAAATTTTGAGGAATTGGCTGAATTCAAATACCTAGGAACAATAATCACAAATAGGAATGAGATGCACAAAGAAATTAAACATAGGCTCAATTCTGGAAATGCATGCTATTATGCATTGCAGAGACTTTTGATGTCCCAACTCCTTTCAAAAAACGTTAAACTGAAAATATATAAAACTATTATTCTACCAGTTATATTATATGGGTGCGAAACATGGACTCTTACTTTAAGGGAGGAAAGGAGATTACGAGTATTTGAGAATAAAGTTCTTAGGAAAATTTTTGGACCAAAGAGAGATGAACAGACAGGTGAATGGAGAAGACTACATAACAATGAACTACATGGTCTTTATAGGAAGCCAGATATAATAAGAACAGTTAAGTCCCGTAGACTGCGATGGGCAGGACATGTTGCGCGTATGGGGAATGAAAGACGTGCATGGAAACTTCTTGTAGGAAAGCCAGAAGGAAAACGCCCAGTTGGTAGACCAAGAATGAGGTGGGAGAACAACATTAACTATGATTTGAGGGAGGTGGATTATACAGGAAATGATTGGAAGGCATTGGCTCAGGATAGGGATGTATGGAGAGCTTATGTCCGCGCGGCCATGAACCTACGGGTTCGATAGTGCCAGTGAGTAAGTAAGTAAGTAAGGAAATAACACTATGAGGTTTCTTTTAATTATTAAGAGGTAGTTATATTGACTCACTTCATATTTTTTTATATTCTGCAGACTATAGTTTCGTTGCATCTATGCAACATTGTCGATGCATTCTAACAGTTGTCTTTGCAATTGTCATCCTGTAGGTTGATTTGTACGCCCCCTGTTGGCTGACCGATGAACTTCCAAATAAAAAAAATGATTTGGAAGTTCATCGGTCAGCCAACAGAGGGAGTAGAAATTAACCTACAGGATGACAACTGCAAATAGAACATTTAGAATGCATCGACAATGTTGCATAGATGCGACGAAACTATAGTCTGCAGAATATCAAAAAAATATGAAGCGAGTTAAAATAACTAAATCATAATAATCAGTATTCTTACTTTCTTCTCCTCAAATTTCCTATATTGCAAGACATATTGGTTATTTACACCTCACATTTTTGCTTTTATATAGAAAAATGAAGTGAGGTGTAAATAACAGATTCAGTTTCTTTGATACAATGCCTCATAGTATTATCTACTATCAATTTTATATTTAAATTGCAAGACATATCTGATCTCCAATTGCTCCTCATGTCTTAAATTCAGAATTCTGGGAAAAAAAATCATACAGGAATTGTAAATACCAATTTCTAGGCAAAAAGTTTTCTCTTCAAATGTATTATATAAATGAATTGGATATTTTAACATCTCACCACATAAGGTCAATTCTACACAGAGCAACTGCAGAATCAACATCTTCAGAGAAGATCAAGACGACTTAACAAGGTCTTGAAAGTACTGATGATGGAACCTAATTAGGTTCTGAAACCGGTCTAATAATAAGATATGAGGTGAGGTGAGGTGATACAATTTTTCTTAAAACCTCATAGTGTTAATTAATTCCTAAAAAGTCAATCTTTGAAGAAATTAAAATCTTGAAAGAAGCCAAGAATATTAACCTATTTGAGAATGCACCTAATGACCTGAACCCCTGTGTATAAAATTTTAACAGACAACAGTTAGTACCTTTCAAAAGCTGACAATGGAATATGTTCTTCTGAAAGGCCTACAAGGTGTTTTAAAGAAATTATTATCTAGATGAGTACGACTGAAATCTCAGGTACAAATTTTATTATTCTAATTTTTACATAGTGATCTCAACGGTGTATCATAATTCATTTTAAAAGCATTGTCCCATAGTAATTTTATTAAACTGTAAATACTCTTATCAAAATTTAAAATAAATAATCGGAAGTGACACTTTGAGGTAAATGTTAATAGAATAAAAATGAGCCAGAAATTCTTCACCTTATCTAATAAAATATGTTCCTCTAATCTGGACATGTTTTGTAGACCATCATCCTCATTCTCAATTAAATTCTGATGGGGATAATAATCTCCAAAACATGTCCAGGTGAAACAATCATATTTTATCAGGTGAGATGAAGCAATTCTGATTCATGTTTTTATTCTCCTGTAAATAGTATTTGTGTAAGCATACGGTTGATGAAACAGGGTTTAATGTTTACATTTAATTCCAAACAGTAAAGTGTAGGACACTGTATAATATAAATAAATACCTTTTAATTGTATTTTGACCCCTATTGAAATGTTCATTGAAACTGTTTGCAGTGTGGTATTGTACTATCCATTTTGATGCTAATTTTGAGCAGTGGATTGTCTCGTCTAGCATGCCACTTCTTGCTGAAAGCAGCAATCATGGCAAGAAGAAGGAACTTTGAGTTTTTAGGTGAGTTTACTTACCAGAAAGGAAGGTACAATAGGCCAGAAATCAGACATGTCTACTCAGTCAATTAAGTTGTTTGATAATTTGCCTAAAGAAAGTTTATGGTTCTGTATTCATTCAATCTGTAATTTTCAAAGGAACCTCTACTTCCTCCCCCCCTTATAACTCATATACATTTTGAATGGTTGTAATATGTAAATTAATATAAACAGACAAACTGTCTATAAGCAGTGCTAAACACAATTAAAAGAGAAAACATTCTCTCTGAACTGGGATTTTGAACCCCAGACCACCAACTTTATATGTTAGAGCTCTATCATTTCAGCACATCTAGGCAACTCTGTGATTGTAGGGAGTTGCTAGATAGCTCAAATAGTAGAACACTAGCACATAAATCTGGAGATTTGGGCATTCAAATCCTGGTTCAGCAAAAAAAAAAATTGTCTTTAGTTTGAATAGTGTTTACATATAGTTTTACCTTGCAATTATAATTTTTTTTACTTATTTTTAAAAGTACAGTGTAAGTATAAATGAATGGAACTAGTTTACGTAAGTATTATAAAGACACACATTTTGGTAAAGATTCACCAGCATGGAACAACTTCTACCACATGTACCTTTAGTTTGATGAGGCTGGTTCTGTGATTAAAGAGAAAAGGACAGGACGGCCATGTGTATCAGCTGTGAATGTGACAGAATCAGAGAAGTCTTCATACATAACCTGCAGAAATGCATGTTGCCCCAAAAAATCATATGGTATGGAAATAATTCAGGAACAGCTGCCTATGAACATGAAACCATATAGATTGCAGTTGGTACAAGTCTTGAGACTAAATAACAAGATCATACAATGTGTCAAAATGCAGATGGACATGGATGATGATGATGATGATTTTGTTGGATGTCTATTTTTCTCAGGCAAAGCTACAGTACATTTATATGGGAAAGTTAATCGCCATATTATGCAAATAAGGGATGCAGAGAACCCTGAACTATAATTGAGCATATATGGAATTCAGAGAAAATTAATGTGTTTTGCACTATTTCATAAACAAAAATCTAAAGCCCATTTTCTTCTTTAACTGGGATAACCTATCTTGACAGATTGTAGCAGTTCTTAATCCTGCAATTAGGTGAGAACACTAATACCTACATGTTCCAACAAGATGGGGCACAACCCTATTATTACAATGAAGTAAAGTGTTATTTGAATCAACATCTGCCTCACTGCTGGATTGCCATGCTACTGGTAATGATCTAACATTTCGCAATTGGCCATCCAGGCCACCTGACCTTACCCCATATGATTTTTTTCTGTTAGGGCATGTGAAGGATGCAGTCTGTGTGTCACCACTGCCATGAAATCTGCCAAAGATATGATGGCATGTTGTTACTGCCATCGAATATCAAAATATGTCAACTTGCTAGATCGAGTATGGCAAAAATTTGACTATTGCCAGGACATATGCTGTGTGACATGTGGTTCCCGTATAGAATGTTATGAATCTTTTTAATATAAGTAAACTTTGAGATTTTTTTCTATTCATTGTTGCCATATAAATTTTTCTATCATAAATACTGTCTTCATAATACATATTACTTGCAAAAGAGAAAACAAAAACAGATATACAAAAATAACACAAAAATATTAGGCTTTTGGTTAGATTTTGATTTTTCTTAGACAAATTAAGACTAATATTTTTGGTTAGGCTTTAATATGTATGGTCAGATTTCTGTATAATGGTACATACTGTAGTGAATGGATTATTTAATGGCAGATGCATCATTGCCAATCGTACTTTCCCACTATTGCCAGATTTCTCATTCCCTGTCTCTGTACTTTAACATTAATTATACCCTACCAAAATGCAGACTAATATATTTTAATTTTATAGCAGGGGTGGTTTCTACGAGGTGTTGCAGATTTGTAATTTAAATATGGAAGGTTCACCCAAATGGATATTATTCTTTGCTATATTCTGAGATTGATTTTGTTCTTCACGGCACTCGGTGATATGATATTGGTTACATCTCTGTCCGCACAATTCACACACATTGGTCATTCGGGGTGTGGAATGTCTTGTTCTTGCATAATTTGTGGTGGAAGCCGTGAATGGCTAGTCTTGTAATGGTGTGTCTCTGCTCCTGATTCTCCTTGGTCCAGTTGCGATCGATCATTGCAGTCGTCCCATAGAAGTCGATATCTATCTCCGCTCTTTTCATTCTTCTCCGGGTGTTGCAGATTTGTGCAACAGTTTTCGAATTACTTATTCCTTCTTTATTAAGATTAAAAAAAATATATATATATTTCTCTAAACAAGCTCTTAAAAACATCAATATTTCTTACTCAATTTATCACTTATCGCAAACTAACTCATTGGCACTATCAACCTATAGGTTCATGGCTATGCAGACATAAGCTCTCCATACATCCCTATCGTGAGCTAATGCTTTCCAATCATCCCCTGTATAATCTGCTTCCCTCAAATCATGGTTAATATTATTCTCCCACCTTATTCTCTGCCTGCCTTGGTTTTCCTACAAGGAGTTTTCGTGTAATTCTTCCATTCCCATTCGTGGTACATGCCCTGCCCATTGCAGTCTAAGAGGCTTAACTCTTTTTTTATTATATCTTGTTTCCTCTAAATATCATGTAGCTCACTGTTATGCAGTCTTCTCCATTTGCCCGTCTGTTCACTTTTAACTGAATGGCAAATTATATTTGAAGAAAAAAAATTCTAAAGTGGGATCTGAACCCAATTATTCCAGTTTTGTACACCAGTTCACAACCATTGAGCTGTTAGGCTCCCAGTTTAAATGCAAATTATTTCCCTCTCTTATACAGTTCCGCACACTGAATGCAATGAACATTTGTTCCACACACACACACACTCTATCTATAAATGTTCGAGGATTTTCTGTGCCCCATATTTCCCACATAAATGAAATGAGCTTTGCCAGAGAAAACCAGGTGTCCAACAAAGCCATCATCCTACATGTCCACTTGCATTTCCACACAGAACTGATGCTGTATGATCTTGTCATTTGGTTTCAAGATTTGTACCATCTACTATTAATGGGTAGAAATTTTCAGTTTTTTTTTTCGCACTAGAGGGAATAGCAAATATTATTTTGTGAGTCTTGAAGCTAATTTTTCTGACAGTAACAAACTTACTAAACTTGAAAATCTTTCATTACTTTAAACAATGAATGCATGTAAAAATCTGTAAACAGTCATACCCTCTATTTTAAATAAATATAAATATTATTTTTAAATTCATTCTTATTTGTAGATGCTTTATCACCTAAGATCATATTATATCTATTTTATTATTTTTTATTGACGCTATTAAATGGTGAATAAGATGAAATGGATCTTCTTTTTCTTCTTCTTCTTCCTTTCCAGGATTAGGTCAATGTGACCTGTTCCGGTCTCAAGTCCATCATTTCCTTGGCCGTCCTAAAGATCTTTTTCCATGTGGTTTGTAGGCATTGATCTTTTTTGGGTAATCTTGTATTGTCCATTCTGTCTAAATGTTCTTTCCATTGGTTTTTGTGCTCATCTGGTTTATCGAGTATTGAAAATATCTCCAGTTCATTTCTTATTGATTCATTGTGTAATCTATCCATGCGTGTACATCCTTTTACGGATCTTAAAAATTTCATTTCAGTGGCTTGAATGTGTGAGATATCTTTTTTTGTAAGTACCCAAGATTCAGATCCATATAAAAGAACAGGAACAGTCATAATTTTATAAAACCTGAGCTGAGTTTCACTTAGTCTTTTGGAGGGTTCTTCTTATAGTGCCACACATCATATGATATTGGTTTAATTTATTGTGTATATCCCAATCGTAGCTGTATGTTATATCTGAACCAAGATAGTTAAAGTGTGCTATCTGTTCTATTATTTCATTATTGATTACTATTTTTGCTCTGACTGGTACTTTGCCCTGAAAAGCCATAATTTTAGTTTTTGAAGTTGAGACTTTGAGATTATAATAGAGTCCTAATTGATTCAACATGTAAATGGCTCTTTGTAAATCATTCTCTGAAATGGATCTTGATATTGAAATTCTAACCCAACATTTGCTTTGACGGCTGAGGAAAGCCAGGAAAAAATCTTTGCCAGGTTAGATTGTACTGGTGTTTGAACCTGGGAAGTCCTGAACGCTAGTCTCAAACCTATTGCCCGAGCCATTTGCACGGAAAATATATTGATAATATTATAACTGTTGACGTTCAAAATAAGTTTTTTGGCAACCTAGATAAAAATAATTTAATTAAGAAATTGTGTAGTAATATGTAATTTGATTAATTGTGCATGTGAAATATGAAAGTTAAAAGTGATGACAGCTTGTGATTGATTAGATAAATATCATGTTGAAAATGTAGCACTATCTGGAATGATAAGATGAGTAAATACTTTATATGATAATTTTATCAGCTTATAATAAGGAAATAAATATCTTTTTTGGATGTTTTTAGCCATTTGAAATTTATACTTAAAGATTCTAGTGATATGCATTATTTGTTAAAATATATTTAAAATATTTAAAGTTGTATCATTAAACAGATCTTAGGAGCCGAGGGGCGTTACATGTATATCTCTTCTGAGCTAAGTTCCAGTTGTAATGTAAACAAAACAGATGTATGACTGCATTTTCATTGATTGAATAATGGTTTAACCTATAAGCATGTAAGAAAATGTAGTTCACTCTCTAACACTTGAAATAAAGGAAATATGAATATATTTTATCTAACATATGGCTTTATAAGGTTCTCACATGACCAGTATTAAGATATGGTAGTGAAGCATGGACAATAGAAAGAAGAGATGAAAGCCGAATAACAGCAAATGAGATGAGATTTATGTGCCGTACAGCAGGCTATACAAAGTGGGACCATAAAACAAATGAAGAAATGATGGAAGAGTTGGATGTAAAGCCCATCTTCAACGAATGCCGTCTCATAGAATTCTAAAAGCCATGCTTCATTATTGCCACCAAGGCAAATGATCGCTGGGATGTCCAAAAAAGCGCTGGATGGAAAATTCCTCTTTGAGACCATAGCAGGCCACACGGCTTAATACTTGCATTGATGATGATTATCTAGCATGTGTGTATGTACATTATTTGGGAGAATCTTAAAATATATAATTACAATTTTAATACATTAAATAAGCATTGTTTTATTCTTTATGCTTTCACAATGCAGAATACTTTGGAATTTAAATTGTTTCAAAACAGCAAGATTTCTCTAGAATTTCTTAACATTGGAAAGCAAAGCATTTAAAAATTGTGGAGATAAACAAATAATTTTGAATATTTTCAAACAATTTTGTGAAAAAATATCCCACATTAACCATTGAGGATATGGTGAAAATAACAGCAGAATTTACAGGTGAGCAGCATGGAACATAAATTCTGCTCATAATGAAATTGTATCGGTAAATAAAAGTTATCTATTGACATCATGGAAAAAGTGTAAATCTTTAATTAGGTGTGCTCATATATAATATTTTGTCATAAATAAATAAGAAATGGAGGAAGTTCCTAATTATTGGTACCATCTTATGTTGTATTCAGTCTTATTTTCCGTAAAATTTTATGTTTCGAAAGAACAATGATTCTAGCATACACAATTTAGTCATAAGGTGGTTAAAAGTAGTACCACGGTTCCCACAATAGACGGAGTCAGCGGATTAATATCTTATGCAAATTTATTTAGCTTGGAATTATTATAGTAATTGAAAGGAGATCTGTGAGATCAGTTGATTTTATTCTCCATGATCCTGACATTCATTTTAAAGTATTAAGCTAAACTGGCCCCAGGACCAGTTTGAACAAGAAAGAAAAAAAAAATCTTCAATCTTTATTGCTAGCAGTCACACTTAAAGACAGTGATTGTACACCTTTGTCCATGCATATATTAGGCATATGATTGGTGCATGACATTCTCTACAGATATTAACAGGAAGTATAAACATTTTAGCAGCTGTATGTGATTGCTTCTCCAAAGTCTGCTAAACAGCACTTTGGCTCTGAAGACATCCCGTTTTTTGTCTTAAGGTGCAGAGACAGATGTTTTATTGCCTGAATTAATTTAATTCATATTTTATAAATATTTTATATTTCAGAAGGTTCCAAAATCTTCTAAGGTTTTTATTCATTACTTTCAACTTTACACGTATGTCTCTGAAAAAGTAGCATGTCCTGTGAAGGGATGCTGAAAGAAATGTCATTAAAATTTCCTCACATAATTCATGGACCAAACATTTTTTTTGCATCAAATTAAAAAAATGTATATATATATATATATATATATATTTTTTTTTTCTTTGTATATTTCATGGATGTATGGTAATTTGATTTTTTTTAGTTTTCAGCTGAATGTTCTTTACTATCAGATTGAGTTGGAGCAGTATGGAATTCCCTTCAATAAGTTCTATTTGTTTTTATTATAAATTTAACATTTCTCATTAAAGGTCAAATTATGTTTGAAGAGAAAAATATATACCTAGATTGGGGTTTAAACTCAGAACCTTTAGCTTTATGGCAGAGCATTAGCATTTAAAGCTAAAAGTCCTGGGTTCAAACACCAGTCTAGGCATGTATTTTTCTTTTCAAATATAAGTTTTATCTTCCTATAGCAAGGAGTACTATCTGCTAGAGTAGTAGGGGGCCCTTAACTTGGCATCTGTGCAAAATATTTACCTTTTATGCTCTTAATAGCCAACATTCTCGCGGTCAATCCTTTTTTTCTCCCTGAATAGCATAGTTTTAGAAAGCCTTACACAATAAGGAATTATGGAAATGTTCTGTGATTGAAAGTACAAAGACAATTCAGGCCTTGGATATGCGAGGGATACGACTAAGAATCTGGGGTGGGGTAAAAAACAAATGACTGCCTTGTGGCTTGTATCACTGATGAACAGCAAAACCAACACCTTTTCAAAGAGAAAATGATCAATACACTAGTGCCTTGAAACTTTCCTCACATAAATCATGCATCCACCTTTCAGATCACAAAAATATGATAAAAAAGTGCATGAAATGTATGTGTAAATATGGTAGTTAGAAATATTTTTATTACCATAACATAATTATGCACTTTACTTTAATTAAAGTTCAGAAAATTAAATTAAGTTCATTTGGTTGAGTCATTGATAAAAATATATACTACAAAAGAAGTAAAGAACTTCAAATTTTCTATAAATCAAAAACTATTTATAGTATCTAAAATTAAATTTGAAGAGAAAAATTTTCGCCTAGACCGGGACTCGAACCCGGGACCCTTGGCTTTCCGGGCCAAGTGCTCTACCAACTGAGCTACCGAGGCGAGTTCGAGTCCCGGTCTAGGCGAAAATTTTTCTCTTCAAATTTAATTTATCTTTCATTGAGAAATGTTAAATTAATAATAAAAACATCATATCTAAAATTAGTTTGCACTGTATTGTAGAAAATATTTAAAATTTAGTTTCTGAACTGACAAATGTTCATTGAGTGATCCCTGCATCACATGACCACACATCAAGATGATAAGTTCATTTTAAGCCTGATGTAACATATCTGCATTGACACTTGCCACTTCTCTTTTGGGGATTTGTGAACAATAGTGTTTTCATCCCTCTACTCCCTTATGAATTAAATGAAATGAAAGAATGTATTAGAAGAGTTGTGGCAGATATGTTATATCAATGTTTTTGTTATTAATTTAATACATCTCAAAAATTTGTGTGTAGATTGGAGTTTCTCAGATATTTCAGTGGGTAAAGCATTCACCTAGAGTGTAAAAGGTCCTGGATTCAAACCCTAGTCTGAGCATATAATTTTTCTCTTCAAATAACGGGCTTCCAATATAAAACCGGACCGGCCTTACGGAGTTTCACCTGGCATGCAGTGCTGTCTCTTCCTCCCGCAATTCACCCTGCCTGCCACCCGTCCTTGAACTGTTTCTTACCAATAGCGAGTATTGTGAGTGTTCACACGACCATTTAGGTGGAACCATGATTTGTCTGTAAAGAACAAAAGCTGAGGGTCGATTAACCCTTCAGTCACTGATGAAAAAACCACTCACAATAATGCACACGTGCTATGGGATCACCTTGGTTTAGACAATGAACACGTGTACACTTGTAAGGTTTGAGATTTAACAATTTTGTTGCTGTATGTGCAGAAGATACTGAAATCCCAACTTGTTGTGCTAATTTCGGTAATGATTTTTGTGGTGAACATTCCAAATTTTCACCAATTTCGTCTAATTTTTCTTCGGTGAGAACTGTACACCTTCGCGTGTGTTTCTTATTTTGTACTGAACCAGTGGTCTCAAATTTAGTCACAAGATCGTGGATTGTCGATCTGGAAGGAGGTAATTGTCCAGGGAAGTTCCGAATAAATTCCTCGCCAACGCGACGAGCTGATTCATATTTATAATAACATTTACACACATAAATGCGCTGCTCTAATGTCAGCTGACGTCTCATCTTGTCGAACGATAGTAAACTGACTAGTTCAAGGATGAGTGGCTGGCATGCGGACGAGGAGAGAGCGCTGCCTGACGGGTGCAACCCCGTGAGGCCAGTCCGGGTTTATATTGGAAGCCTGGTATAATTATCCATCATTGAGATGTATGAAATGAATAATAAAAACATTGAAAGAAGCCATTCTGGCTTTATAATGTAATGTAAAATTCCCAATTAAAGGTTTTCTTAATAAAGAAGCCACCTTTTGCAAAATAGAAGCAAAGGCTTCGTAGCATTATTTGGTGCATGGGAATTAACAGCGTATAAGAGAAAAATTTGCATTTAGATTGGAGTTTCTCAGATAGCTCAGTTGGTAGAACATTTGCCTAGAGTGCGAAAGGTCCTGGTTTCTAACCCCAGTCTGAGCATATCATTTTTCTCTTTAGATGTTATATTGAGTTTGTAATGAACTTAAATGTGTGTCGTCTGACCTAGAGATCACACAATAAACATTTGTAAGTTCAGATACCAAACTTCAACACATCCTCTACAAAACAGTTAAAAAGTGTTTGCAGGTACCATATACAGTTTTTATTTCATAGGATATTAAAATTATTTACTTGTTTTGTAGTAGCCCTTTACACATAAAGCTTGAACAAATTGAAGTTTTATACATTATGATAATTTTATAAATTTAAGTGTGTTTGATTAAAATGTTATTCTTTTTCAACTCTTAGCTTTTCACACCTTTGGACCACCAGGGAAGACAATAGTGGAATTGTTTATCATCGGATTTCTCATGGGAACTTGTATAGCATTTTTTGTAGTCGTAGGAGATCTGGGTCCTGCAATTATTGCAAAATTATTTCAGTTGGATAACACTGCCAGTTTGCGACAAGTGGTGCTAATAAGTAAGTTCTTATAAAGTTAATATGTAATTTCTGGAATATGAGATAATTAAAATTTTTATACAGAGTGAAACATTAGTTTATTATGTCTTATTATTTTTCTTTATTTTTTTATGTACATTAGATAGGGATAGTATACCAAACACTTTAATTTATCTTGCTTGTGTACATTTTATTAGTATTTTGATCTTAATTTTAATTATCATTAAAATTATTATGTTACGATTTTAATCTTATAGGTATTATCTTATTGATCAAATTTTCATTTAGTATTTAATATTGAATTTAATTGTAATTGTTGTATTCTAATGTAACATGTTAATCCTGGTGAGTGGAAGAGAAGTCTGCATAGTCTTAACTCCACCAGGCTAAATAAATAAAATAAAAACATAGTTTATGGAATTACCTCTATTAATTTTCAGTCGAAGCTCTAATATTCTTTCATTCACACTACTAGATCACAAAAAAAATCAAGACATCTTAGAAGAATTACACATGGAATCTTTAGAAAACAAAATTTCTGATTATAAGTCAAGATGGATACAACATGTTCATCGAATGGAAGATCACAGAATACCCAAACTAATGTTAAGATATCAACCTGCAGGAAGAAGAAGAAGACCAGGACGTCCACTCAAAAGACTTCTGGATGGTGTTTCTCTTGAGGCCGAAACAAGTCAACAAATAGCCTAAATTCGTGAATGTACTATGATGATGATAGTTTATGGAAATGAAAGTCACCATGCAATTTATCATTCAAATCTAAACTTATACTTGGGCACTAGATTCTGAAAAAATTTAAATTAAAATTTCATAAGAGACAATGATGGATAATCAGCAGCATAATGAAAAGTCAACTATTCAGTTCTCATCCTCTTCAGTTAAATATACTGATAACCTAGAAGTGAAGTAAAGAATTGTATAACTGCAACATGACATCTAGTGGTTTGAGCCTGTACACAAGTTTTTTAAAATTTTTTTATACATCATTTAAAGGATGAGTTGTGAACCAATAAGTAACTCTTTCAATGTTTTTATTATTCATTTCATGCATCTCAATGATGGATAAATTATATTTGAAGAGAAAAATTATATACTCAGACTGGAGTTTGGGAAAGGTCCTGGGTTCAAACCAATCTGAGAGTATAATTTTTCTCTTAAAATATAAGTAACTCTTTGTTGAATTTAGCAGTATCAAATGACAGGAATTTAGCATTCAATCTATTTTCTTTTGAGCTTCCCAATATAATTCCACAATGTCTTTGCAGTTCCGTCTGTCTTGATTTAATTGATGACACTGTAGGAGATGTTCCTCAAATCTGAACATTGCATGATGTGCAGATATCAGAATCAATTATTCCAAGTTTTGCCAAGTGGTGAAGAAGACCACGGTCGCTGATTAGACTTGGTTTGTGTAATCCACCTATTGAATCACTGGTACTGAAATGAGATCCATGTGACAAACAGCTGGCTATACTAATTTGGACCATAAAAAGAAATGAATCTTAAAGGAACTTGGAGTGAACTCTAAAGTAGACATATATCACTACAAGATAACTAGTAACAGCATGTGAAGTAATGTCTAAAACTAGAATACCTAGAGCCATCCTATTAGGCAGGAATCAACTTTACATCTAATGAAGAGATAAGCTGAAAACTATTGTGGACCTTAACAGTGCTCCTAAGACTATGACACCTGTATGAATGATGATTATTATTTTTTTTATTTTAAACATACAGTATTAATTTCAGTTTCCCTCAAGATTAATGAATATGAATACTGTGAAAAGCCAGGCAAAAAATTCTGTTCTTAGAGCATATATCATATTATTCATCATTCATGTCTGAATAAGAATAAATATTTAATAATAATTACAGTTTTCAGAAAATTGTAAAAACTGCACGTAATGTATGATGTGAGTCGATTAAAATATGTTCTCCACTCACTATTAAGGTCTTTTTCATTAATTTTTTTAATCCAAAAAATTCAACAATGCAATTTTTAAGAAAATTCATCCATTAGTTCGGTGCTAGAATATAAAATAGAATGTGAAATACCTTATTTACTCGCATAATTGACCCCCCCCCGTGTAATTTCCCCATATATTTTTTAAATCCACCTCTGATTCAATGTGCATTACCTAGGCCAACATTTTTCAATTACAACTTTGAACACTCTTATGAAGATTTCAAGTACAACACAAAGGAATTTGTGTAAAACTCAAGGTCGAATCCTTCCTCTTCTACAAAGACCTAATAGTACCTGCAGTCTCTGTCACCTGCACATCTGTTGTCGTCGGTCTGAATAGAGTTAGGTATCATTGTGCATTGGTAAGAGGGTTATTCCGTCACAGCATCAGTGTCTTTAAACTCAACTATGGGAAGAAAGTATAACAGCTACACTGCACATTTTTAGTTACAAGCGGTAACACCAAGGAAAACGGAGTGAAACATGCCTTCATTGTGATCTACTGTACCATTATATTTTGTATAGTTTCGAGTGTCTGAAAATAGAGAAACATTAAATACAATTTATTCTTTCAATTTCTCAAAATGTGTTTGAGATAAAGTCCAATGACCATGATGGAATTACCATAGATTTGTAACAGATAGTGTTCTACATTGTGAAAATGTATTCATATTTTCATTGTCATCACATAATTTCCCCCTCAAATTTTCATGCCCAAAAGAGGGGAAATTACTCGAGTAAATACATATCTAAATAAAATAAGTATAACAGGATTTAACTACTTATAGGAGCTTCCTCAGATTTATATTAAATTGAATAATTTTAGTTTACATGCTGAAGAGGTGTAGATCATATTAATTTCACTACCAGTCACGAGAACATTAAAATTAGTATAGGCTACCTCCATAATTTGAGATCACATTACATTATATAAAAATTCAGTATCAACAGTATTAAAAAAATTACTTAATGTTAATTCTTAGGTCTAGCAGTTGGCATTGTGTTACCACTGGGTTTGATGAGAAATGTGTCCAGTTTGGCTGCCATCTGCACAGCAACCATTGGCTTCTATCTATGCCTGGTTTTTAAAGTAAGCAATCCCTTCTTTACATTTTAATTTTTTCTAAATTTAGTTGTTATTGTTACAGAAAAAATAAAACTTTAGAAACACATACTATTATGTAATACAGGAATTCTTGTCATCCTAACTTATCTCAAAAAGTATTAAACTAAAAATATATAAAATGGTTATTCTTCCAGTTATACTATAAGGATGTGAAATGTAGTCTTTTTTATTGAGAGAGGAGAAAAGATTACAGGTTTAGTATTTGAGAATAAAATGCTTAGGACAGTTTTTGGACCAAAAGAGTGAAGAGGCAGTTGAGTGGAGGAAGCTATGAGTTATACAATATTTTTTGAGAAACAGATGCAGTAAGAACAGTCACATCTTGTAGACTGTGATGGGCTGGAATGTAGCACGAATGAGGGGAATGGAAACTACTTGTAGAAAAGTGCCAGTAGGTAAGTCAAAGATGAGAAGGGAGAATAACATTAACCATGATTTGAGGGGGGTCAATTATTCAATGTCACATAGATGCAACAAAACTATAGTCTGCAGAATATAAAAAAAAAATATGAGATGAGTCAAAGAACTAACTCATAATAATTAAATGAACACAATAACTAGAATTGTATTAATTTATTACTGTATCAGTGTTAACTGATAAATTATTTACATTCATTTTTATATTCTACCTTGTAGAAGAGTTATCTTACCTGAAACTTCTCAAACTAAGATTTTCTCTTCACATACAGAAACTGGGAACACATTTTTAAGTGTTTTTAAGTATACTTCTTGAAACAATGTATTTTATTTATATTTTCTACATAATGACTTGCTCATTTAGAAAAGTATGTAGGAAGTTTCAAATTAAAGAAGGAAATACCCTTATTCTAAGAAAGGAAAAATTGGAAGACAATGTCAGCCAATTTGAATGGTTATTTAGTTAAGTGAGTATATTTAACGTAAGATAAATTAAAATATTTCATACCTCTCCTCATAATTAATCTTCTAAGTAGATCGCGATTTCAGGGTCTTGGCAACCCCATCCTCAGTACACTTATGCTGACTGATGTTATGTCGATTGGAAGAACCACTTCCCTCTGTTACAAAATGTTATATAAAAGTTCAAAATGAATTGTAATTATCTCACCTCATACACTCCATGTTCTTCAAAGCATAGGACTGCGGTTTCAGGAACAGTTGTTCTTATCTTCAGCCATCTTTATGGCTGTTGAATTTTCATCTTCATCTTCTAAACTGACATCTAGTGTTGACTTGGTGAACTTTGAGATCAATTCTTGCTCGTTGGGAATTTCAAAATTCATGGATCTAAATTTGTTCTTCTGAACTTACATCTTTTCCCAAACTGTCAATTCCAAGGGTTTTGCTAAATGTTTCAAAAGTTTAGCTTCTTTTTCAACTTTTTAAACATTTGGCAAAACCCTTGGAATTGACAGTTTGGGAAAAGATATACATTCAGAAGAACAGTTTTAGATCAATGAATTTTTTAATTCCCAGCAAGCAAGATTTGATTTCAAAGTTCATCAAATCAACACTAGACGGCAAGTTTAGAAGAATAAAGGTGAAGACAAAAAATTAAACAGTCATAAAGATAGCTGAAGATAGAAACAACTGTTCCTGAAACCACAGTGCTGTGTTTTGAAGAACACAGAATGTATGAGGTGAAATAATTCATTACTCATTTTATTTATTAACATCAAAGCCTCATAATGTTATTTCCCATAATAAGTTTTATGAAATGAAATATGAAGTTTCTATCTTCCCATTGTATTAAATATTTTTATAGGAAATGTAAAAAAAAGAAAAGAAAATATTTTTCATCTTTTAAAATAGTGCAAGACGTTATATAAAGTAAGCATTTTTTTAGGAGTTTGTCTGAATTTTTGTTTTACATTATAGGTTATGGCAGAGGCAATACCACATTTGGCCGCAAATGACTGGATGGACAAAGTCCATTTCTGGAGGCCTGCAGGCTTACTACAATGCACTCCTATCTTTTCCATGGCACTCTTTTGTCAGACGTGAGTTTTATATTCTAAGTATTAAATATATTTTATAATGGATAATAATCATTAAATTTGGTTCTTGGAAACATGTAGATTTCTCTATTTGTGTACTGATTCTACATGTGGTGGTGAGTGTCTACTCTACTTTAGAAAATTAGGCTGTGAATATTGTTAAGATATTGAATCAGAAATGTACACCTTACTTCATACTAGGGCATTCAATAAGTAATGGAAACATCACTAAAAATTTATTTAGGTTATTTTTGACATTACAAACTTCATTTATAGCCTCCTGCCAAGTCAGCTATACATTGCCAAATCCTTGGAAGATGCACATTTTATCTGCAGCACCATTTGTGGATATCTATTACATCTGATTGATTTAGATCTTTCTGGATGTCAACTCCTGATTGAAATCGAATACCTCGAGAGGTTCTTTGATCTTTGAGAATAAGTTATAGTCAAAAGAGCTAATGTCTGGTGAATTTGGTGATGTTCAAGTACTTCCCAATTCCACCTTCTAAACAAATTCTACTGAACATCTTTTTTAGGGTGATATTACTTATTACATGTGAGAAACTGTGAATGTATTCATAAAATATTGCTATTTTGAGACTTTCAATGTTACAGATTTATACAACAAAGACTGCTCAGCAACATACTACAAAATTACAATTGTCACCACTAGGATTGCTGATTTATAACAGTGTTGCCATTACTTATCGAATGCCCTAGTATTTTGTTATCTCATTGGAGATGTTTCGGCGAATATCCTCACCATTCTCAACTAGAATTTGACTTAGTTGTCAATGACAAGAGTACCTGTAATGCTTAATAGCATCTATTTATTTATCTACAGTTGCTTAACAGCCAAATATTGAGTCTTAGGGTCGTATGCAAATACATTATTCTCTACTCAAATTACTTCCAAGCACTGGTGAGCTGACTCACCGTGAGCAATTGCTGAGATCGAATTAACGGCCGACTTACTGGTCATGCATGAAAGTTGACGTTTTCATAATATTGGCAACGAATTACCCAGAATTCTCAGCGATAAAACCACTTCCGTTATTTTTGTCTGCTATAGAGGAACGCATTTACGCTTGCGTCCCGCAAATAATACCGTATACAACGACGTCTGCATTGTGCAATATTACACCGATTCTCCTGTTCTTCCAGTTGAATTCTTTGGTAGACTCTATCAAATTCCTCTTCTCCGCGTATACCGAAAACTGATCAAAGTCTTCAAGGTCCGACATCTTGGATAAAGCTGCAAAGGTTTCAAACTACATTGGTTACCATCGGTTCCCTTCGGGATTTTCACGATAAGTTTCTATCTTGAGCTATGATCTTAAGGTACCTCGTCAGGTAGCTTACAATTATTATCGCATGAATAGATTTCTGAGTAAGCAAAATGTATTTGGATAAAACTTTCTCAGCAGAGAACGCCTTTTACTGTCTAATGCGTTCAAACATTCGACCCTTAGCCACTCTTTTGATAGGAGTTACTACACCAAGTTAATTTAGTTATGCTTAATTCTCTACAGATATCATGAATGGTATGCAGTCAACTTACCAACCCACTGAGACATCTAGTAGGCAACTAAGGTATTGCTAGGATGATGAAGGTTGGTAAATTTTGCTTAGGGCCTCTTTACTCAGGCTTAAGTTTCTTTCATGAGCCTGAAAATCTTCAGATTTGGGACCCATGACTTAAAGTCCCTCCTGGAAGACTTGTTCCTTGGATTTTCCACTTAAAAAATCCATTGACCCTAGCCAGGTTTGAACCGGTGACCCGCAAGGCCAGAAGCAAGAAACATAACTTCTAGTCCACCATGCTGACATTGCACAGTAGTATGCATTTCCAGAAATGAGTTTATGTTTAATGTATTTCTGTGCTTCATTTCTGTTTGTAATATTGTTCCTAATATTTGTATTCTTCAAAATTTTCCTCCATTTGTCATTAACGGTTCATTTCCATTATATAATGTTTCTGTGTGTGACCATGTAATATTTAGTTTATAATTGCTTATTGTAGGACCTGTAGTTTAAATAATAATATTAACATCAGGAAACATAATTTACAAATAGCACCTAGGCATAATGTTAGATAATAATATTGCCATTGTTACAATCAGTGCTTTAGTTGGGGAGAACATGGGGGGGGGCAGTATCTCCCAAAATATTTGGGACTGATTTTTTGAAATCTATTTCCTTATTTTGTATTCACGTAGACTTTCACGGCCGGAGTTACGGACAGGTATCTTCATATAACCTCGAATCATCACCCTAAACAAAAATTTGGAATCATCAAATCATTGACAGATCGAGCCAAAAAACTTTGTCATCTGGATTTATTAAAAACGGAACTTCAACACCTCCAGACAGTATTCACAGCCAATGGATACACCAGGAAAGAAATCAACCGAGCCAATCATCCCAGACGATACAGCAGCAAGGAATCAGAGGGAAAAACTTCAACCAGGGCATTTTTACCGTTCATCAAGAATGTAACGGACCGCATTGGAAAACTACTAAAGAAAGAAGACATAAAGACAGTATACAGGCCTACCAAGAAAATCAAGAACCTTCTCAGACCTATAAAGGATCAACTCCATCCTCATCAGACAGCAGGCATATACAGGATACCATGCAGTTGTGGAAAAGTGTATATAGGCACCACTAAACGCAGCATCGTAACCAGACTTAAGGAGCATGAAAGATACAGTCGTCTTAAACAAATGGAGAAGTCGGCAGTAGCAGAACACTCTTTACTTGATGGCCACAGAGTACAAACTAAGTTTGTTACAAAAGGATTACGATGAGGAATAATTCTATTTATTATTTCAGAGGTATTTTTCTTTATTTCATTTTTTTGAGCCTTCTTCCATAGAAGACTCTCCCCTACTATTGACATTGGGTCCCACTGACATATATCTAACTGCACACACTATTTTACCCATCTACAACGAGAAGCCATTGAAATATTCTAACATAAAAACAGTTTCAATAGAAAAGAAGAATCATTAAAAGTCAACAAAGTATGGATACCGGTTCTAAAAAATGCAAAATGTAAACCTCTACAAGTACAGTCGACTAGACTATCAAACAGCAATCTCAATGGAACAATGGAGATCCCTACCGCTGACCAATCAGAAGGCAGATATAACGTACAGTCGACTAGACCATCAAACAGCAATCTCATTGGAGCAATGGAAGTCCCTAACGCTGACCAATCAGAAGGCAGATACAACTTATGAATACATTGCGGTGAACGTATAAATAGGACTGACAGCGGACAGAATTGCCAGTCTCAATACAACCCTTGAGGATGCCAGGCGCAGTCTCTGGCGAAACGTCGGGGAACTACAAGCCTCACGACCACGGCCTATAGCTCGAAAATCTTCATCAAGATCATCATATTTCCTTATTATTTACTATAAAAATATTACCAGAGTCCTGCGCTGTAGCCAAGTGGTTAAGGTAAGGTGTCTTGGCACAGAGCAACAGGACTTGCACTGGTTCGAGTATCCATGGTGGAAGAAATTTTCTCATGGAATTTCGGCCAGTATGGAACTGAGCTCACCCAATATCACGAGGCATTTGGGTAGCTACAATAAGTAGTGGCTACAGGTTAAGAAAACCAGCTGTAACGGCTGGGGGACCCAATATGCTGATCACATGTCACCTTAAACTGGTTGTATGATTGTTTATCTCTGTGATTAACACATGTGGATGTGAGGCTAGCAGTCGGCGGTAGGCCAAGGACCTTCTAGGCCTGTCGTGCCATGGAAAAAAAAATATCAGAATCATCTACACACAGTTTTTTTATGCTGACCATATGTCACCCTTACACTGGTTGTATAATCGTCTACCTCTGTGATTAACACATGTGGATGTGAGGCCAGCAGTCGGCAGAAGGCCAAGGACCTTCTAGGCCTGTCATGCCATGGAATAAAAAAAAGTCAGAATCATCAGCACATTTTTTTTTAATCAAAGTGTCTTTAAAAACTTTCTTCTCATACATACCAATGTATCAGATTCATCTTATTTATTTATTTATTTATTTATTAAGTATGTTTTTATTTTCATATCATTTATATGATAACACAGCTCTACAAAAAAATTTTTTTTTTGTTGCCCTGGATATCTCAACAAATTTCTATGTTTTTAAGTGCACAGTTTACAAATATATTCATGAAAGTGCTTGAATGTGCTCTAGTTTTTATGAGTTATGCGTATCTTATATCTTAAACAGTAAATGGCTTGTTACTAATAAAATTTATGTTTCCAGTCATGATTTGATTTCTGTGCATTTTTTTTCGCATGTACAAACATCACGTGATCCCCACTCTCACACCCCTCACTCCACACATCGGCCGTGTGTCAGTTATTTGACAAAATTAAAGTATTCACGACTTGGATCTGGATATGATAAAACAATTTGTCAAAGTGTTGGACATGGAACGAAATGTTTTTCAAATACATTTGTAGAAAGTTTCCTAAGCTCAGTATGTAAAAGGTAAAAGGCAGAATATTTGATGGTCATCAAATTCGGCAATTGATGAAAGATGCTTAGAAGGATTTTGTATTCCATAGTAATTCTGCCCGAAGGCAGGTCCTTCACTGCAATCATAGCATTTTCATGCTGTGCTTGCAGCTTTACTTGGGAATTGTGTAGGTGTGGTAGCTTCCCGTTGCTTTTCACACCGGTGAAGGATGATGATGATAATGGTAAGGATGATGGCCATATGATTTTGGGGACCGTTTGGGCCTTAAAGTTTTCCCGACATTTGTCTTACAGGTGAGGAAAAACCCCAATAAAAACCTCACCCAGAAAAACTGCCCCGACCAGGGATCGAACCTGGGCCCGCTGTGTGACAAGGCAGCATGCTACCTCGAGACCACAGCGGTGGATGGTTTTGTATTGGTAGTAGAAAATTTCCTAGGTAACCGTAAAGCACCAAATTATAAAGAAATTATGCAAAACATGTTGACAAGCTTCAAGATTCTGGGAGCAAATATTAGTATAAAGTTACACTTTCTCCACAGTCACCTGGATAGATTTCCGGATAATTTAGGAAATTATAGCAATAAACAGGGAGTGCGCTTTCACTAGGATCTAAAAGTAATGGAGGAAAGGTATCAGGATAGATGGGACCGTCACATGATGGCAGATTACTGCTGGTCTTTAAAAAGAGATTGTCCCCTAAAAAATTATAGAAGAAAATCTTATAAAAGACGTTTCACTGAAGTATAACATGGGTTTTCGATATTTTTCTTTCTATTTACGTTGGTGTATACTAATTTTCAAAAAACAATTGACATTATAAATATATCTGTTATATTTTTTCATATTTTCTGATTTTTGTAGTGTAAAATGAAAATAAAGATTTAAAAAAAACTAGAGCAAATCTTCCAAAATCATTGATAGTTTCATGAATTGTGAGCATAAATATATCCGAAATTAATCTTATATCAAGGGCAACAAAACTACTGTTGACCAGTGTAATGTACAATATTTTTATGAAATGGCTACTGAATAATCTTTGCTTCATCATCATCATCATCATCATCTCCTTTAGATTATAGGTCTTACAGTTTACTAATAAGAATCAAATGAATCTTGAATTCTTCTTACCTCATACATCTATGTTTTTTAACACAGGACTGCAGTATCGGGAAACATCATTCCCATTGTCAGCTGTTTTCAGTTGTAAAACCGCTGACGATGGGAATTATGTTTTCCAATACTGCAGTTCTGTATTAAAAAACATAGATGTAGGGTAAGAAGAATTCAAGATTCATATGATTCTTATTAAGAAAACCTCATAATGTAAAAATTCCCAACTTTATTATATGAGCTTACAGTGTACCCTTAACCTCCCTTACAACAACACACCATTCAGATCTATCTCTAGTTTTTTTGTTTCCAATTTTTAACTACAATATTTTTTAAATCCTGTTCCATGCCATTTATCCATTTTGTCGTGGGTCTGCCAATTCTTCACTTAGTATCCAACTTTTAGTCCAACACTGTCCTGAATTTAACTTTTACAGAAATTAATCACTATGAGGTTTAATTTATGGTAAAATCAAATGTTTCCTACCTCTCCTCATATAAATCTTTTAAGTAGATTGCAATTTTGAGACCATAATGGTCTCATCTTCAATACTATATTGGCGACTGATGTTATGTCGATCGGATGAAACTCTTCTTCTTCCCTCTATTGGTGGACCAATGAATCTCTGACCTGATCCAGAGGTTCATCGGTCCACCAATATAGGGAAGAATAATAGTTTCTTCTGATCGACATAACATCAGTCGCCAATATAGTACTGAAGATGAGACTGTTATGGTATCGAAATAGCGATCTACTTAAAAGATTTATATGAGGAGAGGTAGGAAACATTTGATTTTACCATACTATCCTGAATATATGGTAGGTTTCCATTCTGTCAACATGTCAGACCCATTTAATTGTTCTTGGTTTGATATCAGTTATTATATCAAACATTCTTTGCTTGGAGGATTAATTAAATTCAATAATTAATTAAAATTAATTTGATGAACTGTGTTTAATGACAGGCAACTGTTTGAAATATTTGAATCTCTTCCCAATGCAAATCTGGATAAAATGAATGAAGTGGTACGTCATGCAGTCAATCTGTGTACTGGATTCTACATATTTGTTGGCTTCTTTGGATATGTTGCATTCTTTACCCAGAACTTTACGGGTGAGTATGTTTACAGGCATATAGCTTGGTTTTCAAATTTGGGATAACTCTATATATAATGTTGATTGTTACTTTAATAATAATAATAATAATAATAATGTTGACGATTTTATTATTAATTTAACACTTCTCATAGAAGGATAAATTATATTTGAAGAGAAAAATTTTCGCCTAGACCGGGACTCGAACCCGGGACCCTTGGCTTTCCGGGCCAAGTGCTCTACCAACTGAGCTACCGAGGCGAGTTACGATCTAGACGCAAATTTTTCTCTTATGTACGTTGATAATTCCCTCGCGCCAAATGCTTGAAACCATAGCTTCTATCTTTGCAAATGGTGGCTTCTTAGTTAAGAAGACATTTTATTGGGAATTTAACTCGCCTCGGTAGCTCAGTTGGTAGAGCACTTGGCCCGGAAAGCCAAGGGTCCCGGGTTCGAGTCCCGGTCTAGGCGAAAATTTTTCTCTTCAAATATAATTTATCCTTCTATGAGAAGTGTTAAATTAATAATAAAATCGTCAATAGAAGCCCTACTGGCTATAAAGTAGTGTTAAATTCCCAATAAAATGTCTTCTTAACTAAGAAGCCACCATTTGCAAAGATAGAAGCTATGGTTTCAAGCATTTGGCACGAGGGAATTATCAACGTACATAAGAGAAAAATTTGCGTCTAGATCGTAACTCGCCTCGGTAGCTCAGTTGGTAGAGCACTTGGCCCGGAAAGCCAAGGGTCCCGGGTTCGAGTCCCGGTCTAGGCGAAAATTTTTCTCTTCAAATATAATTTATCCTTCTATGAGAAGTGTTAAATTAATAATAAAATCGTCAATAGAAGCCCTACTGGCTATAAAGTAGTGTTAAATTCCCAATAAAATGTCTTCTTAACTAAGAAGCCACCATTTGCAAAGATAGAAGCTATGGTTTCAAGCATTTGGCGCGAGGGAATTATCAACGTACATAAGAGAAAAATTTGCGTCTAGATCGTAACTCGCCTCGGTAGCTCAGTTGGTAGAGCACTTGGCCCGGAAAGCCAAGGGTCCCGGGTTCGAGTCCCGGTCTAGGCGAAAATTTTTCTCTTCAAATATAATAATAATGTTATTATGTGGGCTGAAATTAGATATACTAAATCTAGAAGCAGACTATTGAAAGAGGAAGAAGAAAAGAAATGTTCCCCTATCTGCTACCTGAGGATATGCTTTCCATGGGTTTCAGGATTCACGAGGGATATACAAATTGATTTTATAAAAAAAATTCCTTTGTCTTCTCATTAGAGGGATATACAAATTGATTTTATAAAAAAAATTCCTTTGTCTTCTCATTAGAGTTTCCACATGGGCAACGTTATATGTAATACTGCATAATCAACTTTAGATTTTTTTTTTCACTTTCTTTCTTCATTATGTGTATCCAGGCGTAGTTGATGACACGAGTCCATTGCACATGCTATAAGTTGCAATGGAGCTGCATTTGAACATGCACGGTATGTGTGGATTCTAAGGTGAATAGACCCCACGAGTTTAAAAGAAAGAGATACAGGAAAAACAGAAATGAACCCTTCGACCTCGAATACTCTATTATCATCAGGGTCAAAGAAAACAAGAAGTCAGGCAAAGGAGACTGGATAGGAAAATAAACAGAGGGATCTCGCACTTTAAAATCTACAAATTATATGGAAATTATGTTAGGTGAATAAAATGTTTTTGTACAAATTGACAAAATCAATTTGGAATATTTCAGGAAATATCTTGATGAGTTTTACACCAACTTGGGCAAGTGATGCTATTAAATTTGGATTTGTACTTTCTGTTGCTGTGAGTTTCCCTCTCGTCATATTTCCCTGCAGAGCAAGTCTTTACTCTCTACTTTTCAGAAGGGTATGTATATAATTAAAAATATACATCAGAAAATAAAACATAGCTATTTAGATTATCCTTAAATAAGTTTTCTACTAATTTTTCTACACATTATTAGATTTTCTGTTCATACTGTACTATTTTCTTTCATTTTTATTTATTCTTTCATTAGTTTACTTAATTAATCTGTGAAAAGTTTTGAAAACCTTTTTAATTGGTAGTTATCACAAAATTGTGTGTTTAGTTCTGTAGTCCACCATGCTGGCTCAGATGGTAGCATGCCTGCTTTCTGACCAGTGGTTCTGAATTCGATACTTAGCAGTATTAAAAATTTTAATAACCTAGCATTATGAGGAATTTGGGTAGTTACAATAAGTAGTAGCTCCAAGTCAAGAAAATCAGCTATAACAGCTTGAGGGCCCAACATTTTGACCGTAGGTCACCACTATACTGGTTGGAAGATCATCCACCCCTGTATGTGATACTTGTGGATGTGAGGCCAGCATTCAGCTGATGGACCAGTTGCCTTCTAGGCCTATCATCCCATGGAGGTTATATATATAATGGATCATTCCATACAAAATTTGAGATTTTGTAAAGTTCTGGATTTTTTCAGTACTCTAGTACACATGAATATCATAATGATAAAAAAATTTACCTAAAAAATGCAGTCTAATGTTAAAATATTATTCAAAGATATCACGTGCTTTATTGTATTAACAAAGAATGTGTCAATGAACTAATGAATATATTTGTTTGGTGGAATTTTTGAGGTTTTTATGGATCTTCACTTCATGTGTTAAAACCTACAGTAAAATAAAGAAATGTTAATATGTTTTAATTATTGTTGGGAAGTAAACATTATGAGGTTATATCATTAATAATGAGTGGAGAACTTATTTTTTAAGACACCTCATACATTTTCAAATTTCTTTGATACCGACGGTTTCAGACAACATCTTGTCCCCCTTCAGTCATAACTTCCACTGATGAAATTCTCCGGTTGTTGATTTCTCGATAGAGAATTTCATCAGTGGAAGTCATGACTGAAGAGGGACAAGATGTTGTCTGAAACTGTCGGTATCAAAGAAATTTGAAAATGTATGAGGTGAGTCGTTAAGTTCTCCATTCACTATTAAAAATATTAATATTTTTAAACTCGCTAATTTTTTTTATTTTGTTCCTTTTTTTATGGTGAGATAAACAATTACTTAAAACTATTATTCTCCCAGTTATATTATATGTAGAAGTTTGGAATACCTAAATCTCTTGTACATTTTATAAAAAGAATGTATGATTGTAAAGCAAGTATTAAAGTTAGAAATAAAGTATCCTCAGAATTTGGTATAACAAAAGGATTAAGATAAGGATGCGGGATGTCACCAACATTGTTAAAGATATATTTAGAAGATGTATTAATGAAATGGAATAAGTTATGTAGGGGAATGGGAATCAACATTAATGGTCATTTACTGCACAATTTATTATTTGCTGATGACCAGATTATAATAGGACAAGATAAAGAAGATATAGAATATATGATCAGAAAGTTGGTCGATGCATTTGAGGTAGGTGGACTGAAGATAAATTATATTAAAACAGAATATATGGTAATCGGAGGAAATTCAGAAGACCTATAAATAAATAATATGATAATTAAATATGTTGAAGAATTTAAATATCTTGGATCTATAATAGATAAATCTGGTACTTGTGAAAAATATATTATTAATAGAGTAAATTGTGCACGGAAGGCAATTAGATCCCTGAATGGTCTTTTATGGAATAGAAATTTGACCAGAAAAACAAAAAAAAAAAGAGATTATACAGACAATAATAGAAAGTATACTTACATATGGATCAGGAAGCTGGACAATAAATGAAAGGATGCAGAAAATAATCTTGGCGACAGAAATGGATGGATTACGGAGAAGTATGAGAATATCCAGGTTACAACATATTCGAAATACATATATCAGACAAGAAATGGATGCACAAGAAACTGTTATTGATAGGATAACAAAGAGAGCTCTGCAGTGGTATGGACATGTACAACGGATGTCGGAAGACCAGTGGCCTAAACAGGTGTTGGATTGGATGGTACCAGGCAGAAGGAAGAGGGGGAGAAGTAGAAGAGCATGGTATGAGGGAATATATGATGCCATGATGAAGAGGGGTATGGAAGATGGACAATGGGAAGATAGGAATCTCTGGAAAGCAGGAATCAAGGGCAAACTGCTGTAAAGTGGAAAGCCTGTATTAAGTATTAAGTAAGTATATTATATGTTTGTGAAACATGGACTCTTACTTTAAATGAGTAGAAAAGGTTATGAGTATTTGAGAATAAAGTTCTTAAGAAAATTTTTGGACCAAAAAGAGATGAACAGGCAGGTAATTGGAGAAGACTTGCACAAAGTGAGCTATATGATCTTTATGAAAAATCAGATATAATAAGAACAGTTAAATCTTGCAAACTGCTAGTAGGACATGTGGCACGAATGGAGAATAAAATGAAAGGTATGAAATCTCCTTGTAGGAAAACCAGAGAAAAGCGACCAGTTTGTGGGCCAAGAATGAGATGGGTGAATAACCCAACCATGATTTGAGGGATGTAAATTATACAGGGGATGATTGGAAAACATTAGCTTAGGATAGGGATATATGGAGAACTTATGTCTATGTGACCATGAACCTACATGTTCGATAATTCCAGTGAATTAGTTACCAGAACAATTTTCATGATTGAATCTCTAAACATTCGGGAAATATTAAATAAACAAGAATTAGAAATGGTTCTCACTGAAGACAAATTATATTTGAAGAGAAAAATATATGCCTAGACTGGGGTTTGAACCCAGGACCTTTAGCTGTATACACTAATGTTCTACTGTCTGAGCTGTCATAAGCACTCCAATCCAAATCCAAATTTTCATCTTATACATTTTTAATTCCCGAGAGAGCTAAATGATATGAACTGTTGCTCGATCACACAAATGATGGCTTCTTATTTAAGAAGTCTTTTATTGGGAATTTAACATTACTTCATAAAACTAGTAGAACTTCTTTCAGTGTTTTTATTATAAATTTAATACTTCTTACTTAAGGGCAAATTATATTTGAAGAGAAAAATATATGCTTAGACTGGGGTTTGAACCCAGGACCTTTAGCATTTATACACTAATGCTCTACTGTCTGAGCTATCCTATGCGCTCCAATCCAAATGCAAATTTTCCTCTTATAAATTTTTAATTCTCGAAATGGTGTTGTTAAGGTTGAAAGCATAGTTCATGTCAAGTGCTGTTAACAGACCACCCAAAGGAGACATATCATGCAGTGACAGCAAAAAGTGGTGGGTGGAAACATTTATTAATTAAAATAAACCTAATAATGTCACTTATTTTAGGTTAGCACCCAAAAATGACTACAGCATCAGTAGACTGATTAGACCTAATAAGAATGAGAAAATTAAAGAAGAAAACAAATCAGGGATTTATCAAATTAAATGTGAAGAATGTGAGAAATTCTACATAGGAAAAACTAAAAGAAATTTGAAAACTAGAGTGAAAGAACATCTCAGGAATGTCAAGAAAGGGGAAGTAGAAAAATCTGCAGTGGCTGCCCATGCATGGTCTGAAAAACATCTTATCGAGAAAGAAGCTAAATTATTAAAACAAATAGAAAAACCTAAAGAACTTACTGTTTGGGAAAAGATCTACATTCAAAAGAGCGAAAAGAAGAAATTAATGAACTTTGAAATTCCCGGTGAGAATGACCTGGTTTCGAGGTTTTTCAGTCAGCCAATGGAAGGAGAGAAGGACAGCTCTTCAAGACGACAGAACAACGGTCGTGACGATACTGAGGATGGAACAGAAACTATGTTCCGAAACTAGTTTATAATCAAATAAGAAGAACAATATGAGGTGAGTGATAAAAATATTCTACCTTAACTAATAATGTCACTTCCTTTAAATATTAATGAGCCTATATCTATCTGTGTCATTCCATGTCTCCTCTTCTATCATTTCCTTCCATTCAACTCCACTTTTCTTAACATTCTTCTTAACTTGATTTTTCCATCTATTTCATGGCCGATCACCTGCTTTTTTGCCTCCTAATCTAAATTCCAGTACTTATTCTTTTAATGTGGTCATATTATTTTATTCTACTTTTTTTAAATTTCATCTTGTATTTTATCCAAATTAAAAATTTCTCTTACTTTAGTGTTCTATATTCTATCTCAAAGTCTGACACCTATATCCCTGTTATGAGAAGTGACCAACATTAGGTAGGAAAATGCTTGCTAGGATGACTTAGAGTGGAGATATTTTGTCTCTAGTAACTAAGAAGGCTCATTAAGAAGTCTGAAAAGATGGGTAACAAGTGCTACAATGAAGTTACATCAGGCCTAGCAAGTCAGTAATTCATAAGATTCTGCTTTCAAAGGACACCCAAGCCTCAGAAAGATAGGTAATTCAAGTAGACAACCCAGGATATATGAAACAAATAGCTCTGGAAAAATAATGAAAAATAGCCAATAGAAAAGTGGCTACACATATGCACTGATGGCTCATTCATTAAACAAGATTTATATGCAGAATAATATTTGCATTATATCCATGATTACTGACTTAAAATTAATTTACATAGTATTTATACCAGATTTTTTTGAGCAGAATACCACTACAAATGCCAATTTTTCTAGTTATATGTTTGTTTCAATGTTTTGTACCAGAATTTTGCCTACCTTCATCCCGGTCCTTCCTTTAACCAGAACTGTAATGCATTTCAAGTTGCAAGTGAAACAGTGGATATACTTGAAGGAGAGGTATTGTATAACTATACAAGTATGTAAAAGACTTATGTTTTGTTAAAATTATGTAGAATTTAATATTTTAATGTATATAATGCTTCATCATCATCCTTCCAAGTATTAGGCCATGTGGCCTGTTATGGTCTCAAAGAGAAATTTTCCATACAGTGCTTTTTTGGACGTCCCGGCAATCTTTTGCATTGAGGGTAGTAACGAAGGATAGATTTTGGAATTCTGTGAGGCAGCATTTGTTGAAGATGGGCTTTCCAGTTGTTCTGGTATATATTGCAAACTGAGAAAAGTGCAATAAGTTGGCATTAGACACACAAATTAAAAAGAAAAAAAAAAGGAATTTACAAAATATATTTATATTTCAACAGGAAATAGTTAACTGTTTTAAAAATGTTTAAGCTACATGATAAAATTTATCAAACACCTTAATATAGCAACTTTAGATTTTGGGAAATATGTTCCTGAAAATAAGAGTTTTCAGTGGCGCTGGGGAAGTACGAAAAACTGCAGGAATATTAGATGTAATTTTGGTAAAAAATTTATTTATGTATTATGCAAAGAAAATAAAAGAAGAATCAATAAGTAAATATTGTTGTTTCAAATGGCAAACTGCTTAGTTTACTGTCTTCCCAATATGATTGAATAATTTTTTAATCTTTCTCTCAGTTAAGCTTGTTGTAGACATTTAGATGATCCCTATGTACCAATATTTATAATTAAGATTTCATTACAGATGATACACTCTGCAGATATAAATATGTTCAATTTATACTGGGTTTTTTTTTTTTTTTGGCCAAACAATCATAACCAGTGGTCATCCTGAACACGGTTATAGACACGACATTTTATGTAAATTTATACACTCATACTGAATGATAAATTAATTTTTGGAGAGAAAAGTTTTGCCCAAACAGGGATTTAAACTCAAAATCTATAGTTATACTTACCAATGCATTAACCAACTATGTTATCTGGGTTCAATTCAAATCCTGGTTCGATCATACATTTTTTCTTCAAAAATTAATTTATTGTTAAGAGATTACTTTCTTGTTTTGTTTTTGAATATTTCTCATTTATGTTGTATTCCGTTCCAAAGTTCAACTTTTTAAATTTAATTAGTGCTTTATAAAAATGTGTAAACAATTATATTTCTTATTAACTATTTCAAAATTCATAGGGCTTTATCTGGTAATATTTTTGTTCCTCTTTGCTCAAGGTATCAGCTTTTTCATTTCCTAATATTCCGACATGGGATGGTATCCATTGTGGATTTTTTTCCCCTAGATTTATTAGGTGTTTAATTAATTTCTTTGTTTCCATAATTAATTCTGCTTTAGAATCTATCAATAGGACTGCTTTTTCTGAATGCCAGTGATCTGGATATCAGTAGCTGCAGTGTTTTTTGTAAGGTTTTTACGTTAGCTTCAGTTTTTTTATTCTCTTCAAATGCTAAGAAGTTGGGAAAGAGGGAGGAATAAATACCTGTGCCTCCATAAATTAAATTCCACAATGATTCAATGCTTAAAATGTTACTTATGACCACTAGCTATAAAAAAAAAAGGTAAAAAAAGTATTTAATAAAATTTTATCACCTCACCTCATTCTTTTTAGACTGGTTTCAAAACTTTCTTCTACAGTTCCAACTTCAGTATTTTCACAACCGTTGTTCTGTCATTTGAGGAGGTGGCTTTTCTAGACATAACAACAGTCATGAGAATAATGAAGATGGAACTGTAGAAGAAAGTTTTGAAACCGATCTAAGAAAAAGAATAATATGAGGTGAGGGTGATAAAATTTTACTAAATAAATAACACTTTATAGTTACTTTAAAATCATTAGGAAGTATGAGGGTTGATTTAATAATTGAGTTTATATTTTTTTAAACATTCTTACCTCATACAGTGGTTTTGTCGGACATATGTTTCAACGCTGTTGCCCCATAGTCAGCGGTTTACAAATCAGTTTGTAAACCACTGACAATGGGGCAAAGCCTTGAAACATATGTCCGACAAAACTACCATATGAGGTAAGAATGTTTAAAAAATACAAACTCAACCTTATAGTTACTTTTTTAATAACAAGTAAAAAAGTATAAAAGTAATAAAGTGTATGATTCATAGTTAAATATGGAAAATACATTATGAGGTAAGATGTAAAAAATGACTCATTAATTTATGAAGTGTATGATTGTGTGTGTGTGTGTGCGTGTGTGAGAGAGAGAGTGAGTGTATGCATGCATGATAGATAGGAACTGATAGAATCTCATTATTCCATGTGTGCATGCACATGGTGTATATAAAATTTCTTTTCATATCTATTGGACTTAAATAGAATCCAGCAAATGTATGTATGAAACCACATTATTTTTTAGTTGTTTCTGTTCTTAATGTACAAAGTGCACAAGTTAGTTTTGAACAATGAATGAATAAGTCATTTCTTATCTTACCTCATAGTGTTTTCTTAAACATGGGAACTGCAGTTTTGAAGAGGAACATCTCTCGCATTTTTAACCAATATTATGACTACCGGATTTTTGTTGGATGGAGATTCCAACGAAAATCCGGTAGTCATATCAGTTTAAAATGGGAGGGATGTTCCTCTTGAAAACTGCAGTTCCCGTGTTTAAGAAAACTTAAACTGTGAGGTAAGATAAGAAATATTTAATTTTAGGAAGTGATATTTTGAGGTTATTTTAATTATATTATTTTTAATGAGGTTTTTTTATTATTTATTTAACATTTCTCAATGAAAGATAAATTAAATTTGAAGAGAAAAATTTTCGCCTAGACCGGGACTCGAACCCGGGACCCTTGGCTTTCCGGGCCAAGTGCTCTACCAACTGAGCTACCGAGGCGAGTTACGATCTAGACGCAAATTTTTCTCTTATATACGTTGTAATTCCCTATTGCCAAATGCTTTTGAAACCATTGTTTCTATCTTTGCAAATGGCAGCTTCTTAGTTAAGAAGACATTTATTGGGAATTTAACATTACTTTATAAAGCTAGTAAGGCTTCTAATGAGGTTTTTTATTATTTATTTAACATTTCTCAATGAAAGATAAATTAAATTTGAAGAGAAAACAACGTATATAAGAGAAAAATTTGCGTCTAGATCGTAACTCGCCTCGGTAGCTCAGTTGGTAGAGCACTTGGCCCGGAAAGCCAAGGGTCCTGGGTTCGAGTCCCGGTCTAGGCGAAAATTTTTCTCTTCAAATTTAATTTACCTTTCATTGAGAAATGTTAAATAAATAATAAAAAAACCTCATTAGAAGCCTTACTAGCTTTATAAAGTAATGTTAAATTCCCAATAAATGTCTTCTTAACTAAGAAGCCGCCATTTGCAAAGATAGAAACAATGGTTTCAAAAGCATTTGGCGATAGGGAATTACAACGTATATAAGAGAAAAATTTGCGTCTAGATCGTCACTCGCCTCGGTAGCTCAGTTGGTAGAGCACTTGGCCCGGAAAGCCAAGGGTCCCGGGTTCGAGTCCTGGTCTAGGCAAAAAATTTTCTCTTCAAATTTATATTATTTTTATTTATTTTTATTATTTTTGGTCTGATCATCTTACCTCATTATTAATATTAATATTGAGGTAAGATGATCAGACTGAAAATAATGTAAATAAGATAAGAAATGACTCATTCATTCATTGAATTAAGAACCTCATAATGTTATTTCCCATATTTAACTATGAATAGTTTTGAACATATTAGATTGAATAACTCTGATTGAAATCATAATTTTAAGTAAGTTTAATTAACACTGCAATAGATGTAACTAATAATAATTGCTTTTCATAGGTACAAATGCCACATGAGACAACAAGTAGTCATATCCCTGAAACGAGATTCAGGTTCCTGACAATAGCAATCATATCAATATCCCTAACTGTTGGACTTATCACACCTAACATTGAGTTGGTGCTGGGTCTTGTTGGATCGACAATTGGAGTTCTCATCTGTGTAATGTTTCCTGCTGTGGCTTTCATTTGCATATCAACTAAGAGCTCCAGTGAGCGATTGTTAGCTCAGGTGAGTATTAATGTGCACTTGAGTGGGAGTTCTTCCTGAATGAAATTTATAACAATTAGTAGGACTCAGATTTTGATGAAAAGTAATCTTTTCACTGGCAAGGGAACTGTCAACCATTGCATGTCGACACCTACCTTGAAATTTCTCCCAGAGAAACATTGTGATATACTAAGGCCGTATCCAAAAAAACTATGTGCTGTTTTTAAATGCAAGACATTGAAATCCAGCATCAAAGCTCTCATTTAAACTACAGGAAAGTAATACATCTCGAGACTTGGTGAAATGGATAACCCGCCCACATGCACACTACACATCAATCCTGACAACCTGCTCGCACACCACTTCCTGCCACACTTCATACCGTTTTACCCTCGCAGAGAGTCTATTTGCTTCGCACATTGGGTTCCCATTGCTGGATTCTTGCTTCGATTTCTGTGGCTTGTAGTTAAAAATGGCAGATAATTTTTTTGGGCATGGCTTTTGTACATCATGACACTTCACTGGTAGAAATTTCAAGGTTCCCTCAGGGGTCCTCATCTAGGGGATATGTGGATGGCGACCACAAGGTGCCCAAGCTGAGCAAAACATTTCTTCCACTTACTTGTGTTTGCACTCTTTTAACTTTACTATCTAACCTCTCTTGGTTAACTCTTGTTTTTTTTGACCCCGACGCTATTAGGGCATCCAAGGGCTAGGGAGTCTTTCCTTTCTTCCATTTCTTCTTTTCTTTACTTTCTTTTCTTCTCCAGAAAGCCTGACCAGAGGCTATAAGATGGCAGCCCCATCACTGGTCTTGCCTTCCTTTGGCCAGCAACCAATCGAAGGGACTATTATTATGCTTTCAAGTCTTATACGAGAATTTCCTGGAAGCGCTGGAGGGAAAATTTTCTATAGGATTGTAACAGGCCTTGGCCTAATACTTGGAAGGAAGAAGAAGAAGAAGAAGAAGAAATTTCAAGGTAGATTTTGGCATGCAAGGTCGACAGTTTCCTTGTGAGTAGAGATAATGCTTATTGGCAATTAAGTGGATTCTGGGGCAAAAAACATTAGATATATGTGGTTATGAAGGTCATAAATTTTACCAATTTTCTACAATAAAGTTTTTTTTTTTTACATTTAGCTACATTTATAGGTCATTTTCTTTCATTGTCATGAATTTATTGGGCATTTTTTTACAATCTGTAGATAAATGTTCATTTTTAAATCATTATAAAATTGTAAGTGAGGTAGTTGTCTGGATTAACATAGGTCAGCATAAACGCAGCTTAAGAATTAAATGAATCGTGATTTCTTCTTACCTCATACTTCTATGTTTTTTTTAACACAGCACTGCAGTATTGGCGACCCATTGTCACCATCGTCAGCTGTTTTCACGACTGTCAATTTTTTCTTTTGCTGGTAATTATCCAAACTGCCATCTGGTGTTCTTTTGAATGAATCATTTTCTAAACTGCCATCTGTTGTATTTTTGAAGAACTTTGTAATCAAGCTTGGTTCATCCGGAATCTGGAAGTTCATGGTTCTAGTATGGTTTTTTTGAATATAAATTTTTTCCCAAACTGTTAAATGTAAAGGTTTAGATAGATGTTTCAAAAGTTGCTTCTTTTTCAATCCTATGATGCTCTAATAATAGTTTTGCTTCTTTTTCAATAAACTATTATTAGAGCATCAAAGGATTGAAAAAGAAGCAAAACTATTATTAGAGCATCATAGGATTGAAAAAGAAGCAAAACTTTTGAAACATCTATCTAAACCTTTAGATTTAACAGTTTGGGAAAAAATATATATTCAAAAAAACCATACTAGAACCATGAACTTCGAAATTCTGGACGAACCGAGCTTGATTACAAAGTTCTTAAAAAATACAACAGATGGCAGTTTGGATAATTACCGGCAAAAGAAAAAAATTGACAGTTGTAAAACAGCTGACGATGGTGACAATGGGTCGCCGATACTGCAGTGCTGTGTTTAAAAAAAACATAGAAGTATGAGGTAAGAAGAAATCACGATTCATTTAATTCTTATTAATTGAACCTCATAATGTTAAAAATTCCCAAATTTAATATATAAAATTAAACTCAGCTTATTGTTCGTAGTCCCTGATGCATTTGTGTGAATGAACCACATGAGACCAATCTTTTTTTTATGCGTTAAACAAAATTCCGAACTATAAAAGAACTAAAATTTATTATTATTTGTATATTATAGAATACCGTATGTCTTTTTTATGTATCTTGGATTAAGTGTAGTTCTGCTGCTGTTGAAATGTGAAGTATAGTATATACGAGTGACTTCGACAGTAACGCGTGAAAAAACAGTCCTGTTTCGTCATTGTTAAAACTGTCTCTTAGGCACGTATCCTGAAATTAAAGTATGCAGTTTTGATTTCCACTCACTAACTACACTTTTGTCCACACCCTTTGATTCCCCACAAATTTTAATCCACACTACAATGTGTCGTGTTTTAAAACTCTCCAGCCAACGGAAATTTGAAGATTTTGTTTATTGTGCACTTGTAAAACACTCCCACAATATTTTGTTGATTTCTTTATTTCCTTTTTTTTTTTTACCATTTCCTTGCATTCATTCATTCATTATTTTTATCTTTGTGTTTTAAAGTCTGGCACTGAGTTTTTTTTTTATCTTCAATAACTTTCACTTTTTCATTTAATGACAATGAAACATACGTTTTAGCCATCTTTATTCCGTAAATTCAGAACGCTACCTGTGAAAGATCGGTCTTAGAACTTAAATTAATTTAAGATTTTACAGTGCAATGATTATTTGTAAGACAGGTACAATATCTGTATTTTGCATAATGGGTGTGCAGTGAGGCCGATAGAAAATTTCAGGTACCAGAAGAATTCACCCGGCGGCAGGAATCATTCCTTATTGTTTTTTGGCCTAAACGGGTATTCAATGGAAAATAATTTATTTCTCTCTCTGTCTTTCCGATTTATAATTTTTTTCATGAATTGTATAGAAGTATCCTTCCATTTCCGCGTTGGACAGATTCCATTTTATGCAAAATAAATACACATAAAATTACTATTATTTTGCCAGGACCAATAAATTTGTTCACATTGGACAGATTTTCGCATTATTCACTTCAGTGGAAGTCATGACTGAAGAGGGACAAGATATTGTCTGAAACCGCCGGTATCAAAGAAATTTGAAATTATATGAGGTGAGTCGTTAAAAATATGTTCTCCACTTACTATTAAAGTTTTACTGTATTAGTCTCCAAAAAAAAACAGTCAAAGTACAAAATGAAGGCAGAGGATTATTAGTCTCCGAAACCAGTCTTGAAAAGAAGACAAAATATGAGGAGGGGTGTGATTTTAATAATATTCAGTTGTCATTTTTATGCTTATGAAAAGGGATAATCAATAATGCAAATCATAAAATATATTTTAATGTATGGTATTTCCTGATTTCTTTTTCAGTTTCTTCTTTTTGTAGGGGTTCTTATCCTTGTATTGGGGACCTATGCTACTCTGAATCCAACACAGAATGGAGATGTTGAAGGCCAGACATTTCCTCCTGATCGCATAGACAGTATTGCTAGAATGTCTCTGTTGCCAGTCGACAAAGCAGTCACTACCATTAAAGTTATTGATTTTAAACATCCAGAACAGATTGAACCCAAAGGTAATTCTCTATCAGAATAATACACATTGCATGGATTTCATTTATTATGCTGTCTCTTAAGTAATATTGGTTTTTACACGCTTTATTTTAGCTTGACCTGTATCTACCGTATCTGTATGTAACGGAATCTTTCAACGTGATTTTCACCCACTTAAAATCACTGGATCGACTTGAAACTTTGTATACTTGTAAAGGACCCGTGACAATACAATAATTTCATATTTATTTTCTAAAATCCTGGCCAGATTCATCAGAAAATTAAAAAATGAAAACTGGTATAATAGGTTGCGGACTTGTCGACTTTTTAGTCAATCGTTGTAAGAGCTCAGTTGGTAGAGCGTTGAACTCTAGTGGTATATAATTTCAGTAATCCATAGATCGCTGGTTCAAATCTGGCTGGGAGGATATTTTTTAGACGAGTATTACTTTTAGCTCATACTACAATGTATCGAATTTAAAGATATTTACATTTTTATCTTATTCTGTAAAATATTAAAACTAAAAAATAAAAAATAAATAATAGTTTTAAAAACTAAAACAACACCCTTTATTAGAAAACCGAACTAAAAAATGAAAAATAATTTTAATTTCCAACACGCTTGGGATAAAATTAAAGTGGTCAACAAAAAAATCATCTCCAACACATATAGAATAAAGCTAGAGTTATCAACAAAAAGAAAATAATTTTACCATCAAAAGCGTGGGGTGCTTTTTATGACTTTTACATTTTCTTCTTAGAGACTTTACTTTTACCAATATATGTTTATTATCAAATATATTAATTGATATAGAGCACCCCACGCTTTTGATGGTAAAATAATTTTCTTTTTGTTAATAACTCTAGTTTTATTCTATATGTGTTGGAGATGAGTTTTTTGTTGACCACTTTAATTTTATCCCAAGCGTGTTGGAAATTAAAATCATTTTTCATTTTTTTAGTTCGGTTTTCTAATAAAGCGTGTTGTTTTAGTTTTTTAAAACTATTATTTATTATTGTAATGTTGTGTGCATGGTGAAATTTTGAAGATGTGATTCCCTAGGAGTTTGTTCCAAATGAGTGTGCAGTCAATGTGAATCTTTATTTTTAACAACTGGAACTTTAAGATTACCATTTGTTTTGATCCATGGCCCATTTCTTGCATGAAATTTCAAAACTATTGAAAATATTGAAGCTGTGGAAGTGGATTTCAACAATTTCTTTGCATTAAAAACCAGAGACTGGCACAGTTGCAGGATAGTAAACCTCACTGAAAGATGGTTTCAAGACCATAGATTCTGATAATCTTTGCTTTGAATAGTAGTTTAATTTATTGTCAGAAAGCATTCCACATAAATTTTTAATTTAAAAATCTTTACTTATGAGACAATAACTATAAAAATCTTTACTTATGAGACAATAACTATGTGTGTGTGTGTGTATATATATATATATATAGCCAGGTAGCACACTTTGATTCTTTTGGAGAACAAAGTTGAATCACCTGATATTCTGGATAAAGTACATTTATGTGATAACTTGGATGAAATTTGTGTGTTTGTGTTTAATACCACCCTCTAGTGGTGTTCAGAGCAATTACCCCAGCTATATGACAAAAATGTGACTTATAGTTTATAAAAACTTTTATTCCGAATTATTCAGTTTAGAAAGAGTATGATACTAAAATGCTGTTAGATCTGGTAAATCTGGAGTTGGCCTACCTTGTTGTATGAGGTCATTTTTCTCGTTGAAAAGTCTGCAAAAAAATGGTTTCATTTGTAAATTATACAGTCATTTACTTTCATTTTTTACTAAATTGACAAATCACATTTATCAGTAACACTTTAAAATTCGTAAAAACATATTAATAATGCGTTTGAACAAGCTCAGTGTCAATATAAAATTCAACTGTTGCTTTCCACAAATAATATATACACGTTCATAATCAATTGTTGTTATCCAGTTATATAATATAAATGAAGCTTCTTAAATTAACAGATTGCTATAGCTGACAAAACATACTGCATAATTTATTTAACTTTCACAGGGAAAGAACACTATGAGGTTTAATTTAATAATTAAATTAATGTTTTTATTACCTCACCTCATATCCTTTTTCTTCTATACTGCAGTTTCGGAGCTTATCTCCATCGTCAGTAGCCTCTGGTCGACCGGTGTTATGTCGTTTCTTGGCGGTTTCCTTCTTACTTCTATCGGTGGACCGATGAACCTCTGGATCAGGTCAAAATTTGCGGGAGTTTCAAAATTCATGAGTTTGTCTTTTTTGTTTTTTTTGGATATGGATTTTTTCCCAGACTGTGAGTTCCTTTAGTTTATCTGTTTGTTTGATTAGGCTAGCTTCTGTATCAATTAAATGTTTTTCAGACTGCTGACTTGTCCACTTCACCCTTTTTTACATTTCTAAGGTGTTCCTTCAATCTAGTTTTTAAATTCAAATCAAACAAACAGATAAACTAAAGGAACTCACAGTCTGGGAAAAAATCCATATCCAAAAAAACAAAAAAGACAAACTCATGAATTTTGAAACTCCCGCAAATTTTGACCTGATCCAGAGGTTCATCGGTCCACCGATAGAAGTAAGAAGGAAACCGCCAAGAAACGACATAACACCGGTCGACCAGAGGCTACTGACGATGGAGATAAGCTCCAAAACTTGCAGTATAGAAGAAAAAGGATATGAGGTGAGGTAATAAAAACATTAATTTAATTATACTGCATAATTTTATTTATTTTTTTGTATTTTGTAAAAAATGTAACTAGCATAAATTAAATATTATAAATTAAGAAATGTTATTTAGAAAAATTCTATTATTGAGGAATTGGCTCTTCCCAAATCAGCCAACCATGTTTCTTCATCAAATAAATGTTTCATGAATCGATAGGTCGAAACGTCATTCTACATTTTGCATACTTATTTGAGTTGTGATGTTAACTGGGTATAACTAGCTAGTATTGTTTATTTTTTATCATTTCACTCACCTCATACTTCATAATTTATAGCAGACCCAGGGTTTCTTCACGTAATTCGTGACATTGTCAATGCTGCGTCATGTTCACAACTGACGTCCAACGGCCTTCTATCCTGCAGACTGACCTCCGCGCCATCTGGTGGCCGACCGAAGAATTTCCAAATCAGGCCTCTTTCTTTATAACCGGGTATTTCAAAATTCATAGTTGTATTTTCATTCTTGCATATGTAAATTTTTTCCCAAATTGTGAGTTCCTTCGGTTTTTCCAATTGTTTAAGTAATTTTGTTTTGGTTTCTATTCTATGTTTTTCTGACCAGGCATGTGCAGCTATTGCAGATTTTTCGGTTTCTCCATTTTTAACATTTCTGAGGTGTTCTTTTAATCTTGTATTTAGATTCCTTTTTGTTTTTCCTATGTATATCTTTTCACAATCTTTACAATTAATTTGATAAATTCCCGATTTTTTGCAGTCTTCAATTTTTTCATTTTTGTTGGTTTTTTATTAAATTACCTAAGCTGTAATCATTTTTCGGTGCTAATTTAATGTTGAATTTGTTGAAAATTTTTTGAAACTTGTCAAATACGAAAGGATGGTATGTGAACTTCTTGAATTTTTTGCCTATATTTTTATCTGTCTGAAGAGTACTTTCATTGATGACTTTTTGTTCTTTGAATTTATTTATTTTCTTGTGTATCATTTTCTTGTGAAAACCATTATCCTTAGCAATTTGTATGATGTGTTCTTTCTCTTTATTGTAATTTTCTTTGCTCATGGGGACATTCACAAGTCTGTGTGTTAAACTATTAAATACTGCCTGTTTGTGTGAAAAATGGTTAAATCCAGTAGCTGCACATGCCTGGTCAGAAAAACATAGAATAGAAACCAAAACAAAATTACTTAAACAATTGGAAAAACCGAAGGAACTCACAATTTGGGAAAAAATTTACATATGCAAGAATGAAAATACAACTATGAATTTTGAAATACCCGGTTATAAAGAAAGAGGCCTGATTTGGAAATTCTTCGGTCGGCCACCAGATGGCGCGGAGGTCAGTCTGCAGGATAGAAGGCCGTTGGACGTCAGTTGTGAACATGACGCAGCATTGACAATGTCACGAATTACGTGAAGAAACCCTGGGTCTGCTATAAATTATGAAGTATGAGGTGAGTGAAATGATAAAAAATAAACAATATTAAAGAACCTCATAGTGTTATTTCCTATCTACATAACTTAATAACTAGCTAGTATTCAATAAAAAAGTCAATGGAATAAGACGCAAGCTTCGTCTAGTGGATTATTGCTGGTCTAGTGTGGCTTATTGCTGGATGTAGCAGGCAATGATGTAATTCGCTTGCACAGATTCATCTGTAGCGCAATAGCTGGTGTTGGTGGGGATAACTTAGATGAAACACACTATGTGTTTCTCTATGGAGATAATGTAAATATGCAGAAGGCTTCGTCAAACCAAATGTGATACATGCCTGCTGGTACAGCGAAATTTTAAATGTTTATGTTCACACATAATTGATTTCAATGGAATTTGGAAAAAAAAATTTGTTTAATTAAAGATTATTAATATACTAATTACCCCAGCAGTGTTGGGGTAGCTGGGGCTGAATGCACACCACTACCACCCACTTAATTTTTCATGTCACGGATCCCACTCTGTTCTAACTGCTGCAACTTTTTTATTCTTCAAGACAAAATTCAGTATATACTATATTTCCATTGAAAAAATATATATATATTTTTTCATATTTAAATGTTTAACAACATGTATATGTTTGTAATTGATAATTCATATTATGTCATTCACATACCAGTACCAGAATTTGAAAATCAAGTACTTTGCTCTTGTTATATTGCATTCAAAATTACCCATAAAAATTGGAATGGGGAAATGGGTTTGTCATTTCAAGCCCAGAGTTTTGTCTGTAGAATTTGTTTTTTATATATATATATATAAAATGTTTAAACAATGCATAATTAGCTGCTTAATTTAGAATAATGCAAAGTACCAAAATGAAACTTGGAGATAAGATAAATAAACATTGCTATAAGAATACTGAAACTGTATGTTACTGCCAATATAACATCCAAATGTCTTGCTTATGAAACACATTGCACCATTCTATTGAATAATTTTATTTCTAAGGATTTTGGCACTTCACATCTTTCTTCATTAAGGTATCCAATTTGTTTTAACTATTTATAAATTGAGGCGGGTAAATGTTTTTTGATCTCACCTTATAAAGCTCTGTGTTTCATGATACAGCTTTCAAAGGTCTTTGAAACTGGTGTCGTGAAAATGTGGAGCTTTATGAAGTGAGATGAAAAAATATTTATATATTAAATTTGGGAATTTTTAACATTATGAGGTTCAATTAATAAGAATTAAATGAATCGTGATTTCTTCTTACCTCATACTGCTGTGTTTAAAAAAACATTGAAGTATGAGGTAAGAAGAAATCACGATTCATTTAATTCTTATGAAAAAATATTTACCCGTCTCAATTTATAAATAGTAAATTACCTCATAACGTTACTTCCCACTGTAAGTTTGATTAAATTGTTTTAACAACTTTTACATGTGTTGGTTTTTGGTTGATGGTGGAGGAGATTCCTATGAAAACAATACAGACAAATGGCTAATATGAGGTGAAGTACAAGGAATCAATTCAATTTATTTGATAAAATAGCTTATAGTATTATTTCTATCAATTTTGTGTTTAAATTTTGATATATTATATCTCTCAGCACTAACTTCTAGTAAGTTATATCCAGCAAAACTCTTTTTTTTTTTAACAAGTTAAACTGATTATGTTATAACATTGTTCATCGGAGACAAAGGAATTATTTTAAAAATTATTCTTTTAGGGCCGCATGCAAATACATTAGTCTCTACTCAAATTACTTCCAATCACTGGTGAGCTGACTCACCATGAGCAATTGCTGAGATCAAATTAATGGCCGACTTACCGGTCATGCATGAAAGTCGACGTTTTCGTAATATTGGCAACGAATTACCCAGAATTCTCAGCGATACAACCACTTCTGTTATTTTCGTCTGCTATAGAGGAACGCATTTACGCTTGCGTCCCACAAATAACACCGTATACAACGATGTCTGCATCGCGCAATATTACACTGATTCTCCTGTTCTTCCAATTGAATTCTTTGGTATACCGAAAACATGATCGAAGTCTTAAAGGTCTGACATCTTGGATAAAGCGGCAAGGTTTCAAACTACATCGGTTCCCTTCGGGATTCTCACGTTTAGTTTCTATCTTGAGCTATGATCTTAAGTTACCTCGTCAGGTAGCTTACAATTATTATCGCATGAATAGATTTCTGAGTAAGCAAAATGTATTAGGATAAAACTTTCTCAGCAGAGAATGCCTTTTACGGTCTAATGCGTTTATAAATTCGACCCTTAATCCTGTGCTTTTATAACATACTATGTGACATCTGATTGACTTATCATCGTCCTCTTATCATGTCCTCTTAAAGGGGTCGATTTTTCTGATTGACTAATCTGTCAAAAATATTTTAGTCTTATCCAGAGAAGAAGTCTCTTTTCAATTAGTTTTAAGCTCATTAAATGTATATTGAAGATTTAGAAACACTTATTCTTTGTTATAGTAGCATACTTCAACACGATAGACTTGGGCATAGTGTATTAGTAAATGTGGAATAGGCAAAATGAAGGAATTCAATAGTTGGTTTAATTTTTCTGAAATTGTAAGATATAGCATTGATCCCTTCATCTACTTTAATAAAAACTAATTTGACATTTATATTGACAGTGGATCTACCTGTACCAGAAGTAATGAAGGACTCGGGGGTCTTAGATGTGAAAGCAGCAGGAAATGTCCATCCAGAAATTAAAGAAGTAGATTTGCCAAAAGTCTCAGAACTTGAGAAGCTTAATGTGAGGAAAGAGCCTCCAGTTCCTGTGGAACCACCAGCTGAAAATTTGCCCATTGTGGCTTCTGCAGTGCCAAGAAAGAAAGATGATGAACTGCCTGAAGAACAAAATCAGGTTGATAATATATATTGTACAAGCACTTATTTTACAGAACTCACAATTCAGCATGACTTAGTGTCTAATACCTATTTATAGTTAAATACCTAACTAAAGTAGCATGATTGGTGAAATGTTTCTAATTCTAAATTATTTTACAGTTTTATTAAGGCAGGATATGTTTATACATAATATGTATGCACAATTTAAAATCATATTACTTTTAAAATCATTAGGAAGTTACATTATGAGGTTTAATTTAATATTTGAGTTTGTATTCTTTAACATTCTTACCTCATATGTTTATTCTGTTGGACGATCGTTTCAAAGTTATTGCTCCATCTTCAGCTTGTTCACAAACTGTTTTTTTTTCTTTTCTTCAAGTTTTTTGCCCTGGATCTGTGTTCCAAAGAACTTTCTCCAAGAATTTCAAAGTTCATAATTTTCTCCTTGTTCTTCTGTGTATAGATTTTTTCCCACATTGTGAGTTCGTTGGTATTTTCTAACTGTTTTAATAATTTTGTATTCATATCTATTTTGTGTTTCTCTGTCCAATCATGAGCTGCTACTGTAGATTTTTCCACTTCTCCCTTTTTTACATTTCTTATGTGTTCTTTAGTTCTAATGTTTAAATTTCTCTTTGTTTTCCGTATGTAGTACTTTATCACAATCTGCACATTTTATTTGATATATTCCGGATTTTTTATTATCTTCAATTTTTTTCATTTTTGTTGGTTTTCATAAGTTTTTTTAAACTATAATCATTCTTTGGTGCTAATTTGATGTTGAATTTCCCAAATTTTTTTTTGGAATTTATTGTTGCCCAGGGGTGATATGTAAATTTTCTTGTATCTCCTTTCCTTCATCACCAAATTCTTTGGAACACAGATCCAGGGCTGACAACTTGAAGAAAAGAAAAAACCAGTTTGTGAACAAGCTGAAGATGGAGCAATAGCTTTGAAATGATTGTCCAACAGAATAAACATATGAGGTAAGAATGTTAAAGAATACAAACTCAAATATCATATTACATGTACGTTATATTAAAATTGGCTTATTTCTTAATAACATGCTTTATTTCAACATTCTTCAGAATGCTAATCTTGTATTTTTTTCATGTATTAATAAGAATAATTATTATTATTGTTAGTGTTAGCACTTGTTAGATGTTCTAAATCATTTTTCTGAGTTCAGAATTCCCTGTTGTTTGAAAACATTTATGAAATATATGATTAAATGAGAGTGGACACTTAACAACAAATGAGGGAAATTTTGAACATGTGGAATTCAAATGCCTGGGAACAATACCAGTACTTACAAACAATAATGAAATTAAACATACACTCATCCCTGGAAATACATGCTGTTATGTATTACAGGGACTATTGTCATCCCAACTTCTCTAAAAAAATATATTAAACCAAAAATATATAAAATGGTCATTCCTTCAGTTATACTATATGGATGTGAAACGTGGTATCTTACTCTAAGAAAGGGGAAAAGATTACATTTACAGTACTTGAGAAACAAAGAAATAGGTGAATGACAAAAAAAAAACTACATAATAATGATCTGTATAAATAATAGAATAGTTAAGATTTAGACTCCATTGGGCCAGGATATAATGCAGGAAGGGAATGAAAAAAGAGGCACAAAAACTTAATTATAGGAAAACCAGAGATGAAGCAATAGGTTGAAGAAGGGGCATGAAAACTTAATTATAGATAAACCAGAGGTAAACAATAGGTTGATGTGATGAGGTGTAAGATTAAATTTAATCATGATGTGAGGGAGGTGAATTATACAAGGAATACCTAGAAGATATTAGTTCAGGATAGGGATATATGAAAGCTAATGTACATGTGGCTATGAACATTCAAATTCAATAATGCCAGTGTGTTACTTAATTCATAAATTAATTATAAGAAGTAACATTATGAGGTTTTCAATTAATGAAAATTAACGAGTCATGATGATGGCTGAAGATAGGAGGGATTCCTCTTGAAAACTGCAGTTTCCTATGTGTGAAGAACATGAAATATCATTTAATGAATTTTTATTTGTTACTTAATTACTTTGTTTTGAATCAAATGAAAATAGCAAACCTTTGCTTCTATCTTTGCAAATGGCGGCTTCTTTAGACATTTATTTAGAAATTTTATATTACTTATAAAGCCAGTATATTTTTATCTAATATTTTGCTTCTATCTTCTTTATTAAGAAGACATTTATTTGGGAATTTTATATTGCATTATAAAGCCAATAAGGCATCTTTCAATGTGTTTATTATTCATTTCATCTCAATGATGGATAAATCATATTTGAAGAGAAAAATTATACATCCGGACTGGGACTCGAATCCAGCACCCTTGCCTTTCTAGACCAATGCTCTACTAACTGAACTATCTACATGCAAATTTCTCTCTTATATACATTGTCAATTCCTGCGCACCAAATGCTATAAAACCTTTGCTTCTATCTTTGCAAATGGTGGCTTCTTTATTAAGATGACCTTTATTTGGGAATTTTATATTACATTATAAAGCCAGTATATTTTCTCTTCAAATAAAATGTGTCTTTTAGTAAGAAGTGATAAATTTAATATTTAAGTGAAATGTATATGTTAAATCAAGTGAGCCAAGATGTGTTTGGCAGATAATTATAAAATACCACATACTTGATCATTGTCTGCCATGTTGTAGTAAACTGTAGGTTCTGATAATAGCAAAGATCATTCAAATTTAAATGAATATAATAAAATATTTAAATAAAGATTAAACACCTGCATAACCATGACAAACTTTGGGCAGTTTTTTTATATTTCCATGAATGTACTGAATACAAGGTTGACAAACTGTCGCAGGTTTTTCAGAGATATTGGGTGAGTGTCTTAATGAACCCATGGTATCCAATGACTTAGCACAGAGTAAAGTGTTGATGTGCTGGGCTTGTAGCATGTGTTTTGAACTATGATAAAATGTTTCTAATAAATTCCAAAAAAATCAGTCAATCATCTAATCGTCAACTGAAGTGGATAATGTAAAAAATCAAATTATCAGAACCAATCTTATCACATTATTGAACAAAAATAATAGATGATAGCATGTGTAGGCCCAACACATTACTCTGTAATACTCTATAATAAGACCGATAGACTACGAGTTTCTTATATCAAAATACTCAGCCAACATTCCTGAACAAATGTGAAAGTTTGTTGGTTGAGTTCTGTTCCAAATTGTATAAAATACAGTCCATTCATTCAGACCCTTTTGTGTTTTTCTAGGTTGAAGCAGCTCAGATTGAAGTTAAAAAAGACGTAAATAATGGTTCAAGTGTTAAAAAAACTCCTGCAGAAACAGATAAGGAAAAAAATAAACAAAGTAAACAGTGAACAAGTGAATCAAGATGCAATTAAGAAGGAAGACGAAGAATTGGCTGAAGCAGAAAAACAAGAAAAAGCAGAAGAAGAAAAGAAAAATGAAGAATTGTTAAAGAAATTGGAGAAACATCAGGAAGAACAAAAGAAACTTCTTCAGGAGCAAAAGGAGATTTTGGAGGAATTAAAAGAACACAAGAAGGAAATAGATAAAGCTGCAGCAAAGAAGCAGAATGATGGCAGCATCCTTCAAGATGGTAAAGATAATCCTGTAGGTAGCAACAAATCAGTTTCCCCTGAAGATTGATAAACCACATCTTATAGACAGCAAATTGCCAGAACTCAGTAATGCAGTTGTGAATAAATCTTCATTTAAGATTGCAAATAAAAACATTGATAATGAAGTGAACAAACCTGTAGCTGAAGTAGTTGGAAATAATGTTGATATCTCAGGAATCAACAAACTTAAGATGAATGAGAAAAGTCTAAATTTACAGGATCTTAAAACTATGTCAGAAAAAGTTTCAAAAAATAAAGACAATAATGGAAATGGAAAAGTAGTACCTGATGTCAAACCAGTCTACCATAATATCAATGGTATGTAATTATTTTATTTACATAATTCTCAAATTACATATATTTTATATTATGTATCACATAATGTAAAACGTTAATTGTGACCAAATTTCTTTGACGGCAGAAAAGAAAGTAAGTAAAAAAAAAATATATGATTTTTGTTTTTTTTTATCATCATATTAATGTACAAGTTGATCTCTATGTTATGGTCTGAGGATACAAGTGAAATCTTAAAATTGCCATCCTGATACGTGAATAATATTGCATGTATTCAGTGGTAGCTGGTGGATCAAGAATAGTAGGGAGGGGGGTGTCAGTAATCTAGGATTCTAGCATATATTACTCAAAAATTGAAGATTATATGTCCACACATGTCAGTCTATGTAAATTCAAATAAAAAAAAATGCATTACTATGTGAATATTTAACTCAGCAATGTATATATATATATATATATATATATATATATATATATATATATATGTGTGTGTGTGTGTGTTTTTTAGAAAAATCCAGAAAATTTAATGAAAATGTGACAAAACTAACCTAAAATACATTATATTATTGTTGGAACATGTATATTAGCATTGCTAAAACAGAATAGCCAACTTATGATAAACATAATAACAGAAAATTATGATCGAGTGCCTACCTATCTAATCTTAGGGTACCTACCTTTACATAACCTAATCTGCATTAACATGTTGGCAATTTACTATAGCAGAAACGTAAATTAACATTTAAACTTAGGAATAAAATACTATCAAAATGCTTATCTTCAGCATGTATTACGAATGAATGTACAGCGCATACCAAAAAGAATGTATAATTATAAACCAAAAGAGAGAAGATTGTTGGGAAGACTATTGAAGAGATGGAAAGACCAATTTGACCTATAATGAGATCGGAACAGGCCATTGGGCTTAATCCTTGTTGTTGATGTTGATGAACTTATTAGGAAGTAACACTTAACATTCACAAATGATTTGATGGAAGTAGATTATACAAGGGATGATTGGGAAACATTAGCTCAGGATAGGGATGTGTGGAGAGCTTATGTCCACATGGCCATGAACCTACAGGTTTGAGATTGTGCCAGTGAGTTAGTTAGGAAGTAACACAATGAACTATTAATAATATATATGATGCTGAGTTCATAACAAGAGGATATTAATTACAAGATAAAATCATCAGTGGTATTTGACACAGATCAGACTTTAAACTTCATTTTCTCAAAATTGTTTAATGCACTAACATCCCCATGGCGTCTAGATACCTCAGTTATAATATTAATAATTACTATGTTTGTTGTTATTTTTATAGAAATTTGCCACTGGAGTCCTCACAAAAATTTTCAGTCACTAGTTTGTTGAATCCAGGAATTTCTGAAGCTTCTGACTTTATTTATCTTGTGTTTGGCAGAAAGTTCATTTTCTTTCTTTATTTTGTAGATGTTTCAAGTCACATATGCCATTTTTGTTCATATGCTATCACCACTATCGATAAAGAGACACACAAAATACAAACATTTTCTTCACAACCACACAGCCAAAAAAAAAAAATATTGTCATAGATGCACTTAGTATATTACAATGCGAAATTGGAAAGTGGTTTTTATAGAAGTGAGAATATGATTAAAAATCGAGCGATAGCGAGGTTTTTAATTTCCGAGATTCTGTAAAACACTTCACAAACGTGCATTGTACATTATTTTTTTGTGTGATGGTGTTTTCAAAATAATAAATAATAGTAAAATAATATCTTTGTTGGAAACCAAGGTAGTACTAGGACGGGAAAATTCGGTAAATTTTGCTTAGAGGCCTTTTCATTCAGGCTTAAGGATCTTTACAAGCCTAAAAATCTTCAGACTCGTGACCCACAGCTTAAAGTCCCTCCCGGAGGACTTGCTCCTTGGATTTTTCCATCCTAAAAAAATCCATCAACCTCGACCGGGTTTGAACCTGCGACCCTCGGGACCAGAGGCAAGGAGCATAACCACTAGTCCACCACGGCCGATAAACTATGAGGTAAGATATAAAAAAATGACTCAATCTTCATGGAGTATATGAGTATAAAGAAGTGGTGGAATGAGTTTTTGGCAGGAGAAATCCCAAGAAAAACCTGCTCTCATCGATTCATCCACCATGAACCCCATATGGAGTCAATGAGACATTAACTCAGGACCCAGAAGTGGAACACAAGTGACTAATCACTTGTACCATAGACCAACCTACACTTCAGTTCTATTGAAGACAAATTTTAAAAAAATCTGAAAAGTTCACTCTTTTGATTTATGTGCATTCTGCTGCCAGTCAAAGATTTTATAACTTGTGTACTTGCATTTTATATTTTTTCCATTTTTGCTCCTTTTGCTGAATAAAATAGTATCAATTTTTGGGTAGCTAGTCAAGCTTAAATGATGGGTTTATATCTGCTGAGATATTCATCATCATCAACAACAAGGATTAGGGCCCAATGACCTTTTCCGATCTCATTATAGGTCGAATTGGTCCTTCCATCTCTTCAATGGTCTTCCCAACGTTCTTCTCCCTTTTGGTTTATAATTATACATTCTTCTTGGTATGTGCTGTCATTCATTTGTAATACATGCTGAATATAAGCATTTTGGTAATATGTTATTCTTTCACAGAGATTAAATATATTAAGTTCTGTTCTTATCTTCATTTTTCTTTTTATCGGTCCTTTGGTATCCTGCTATTGCTCTCAACATCTTCATTTCAGCAGCCTCTATTTGTTTACTATCTGCCTTTGTTAATGTCCAGGTTTCACATCCATATATAAGAGATGGAACTGCCAATACTTTGTAAAACTTCAAAATAGTTTATTTTCTAGTCTTAGCTGAGATATTTAAAACATATTTAAAGTTTCTAAAGTGTAGCATTCTACAAATTATAAATATATTTTTTTAAATAATTAAGAGTCAAGAGTATGTAATTAAAGAATGTATAACATAAAAATGTGTTTCATGTAAAATTCTATGAATGTCTGATATCAAGTTTTTTTGAGTCTGTATATATCTTACCTCAATTTAATGTTGATTTGTTCTTGAACATGTTTCAATATATTCTTCTGTATCATCAACTATAATAGACTGATGAATTTTAAGTTGTGAACCCTGGATGTTGATATCAGCTCCCTCTTCTGGCTGGCTGAAGAACCTCCAAACAAGGTCAAGTTCAGCAGGAATTTTTGAAGTTCATAACTCTGTTTTTGTTCTTCTGAATGTAAATTTTTTCCGAAATGGTGAGTTCCTTTATATTTTCTAACTATTTTAATTCTCTTGCTACTTGGATTATGTGTTTTTTTCTCCATTTCGAAATCTTTGCTTAAGGGTAAGTTGACCAACCTGTGAGTTAAACTATTGAAGGCTGCCAATTTATGTCCAATTGGATTCAACCCTATTGATTTAATAAAATTTATAAAAAAAACCTGAAAATTAGAACCAAGGAACACATAAGAAATATTAAAAATGGGAAAATAGAAAAATCTGCAGTTGCTGCTCATGTTTGGGCCAAAAAGCATAATGTAAATTCGAACACTAAATTATTAAAACAGTTAGAAAATGCAAAGGAACTCACCATTTGGGAAAAAATTTACATTCAGAAGAATAAAAACAGAGTTATGAACTTTGAAAAAATAATGATGAACATGACCTTATTTGGAGGTTCTTCGGCCAGTCGGAAGAGGGAGTTGATATCGACATCCAGGGTTCACAACATAGAACTCATCAGTCTATTATAGCTGACGATGATATAGAAGAATATTTCGAAATATGTTCAAGAATAAATCAACATTAAATTGAGGTAAGATATATATAGACTCAAAAAACTTGATAAAAAGAACCTCAAAATATTACTTCCTAAAATAAAATAATGTCTGATATATTAACATTGTTTCAGATTTGGACCAAATGAGGCCTGTGGATAATCAGAAACCCATGGTAAAAACACAAGAAGGGCCAGCTTCAATTTCAAACAAATTACTACTACCACTTCCATTAGCCATTCGCAATTTGACATCTCAGTACAAGCAGGGACAAAATGCTCCAGAAAGTCCAGTGGCTGGTTCACAACAAAACTTGAAAGCAAACCAACCTAATAATGAAGCCAAAGTTATGAGGCGAGAAATCCTAGCTGAAGAGAAAACTGGATTCAAATCCAATACAAGCCAAGAATTGGCAAAACAAAGACTGGGGACCAGAGATGTGGATAAGGGTAAACATAGAGATATTCTTTCTAGTGCTGGGAAGGATGATAAAATCTATGAAGATACCAAGAATGAAGATCATGATAGAATGAAGAGAGATACTTATTTAGAAGAATTAAGACTGGAAAAGTCTACAGTTGGTAATAGAGTAGAGGATGAGGAACCAGAAAAAGAAATTGTTGAAAAATGTGATATAAATGATAAAGATGATATAAAAGGAGATAATATAGATCCATTACATGAAAAAACATTAAAAAATTATGAACATCTGCAGAATATAAAAAATCCTGATAAAACGTCAAAAATAGCTGCTCCTGACATGCAAATAAATTCTATAGGTTCTATAAAAACAGAAAATATAATTTATAATAATACAGCAAATGCTGAAAAAGAAAACGTAGAAGTTTTTACATTAAGTTCTCTTATCAGAACACCTTCTCTTCTCTCTGATCCTAAACTCAGTGATGATGATGTTCAGAAATTAAAAGATAAAGTAGAAAATATTAAGGATTCTTCAATAATTGCAAAACCAATGGCTAGAGACTTGAAATCACTATCATCTTCCCAGCAGATAATAGAAGAAAGTGAACAGAATAAGAATAATACATGATTTAAAATTTGATATGTTGCTCAATAATAAATCCTTCCATGTTTGAGGAGATGATTCCATTTAATGTTTCCTAAGAAAGAACCAAAAAAATTTTAATAGTTTTCCACATGCAGATAAATATTTTTATATTGGAGTAGTGTCACAGTTGGTAAATGATTCAATTGATATGGAATGTAGCACATTAAATTATTAATTTATTAATGCAATTAAAGTAAATGTTTCTTGTAAAACTTTCTATGGTTCTAATTATACATTTCATATCAGTTGATATAAATTTGGTATGGACTTGATGTATACAAAGTATAGTGTGGATTTGTTATGATGTACATTATGGATGGGCATATTCCTAATATCAAAGTCATCTGTTAATAGCCCAGCGAGAGTTAAGAAAATTTATTCTTTTTTCGATTTCTTGAACTGTTTTCAAATATGCTGTTCTAAATAATTAGAGGAATTATTCAAGACACTGTAAAATATATGTATAGTATTTATTTTGTTCATGTATCAGTTACATTAGAATACGTTTTTTGTCAGATACAAAAGGATATGCTGATATTTATAAACTCTTTATGTTTTATAATAATTTAATCTCTGGAATGAGGTTATGAGACTGGATGAAGAATATTCTTTATAATCTTATCAAAACTCAGCTCTCAACAGACACATAAGTAAAAATAGAAGAATCAGTATTTATTGGTATGTGTTATGATTTGACAGTAACTGTATCAATAGACTAACTAAAAAAAAAACTCTTTGCAATTACTGCTCTCTGTAGGCACCGAGTATATTAGGGTTATTCCATGATATTACTACTCTGTACGAGTATTTTTAATTAAGTTATATTCAAAACAAAAATTCAATAAGTTGGTCTCGATGGACTAGTAGTTACCATGATCACCTTTGGTTCTGAGGTTTGTGGGTTCAACCTAGTGGGGGGGAGGGTCAGTGGATTCTTCTTTAAGGGTGTAAAAGCCCTGAGCATGCCATCCTTCAAACGGAAAGTAAGTCCATGAATCTTGTTGTAAGCTTATAGATAGAAAAAGAACCTCATTTGAAATAAGAGGCCTTTGTGCAAAATTTGTCAGTTCTTCAATGTCCAGATTTGAAATGCGATGCTAATGACCTGAGATATTAAGAGTGTCAAATAAAATGTGCTGCTACAATGTTTCAGTAATGTTATTACAATTTAACATGTTAAAATTGTTCATTCATTCTTCATTATGTGTATCCAGCCATAGCTGATGACATGAGTCCATTGCCTAGTTATAATTCTTGAAGAGCTGACAGGTTATATTGTTAAAAACATTGTACTAATAAATTGAATATGTGTTATTTTAAGTAAGAATAAGAAAAACAAAATAGATGAAATAGCCTTCGTCTATCTTGCTAAGAAACTCTTTTCAACAATATAGGAATGAGGAGGAGGAGGAGGTAGTACACAGCTCAGCACATACTATAATCTGATGCAAACCTCCTGCTTATGGCATTAGTCATTAGCAAAATGCTGAAGTGTAGTCATGTGCATACCATCTTGTTCAAAACTCATGTGGTATAACAGCTTTCTCACAACAATCAAAATTTACAGAAAGAAATACAGTAAAACCTATCTATGAAGGAACATGATATTTCCGTCTTGGCAGTTTTTCTTCTTATAAAGGGTTCCCAAATTACAAGCTTGGATTTTCTCATGCAGTGTAAGGGTTTTACATGCATGCTTTGAAGACAAAATGTATAATTGAAATACAGACAAAATAGTGTATGTAACACAGCACAGTTTGCACGGTAATACAAAACAACTTTATTACACAAAAACGAAAAGGAACTCAACTACAGGAGGAATGAAGAGTTTCCGAACTCCCTCGCAGGTTACGTAAGCAGGCAAGGAAGAGTGAGGGATTCTCCGTTGTCACACATAAGCAAGGCTATCCCCGCAATACAATGGCACACAAGAAGGTAAAATGATATAATGCAGTAGTGTCATATGCAGAATGTTCACGTGTGGTCATTAATAATTTTCCATCTTACTGAGATAAAAATTAACTATTGGTAATTTAAAAACTATTCCATTTCCGCATTATGAAGATTTCTGGCTTATACAGGAATATTTTACATATAATATCGTACTGTTCTAGAGATTTTTTTCCATCTCTACAGGTTTCCTACTTATAAAGGTCACAACCTTTTGTTTTCAAATATAATTTCTCCTTTACAAAGTTCTACCCAGCCACAATACCTCTTTCTGGATTTTATTCCAATTATAAGATTCTACATCCATTATGAAAATATATTAAGAAGTAACATTATGAGGTTCTACTTAATAAGTTTGTTCTGTATCAGCTTTCAACTATATACGAGGTAAGATGAAAACAGATCAAATTTATTCATTCTACATCCATTATAACATGATCCAGCCTTTTGGTCATGGATATTCCCAGGTTTCTTCTACCTTTCATTTGAATCTCTAAATCTTATCTCAGCTTATTTATTCCAAAGGGACTGCTAGGGATTCTTCTTCATTTCCATCAATCTCATTTATTAGTAGGTTTATGCCGCATACTCCTGCTCTTAATATATACTTTTTAAAAAACTTTGTCTGTGGAAAAATGAAAAGAAACAAATCTTTGCTCTTTCATATCTACTGCTTCATGTTGTTAACATTATAATACACTAATATTTGTATGTCATGATACTTGGTAAATGGTCATAAACTGAGATGTATATATTGTAAAGAGATTATATTTTGATGCTATATGAGTTAACAATAATACTGTTACTTCTTTGGGACATTATATACCTTATAATTTCAATTCCAATAGAATGCCTTAAGTTAAAATTGACCACCTTTTTCTGCTTATTCATAATTTCATTTGCATACCTAATAAACCTAGACCTGGCGAAGTATGAACCCACAACATTGGAACCCGAAGCGAGCCTAGAAACAACTAGTCCCACGAGGACCAACTTGCATGCTAACTTCTTACATCACTATGCAAGCATTCTAAAGTGGTTGGAACCTATATTTTCAAGTAATGATGTGATAGTAGTTCATATTTATCTTGATTTTTTATCTAATTTTTTTGAGCAGAGTACAGCATTTAAATTATTTTATGTTAAATGTAAAACGTAATGTATGAAATTTATGTATGATTGTCATCGTCTTCCAGATTATTAAAAGCCAGAATAATTATCTTGGCAGTTCTGTAGAATTCCTTCCCAACTTCCAAAAGTTTTTATTTTTTTTTATTTTCATACATCTCAATGATGGATAAATCATATTTGAAGAGAAAAATTATATGCTCGGACCAGGACTTGAACCCAGGACCCTTGGTTCTCTAGACCAAGTGCTCTACCACCTGAGCAAGTACCGATCTAAATGCAAATTTGTCTCTATATATGTTGTAATTCCCACCCACCAAATCCTATGAAGCCTTTGCTTCCATCTTTTGCAAATGGTGGCTCCTTTATTAAGAAAACATATTTGGGAATTATACATTACATTATAAATGCCAGTACGGCTTTTTTCAGTGTTTTTATTATTAATTTCATACATCTCAATGATGGATAAATCGTATTTGAAGAGGAAAATTATACACTCAGACCTGGACTTGAACCTGGGACCCTTGGTTCTCTAGACCAAGTGCTCTGCTATCTGAGCAAGTACCGATCTAAATGCAAATTTCTCTAGAGAGCACTTGGTCTAGAGAACCAAGGGGTCCTGGGTTCAAGTCCCGGTCTGAGCATATAATTTTTCTCTTCAAATGTTATTTATCCATCATTGAGATATATGAAATTAATAATAAAAACACTGAAAAAAGCCGCACTGGCGTTTATAATGTAATGTATAATTTCCAAATATGTATTCTTGATAAAGGAGCTGCCATTTGCAAAAGATAGAAGCAAAAGCTTCATAGCATTTGGTGGGCGGGATTTACAATGTATATAGAGAGAAATTTGCATTTAGATCGGTACTTGCTCAGGTAGCTCAGGTGGTAGAGCACTTGGTCTAGAGAACCAAGGGTCCCGGTCTGACCGTATAATTTTTCTCTTCAAATATGATTCAAAAAGTTTATCTTGTGTGTGTGTGTGTGTGTGTATATATATATATATATATATATATAAACTGTTCAAAAGAATTAGCGGATCTTATTTTTGAACATTTGCCAGATTATTTAGAATTAAAATAACAAACCAGCATTTGAGCCATGTGTATCTGTATTCTTTAAAGGTAAGTTAACAAACCAAATCAATATTTTATTCTTATTCAAATTTATGAAATAGTTAAGACAGATTGGGAGCCGTCACTCTTTTAGGTATACTGTCTGAGTTTTAAGAGAGTTTGAGGACCTTTGTAAATGCTCTGTACCAATGTACGAAGGTCTCTCTTCAGTATCATTACCCATTCTATAGTGACAGCCTGTGAGAGTTCCTGGAGAATCAGTGGTGCAGCAGGACAACTACCCCATCTGTCAAATCCCACCCATGCTCAATGGGATTCAGGTTGGGACTCGCTGCTGGCCATTCCACCACTTAAATGTTAAGTCTTTGCAAGACATTTCTGCTGTCTTTCTACATCCTAGCATTATCATGCATGAGAAACCTCCAAATGGGGCTTGCCGATCTGCTTGATGTATTCCCTGGCAATAAGACTGCCATGGATGATGACAATCAGTATGGTTCTCAAATCTATGCCACCTTAAACCATCAAAGAACCTTGTCCGAATCTGTCCACTTGCTATACAGCATTTGATGGGTAAGCCTCAACAAGGCTTCTCCACACACATACATGCCCTTCACATTGAGTCAGAGAAAATCATGACTCATCTGCGAATAACACACCTCTTCAATAACAAAATTATCTATTAATGTGGTTACATGCAAACAAAAGGCGAGCTCCTCAAAGATTAAATGAGGTATTCGAAAAATGCCTGAGTCATAAATGGCTTTCTTTTAACCTTTTTCTTACAGTCTCATCTGATACCACAACTCCAGCTGCCCTTCTGAGGTATTGTTACAGTTCTCTGGCAGTGGCTGTATGATGACACAAAGCAGAAATGACCAGATATTGGTAATTATTTGAGGTTGCAATGTATTGATGACCTTGTCCAGCCTATGTGGTGAATTGACTGTCTCATTGTAGCGAATCCTCAACCGATGAATGACAGAAGAAGTGAAATTGAAATCTTCAGAAACACAATGAAAACTCCACCCTTGTTGAATTAATGCAACTGCTCCTACAACTTGTATTTCATTCACATGTCTCATTTCATATTCTCAGTAGAATGTGAACTCCAAGAATTATAACTTCAATCTGTTTACCTCATTACGACACACCGATGTATCAGTATTCACTTTGTTTTGAGAGGTCTCCTGATATAGTGCAGTATTAAGACTATAGAGGGGGTGTGACTTTGATGTTGATTATTTTGAATAAACAAAGTCTCCGTCTATGCATTAAGACAGCTCCTGTAGCCTGCATCAAATTAGAATCAATGTATCCAATGTTCAAAAATGTTTTTCACTAATTCTTTTGAACAGTGTATATTAGAAAATTTAAATCAATGTTTAATATAGATAAATTAATGTTTACTTTTTATTAATTGAGTATGCAACATTTTGTTGGTAAAATTATGTTATTTGTAGCTTTGGAAATATTGTTATTATTTACATAAATCATTGCGATGTTTCTGGTATTCCACATGGATCAATCAGCTTTGCCAATGTGATATTTAGAAAAACCAGACTCATTCCTTGGCAGGAAGGAGATGGTCATTTAATTTTGTCTCACCCTATGAGAGAATCCATTCTATATGTAGCATTGTGAGAATATGGAGATTGTTGCATTTATTTTAATCCTGGAGTACTTACACTGAATTTAAAATGTTATTTTGTAATTACTTTAACTGGAATGCATAACATTTATTCAAACTTTAAAGTGTTTTGAAAGTATATGTCAATAAAATTAAAAAAAAAACTTGCTTGAGAAGCTGTTGTCCTCAATTAAAATTTATATTAAAACTTTGGAGGCTTTTCAAACCATTCACCTATCTGTCAGGTACTATTTCATGTAGTATACAGTATCCACTGCTAGACTCTGGAACTCCCTACCACAAAAAATTGGAGCTCCTGAACATTAGTTTCTTTTAAAAGAAATTAAATTTTTGTATTGGTCTCTCATCAGATTAATTACTTGTTTCTCGTCATTTGTTTCTCTAATAATATTAATTTGATTCATTCTAATTTCAGTCAAAGTTGTATGAGTATTTATTTATAATTATTTATTACCTCTATTAGTTTAATATTTAAAATTAACCATATTAATGGGTAGGACATGTGGCATGAATGGGGAATGAAAGACATGCATGGAAGCTTCTTGTAGGAAAACCAGAGGGAAAACGCCCAGTTGGTAGACCAAGAATGAGGTTAAATAACATTAATTATGTAATTAACGAATAGCGGAAGCTCAACCTGCAGAATATGGAAGATAACTTCCGAAAGCGCTCCAGTTAATTTTATATACAATATTTTAACAAAGTTGAGGAAGACGGCACCTACCAACAGGTACAATTTAATTTTTAACTTTATCATATGACTTCACCTCAACGGAATTTGATATGAATTTTACTAGTATTGATAGTATAGGCAACGCTGCAGGGCAGAAAAGACAAGTAATTGGTAACTACTTCTTCAACTATCTTGAAATAATCCACTCACTAATACTGAAAGTATTAAATTTAGTGGTATTATGGAGCTGTAAATCCACCTTAAATTTTCCAGAAATAAATTCATATATATTTTTAACCTAGATTGCAGAATAAGGAAGTATTTTGTGGAATTGCAGCATCTCTTCTGTGAGAATTGACATCTGATATATCCATTAATGCTGTCAAACAACTCCATGGTGCGACAGGATTAGAACAATCTTGACTTCCAGCCAGCAATTGGTCTCACATTCACAAGTATCAGTCACAAAGGTAGACGACCATCCAGGTAGTATAAGATGGACACCATGAGAATTTTTTTCCCTCTTAGGAGCGCAAATCCCATAGCTCTGCGCAAAGTCATGATTCATTAGAATGCTTGGTTATGGTGCGGAATTGAAGTGACCAATTATAACAGCACATTTCCCTCTTCTCCCACGATTAACACTTTAAGGAACTAAGCTTTTGCCTCTTCTTTCATGTGAGCCTATATACTACGAGTATAAACCAGAGTTAGGCCCTACATATACTAAATACAACCAAAGATTTTAGACGCTATATAACTAAAATGTTAAAGCGTTTATAAATAAACATGAAGTAGAAATTATGACTTTATGCCGGGCCCTCGTGTTATCTCCTGCATTAGTGGTTTATGTGCGAGTTCAGATTGTAATGTGATGCAGAGAATTTTATTTTTGATCACCGTGATATTGAATGTATCAGAAGATATGTGTCATATAAACACATATTTTGCAGGTCGTTAAACCAGTTGATGTGATTAAGAAAACGGAAAATGGAACAGGGCCAAGTAGGGCACATTTCCAGATTAATTCCAGGTAGACTGCCACGTGCAAATTATACAGACTGAAGCGAAGTCAAGGGCAAAAGAAAGTCGCTGCCGGCCAACAAATTACAGAGAAGAATCAGAGGGTGTTCGAGAATTCGGAATAGATTGAATTTGTATTTAAAATTTCGGACAAAATACAACTGAAAAAGAGCCTAAAGTAAGAATTTTTTTCTCTCCCTCTTTTATATCGTAATATTGTGTTATCTAATGTATCCCTACCGCGCACTGATGGGAACGATTATCATATCTTACATCGGATGGATGCAGGGTTCGATTCTCGGCTATACAATTGTGCCGGGTTAGAATAATATACGTAATAAATCCACGGCCTGCCTACCATTTGCGCAGTTTTTATTAAAAACCACGCTCTGCACGCCGCGTATCGTCTTTTGTTTCCGTCTATATTAGCGTAGAGTTCATAACAATCAAGGTTATTATTCAAAAGCCTTTGCCCGGGCCCATAAGAAGCAAAGATTGATTCATCTTTCTTTTCCAAACACTTAAACATCAATCAACAATAGATCTTAAAACACTTGAGTAATTTATGATTCTTGATGAAACTAGATGTATCATTATTACTATTAACCATGAAAGCCAGATGGAAAAAAAAAAAAAAAAAAAAAAAAAAAAAAAAAAAAAAAAAAAAAAAAGGAAGCTTGTATGATCTCCTAAATAAGTAAGTTTACGTACGGGAATATATCAAACAGCAGCATGCACATAAATAATTTGAACATTAACCAGGACGTATATAAAAATGATGTTTAATATAAACAAGACGTCTGAAGTATTAGAAAAATATAACAAATATAAATATTGATCATTCTTTGAATTTAAACAAAAAAATAATAATCATTAACATCAAAAACTATATCATATCTCACTCAAACAACTTCATTCATACAATAGTCCAAGCCAGGGTGGCTTTCCCTGGTCCTCCGGACCAAAACTCAAACCACGCCACTCGCGTGCTCCAGACGACGTAGTCTAAACAAAAAGTTCCGATCGAATGATAATGTTCTGAATGTGCGTAGCGTATTTGAGCGTTCCGAGGTAGAAGGGGAGATGCGCAGCACAAACAGCGCAACAGGAGAGGTAACAAGGAGAGTGGGGGTAGATGCATAGAGAAGGGATATTGGCATAGTTCACGAATCTTTCTGTTCAAGGAGGATAACGGCACTGCAGTTGCGAACCGAAAATCGCACTTTCGGTTCACAATACAATATTTTTCTTTATCGAGTTTAGAGGGTATTATTATTACCGGTATTACTTTAATATATGTTGCACTTTTCTTACTAGTTGCATATAGTACAAGCTTATTGTATTACTTTAATATATTTTGCACTTTTCTTACTAGTTGCATATAGTACAAGCTTATTGTATTACTTTAATATATTTTGCACTTTTCTTACTAGTTGCATATAGTACAAGCTTATTGTATTTTATTTAACTATAGATAATTCGTAATTGTTAATACCTATAAAATTTAGCCCTTGTTAAATGAAAGAGAAGATTTTGACGGGCTTAATACCATCAGTTTAATAATAAAAAATAGTACTGTGGTAATAATAATAGTAAACGAGGGACATTTTTAAGAACTAGGTGAATTCAAACACCTAGAAACTATAATCACAAACAGGAATGACGTGCACAAGAAATTAAACATAGGCTCAATTTTGGAAATGCTTGATATTATGCATTAAAAAAAGCTAAATTTAGAATATATAAAACTGTTATTATCCCAGTTATATGGATGCGAAACATGGACTTTTACTTAAAGAGAGGAGAAAATATTACGAATATTTGAGAATAAAGTTTTTAAGAAAACATTTTTGGACCAAAAAGAGATGAATAGATAGGCGAATGGAGAGACTACATAACAGTGAGCTACAATATATTTATAGGAAACCAGATAATTATAATAACAGTTAAGCCTCATAGATTGTGATAGGCAGGTCATGTGGCGCGAATGGTGAGTGAAAGAGGAGACTGGAAAGTTCTTGTAGGAAAACCAGACGAAAAGAGCCCAGTTGGTAAACCAAGAATGAGGTGGGAGAATAACATTAACTATGATTTGAGGGAAGTTTATGTCCGCGCGGCCATGATACTAGGGATTCGATGGTGCCAGTGATTTAGTTAATAATAATAATAATAATAATAATAATAATAGTAATAATAATAATAATTATTATTATTATTGTTATTATAACGTAGTGCATTTAGCTTCATGTGGTTAACTGAGTTGTTCAAGTTCAAATCAGAAATTGCGAAATCCGATTTACGATCCCGAAATCAAGATTGAAGAGATCAGCGTCGCAATACAAAAATCTGGGCGTTAAAGGGTTGATACATTTTGTTCAGAGGCTTATTTTTCAGGCTTGATATTCTTTTACATGTCGCAAATCTACGGCACGGGATCCATGATTTTATATCTACTTCTCTTTAGGACAACAATGCTCGGAACATTTACGCCTTAAAAAATTCTATCTACCGGCCGTGCTTGAATCCGGGAATTTCGGAACTATATTTGCGATATTTAGATCTTGACGAATTGATTCCATTGTTTTATGATCAAGGAAAGAACATCCCGCAAGAGGTCTAAGTAATTTCATCTCTGCTGCTTCAATTTTCCTCTGGGATTTGTTAAAACCCAGAGGAGGAGAATTGGAGCAGCAGAGATGAAATTACTTACACCTCTTGCAGGATGTTCTTTCCTTGATCATAAAGCAAACGAATCAATTTATTAATAACTAAATATCGCAAATATATTACAAATTATTGACGAATACCGGTCAAACTAGCATCCCATTTACAACGCATGCAACAATCAAGAATTCTATTACAGATCACAGAGTAAACGAAGAATTGGAAGATCCAGGAAGCGATGGAGAGAACAGCTATAAATTATAGAGACTGAACGGATCAAGTGGACCAATTGCTTGAAGCTTGTGACTGTTACAATATAACAACCGTTATTTCCTTGTCACTTTGTCAGTGTCATTAGTCATTACAGAGAGGAAAGGAAATTATGCGTTTGGTCTTCATTTGGCTTCATATAACAAACAATAGGTAACTTTCGTTTATATTACCAAAACTGTTTTAAACAAGTTTAAAGAATAGTGTTTTGTGTGTGTGTATGTATGTATGTATGTATGTATATATACTATTTTAAACAAGTTTAAAGAATAGTGTTTTGTGTGTGTGTGTGTGTATGTATGTATGTATGTATATATGTATATATATATACATATATATATATATATACATACATACCTACACAAAACATTATTCTTTAAACTTGTTTAAAATAGTTTTGGTAATATAAACGAAAGTTACCTATTGTTTGTTATATATATATATATATATATATATATCCATCCATAGTAATTCTGCCCGAAGGCAGGTCCTTCACTGCAATCATAGCATTTTCATGCAATGCTTTACTAGGGAATTGTAGGTGTGTTAGCTTCCTGTTGTTTTCCACACCGCTGAAGGATGATGACGGCCATATGATTTCGGGGACCGTTTGGGCCTTAAAGTTTTCCTGACATTTGTCTTACAGGTGAGGAAAACCCCCGTTAAAAACCTCACCCACAAAAACTGCCCCGACCGGGGATCGAACCCGGGCCAGCACGCTACCTCGAGACCACAGCGGTGGATATTATATATATATATATATATATATATATTAAAAACTTGTTCAAAGCGGAATCACATGGGATCAATTTTTTTCCACGTTAGACAAAATTCCGCATTATAAAAACATATTAACCAATCTTAGATTATAGAGCACCGTATATGTCTTTTTATGTCCCTTGGATTAATTGTAGCTCCGTTGCCGTTGAAATGTGAAGTATAGTATGTACGAGCGACTTCGACAGTAACGCGCGCAAAAAAATAAATAAATACAAATAAAATAAATGTCTTAGGCCCGTATCCTGAAATGAAAGTATCCAGTTTCGGTTTCCACTCACTGACTATACTATCGTCCATATCCTTTGATTTTCCGCAAATTTCATTCCACACTAAATCGTGTAGTCTTTTAAAACTGTACAGCCAACCTGAAGATGGCCTTGAAATCGTTATTCTCTAATAATATTATTAATAATAATATTAATAATAATAATAATAATAATAATAGCTTTATTTTACCTGGCAGAGTTAAGGCCTTAAGACCTTGTCTGCCACTCAACCAGGTTTTTAAAAAAATACAAAAAATAGTCTTACATCTAAATTACAATAAACATAAACAATTACATGTTATAAATACAATACAATTAATATGTATAATGTATTTTGATTTACTCTAGATTTAACGAATTTAATGTATAATACGTACAAGATATATAAAAAACGAGAAAACATTATTTATGCTATAGTATAAATTTAAATAAATAGAGAAAAATTAATTATTAGACAACAGGTAACTGCATAAGCGTGACTTAAAAGTGCCAAATGTGCGGCAACCCCTGATATCTTGAGGAAGGAAATTCCAGGACCGGGCAGAGGCTACTATGAAGGAAGAAGAATAAGAGGAAGTGCTATGAAGAGGGATTGTTAGCAGACTGTTATCTTGTGATCTAGTGTCAATATTGTGGTAAGAGGATAACTTCTCAAATCTGGACGCCAGGTAACTAGGAGTGTAGGAATTCAGGAGCTTGAAAAGTAGTGAAAGAGAGTGCAATTTACATCTGTCTGTAAGACGGAGCCAAGAGAGGGATGTAGCAAAAGTTAGAGCTTGACTTTGGAGCATCGGTCCCGAAATTTGGAGATTTTTTGATCGTGCACCTATAAAACATTCCCACACTACTTCCTTGATTTCTTCATTTGTTTTATTTATTATTTATTTATTTTGCTTTCCTCTTCGTTTGATCATTCCCTTGCATCCGTCATTCATTATTTTTTCTTTATGTTTTAAAATATCGTAAACTTGGTTTTTTTTTCACATTTAAATGTAGTTATTATTTCGCGTACTGAGAGATTGTTTTTCTTTATCTTCAATCACTATCACTTTTTTCGTTTAATGAAAATGATACATACGATTTAGCCATTTTTATTCCGGAAATTTAGAGCGCTACCTGTGAAAGATACGTACACAGGTCTTAAACTAATTTAAGATTTTACAGTGCACTGCTTATTTGTAAGACAGATGCCATACGCCAAATATTTGTTAAACGAAACTGTATTTCGCATAACGGGTGTGCAGTAAGGTCGAAAGAAAATTTCAGATGCAGGTAGAAAAATCTACTTCAACCGGCGGCAGAAATCATCCCTTAATGTTATTTCGCCTAACGAGAATTCAATGAAGTGGAAACTAATTTATTCCCCTCTCAATCTTTCCGCCTTATAAACATTTATTTCCATAAATTGTGTATAAATATCTTTCCGTTTCCGCGTTGGACAGATTCCGTTTTATACAAAATAATAACGTAATATTACTAGTATTTATCCGGGACCAATACATTTGTTTACATTGGACAGATTTCCGCATTATTCACGTACCGGATTAAACAAGTTTATATATATATATATATATATATATCCATCCATAATAATTCTGCCCGAAGGCAGGTCCTTCACTACAATGATAGCATTTTGATGCTATGCTTGCAGCTTTACTAGGGAATTTGTAGGTGTGGTAGCTTCCCGTTGCTTTCCACACCGGTGAAGGATGATGATGATGATGACGATAATGATAAGGATGATGATGATGGCCATATGATTTCGGGGACCGTTTGGACCTTAAAGTTTTCCTGACATTTGTCTTACAGGTGAGGAAAAACCCCGATAAAAACCTCACCCACAAAAACTGCCCCGACCGGGGATCGAACCCGGGCCCGCTGTGTGACAAGGCAGCACGCTACTTCGAGACCACAGCAGTGGACTATATATATATTCTTAAATTGTATTCAATTATTTTCATATTGTAAAGAATTTAATTCGTCCATCCACACCATGGTTTTTGCAGACCAAATAGGGGCCCAGGAGTCCCCTTTTTAGAGATTCTTAATCAGATTCAGTTACGCTTATTGGATATTAATTGGATGATTCTAAGTCGGTAAATTTTGCTCAGCGGCCTATTTTTTCAGGTTCGATTTGCACAATTTATAAAACGAAAATATTAATAACAGATTACTGTTGGCTTACTTTCCTACAAAACTCTACATTTTCCTGAAAATCAATGTGTAAACATGTATAGTTTCAAGCAAATCAGTCCAGCAACTATCACATATCAGCCAATCAATTCTTAACATGTCCTTATTTGGCGCACTTATCTTAGTATATTTAACACTCAGTATGAAACTTAAGTTAGGAAGTTATATTATATTGATGTTTAGGATTAGTTACAAGATGCCTATGAGGTTTTATGTAATCCTTTATAAAATTAATCGATCTCGGTGTTACAAGGTTAAGTTCCTTGCCTGTGGTCCCAAGAGTTGTGGTTCCAAAACCGGCCGGGGTAGGCCTACATATATTTTTAGGCTGAAAAATTCAAGGGACAACTCCTCCGGGAGGAGCTTTAAATTGTGAGTCCCGAATCTGATGATTTTCGGGCCGCAAAAGAACCTCAAACCTAAATTACAGCCTCTGAGAAAAAATTAACACCTTAGTTTCCTACTAGATGTCTCATTGAGGCGATGGCGATAAACTAACTATTTTTTAAATAGAAAACCTCTAACTTTCCGTCAGCGCCACGCAATGGTTCAATTCCTACCTTCGTGAGTGCCATCAATTTGTTGCAGGAAATCCTAAATTATGTTATTTTTTATCCTTTTATAAAGGTGGAGTTCCAGAATTCGGTGTTTGGACCTTTTCATTTTTCAATCATCATAAATGACATATCTGACTCCTTGAAGGATTGCAAACATAATTATTTGTGGACGACATGCAGATCTACATTCACGCAGACAAATATTCTCTAAATGATGCTGTTGCCAAAATAAATGAGGATCTTGATTTGCTAATGAGTTGGACAGTGAATATGGACTGCAACTAAATCCTAGAAAATCACAGTCAATCATTACGGGTTTTTTAAATGTAGTATTACCCTATGAAATACGTACATAAATATATAACAAAAAACGCTAATGTATAATATCAAAATTACAAAGAGACGTTAGAATGTTTAATTAAATTATTAATTTATTCTAATGGCGAGAACATGAATTGTATCATTTTCTTAAGCGATTACAAAATTTTAGAGTGTTTTTGTGTAACTAAAACGGTGAATAAAATTATTTTATACGAATTGCACAGTCCTACATAAATATAGCATGTGCCATCAGATTAGGTACAATCTTCAAGTCTATCATGGCACGAAACACAAAATCACTTCACGTTTCTCAATATTTTCAGGAGTTAGTTTTTATCGATAAGGAGAAATTATGCTTTTTATATAATGTGAAAACGATCGCTCAGCATCACAGAGCGTCACTAGTGAATAATTAAGCAGATTGACGTGTGCGTCCAATTTAAGCAGTTGACATACCTACCTAATACAGGCTTTCCACTTTACAGCAGTTCGTCCTTGATTCCTGCTTTCCTATTTTCCCATTGTCCCTCTTCCATACTCCTCTTCATCATGGCATCATATATTCCTCATACCATGTTCTTTTACTTCTCCCCTTCTTCTTTCTGCCTGGTACCATCCAATCTAACACCTGTTTAGGCCACTGGTCTTCCGACATCCGTTGTACTGCCTATTGATCTGTCCGGCTTTATCTATCTTTGCAGGAAACGTAACATTGGACATAATATGTAAAAATATGTAATTGTTTAAAAAGTGTATCGGCCGCGGTGGACTAGTGGTTATGCTCCTTGCCTCTGGTCCCGAGGGTCGCAGGTTCAAACCCGGCCGAGATCTATGGATTTTTTTAGGATGGAAAAATCCAAGGAGCAAGTCCTCCGGGAGGGACTTTAAGCCGTGGGTCCCGAGTCTGAAGATTTTCAGGCTCGTAAAAGATCCTTAAGCCTGAATGGAAAGGCCTCTAAGCAAAATTTACCGAATTTTCCCTTCCTAGTACTACCTTGGTTTCCTAGATGTCAGTATGAGGCGGAACGCTGACCACGGACCACTCAAATGACATCTATACGAAAACAAGTGTAACTAAATTAGTATGGTTCAAATACTTCCCTGTAGGGGGAGAGCGCCTAAATCTCTGTTAAGGGAAACATGGGCTTACAAGAAGAAGAAAGATTAAAATGTGTAATATTGACCAGAATATGTAAAAACATGTAACGTGAACATGAAATATAATAATCCTAGTAGTCTAATTCGTTAACATTTTAAGTTCTCAGATTGATACAAATCGAGAACAAATTATGTAAATAACTGAATCTATTATTCTACCAGTTATATTATATGGGTGCGAATCATGGACTCTTACTTTAAGAGAGGAAATGAGATTACAAGTATTTGAGAATAAAGTACTTAGGAAAATTTTTGGACCAAAGAGAGATGAACAGACAGGTGAATGGAGAAGACTACATAACAATGAACTACATGGTCTTTATAGGAAGCCAGATATAATAAGAACAGTTAAGTCTCGTAGACTGCGATGGGCAGTATGGGGAATGGGAGACTTGCATGAGCTTCTTGTAGGAAAGCCAGAGGGAAAACGCCCAGTTGGTAGACCAAGAATGAGGTGGGAGGATAACATTAACTATGATTTGAGGGAATTAGATTATACAGGGAATGATTGGAAAGCATTAGCTCAGGATAGGGATGTATGGAGAGCTTATGTCCGTGCGGCCATGAACCTACGGGTGCGATAGTGCCAGTGAGTAAGTAAGTAAGTAAGTAAGCAAGTATAGAAATTTGGACTGTAATCATCAGAGACTATTAACTACAATTAACCTAAATACAGTCTCACATGTGACAATGGGTTCAAATCCCTTACAGTGAGTCAGTAAAAAAAACTGAGTATTTGTGGACAAAAATCTAAATTGGAATATACAAATAAATCATACATGCAAAACAATTTTCACAATAATACTTTCACTAAATTGCATAAAACACTATTGCCATTCGCTCTAATAAATAAAATGTTAGAAGAAACACTTGCAATGCACCATTTTGTTTATTGTGATAATATTTTTGCAGACTTAAATACTAATTTCACTCGAAGACTCCAATGTGTTCATAGTACTTGTGCACGTTTTATTTGTGGTATTCGCAGATTTGATCACTTTACACCGTTCCTGGAACAATTTATCGTGGCTTGGTCTACAGAGTCGTAGAACCGTCCATTCCTTATACCTTCTTTATAAAATACTACACATATCATCGCCTAATTATTTATCACGCCGCTTCATTAGACTCTCCGACACACACATTTTAGAAACCGATCCTATCAGCACATTGCCCTTTATATTCCTCCTTATCACACCTACTACTCACTTACAGTTTCACTTGCCAGAACTTGGAATTCCCTTCCGCCCTATGTCAGAGATTGTCAAACTATAACATCGTTAAAAAACAAACCGAAAAATTATTTAATAGCAAACTAACTTATAGTATTATTTTAGCAATCAGAATAACAATTAAATTTATTTTATTTTATAAAATATTATTAAGATAGACAAATACTTTAAGTTAATGTTTTAAATATTGTATAACCGACGAAATAGTATATCTAATTATTTTTCTTTGTATTTTTTTTTCATCTACATTAGGTAGACTGTCTACCGAACAATTTAATGTATCTTACTTGTGTACATTTCATTACCAGTTTCGGTTTTAATTTTAATTATCATTAGCATTATTATGCTATCGATTTTACTCTTGCATATATTACATTAATGGTCAAATTTCCTTTTAGTATTTAAAATTAGAGTTAATTGAATTTGCTGTATTCTAATCTATTATGTTTCTGCTGGTGAGTGGAAGAGAAGGCTACATGACCTTAAATTTACCAGGTTAAATAAATAAGTATTCATTTGGTTATTACTTCCCATGGAACTCAAGCTTGTACAAATCCAGAATGTTTTATTAAAAGTTAAAAATATTTGTTTTAACTCTTTTCTTTTAAATTAAATAGTTAAACATGCTGCATATACTATTTAACAATTTTTTATTTTATTTTATTTTAGAAAAGGTGACTCTGTGGCGCAAGCGGTTAGACGCTCGCCTCTCACCGCTGGGGTCCCGAGATCGAGTCTCAGTCACTCCATGTGGGTTTCGTGGTGGACGAAACGGAGCTTGGACAGGTTTTTCTCGGGGTTTTCCCTGCCATAAATTGCATTCCACCATTTCTTCATACTCATCTCATCTATTTCGTTTCATTTCATTCATCCACCCCTGTGACGGTGCATCAGGAGTGGTCGACCGGCACCTTGCAGTTCACAGACCTCTATAAATATAGGGGGCTTCATCTCATCTCATCCCTCGACCCGACCCTGAGTTGGACACGAGTTGAGTATATATTTATATATGTTTTTTATTTTAGAAACCAGTTGATTTTTAACTGAGTTACTTTCAACAAGGATTATTTTATTTTAACGCAAACATTATTTAAGGGATTTCCTGATGAGCAATTAACGCTCTCGCTCGCTCACTCTCTCATCTTGACGAGTATCGGAACATCGTTCTGGTTGCTAGGGGGGAATTTGCCGACAAAAATAACTCTCACAAGTACGTGTAAAAGTGGCGACAGTCCAAAGCCAGCCAGCGCTTCCCAGGGTCTAGACACTTTTCCACACAAGCGTCGTTGAGTTATCTTTCCCCTCACTCCTCCATAGCGACGTACAAAACGACGCAAACTCCGCGTTCACTCGAAGTTCTCCAGTTCAACATGTGAATGTGGCCCTCATATATTTCAGCAGTTGCTTCCTCTTAAAAGTATTTCTTAAAATGTGCCGAGTGACAATATTGCCCTTAAAAAATGACACGAAATTTTCATTCAAGTACTGAAATTCAAGTGTTAAAAAACTAGTGAAAAAAGAAGAAAATTTTGGTTTATGTGTATGAAGTCCAGTGATTTTAATACCTAAAAGAGTTGAGTTTTTTTGTTCCCCTCTTTTAGAAAAGTGAATTCGTCTATTTGTTTGGTATACTTAAGCGAGCTTTTATAAATAGACGAGGACAGTGTTTGAGACAAACGCGCGTTCTATTCGCAATTGTTACGTACCGGTAAGTTTGAACACCTTAAGGTTGTTTGACCTATATTATTTTGAAGCATGTTCAGATCACCTATTCTTGAATTAGATAAAGGTCGATGTTTAATTACTAAAAAATCTTATTTTCATGTTCAACAATTCATGTTTCGCATACCTACATCATATATGTTTCTTTTAATTGAAGGTTCTCGAGCAATATTTATATCATCTATTATTTTAGGAAAAAATAAACAGGAATTCAAGAGTAGATAGAAGCTACAGAATCATTAACTACAAATAGTTGATATCATTTAAAAATATACATATTTTATTAAAATATGAAAAGTAATCTTCATTGGAAAAATAAGTAAAATTAAAGTAGTCTACTTTTATTTTCCAAATGCAAGAAAAAATGAATAAATAAATAAATAAATAAATAAATTAATTAATAATAATAATAATAATAATAATAATAATAATAATAGTTATAATGTGGCTAAACTGTTAAGTAGAAATGCATGATGGCCCACCTCTGTAGTTTATTAGGCCCTATAACGTCATTGCCTCAGACAAGTTTCCTGAATGAGGTGTTTACCTATTTTCCCTTACTTGTAACATAAATATTAAGGAAATTTTAAGGTCCATATAGATTCCGAACACCATCTGGCTATCGTAAAAATCATTCATACCATCTTCTTTAGTAAGAATGTATGAGGTGAATGACACGCGTTGTCTTAAAATGTTCGCATTGACTCGGAAGTGACCCTGGGATTCAGCTGATCACTCATCAGAAGAGACCCTTCATTTCCTTGTGTAGTCAAGAGTATGTATGTGATTCAGAGTTTAAATACATCTCCTTAAAGGCCGTGTCCCTATAAGGTCGGCTGTCGTGGGGCACGTGGACAATACCTATAGATAAATTAAACTAAGGAAAAGAAAGAAAGAATCTATAATGGCATTTTCAAAATAATACATTAGTACAATAATAAAAAAAACACATTTTTCACCTTTTATTTGCTGTGACAAAATTCGGATTAATAGGGTTGTCTGGGAAACTATTGAAGTGAAAATCTAGTGTTAAACGTTAGCTAAAATATACATACATAAAATTCACCTGTCTTATGTTTTGGAGACTAGGTGATATATATTTTCCATTGAATGTCAATAATTCAATATCTTTGATATATCTGAACACTTTTATTCTATTTCCATACTTTTTATTATTTTATTTATTTATTATTTTATTTATTTATTTAATAATCAATTGAGTTGGTGTTTACTTGATGAAAATCCATATTTATTAATTAAATAAAAATAAAACGTAGTTTTATTTGATTTTCATATTTATTATATAATTCAGTGACAGCTGTTTCGGTACACTGTACCTTCTTCAGATATGTTAACAAATTATGTTCCAACTGATCTAAGCATTTATAAGTTTTATTTTTATTTAATTAATATTTATTATTTAATATACTTGTTTATTTAATCGTTTATTTATTATTTTATTCGTTTATTTGTTTTCGCAACGTCTAAAGACCACAAAGAATTGAATAGTAGATAACTTTTGACGAAGGCATTAACGCTTTTAATGCTTTTCGCCCCAAAATATTGTTTCCGATCGAATTGTAATCACTAACTGTGAACAATTTAGCTACTGTATTAATGTGCATACTATCACAGTCGAAAGAAAACATGTTAAACATCCTGTAGTAATTGCCACCTTAGTTATTGCATAGTTTGTTGCTAGCATTTTCATAATCCTCCACATCTTCAGCGAACTTAACATCAAAACAAATCTTATTTTAACATAAAAAGTTATAGAAATCAAACAAGTAGGCTCTGGATACGTACGAGGTCATACTATGAAGCGATCACTTGGAAGACATAAATTAGAAACGACAAAATAGGCTGCCTAATTCTGTTAGTTGTTTAGTTTTTTGTCCTAATATAATGTTTCAGATAATAGTGACAAAATGTGAGCACAGGAATATAGTATGAACCTTCCGTAAGACTTTATTTATCGTATTCACTCCAAACCGATGTACAGTTGTCCCCAAATGCCTCATTCTACTTTCAAGATCCATCCATCCATAGTAATTCTGTCCAAGGGTAGGTCTTTCACTGCAACCATAGCATTTTCATGCTATGCTTTGCAGCTTTACTAGGGAATTATAGGAGTAGTAGTTTCCCGTTGCTTTCCACACCAGTGAAGGATGGTGATTATTGATAAGGATGATGATGATGATGATGATGATGATGGCCGGATGATTTTCGGGGACATTTGGGCCCTAAGCTTCCTGACATTTGTCTTACAGGTGAGGTAAAACCCCGAAAAACATCACCCAGGACCGGGAATCGAACCCAGGCCCGCTACCTGACAAGGCAACACGCTACCTCGAGACCACAGCAATAAACTCTTTCAAGATAAGGATTCATAAATATGTGATATAGCTCCTAATCCTTGATAGTGCTATCCTAATTCCATGATATTAAAACAGAAGCTTATAAATTAAAAATAAAACTGAGCCAGCCGTGTATTAAAATTGATAATCAATACTAGAAGCTATATGAGGACATACACAAAAATTTCATAAGTGATATCAAACATCATTTAATATTTAGGCCTATTTCCCTCTAAAAATAAAATTAATATTAAATAATAATACTAAAAAATATACACAGTGATAAAATGTCTGCAAAGAAAATATACTAATCCTATTTTCTACCAAAAATGTTGTCCTCTATAAACAAAGCTTGAGATAATAATAATACTAACAATAACAATAAATAACATGATATTATGCATTACAGGGACTCTTGTCGTCCCAACCCCCTTCAAAAAAACGTTAAACTGAAAATATAAAAAACTGTTATTATAAAACCTGGATGCGAAACATGGACTCTCACTTTAAGGGAGGAAAGAAGATTACGAGTATTTGAGAATAAAGATGTTAGGATTTTTTTTGGACTAAAGAGAGATAAACAGACAGTTAAATGGAGAAAGCTACATATTCTTTATAGGAAGCCAGATATAATAAAAACAGTTAAGTCTCGTAGATTGTGATGGGTAGGGCATGTGGCACAAATGGGGAATGAATGAGGTGCATGGAAACTTCTTGTAGGAAAACCTGAGGGAAAACGCCCAGTTGGTTGAAGAAGAATGGTAAAAGTGATCCCACAACAGGCCTCAGGAGGCCCTTGGGGTAGTAGGAGGTTAAGGCTCCCACTTTTTCTAGACAATCGGCACTTTATGCCAGCCGGGTTGTCAGCCCTGCGTGACGGCCGCCTTTACCCCAGAACAAGCGTCTGGTACTAATTTCAGTTAGAGGCTGAGTCGATCCCAGGGCCATAGTGCCGCCAGAGGGTTTTGGTCAGTTTAAAAATCCTGACCCCAACGGGACTTGAACCCTCGACCCTCCGGCTTGTAGCTCAGTGCCTTAACCACTACGCTACGGCGTGCCCCCTGACGAAGAATGAGGTGGGAGAATAACATTAACCATGATTTGAGGGAAGTAGATTATATAGGGGGTGATTGGAAAATATTAGCTCAAGATAGGGATGTATGGATAGCTTATGTCCGCGCTGCCATGAGTTCGATAGAACCAGTGAGTTAGTTAATAATATTTTTTAGAGAAATAATAACGAAAATTTCAAATACAGAAAAGCTCAATAATTTAACGATCAATGAAAAAATGATTTTAGGAAATTGGTTTCAATCAAATGCCTACTTAGCCGCTATAGGCTTAATTATTATAACCCTGTTAATGATTAAAATATGAAATTTTAATATAACTGATTTTCACATAATATAACTAATATGAAAGCTTATTAATATTCTTAAGAATTTTCTTCTTACTGTCTACTAAATATTTGCGAAGACATACGCGAAGCTGCTGAAATCGAAAACTTACCATTCTTACATTACTGGACTTTAGTAAAGCATTCGACACGGCAGACTTGGACTTATTGTTGCATAAACTTAAAAACCTCTTACTCTCTGATAGTGCCACGCAATGGTTCAATTCCTACCTTCATGAGCGCCAGCAATCTGTTGTAGGAAATCATGCATTATGTTCTTCTTGGTCCTTCTGTAAAGCTGGGGTTCCACAGGGTTCGGTGCTTGGACCTTTGCTTTTTTCAATGTACATAAATGACATATCTAACTCCCTAAAGCACTGCAAACATAATTTATTTGCAGACGACATGCAAATCTACATCCGCACAGACAAATATTCTCTGAATGACGCTGTTGCCAAAATTAACGAGGATATTGACTCACTAATGACTTGGACAGTTAAATATGGACTGCAATTAAATCCTAAAAAGTCACAATCAATCATTATGGGTCACCAGAGACTATTATCTATAATTAACCTAAGCACAGTCCCGCATGTGTCATCAAATGGAGTTCAAATCCCTTATAGCGAGACAGTACAAATTCTAGGAGTATTTATTGACAACTTAAATTGGAATACACAAATAAACCATACATGCAAAACAGTCTTCTCAATAATACATTCTTTAAATCGCGTAAGAAATTGTCTGCCATTCGCTCTTAGGATAATGTTAGTAGAAACACTTGCAATACCCCATTTTGATTATTGTGACACTCTTTTTACAGACTTAAATATTATTTTCACTCAAAGACTTCAACGTGTTCATAATTCTTGCGCACGTTTTATTTGTGGTATTCGCAAATTTGACCATGTTACACCGTCCCTGGAACAATTATCGTGGCTTCGTCTAAGAGATCGTAGAACTGTCCATTCCCTATCCCTTCTCTATAAAATACTTCACACATCATCGCCTAATTATTTATCACGCCGCTTCATCAGACTATCCGACACACATAATCTTGACCCTCGATCCCATCAGCTACTGTTGATAATATAATTGAATATAATTCCAACCAAGGAAATATGAGGTCAGATGAAAGCTGCTAACTTATCATCTTAGTGGTTTAATTCCATTTATGTACATTGTCCTTTATATCCCTCCTCATCACACTGTACATTATTCATTATCTTTTACGGTCTCACTTACCAAAACATGGAATTCCCTTCCGCTCTATGTCAGAGACTGTCAAACTATAACATCCTTAAAAAACAAACTAAAGAATTATTTAATAACAAACTAACTTATACACCTCACTGATAGTATTCTTTTAACAATTAATACATTTAATTATTTATGAAAATAATATTAAGATTAACAAATACTTTATTTTGTTTTGTTTTAAATATTGTATAATCGTAAAATTAGTTTTCTATATCTCATTATTTTTCTTTGTTTTTTATACACGGTAGACAGGGGCAATTTAATATGTCTTGCTTGTATACATTTTATTATTAGTTTTAGTCTTAATTTTAAGTAACATTAACTGGTTGCATTATAGATCGTAATATAATAGATATTATCTTTTTGATCAAATTTTTATTTAGCATTTAATATTAGAGTTAATTGAGATTGTTATATTCTGATGTAATATATGTTTGTCCTGGTGAGTGGAAGAGAAGGCCACATGGCCTTAACTCCACCACACTAAATAAATAAATAAATCTAAAATCTAAAAAAAAAATCTACATTCACTCGGTTAAATATGTGAGATAGTAGAAAAATTATTTTAAAAAATAGTAAATGCGGAAGCTGCCGTACCATTATTATCCTTTTATATTGATCAGACCCATGTATCACTTGGTTCAGTTGATATTAAAATGAATATTAGAATGTTACCCAACTATTAAATAAACACTCTGACTAAAATAAAGAACATTTCTACAAGGACGGTCACGAAATAGAGAAAAAATTAATTCTTGAACCACTTTCAACATCATGAAGACTATTTGAGTCAAAAGGCGAAAAAACCTAGAATGGGAAGAAGAAAGCTTATGCCACATCTGGAGTAACCCAGGAACTACTTTTTTTTCTTCTTCTTCTTCTTCTTCACTTCACGGGCTAGGCAAAAATTGCCTGTTCCGCCTCACAGTTGTTCTGTCCATCTTTTCACTGGCTTTCCTACATTCCTTGAACCTCTTGGCTTGTAGTTGACTGCTGCTCTTGGTAATCTTGTTATTCATTCTTTCCACATATGTAAACCATTTCTCCCTATATTCTCTGATTTTCTCATTCAATGAATATATATTTAACTCTGTTCTTATACCTTCATTCTTTATCCGAGCCAATCTTGTGCAGCCTTTTTTTTCTTCTAAGGAAGTTCATTTCTGCGCTTTTATTCTACTTTGCAATTTTTTGGTCATTACCCAAGTTTGGCTCCCATAAAGTAATGCAGGAACTGCCAATGTTTTATAAAACTTCAATCTAGTATCTCTTCTTGTTTTATTCTTTAAAACTACTTTTCTAAACTACTTTTTTAAAACATTTAATTCCATGACAACATCGGCCGCGGTGGACTAGTGGTTATGCTCCTTGCCTCTGGTCCCGAGGGTCGCAGGTTCAAACCCGGCCGGGGTCGATGGATTTTTTAGGACGGAAAAATCCAAGGAGCAAGTCCTCCCGGAGGGACTTTAAGCCGTGGGTCCCGAGTCTGAAGATTTTCAGGCTCGTAAAAAATCCATAAACTGAATGGAAAGGTCTCTAAGCAAAATTTACTGAATTTTCCCGTCCTAGTACTACCTTGGTTTCCTAGATGTCAGTATGAGGCGGAACGCTGACCACGGGCCACTCAAAATGACATCTATACGAAAACAAGTGTAAGGTAAATTAATATGGTTCAAATTCTTCCCTGTAGGGGGAGAGCGCCTAAATCTCTGTAAAGGGAAAACATGGGCTTTCAATACAATACAAAAAATTCCATGACAACGACTTGGGTTTAAGGACTACTTTTCCAAACTACTTTTTTAAAACATTTAATTCCATGACGACTCAGGTTTAAGGATTATATCTTTCCTTCCACACTTCACTATTACTTTTCTTCTATGGGTTATAATGACAAAGCAAACATAACACATACGATTGTAAATTTTAAAGAGATTTGAGTGTTACATTAATCATTAGAGCTTCACTACTTTATTTTTTATATCTTTCTTTATTATTTTTCTTAGTCTTTCTTTCTTTCTTCATTTCTATCATTTCCTTTCTTTTTCCTCTCCCTTCCTTGTTTTCTTTCCTTTCTTTTCTTTTCTTTTTCTTCCTTTCTTTCTTTACCTCTTCTTTATTTCCCTTCTTTCCTTTTTCCTTTCCTCATTTTTTCCTTCCATTTCTTTACTTCTTTTCCTTCCCTCCTCTTCCTTTCTTTTTTATTTCTTCCTTTCATTAATTCCCTTCTCTCTTTTTCTTGTCTTTCTTCCTTTCTTCCTTCCCTTCCTTCTTTTTCCTTCCTTCTTTTTTTCATTCAATCCTTTCTTTCTATTCCTAAAGTAGGAGAATAACACATTATTTGAAGGAAGTAAATTGTATAGGTAATGATTGAAAACGTTAGCTCAGTATAGGGATGCATGGAGAGCTTATTCCTACATGGCCATGAACCTATGGGTTCGATAGTGCCAGCGAGTTAGTTACTTTACTTTTATACTTTAATGTTTAAAGTATGTCCAGTTAAGAGTATTTTATGACTGTGTTTGCGAACAGTGAAACAGGATTTTTCAATAGCAGTACGATTATATGAAAATTGAAATATATAATTATATATAATCTATTTCCAACCATAACAATTCAAAAATACTTTATAATGCGGAGAAATAAGTAAATACATATCTAATTAATGAGAATATGGAAAAATATGTATGTATTATATTGCAATCCATAGATGGCTTCGGTTACAAACAAGATGAAGTGCAGATTTTCTATTTGTAACAAATTATTCCAATGCATATATATATATATATATATATATATATTGATTTTATTTGACAAAAAAATTAAAATTCCTCGTTATGCCACTGATTTTTTTTCCTTCGAGAATAAAGTAACATAACATTTAAGGACTAAAACAGCTACGAATAGTCATGTTCTAGGGAAATATTCACTATATGGCGAGTAGGGCTGAAAAAAGTATCGGTATCAGGATAGTAACTAATTTCTATACACATTGTCTACAAAATGTATGTCTTTGTCGAGCGTCTCCACTGCCTGCTCGGAGCGGAGTGTGTGTATGTTCGACTCTCCTCAGTAATAGACCTGTTTACGTGACGTGTGGTTGTATCAGAATGCCGAAAATAATTGTAGAAAGATGAATCCATTCTTACACAAAGCGGACTGTACTAGAAGTCTGTCCCGAGTAGCGCGTGTCAACGTGAAGTTGTAAACGGTCTAAGTACGATGCAGCCTAGCCTGTAACCCATACTTTTTTCAGCCCTACTGATGAGACACCATGTCTCTTGCGACACTCGGAGAAATGTCGCTTTAAATCATAAATGACCCTGACACGATGGACTTAACCCATTTAAGCAGCAATTCCATGAATGGCATTCACGATATATCGTTTACTAATTCATAGCATTTGATTGAAAATACGAAAGGTAGGCCGTGATATACCCGTATCATGGTTCCCTGCGTACAATGGTATGTTGAAAAGAAAATGTAATCGTGATGCGACAGACTTAATATTCAAATAATTATACAAAATATACATACGCGCGCGTGCACACACACACACACAATCTCTGTCTGTCTGTCTGTCTGTCTGTCTGTCTGTCTGTCTTCTCTCTCTCTCTCTCTTTTTTTTTTTTCATGCACCTCTATGTGTGTCCCATAGTGGGCGACTTGGTATAAATAAATTTATATAGGAGAACTATGTATATATATATATATATATATATATATATATATATATATATATTTGCCACCAGGTTGTTTTTATGGCAATTATGGCTTTCTCTCCTAGCATTGGCAGAATTGTAATCCATCTCTTAGGTTGGGATACCTGGAAGGCGGAGTTACGTTACCCCGAAGGTATGATGGGTGATAAATGATAATGAAGCGCCAGGAGAGTTCTTAACCTAAATTCCAGACCATTGGCAACACAGGAATAATTCCCTTTAAGGAAAATTTCCTATGGTTTGACCGGGAATAGAACCCGGGACCTCATGAACAGTAGTCAGGAACGCTGACCATTAGCCCATGAGGCTGGTCATATATATAAATAAGATTAAGAAATCATTCTTGGGGTTTCCGCGTCATGGATTCAAGGTTGCCCTTTGGCCACTGTTTCCGACATTTCGACATGATCCCACATTATCCTTGATAATGGCATGTGGGATACCCATGCCGGACTGGTCGAAGGTGATAAGCCAGACGAAAAAAGTACCTTGGGCGAAAGAGTGACGATCTTTCACCGTAAAAATACAACCGTCAAGAAATGCGGACATGGGTTCATCTGGGGTAAAATTTTCCGGAGGTCAAATAGTCCCCCATTCGGTTCTCCGGGCGGGGACTACTTCAGGGAACCCATGCCAAAGGCTCAAACACAGGGACATGTTCCTAGGAACATGGAATGTTAGGACTTTATACAATAGTGGGGCACTAGAGATATTAACGCGGGAACTAGATAAATCGTCCTTGGATATAGTCGCTTTACAGGAAGTTAGGTGGCCAGGAGAAGGTAGTCAGGAATCAGGAACCTTTGCATTATTCTATGGGGGTGCAGAAAGACCTGCATTTGGAACGGGTTTTTTAGTCAGAAGGAGGATCCTATCCGCTATCCGAGATATTAAGTTTGTTAATGATAGGATATCATACATAATTCTAAAGGGTAAACGACATGATTTTATAATTGTAAATGTACATGCCCCCACAGAAGATAAAGATGACAAGATCAAGGATGAGTTCTATGAAGAATTAGAATGCTTATTTGATAGCCTTTCACGATATCATATGAAAATTATCTTAGGAGATTTTAATGCAAAAGTGGGGCGGGAAGATATATTCAAACCAACAATAGGCAAATTCAGTCTTCATGAAGATAGTAACGACAACGGGGTTAGATTAGTCACATTTGCCACATCAAAGAATCTCATTGTTAAGAGCACAACATTTCAGCATAAGGATATTCATAAATACACCTGGACGTCCCCAGATGGAGAAACTCGGAACCAGATAGATCATGTATTAGTGGATAAACGCTGGCACAGTAGCATCATTGATGTTAGATCAGTTAGAGGGACAGACTGCAATTCGGATCACCATCTGGTCAGAGTGAAAATCAGACAACGGCTATCGCTTATGAGAGGAACGAATGCTAAAGATGATTCTGTAAAATATGAATTAAAAAACTTGAGAAATGATGAAATGCGGCAAGAATACCAAATCAAAATTGCTAATAGATTTGAAGTACTGGAATCTTCAGATGACAATGTGGCAAACGAAGAAGAACCTGATATAAATAAAGAATGGGAGGCTATAAGAGATACTATTAAATTTTCAGCATCAGAAAGCATTGGTTGTTTAAAAAAGAGGCAAAACAAGAAATGGTTTGATGAGGAATGTGCCGACATTGTAAAGAAAAGAAAACTAGCAAAAATTAAATGGTTACACGAGCCAAATGAGGTAAATTTAGAGCAATTGGGTAGTATTAGACGGGAAACCACTAAGTTACTAAAGAGTAAAAAGAGGGAATATTTGAGAGAGAAGATTAATGATCTTGAAATGAATGCAAAAAATAGGAACATTAGAGAATTATATCAGGGAATTAGTATAGAGAAGAAAGGGTTTCAGGCTAGAACAAACATAATTCGAAATGAAAATGGGGATATGATTGCAGATTCTAGGAGTATATTAAATAGATGGAAAAGTTACTTTAATCAGCTATTAAATGTACATACAGAACAGGACATTGAGGAGGATAAGTTACAGACAGCAGAAATGCTAGTCGCAGAGCCAAGTGCATTAGAGGTTGAAATGGCGATTGAAAAATTGAAGATGTATAAAGCATCAGGTTCAGATGAGATCCCAGCAGAACTGATAAAATCAGGGGGAGAAAAATTGATAGACAAAATACGCTGGTTGCTTAGTATGATTTGGGAAAAAGAAGCTCTTCCAGATGAATGGAAGGAATCAATTATCGTACCAATTTATAAGAAAGGAGATAAAACTGATTGCAACAACTACAGGGGCATCTCATTACTTTTCAACTTCATACAAAATTCTTACAAATATATTAGTAAGCAGACTTACTCCCTACATTGATGACATTCTAGGAGATCATCAATGTGCATTTAGAAGAAACAGGTCTACAACAGATCAGATTTTTAGTATAAGACAGATTTTAGAAAAGAAATGGGAATATAATGGCACTGTACATCAACTATATGTAGACTTCAAAAAAGCATATGATTCAATTAAGAGGGAGAAGTTATATAGTATCCTGCTGGAGTTCGGAATTCCTAAAAAGTTAGTTAGACTTATACGAATGTGTCTAAATGGCTCAAAGAGTAGGGTGCGTGTAGGCAAACAGTTTTCAGACACTTTTGAAATCCAGAATGGGTTGAAGCAAGGAGATGCACTATTCCTCTACTATTTAATTTTGTACTAGAGCATGCCATTAAATCTTTAGAGAATGAGGAAGGCTTACAACTGAATGGTATTAATAAGCTGTTAGTTTATGCTGATGATGTAGTACTATTGGCCGATAGCGAGGAGATACTAAAGGCCAACACGCACACACTATTGAGTAACACTAAGAAATTAGGACTGGAAGTAAATATCAGTAAAACTAAATATGTGGTCACAGGTAGAAATTCAGTATATAATGGAAATGGACAGCTAATGACAAATGAGGGAAATTTTGAGGAAGTGGCTGAATTCAAATACCTAGGAACAATAATTACAAATAGGAATGAGACGCACAAAGAAATTAAACATAGGCTCAATTCTGGAAATGCATGCTATCATGCATTGCAGAGACTTTTGATGTCCCAACTCCTTTCAAAAACGTTAAACTGAAAATATATAAAACTATTATTCTACCAGTTATATTATATGGGTGCGAAACATGGACTCTTCCTTTAAGGGAGGAAAGGAGATTACGAGTATTTGAGAATAAAGTTCTTAGGAAAATTTTTGGACCAAAGAGAGATGAAGAGACAGGTGAATGGAGAACTACATAACAATGAACTACATGGTCTTTATATGAAGCCAGATATAATAAGAACAGTTAAGTCTCGTAGACTGCGATGGGCAGGACATGTTGCACGTATGGGGAATGAAAGACGTGCATGGAAGCTTCTTGTAGGAAAGCCAGAGGGAAAACGCCCAGTTGGTAGACCAAGAATGAGGTGGGAGAACAACATTAACTATGATTTGAGGGAAGTAGATTATACAGGGGATGATTGGAAAGCATTAGCTCAGGATAGGGATGTATGGAGAGCTTATGTCCGCGCGGCCATGAACCTACGGGTTCGATAGTGCCAGTGAGTAAGTAAGTAATGGCATGTGGGATCATGTCGAAACGTCGGAATCAGTGGCCAAAGGGCAACCTTGAATCCATGACGCTTAAACTCCAAAAATTGTTTCTTAATCATACTTATATCCGCAAAAATGTACAATATGACATTATATATATATATATATATATATATATATATATATATATATATATATGACATGATAAGAAAACTACATACATACAGTATTCCTATATAAATTTATATCAAGTCGCCTACTATGGGACACAAATATAGGTGCATGGGATAGAGAGAGAGAGAGAGAGAGAGAGAGAGAGAGAGAGAGAGAGAGTATAAAATCCTGTCATATTTTCTCTCATCCATGAACCTATCAATACATCTCTCATTGTAGCTCAACGTCGTCCTTTGAACAATCACTATTAAGCTACAAAAAAAAAAAAAACTTTAAAACCCAAGTATACACACTCTCCTCTATATACAATAAATGCACTCACTGTAAGCCTACTCAACTATGGTCGAGAGTGGAATTTGTTACAGAGTAATAATACATCATACCAACCCTATGAAACAAAACCAGAACTACTACAAAAAGTAAATCCGTTCAGATCCCACGAAAAAAATATATGAATTAGATGAAATTGCTCTAGAAAGGGGACATACAGTAATCCGTGTGCCGCCATAACACGTCAATATAACCCAATTGAATTTATTTGGGCCAAAGTTAAAGCTGAGGTCGCAGATCACAATAATACATTTCGGCTTGCTGATGTTCAGAGGCTAATGCATCAATCCCTTGATAACGTAAGCGTATGATTTTTCGTATTTGTTCATAGAATTAATGGCATATTAAATAAATATTTTTAGATATAGGCCTACTATATTTGTAGTTAATTAAATAATTTACACAATATATAAACAAATGTAGGCCTATGAGATGAGCGGAATTAGACAGCAGTGTAATTTTTTTATTATAACAATAACAGTAGGTCTACAAGTACCTCGCACGACATATCGTCTCTTTCCCTCTTACATACTGGTATCTGGCAACGGCGCATTAAGAGTGAAATAGGATTGGCTTACCGCATAAATGTCTTCTAATAGCGTATGCCCTTTAAGGTAATTTAATACGAGTATTAGTAGTAGTAGTAGTAGTAGGACTTTATTAGACAAAAAGTAAGATATTTACAATATTATTTACAAATATGGGTCGCACGGGCAGTAAGCCGTACGTGCTGTTGACAGTCCGTTACAATAAAGTAATAATTGGTACTAGTGTAAAGAAAAATAAACAAAAACAGCAATAACATTACAATTACATAAAGAAAACACAATAAAAATATTACCATTAAATAATAACACAATAGCATTATACACTAAAAACATTAACATTACAATTAACATAAAGAAAACACAATAATATTACAATTAAGTAATAACACAATAGCAATAACATTACAATTACATAAAGAAAACACAATAATAATATTACAATTAAATAATAACACAATAGCATTATACACTAAAAACATTAACCTTACAATTACATAAAGAAAACACAATAATATTACAATTAAGTAATAACACAATAGCATTATACACTAAAAAAAAACATTAACATTACAATTACATAAAGAAAACACATTAATATTACAATTTAATAATAACACAACAGCATTATACACTAATTAATTTATATATAATTGTTAATAATTAATGGTATTGCATTTTGATAACATATATTTATTCATGAATGAGTGTTGTCCTTATTTTTCGCGTTTTTGTCCAGAAATTTACCGAGGTTTATCCAATTTTCTGGATTTACCAATAACTCGTAGCATGCCAATCTTTCCCGATTTGAATTTAGAAATCTTTCCGGTAATAACTGACGTCTCCAATATTCTAAATCATTACATTTTCCTAATATATGTATCTCATCTTCAAAGTTCCCGCACATTGGACATATTCGCATATCGTGATTGTCGCTAATTTTTAGAAATTTCCATGCCCCTAGCCTAAACCAAGCAAGCCCTGATCTCTCCTTAAATCCTAGGTTGAGTATATACGATTCTTTTCCCCAGACGTGTTTTAGGTCTCTTTGTAAACACAGTGAGCGTTTTCCTGTACATTCGGCGAAGGTATCTTGTTGGTTTACATCTAAGTACCTCCTCCTTATTTTTCTCCACACGTTCTTGCGATTTTCAGTCCCTTTTTTCCCATATCCAGCCCATCCCAATCTTTTGGAGTTCTCTCCTAACCTCGTCTGCCCAAAATTTAACATCTATGTTTTTAATTTGGTGGTCGTAGCAAATTGCTCTAAGCATTGTTTGTTCACCTTGGATTACTCGCAACCAGTATTTGAGTACACGAATTTTACAGTTAATATCGTCCTGGAATGACCCGAATTCATATAAAAATTCCACAGTTAGAAACGGCCTTACTAAGTCCTGTAATATACTTTAGAAAATGCGTATATACCTTATTTAGTATTTCCGTTCTTTGGAAACCCCAAATCTCACTACTATAGTGCATGACTGGCCTGACCATAGCTCCATACATTTTTTCTAATGTGCTGACTGGAATATCAGGCACTCGACCCAGAATACCGAGTACACTGTTAAGTTGTCCCCTCCCTTTAAATAATGCTATATCAATGTGTTTTTCCACTTTCCGTTCATTTTCAACGTCGTACCAAGATATTCGAAATGTTTCACGTTTTGAAGAACTTGATCTCTGTATTTCCATTCCTCTGTTCTACCATAAACCGTCCCATTTTTAAATGTCATTGTTTTTGTCTTACTAGCATTTACAGTCAATCCCCAATTCCTACAGTATATTTCCAGTAGGTCAAGACCTCTTTGCAATCCCTTGATTGTCTTGGAACAGATAATTAAATCATCTGCATACAACAGGACTGGGATTCTAACATTTCCTATCTCCGGAGCCTCAATTTCTCCTTCTAGCATTACGTCTACAATATCATCAACGAATAGATTAAATAGCATTGGTGATAAAATGCAACCTTGGTCTACTTTTATACAAAATTTAACATATTTTATAAATTGACATTAAAGCATGTATCATTTTACGAGACAATCCTTTCCGATTTAATTTTTCCCAAAGTGCGCTTCGGTCCACAGTATCAAATGCCATCTTAAAATCAATGAATGCACAAAATAATTTACCCCCCTTCATTTTCAGATTGTCATCAATTAATGTTCTCAGAACAAATAGGTTGTCCACCGTGGAGTACCCTTCTCTAAAACCTGCCTGATATTTTGAGAGCCTATTGTTCTCTTTAGCCCATTGTCTGATTCGTTCGTAAAGTACTTTACAATATATTTTTCCGAACACTGACAAGAGACAAATTCCCCTGTAACTTTCTGGTATCTGTGCCCCACCTTTCCCTTTTGTATAGCGGTTGGATGACACCTGTCGCCCAGGCTTCCGGATAATCTCCTCCATTAAAAAGTTTGTTGAACGCAGTTTTCAAAACGTCTAATAATTTATTGGATGATATCATATTTTTCAAGAATTCCCCTGGTATTCCATCAATTCCAGGTGCTTTACCATTCTTTAAACATTTAATGGAAGAAACCACTTCATTTTTCGAAATATCCTGATCCAGTAATTGAATATGAATTGGGTCAGGGATCTCAACTATATTTCCTTGATTATATCTTAACCTCTCATTTCCCAGCACCCTATTGAAATACGAGTATAATGATAAACTCCTGAAATGTATGGTTAGCTTTCCTGCACGACTTTACAGCAGAGATGATGATGCATTACAAAGGCTCAATCTGTAGAAAAAACCAACACAGAATATTTTATCTTGCAAGATTGTTTGTTAACACTATATTATACATAGCCTATAACTAACTAACTCACTGGAACTATCGAACCCGTAGGTTCATAGTCGCGCGGACGTAAGTTCTCCATATATCCCCTATTCTGAGCTAATGCTTTCCGATCATCCTCTGTATAAACGACTACCCTCAAATAACGGTAAATTAAATTTTTATACAGCCTACCTAATGGGTGTTTTCTCTCTGTTCTTCCTACAATGAATTTTCATGTCCCTCTTTCAATCCCAATTCGTGCGACGTTTCATACTCATCTCAATCTAGGAAACTTAACTGCTCTTATTATATCTGGTCCCTCGAAGATCATGTAGCTCTTTGTTATCTAATATTCTCCATTCGCCTGTCTATTAACCTCTCTTTGGTTAAAAAAAATCCTAAGAACTTTGTTTTCAAATACTCGTAATCTTCTTTCCTCCCTTAAAGTAAGACTGCATGTTTCACATCCATGTAATATAACTGGGATAATAATAGTTTTACATATATTTTCAGTTTTACATATTTTTTGAGAGAAGATGGGACGACAAGAGTCATTGTAATACATAATAGCATGCATTTCCAGAACTGAATCTATGTTTAATTTCTAAAATTTGAATTTGACTCGTATATAATCCCCCAAAATGAAAGAGTTCTAAGAAACTCTCGTCTTCTAGTTTAATTTCTTTGGTCCCAACGCCGTGGTTAAGGCAAGATGCTGTGGCGCAGAGCTACAGGACTTGCGCTGGTTCGGGTATCCATGAAGGAAATTAATTTTCTTATGGAATTTCGGCCAGTATGGGTTCAGTGCCCACCCAGCATCGTAAGGAATTTGGGTAGCTAAAATAAGTAGCTGCTTCAGGTTGAATAAACCAGCTATAACGTCTGGGGACCCATCGTGCTGACCACATGTCACCCCTACACTGGCTTTATGATCGTCTACCTCTGTGATTTACCCATATCGATGCGAGGTCAGGAGCCGTCTGGTAGGTCAAGGACTGCCTAGGCCTGTCACGCTTGGAGTTTTTGTTAATTTCTTTGTGTACTTCATTCCTGTATCTAATTATTTTTTGTACGTAATTTAATTCAGTCACTTCTTCAAAATTACCCTCATTTGTCATTAACCGTCCATTTCCATTGTATAATGTATTAAAATACATGTAGTGTTATTGATGTTTACTTTCAGCACCAATTTCTTAATGTTACTCAATAGAGTGTGTGTTTTTGCCTTTAGCATCTCCTTGCTATAGGCTAATAATGCTACATCATCAGGATAAGCTAACAGCTTATTAATATAGGGCCTAATTGAGTTGTACGCTTCCTTCATCCTCTAAAGATTTTTATTGCATGCTCTAGTACAAATCTAAATAGTAGATGCTATAGTGCAATTCCTTGCTTTAATCCATTGTGAATTTTAAAAGTATCTGAAAATTGTTAGCCTACACGCACCCTACTCTTAATCCATTTAAACACTTTCGAATGTCCAACTTTTTAGGAATTCCGAATTCCAGCAGATACTATGTAACTTCTCCAGGGAGAAGAGAGCTCTTAACTGAATCGTATGCTTTTTTGAAGTCTACATATAGTTGATGCACAGTGTCGTTATATTTTCTGTCTTATACTAAACATCTGATCTATTGTAGACCTATTTCTTCTACATCCACATTGATGATCACCTATTACGTCATCAATACAGAGATTTAAGTCTGGATACTTATATATTTGTTAGAATTTTGTATGACGAAAATAATTAGATACTCCTGTAGTTGTTATAATCAGTTTTATCTGCTTTCTTATAGTTCATTCCATTTTTTTGGTAGAACTTTTTTTTCCCAAATCATACCAAGTAACCGATGTATCTTATCCATCATTTTTTTCCCTCTGGTTTTATCAGTTCTGCTGAGATCCCATCTGGATCGGATGCTTTATACATCTTTAATTTTTCTATCGCCATTTCAACGTCTAATGCACTAGGTTCTGTGACTAATATTTCTGCAGTCTGTATATCATCCTCTTAAATATCTTGTTCTGGATGTACACTTGGAAAACAAAAAATGAGCGGACTCTTGATCTTGAATATTTTAAGTTTTAACGCGCGATTCACACGAGTAAACTAATGACACAGTAGAGCTACAATAGTTCCCTTTCTCCATTGAAGAACATTCTTTTACGTACGCTTAACTTAGTGCCTTATGGGTTGCTTCGTATGCAAGAGGTCACATGTTCGATTCCCGATGAGATTAATTTTTTTAATGTTACAATGCTATTTTATTCTGTAAAAACTAATTAATTGGAAATATTACTATTTATTATTATTATTATTATTATTATTATTATTATTATTATTTTTTATTATTATTATTATTATTATTATTATTATTATTATTATTATTATTATTATTATTATTATTATTATTATTATTATTATAAGAGGACTGGAGGACAATGAGTGGATGGATAGAAACGAGTGGAGAAGGAAAATAAAACTTTATGCACAGAAAGATGTGTAAACATTAAAAATCTATATATAAATACAATTATTATTATTATTATTTTCCATCATATGTGGACTGTTATTAGGCTGAATTTGACCTATATAAACTAAATATTATAATTGAAAAGAGAAACTTTTGCATCACTAATACGCAATAAATAAATAAACAAATAAATAAATACATAAACATATGAAGCTATTTTATATTTTATAACATAAATTTATAGCATTATGAACTTTATTTGAAATGTCGCAATTCGAGTAATACTGTATACGTCGAACACTCGTAAATATCTAGAAACATGTCACCTGCACAGCTCTTTAACTATTTAAGACCATTAAAACAAAATACAGCGTATTTAAACATTTAATAATGCGTTACCTCGTGAACCACAGCTTTAGCTCTTCGAGCATATGCAGTGGGTCATAACTGGGACTCAGCGTTTTGAAACCGCCCATTATTTTTTTTGTTAAGTGTACATTTAATAGCTGGTTGAAAATAATTTTTCCATCTATGTAATATACTCCTGGAATCGGCAACCATATCCCCATTTTCATTTATAATCATATTTGTTCTAACCTGAAATCCTTTCTTCTCTATCCATGTTATACAAATGCTTTTTTTTTTTTTAATTTTATGCTGTATATGAGAAACTCTCACTCTTGTAAAATTAAAACTCTTTAAGCAGACTTTAAACCTGGGGAAATACTGTATTGAAATTATTTTGATATAATTAACCATATATCTAGACCAATAAACATACTTGGCATGCTTCTAAGAATTTCCGAAATATTTATAGCAAAATATATCGATTATTACTAATAGTATTGTGGCTAATAGTATTTTGGATAATATTATTGTTGCTAACAGTAGGCCCACTATTGGTGGTAGCATGGTTACTTATACCATTATTGCTGATACTATTATCGCTATTACTATAGTTATTACTATCAATACTATTATTGTCATTATTAATATTATTGCTATTATTATTACTATTACTACTATTGTCGTTATTACTATTGTTATTATCATTGTCATCATCATCATCATGATCCACACCAAAGTGCGTTTTTTCACACAAAAACAGTTCGTATTATAGTACACATATTTTAATTGTAAATCGCTTGATAGTTGTATTTTACAATATTACTATAAGTGGTAGGCGGCTCCGTGGCGCAGGCGGTTAGACGCTCGCTTCTCACCGCTGGGGTCCCGAGATCGAGTCTTGGTCACTCCATGTGGGTTTCGTAGTGGACGAAACGGAGTTTGGGCAGGGTTTTCTCCCGTTTTCACCTGTCACAATTTTATTCCACCATTTCTCCATACTCATCTCATCCATTTCGTTCATCTGACCCTGTGATGGGGCGTCAGGCGAGGTCGGCCGGCACCCTTGTCATTCACAGACCTCTATATATATAGAAGCAGAGTGTAACCAGAAAATATCGCTCACCTTGCAGACGGAACTGAAACTTTCGTGGGGAAGGGAGAAATATATTGACTCTTTGGATGGGGATGATAGAAGTGCTATTGCATGGTTTCATTTGGGGGGATGGATGGCCCATAATTTAACAAATGATGAAGGCATTAAACTATGCCCACTATGCGATGACCATGAAAACTGGCAGCATATTATAGCATTCTGTAGAGAGACAGAACAACTTAGATTACAGATGCTGCCGGAGAGATTTCTCAGGTCGGATCGAGGGAGAGTGGCGTGTTGGGATCTTTTAGGACGGATCGAGAGTGAATCAAAAACATGCAAATTTTTGGGTACAGTAAGAAAAATTGAGATATAACAAAATTGTAGATTAAGGATATATGTATTAACAATAAGAAGAATCTTAATATAGTCTTTGTTTTCGATCTTTAATCATGTTATATAATAAATAGGTCTGATAAGTTGAATAGTCTGATAGTGCATTTAATGTCTGCAGGGACAGGGGGAGGGAGGTATGAGCGTGCGGTGTGTATATGTGTGGGGGTGTGTGGGTGTATGTGTGTGTGTTTTTTTTTCTAATTTGTTTTCTAGCATTTTTTTTAAATATTAATGTACGGAATGTGGATGAATTTAGATATGTATTATTGTGATTTAGTGTAGATATAGATTTTACATATATGTAGCCTGTTATTGTTTTTTTTATACAGGTGTATTTGTAGGTATTTGTTTATATTATTAGTTTTTTTTATTCATGGAAAAATAATGCACGTACGGCCAAGCAGGCCCGTGCGCAATGTAAATGCATATGTATTTTCTTTATTCTGAAAAAAAAAGGCAATATAAGGGGCGTCATGTCATCACTCGACCCGACCCTGAGTTGGACACGAGTTGAGAATAGTACTATAGTGTATGTAAGTGGTGACAATACCTTATAATTTATACATTGTAATAGATTCCCTGCTCTAAATCAATACTTGAAATTACATTATAGGCCTAATTGAAATGTTGTATTTTTTAGGTTTTAAATGGCCAAACAATTGAAATAAAAAGTGTTAAAATTCTTGTCAGATATTATTGTAAAAATGTTTTTAGAGAAATTCTTCAACAGTCAACATAGTCTACTGTATACGGTAAGAGGTTGTAAAAATGATAAAGCTTCGGATGTTGAAGCTTCAAACATTAAGAATGCAATTTAAAATAGGTTAAGCAATCTTCAGAATACAAGTGAACGTACAGGCATTATATTAAATTTTAATCCGTTATTACTGTCCTGGTGGGCTAATGGTTATCACGCTCGTCTCTGGTTTCGAGATTCGTTAGTTCAAACCCGGCCGGGATAAATGAGTTTTCAGAATGCTGAATCCTAAGTACAGGTTCTTTGAGAATAGAATTAAGGCCTTGAATTTCGCATCGTATATTTTAAGCTCGTAAAAGAACCTCAAGCCCGAAAAGTCATCTGAGCAAAATTTGTAGGCCTCTCACGCCCGAATTTGAATGCGACGTTAATAACCTTAGTTGTTAAAGTGCGTCGTTAAATAAAATATTATCAGTAGAACGGAAAGTAGCAAGTCCTTTTTCCTCGGAATGATTTATCCAAATGTCCCTCTTCTCAAACCATAAATCGGAAGTATTTGATATCAAACATAAATCCGATATTTGATATCATCCATAAATTCAGGTATGCGATATGAAAACATTATAAATTGCTACCTATACATCTGTACACTCGTCATATCAAACAAGAAAATATAACTAAAAAAAGTCAATAATTCATTTGCAGAAAAAAATTATCTGACCTTTCATAAGTGATTTATTTGTATTTTGCATTTTCTATTATCTACCTCGGTTATATTAAATGAAATATCTACATAAGTATGATTAGTTTTTAGGTCTAACCAATGAATATAAAACCGATAAACCCCGAGCGACATGCGTGTGCTATTTGTTAAAATATAAAGTGTTTTTATTTTAATTCTATTTTGACACGCTTGAACATTTTAGGCCATATCGTGCCTAGGTTATTTGAATGAATAAAATCGATTCATCCGGAAAGAGTCTCGGCCCGTTTTATTTTTTTACGAAATTAAGATTTTGTATTAGCGCGTTCTGCATGTCTATATGCATTTTTTTTAGTAATTAAACGTCTTAAGTCCGACCATGCTGTTGTATGAAAGGAATCTGAATAGTAAAAAAAAAAATATAAATAAAAAGAAAATGCGCCTATGAAAAAAAAAACAAAAAATACGACTCAGGCCCTTTCCGCATGAAGCGATGCAATACTAATTTGGTGAGTATTTTTATTATTGCTTGTATTCATGCGTCTTTGAAAAATAATTTTTAAATTTTTAATGATTCATCAAATAATAAATTAAGAAATACATGGTGATTATGAAATTCCACCCCAGCATTTATTTATTTATTTTTTGTCTAATGCCACCAGGTTGTCTTTTATGACATTTCTGGCTTTCTCCCCTGGCATTGGTGGAATTGCAATCCATTTCTTAGGTTGGGGCACCTGGAAGGCGGAGTTACGTTACCCCGATGATATGATGGGTGATAAATGATAATGAAGTGCCAGGAAAGTACTTAACTTAAACTTAACCTAAATTCCAGACCATTGGCAACCATTTCCTTTAAGAAAAAATGTCTATGGTCTGACCGAGAATCGAACCCGGGACCTCATGAACAGTAGTCAGTAACGCTGACCACTAGCCCATGAGGCTGGTCCAGCGTTTATTATAAATTATAGAAAAACCACGAACAACTTAGGTTGTCAACGAAGAATATTAGTTTGGGATATTTCGAATACGACTCTCAAATATTACTCTCTGAGTCAACTCTTTCGGTAATTTAAGGTCTTTCTAACCGAGAGTTTAAGGCGGAATTGCTTGACATGCAATGATTGTCAGCATAGTGAGGAATGTGTAGCTACAGTAAGTAGCGTTTCTAGGCTGAAAGAAAATCACATATAGCAGCTAAGAGACTCGATTTGCTGACAATATGTTACCCTATACAGGCTGGATGATTGTTCACCTATCCAAAAGACACTTGAATGTGAGATCAGCAGTCGGATAGTAGGTCAATGACTTTGCCAATTAATTAGAGGTAACTAGTACGTAGAAAGTGCAGTTATTTGAGTCGACTAGTCAGGAATAAAACTTAATATTTTATCACCTGTTTCGTACAGATTTTTGATAGATATGAATGATAAAAGTACAATTTAATATTCAACAAATAAATTGAATGCAATGTACAGTACTAATTTAGATTTTTCATTTTATTCTTATTTATAGAATCTTAAACATCAAAGGTCATGTCGCATCATGGAACCCTAGGTACGATATATAACAATAGTTTAATTCTTTATTTAGATTGGGAGGGCAAACTACCCTGAGAATCACCGCCTGAAAGATCTATTGCGCTATCCCAGTATGTTATAAAAAACTCCATTGCGCGACAGGCATATAAGGCCCTTGACCTACTAGCCGGTTACTGGCCTCACATCCACATGTGTTAATCACAGAGGTAGACGATCTTGCAGCCAGTGTAGGGGTGACATGTGGTCAGCATGTCGGGTCTCCCAGCCGTTATAGCTGGTTTTCCCAATCTGGAGCCGCTACTTATTGTACAACCCAAATGCATCACGATGCTGGGTGGGCACCTTCCCACACTGGCCGCAAGTCCCATACCTCTGCACCAAGACATCTTGTCTTAACTACTCGGCTACAACGCGGGCCCAGTATGTTATGGATCAATGAAATTAAAGTTCACCCTACGGTGTTATGTGAGTTGTAGGTCGTCTTCCGGGTCCTAGTCCCATGACCCATATCGCTATATTTGGGTTGGGCCCGTGGCCGCGAGAGAGGACTACATACATCCTGTTTGTCCCTTCTGTCCTTTTTTATTGTTCGGACTCGGAGTATGGGACAGTACCCCATCTGCGCAGTCACAATTTTCAACATCTGTTGATTAACACCCAAACTACTTTTCCCCTAACATGTAATGAGGTGAAGGGTGATAAGAAATAAATGAAAGAGAATTGAAATTACATGAAGGGACGGAAAGGGAAAATGGAGAATGTTGGTGGGATGAAATTCGGCGAACTGAAGATCCCCCAGAAAAACCCGAAAATCCCGGTATGGACCACCATCAATAATCCTCTGGAACCGTCAGGATTCTAACCTGGGATCTCTCTATGCTCGCGAGCGTCTATCGAGACGGCAACAATAGTCCAGCAACATATTTCATTAGAATATTACTGGTCTTACATTTTATTAAGGAACTTATGAATATTTTATATATAGTTAGGACTCTGAGACACATCTGTGTTGGACCTTTGAGATATGATATTTGGTATCCAATGTTCTTTTTAATTTTATTTTAATCAGTAAAATATTACATTTTTTTAATATTATTTTGTGGCTAGCAAACCACGAGTATATTTTATATTTAAATTTTCCCCCCTCAGGGGTCCTCATCTAGGGGTATGTGGATGGCGACCACAAGGTGCCCAAGCTGTGCAAAACATTTCTTCCACTTACTTGTGTTTTGCACTCTTTTAACTTTACTATCTAACCTCTCTTGGTTAACTCTTGTTTTTTCGACCCCAACGCTATTAGGGCATCCGAGGGCTAGGGAGTCCTTCCTTTTTTCCATTTCGTCTTTCCTTTATTTTATTTTCTTCTCCAGAAAAGCCTGACCAGAGGCTATAAGATGGCAGCCCCATCACTGGTCTTGCCTTCCTTTGGCCAGCAACCAATTGAAGGGACTATTATTATGCTTTCAAATCTTATACGAGAATTTCCCATAAGGGAAAATTTTCTATAGGATCGTAACAGGCCTTGGCCTAATACTTGGAAGGAAGAAGAAGAATTACCATTTTCTGCAGCATTATGAGTCGTGCAGAATTGTGGCACAAGAGAAAAAATCCTAGTTTTTGTTTGCTGTCCATAAATTAACCCACAATTAAAAATGCAAGCCTTTTTAAATAACATACAGTACAGTAAATTTATAACTCGTGAATCAAACATCGTATATTAAAGATTTAAACAAGGATGTACATGCCAGACACTTAATTATTATTCATGATAAGTATCCTCACAAAAACATAACATCAGAAATGATTAATGAAATGTGCTGGTGATCTTATATTATTAATAGAATATTATATTTATTTTTTATATTCAATGCCACTAGGTTATCATTTCGACATTTTGGTACTCTCTCCTGGTATTGGCGTTATTGTAACTCACTTCAGAGGTTGGGGCGTCTGGAAGGCGAAATTACGCTGTCCCGATTATATATGATGACGGTAATGATGCGCCAGGAGAGGCCTTAATCCTAAACTTAATCTAATTATGTGAATATGATAATGATGGCCAGATAATGTTCGGGGACCGTTTGGGACTTCAAGTTTCCTGACATTTATCTTACAGTTGAGGTAAAACTCGAAAAATTCTCATCCAGGAAACTTGTCCCGACCGAGGATCGAACTCGGTCCCGCTGCGTGATAAGGCAGCACGCTACCTCGAGACTACACTATGCATCCAGTAATTTGCGTGTTTTTATCGTGTGTCTTGTAGTTTATGCAAATTATCACTAATTATTTTTTTAAATTATGTTATAAAACTATAGATATAATAACATTGGTCCCAGTAATAGATTTCCAAACCAGCATTTGCCTCTTAACGACTGGTGAAATCCTGAAAAATACTCTGTCAGGTTGATCGGTACAGGATTTGCAACCCAGGACCTTCCCAATACGAGTTCTAAAACTACCACTAGTGCCAACTCGCTCATTTACCTTCGTTTCCTACAGAAAGAAAACCGCCATCTTCCAATTTCATTGTTTTGGTTTACAGACTTGCCTGTAGGAAGTTTAACAACCAATTTTACAAACATTACGTAACTGCCCTCAATTCGTTGCATTTTAAAATAATTTTTTCTCAGTTTGTAGAAGTTTACTTTTCCTTTTAATACAGAAAACGTGGTTACTCATTTAAATTAAGAGAACGATAAAAATATGTACTAATGAAATAACGGCTGCATTTTTATGATCTGTGTACTTAAAATCATGATAGTCAACATGACCAGCAAGTTATACGAATCAACAAGATATACACCTACCATTAATTCTTTAGGCCTACTCTATTTTCCAATGATATGAAATAAACAATATATAAATAATTAATTTTAACATAACATTTCTCTTACAGTTAGGATGTTGTTTTAATTGGCACTGCAAGTAGGAAAAAACATGCTGTTCTAATTATTTCAATATTTACATTAGTTTAGATAGATAGATCATCGGTTGATTAACGTCTTTGAAATCGTCCGATTCCTAATAGCCAATTTTGTCGGTCCATCCAATCTCCTGGTTGTAGATGTTTCTCCTTCATGTATAAACATATTCCCTGACTCAGGAGGTTTTAGATCTTCCTCTGCCTCGTCTTCCCTCAGGTTTCCATTCCAAAACAGATTTTAGTAGCAGATCCTCTTCCATTCGGTGGACATGTCCGTACCATCTTAATTGCTGAGATTTAATATAATCTAAAATAGTGCCTTCAATCTTCATTTTCTCTCTTATAACTGAGTTCCTAATTTTGTTCTCTTCTTGAAATTTACATTAGTTTACTTTTATAAATAAATCAGCCATATATAAATAAAAACAAATGAATTATAAATACAATAAATGTATTTTACATCTTTTAAAATGGATTAAATTCCTAGATATCCAGTTATTTATTTATCGTACACTGATACATATTGGAAATATAAGAATTTTTCAAGAAACGGGGTATATTTTAGAAGATATATTATGATTTTCAATGTATACTAATTATCATTTTTTATTATTATTAATCCTTATTATCATTGTTATTTAGGCCTATAATAGTAATAATAATAATAATAATGATTATTATTATTATTGTGAAAATGAGCTTTTAGTTTTATGCATAACTAACTAACTCACTGGCACTATTGAACCCGTGGGTTCATGATGCGCGGATATAAGCTCTCTATATATCCCTACCCTGAGCTAATGTTTTCTAATCATCCCTGTATAATCTACTTTCCTCAAATTATTGTTGATGTTATTCTTCCAACTCATTCTTTGGTCTACCAAATGGCCGTTTTTCTTCTGGTTTTCCTACAAGAAATTTCCATGTGCCTCTTTCATTCCCCATTCGTGCCACATGTCCTGCCCCTAGCGTTCTACGAGACTTTACTGTTCTTATTATATCTGGTTCCCTATAAAAATTACATAGCTCACTGTTAATCAGTATTCTCCATTTACCTGTCTGTTCATCTCTCTTTGGTCCAAAATTGTTCATAAGAATTTTATTCTCAAATACTCGTAACCTCCTTTTATGCATAATCAGATATATATACTTACACACAATAATGAGCGCAGTGAAACAAAAACACTATAGACCTAGTTTAAAATATAAATATTTTTAAATGAAAAATGTAATAAACATAACAAAATTTTAATTAGTACTTGCATGCATCATACAGTAATTTGTCGCTGAAAATAACACTTGAAACTCCGTAACTTTTTATAGATTAAACTGTGGAATTTTTATTTATTTAAATAGAATGCATCCTGGATTCAGGACAAAACACCACGTATGAAGAACTGTTGGCAATGGATAGAGTTTTTGTTTAAAAAAGAAAGATCATAAGACCCGAATTGTTCATTAGAAGTTGGTTGGCGCCGAAAACTGTGCACCTCATTCCTCAGACATTCTTTGTTCTGTTCCGCACAATGGCTTTCCTTGTGCGCTGTGCAATAATTATATTGCAAAATTTAATCACATATTATGCTAATAAGAAAGTACTGTACACCAAATTATGGTTTAAACATTAAAAGCTGAAAAACATAGATTTTTGTGGCACATAACGTCCGTCTATCTAAGTTGGTGAGAAAACGTTCAATTTTGAATGGGTGTACAGTACAGGTTTCAATGTTGATTATTTTATTTTATTTACGGTAGATCAACACCTGTCAAGTTATTCTCTTTCTTATTTAATTAACGATTAAAATATGCGTTTATTTTAATTTTAATGTACAGTTCCCTCTGTCTTTTAGACTTTAAATGGTAGAAACACAAGAAATATATCAATAAAACCAATAACAACTGAGGGACATTTTGAAGACCGGCGGAATTCAAATAACTAGGAACAATAATTGAGGCGTTGACATGGGAAAGGTAGTAAGTCATAAAAATCAAAATTTACAGGGGAAGCAAAAAAAAAAAAAAAGACAATTTTAAACACTTTTAAATTTAAATATATTTTGTAAACCTAATATAGATAATTTGTTACTATTTTGCAAATATAATTTCTTGTATAGTAGTGACAAAATTATATTAAAATTAATGTTGAGAAAATTGTGTTTTGTCTCCCCTGTAAAATTTGCTTTTTATGACTTACAACCTTTCCCATGCCAATGCCTCAATTATTGCAAACTAGAATGAGATGCAAGAAGAATCTAAATATAAAATATACTCAACTCTGGAAACTCATGATGATATGGTTTACATGGATTCTTCCCATTTCAACTTCTCTAAAAAATCAAACTATGGTGGAGCTTGATAGAAGATCCTTATTAAAAAAGTCTTTATTTGTTTTATTTTAAATCTTATTTTATGAAGATTGTACAACCGTTTACTCGTGTCACATCCAGTACTTTTGGTAGTATGTACCAGAAAACAATTGCTTCTATTATTATCAGCTTTCATGTTTACTGGAAATGCAACTGATATTAACTTTTAATTAATTATGAATTGAATACTTTAAGAGAGGAGAAAAATATGAGGATTTGACAATAACGTGCTTAAGAAAATTTTAGACCAAAGAGAGAAGAACAGACAGTTGAATGGACACAACTACATATTAGTGAGCTACATGATCTGTATGGAAACCAGATACAATAAGCATATTTAAGTCTCCCCCCCCCAGGAGCTATCACCTTGACGTGGTGGGGGGGCTTAGTACCCGATGAACCAGACGACTCTACTGGGGAAGATTGACTTAGGTTAATCTTGCTGGTGGGTAAGAGGCGAGGGGAACTAAGTATAGCTCACAACGAAGGAATGGCGTCTGTATCCATATTGGGCGGCCACATCTTCGTCAAGTCAAGTCTTCAACGGTCAACAGGGCGACAAGGAATAGCACAGCTAAACTTGTAGGGCTTGAAGAGCGGAAGAAGCAGCCCTCTCTTGGGGGGTGGATACCCAGAGGAGCATGTTTGGAGGCTCAGAGGAAGCAGCCCTTCCACCATCCTTGTCCTGCGAAGCGCTCGTAACGCTTCCAGGAGACATTTATCTTACTGAGAAGCTTCATGGAAATCAGCCGGATTGTCATAAAAGGAACCGACCCAAGCAAGATAAAAGGATACGATTTGGAATAAAGGACATTTTGAAATTAGGAAATTGGAACGTAAGGGGAATAAATACAAAAGAAGAAGAATTAGAAAGAGAATTAAAGAAAAAAGAAATAAATATAGCAACAATAACAGAAACAAAAAAGAAACTAAAAGGAAAAAAGGACTTACAACACTATACTATGTTGTATAGCGGAGTAGAAACAGACAACAAGAGCGCAGTGTGGAGTAGCAATTTTAATAGATGAAAAATGGAAGAACAAATTGAATAGCTATGAGTTTATAAATGAAAGAATCCTGATAGCCAGATTTAAAATTGAAAGAGGATATATGATGATAATTGCTGTGTATGCCCCAGAGGAAGGCAAGAAAGAAGAAACAAAAACATTTTATAAAACATTACAAAACATTAGTTGATAAATATACAAAAGATCATCATTTAATAATAAGTGGAGACTTAAATGCCAGAGTAGGCAATGTCCCTATACCTAATGTAATAGGAAATAATGGAGAAATAACAATAAATGAAAATGGACAGGATTTGAGACAGTTTTCAGCCTATAATCAATTAAAAATAATGAATACCTATTTCCGAAAAAAGGACATACATAAATATACAAGAAGTGGATATAACTCAAGATCAATAATTGACTATTTAATCGTAAACAACAAGCTAGGAGCCTTGGTAAAAGATGTGAGAGTACATAGAGGCAGCGATATATACTCTGATCACTATCTCGTGATAAGCAAAATAAACATAATAGCTAAATGGCGGAAAAATAACATAAAGAACAAAAGAAACCAAGAAGAAGTATATAAAATATATTTATTACAAGATCAAAGTATTAGACAACATTATGAAAGCAGAATGAATAAATATATATCAGAGATAGCGACGTCAGAAGATATAAATATTGAATGGGAAAATATATCAAATGTAATACATAAAACAGCAAATGAGATATTAGGAAAGAAAAATAGAATAAGGAATAGGAAGGGCTTGAGAACTTGGAATGCGAATATACAAAATGCAGTGAATGAAAAACAAAAAGCATATCATACATACTTACGACTGAAAACAGAAGAATCTTATGAAGAATATAAAATGAAAAGGAGAATTGCTAAAAGCATTATAAGAAAATCCCATCAGGAGTCATGGGATAAATTTATAAGCTCAGTAGAACATGATATGTATGGAAGACAAGAAATAGGTTATAAATTAGTGAAACATCTAAATCAGACTGAGAAAGATTCTGCCAGATTGAATATAATCCCAGAACAAGAATGGATCCAGCATTATGAAAAACTTTGGAAAAAGGAGGAAATTGAAGGAAAAGAGAACAATGAGGAAGAAATAAAAGTGGGGAAAATATTGATGTAATAGACATAAATGAATTAGAAATGGCTTTGAAAACCACTAAGAATAGGAAAGCAACAGGATTAGATAATATAAATATGGAATTAATCAAATATAGTGGAATATTGTGTAAACTACGAATACTTCATCTAATTAATATATGTTGGCAGACCTATGGGATTCCAACCACTTGGAAAACAGCAATTGTCAAGAATATATTCAAAAGAGGAGACCGGAGAAATTGCGAGAATTACAGAGGGATTAGCTTAATGAATACTGGCTACAAAATATATACGAAAATAATAAATAATAGATTGAGAAACATAACAGAAGTAATAATAAGTGAAAATCAAAGTGGATTCAGAAAGGGAAGGTCATGTATAGACAATGTCTTTACACTGAAAACAACTCATAGAAAAGAGAAGAGAACATAACTTAGAAACTCACATAGGATTTATAGATTTGGATAAGGCCTTCGATCGAGTAAACAGACAAAAATTATGGGAAATATTACGAATGAAAGGATACCCGCTGTGCCTTGTAGAAACAATAAAGACATTATATGAAGACACAAATATAATTATAGATACCGGATTCAAAAGAACAGATGCAATCAAAACAAATACTGGATTACGACAAGGATGTAGTTTATCACCCACTTTGTTTAATATATATATAGACGATATTTTTAATAAATGGAAAGTTTTAGTAAATCCAGGAATAAGAAATGGATAATAAAATGTGCATAAATAATCTTTTATTTGCTGACGATGTAATCATAATACAGAAAAATGAAGACGACTTACAGAAATCAATGCATGCATTAAATGAAATATGTAAATTATACGATCTAAAAATTTCTGTAAGGAAAAACGAAGACCATGGCTTTTAGAGGAAGAGATCCAGTGAGAACCAAAATTATTTTAGAAAATCAAAGTATAGAACAGGTGTCTAGTTTCAAATATTTGGGCTGTGATGTTGGCTACAATGTGGAAAGAGATATTGACTCCAAAATAAATAAATTTCAGACGGTGTGTGGAACAATACAGAGAACATTCAAAAATAAAATTAGAAAAGAAACCAAGATAAAAATGTATAATGTTATGGCGGTTCCCACAATATTGTATGGATGTGAAACTTGGGCTCCAGTGAAAAGACAGAAGGATAGAATACAGACGGCAGAGATGCGGTTCCTAAGACAAGTAAAAGGATGTACAAGACTTGATAGAATAAGAAATGAGGATATAAGAGAAGAATTGAAAGTACAGCCTTTGTTGGATAAAGTCACGAATTACAGACAGAAATGGATTGATCACATGGATGGAATGAACAAGGAGAGATATCCATTGTTAGCCAGAAATTATCAAGCAAGAGGAAGGCGTGATGTTGGAAGACCTAGAAGACGTTGGGCTGATGCAATATGAAGTCGGAACGGGCAATTGCCTAATCCTTGGAGTGATGATGATGATGATGATATTTAAGTCTCGTACACTACGATGGGCAGCATATGTAGTACGAATTTCCTTCTTCTTCTTCTTCTTTCTTAGCTCTACACCCCAGAATGGACTTTGGCTTCCTTCACAATTCACGTCATCTCCCTTCATGACTTTCTTTTTCCATTCTCTCTCATTTTATCAAGATCACTCACAAATTATTACATCCACCTTTCCCTTGGTCCACCAAGCAGCACATAATTTAAGACATTTTTGTGCATTCCATTTTCATTATGTTTAACTTATCCTAGCCAATTCAATCTACCTATTATATAAATTTACAACATGATGGCCTTTACAAATAGGCCCTTATGTTCTATTCCTTGATTATTTCATATTCCGCATATTCCAATTGTACATAGGCCTAGGTCTACTGGTCCATATCTTTTTCTAATCATTTTTTTTCTCTCAAATACCCTTAACGTAATTTCATCTTCTTTGTGGTAGGAAGGAGGAATAAAAAATTATGTTAACTTCTTGTACTAGAGGTAAAGGCGCTTTTGGTAAACTATGATTTGAAAGAAATTAATTACAAAAGGAATTATTGGAAAATATTAGCTCAAAAATAAGGATTTATTGATATCTTATGTCCACGCGGCCATCACTATCCGGGTTCGATAAAACCATGAGTGAATTACCGGTCTTAGTTAGTTTATATGAACAGAAGAAGAGACTTTTTACCCAGAGGTGACATGAATCGTATCTTTGAAATTCCAAATTCCACCTGCCGAAAACAGTATGATTACCTAATATGAATACAGGGTCTCGAATTGCTATGTATATATTTGAAGGTCTTATGGTAGTAACATGATAAGCCACATTCTGTTAAGAAATATAATTTATTACAATGATAGCAAATACATTTATTTGAAATATCCATAAAAGCATTTCTAAGTGCGCCAATGAAAAGTTAAAACATATAGACACACAATGTATTAACAAAAATACTACCCAATTAGTATTTATAGTTTTTTTTGAAATATTAAATTGCTTGTATCTCAGAAAGAACAATATGTGGCTTATTATATTATTGCCCTAAGCCCTTCATTTGTTTTTACATCAGTTAGAGTTCAAAATTCCGTAGTACGAATTGTGGACATTTCGGTGTATAGTGGATAAGATCGGTGAAGATATGTAAAAAGAACAACCTCATTCCTTCTGAATTCGCTAAAAGGAATGAGGAAGATTTAACAATTATTGATTTAACACATTATCTGATTGATATAAATTAAGCTACCCCTATATAAAAGGATTGTCCCGTCGTGTGGGTGTGAAATATGACCTTACTGACATTTACACAAACACTGTAGAAGTATTTACACGTGGGGCGAAGTTTGCATTACATCCACACACATTAACGTTCAACAAGAGCCAGGACTTTGGGCATGCGCAGAGTATTTTTAAGGGGAATATAACGGGATAAATATACCAAAAGCACATATATATTTCATTGCATTAACAATCATGCAAGTCCACTGCTGTCGTCTAGGGATAACGTCATTGCTTCGCACACAGCTGACTCGGCTGGGATAACCGATTGAGGTCTTAGAGAACCGAAGGTCGGGACAAGTTTTCTCGTGATTAGAATTTTGGGAGATTTCCTCTCCTGTAAAACAAATGTCAGGAATTTATAAGACCCAAAGCTCCCTCCCCAACACCATCTGACCATCATAATCATTTACATCATATTCGCCTTGTTTAATACGAATGCATGAAATTAAAATTATAATATAAAATTGTTACTTTATGGTCCGTCTCCTCAACTCTGTAAAATATTAATACTGTAATAATTATTATTAATAATGGGGACTTGTCCCATCATTAGCAAAAGGAGCAGGAGACACGTCTGTATTTACTGACCCTGAATGTATAATTTTAATTAATACCACAACGGAGTTTTAACATGAATTTTATTAATGTTGATGAGTGCATGGGCGAATGGTGTGTCTTATCTTGCATATTCGTGTTGCCTCCGAAGTTGCCCTAGCATTAAGCTGATCACTCATTACCCTCAAGATTTTAAAAATACATTACGAAACTCCGTTGAGGTCACTATGTTAAAAATTTTAATAAATATAAAACAGTATCTGAGAACTCAGTCGTTCTCAACAATCAGCAGTGTAGTTTTGTAGGCGGCCTTCATCTCCTGCTTTCAGTTTAGTACCAAACTGAAAAGATGAAACTTAAGTTTTCGAAAGGCCTCCTACAAAACTACACTGTTGATTGTTGAAGACGACTAAGATCTCAAATACTGTTTTATATTTCTTAAACTTTTATCACTACCCTCTGTGTTCATAACAGATCCTGTCCCTCTAACGCTCTGTTGACGTGGAATACGTAAAAGTACGTACAAAGAGAGAATTTAAACTGAGAAGCAAATAAAGAAAAAAAATCATGAAAAACATGCCACAAACATTACAGCAGTAGATTATAGAACAATTTATCTAATTTCGTGACCATGCCCTAATAATTATTGTTATAATTTTAACTGTTGTAACTTATATAATAGTTATATTAATTATAAATGATTTTAACAACAGGTTCCTAAATTTTAAGTGTGAATAGTTTTTTAATTTAAGCTTATAGTTTTGAAATTCAGCTAAAGAAATAAAGAGTATTTGCTTTTTTCTGTCAAAACTTAGATTTAATTAAATTAAAATAACTAACGTATTTTAACTTAGTGATTTGACTCGTACAGTAGAGTTTCAGACTCGTATTCGAGAGGCCCTAGTTCAAATGTGGTCACCGACCAACTCCACTTGTGTTTTTTTGTTGTTTTATTCAGTCTTCATGGCAAATTCTGGATTGGAATTGCATTATTATTAGGTCTACTCATTTCATCATTAATGACCATTATTCTCTTCTTTATTAAGAATTACTCTACAATACAGTAGTTTTCCTACAACCCATTGTAAATTTTACTCGTCCATCAATCCCTATTCTCTGCATCACTCTTTTTAATTCTTTCGACACCATACCGTACTCCTATGCAGTCCTTGAATCTACTGTTCTTTTGGCCTCTCCTTTCTTTTGTTGCCCTCCGCTTCAACATGTAATATCATCTTAGGTATCCTGATGTCTAACATACTCTTCTCGTGGCCAAATTATTTCAGTCGTCTCTCTTCAATAACTTGTAGAACATATTTTTGAACATCCATTATTTCTCTGATTTTAATATTTATAATTTTGTCTCTTCTTGAACTTAGAGAGCCCTGATCTAAAAGTCCATTTCTGTCACTTAATAATCATTTAATTCATAATTAATTAAATGTTAATATCAGTTTCATTTTCCGTAAACATTAATACTGAAATAATAGAAGCAATTGTTTTCTGGTACATACTACCAAAGGTACTGGATGTGATATGAGTAAACGGTTGTACAATCTTCAGAAAATAAGATTTAAATAAAAAATAAAGACTTTTTGAATAAGGATTAATATTTTTTCTGTGTATAACATTTGTTTTTCATCGTTCTATCAAGCTCCACCACGAAGTTTGAAAATAACTCCACTCAAAGCTTACGTCAGACGAATGATTGTACAGTACGGTACAGTTAAGTTTTACAAATACCACTTGTGGTTTCCTGCATGCAGGACCTAAATTCAACAAAAATAATTATATTATTTTTACTTTTTTAACATATACATGTATACTTCCATTGCTCTAATATTAGTCCCTAAATAACACAATGTATTATTTTCTTAAAACAACTCCATGACGCGACAGTTCTAGAAGATCCTTGGCCTACCAGCAGTTACTGGCCTCACATCCACATGTGTTAATTACATAGGTGGATGATCAGCCGTTATAGCTGGTTTTCTCAATCTTAATATTTTCCTAACATTATTTAAATATATAGGCCTACCCCCCTCTCATCTCTCTCTATCTCTCTTTCTGTGTGTGTGTGTGTGTATATATCGGGAGAAAATTTATAACTCTAGATCATATAGATATATTTTTTCGATCACAGAAGAACATGAAAGGCGTCCATGGATGAGTGATCAGTTTAATAACAGGGCCACTTCAGGGAAAACGCAAACACTTAAGTCAAAACACACAATTCACTCAGTCATTCATACTAAATAAGGTGAATATGATATAGATTATGATAATTATGATAACCAGATGACGTTCGGGAAAATTTGGGCCTTAAAGTTTCTCGACATTTGCCTTACAGGTAAGGAAAAAACTTCTCCCGATCGGGGATTGAAAGCGGACCCGCTGTTTACTAGATAACGACGGTAACCCGAATCCACAGAAGTAAAATATTTAATTTTCTAATTATCTTTATATATAAAAATGAGTTTTTTTGAGTCAGTCTTTCCTTTATGCACTCAAAAATTACTTAACCGATTTGAATGGGTTTTCCCCATCATTTAGAACATTTTTCCCTACTATAGGACCGGAGTTAAAAAAGTGCATCGGTGCACTAAAAAGTCGCTTTTTAGACGCTTAATGGCTTACGCTGCGTAAACCATAACAAATACACTAAATTAATGTACACAGAATTGAATACCTAAAAAGTACTACAAACAAGTGACCCGCGACAGCTTATATGTCTACTTTATTTATGGATATCTCTCAATACGGTAACCATTTTTGCTTTTCAGGTCATTGATGCGCATTGTCCTAACATTCCATGTTCCTAGGAACATGTCCCTGTGTTTGAGCCTTTGCCATGGATTCTCTGAGTTAATCCCCACCCGAAGATCCGAATGGGGGACTATTTTACTTCCGAAAAATATTACCCCAGAGAAACCAATGACCGCGTTTGTTGAGGGTTGTATTTTTACGGTGAGAGATCGTCACCAAGGTACTTTTTTGTTTGACTTGTCGCCTTTGACCGGTCCGGCATGCGTAACAGTTCAGGCAGCAATGCTACTGCCAGCATAGCTCTCGGAGCCAAAGATACCATGGAGGGATAATGATAATAATAATCATCTGTCATAATATATTATTATTATTATTATTATTATTATTATCTTCATCATCATATTTATCATCATCATTATCACACTATGCTTTGGGGATAAAGGCGACCTTCCCGCAGAACTGACATTCCGGCTTACATCGTGTGCCAATTGCACAGAAAGGCGAGCTCCTTAATGTCCTACTACCCCAAGGGCCTCCTAAGGTCTGTAGTGGGAACACTTTACTTTTTAACGTTATATTCTAAATATACGTAAACTATCCTAATTCATTCACTCACTATATTTGATGTTCCATTCAGGATAATAAAATTACATTAATCAAATATGCAAACAACGCCCTTTCTATAAAATTACTGCACGATTAAACGCTTTAATTCAAACTTAATTTTTAAAACGCGCAATGCAATAATAGTTATAACACTTTTTTTTTGCAAGAAGATTTTGATTCTCATAATTCATTATGATAATTTACCTCTTTTATGCCATACAAATAAATATGTGATAAGTACAAGATTAAATTGCACGAGAACTTTTTTTAATTGGATTTCAAATTATAATGAGAAACATGTGTCACTTATTCCCTAAGGAGTTGGCAACACGCAATGAACATCTCCTTACATCACGTTCATATTTTATAAGTCCCTGACTTGATCGATAAAATATCACAAAACGAATTCTAGGAATCTTCCTCATGCATTATTAATCATCATGTAACATTACATAAGACTAAATTGATTTAAGGTACCTTCAACTACTATTTAATTGTAGAAAAAGGCAGTGGCGTGCATTAAACTCCAGCTACCCCAGAAGTACCGGGGTAATTAGTATATTCATATTTTTTTATTAAAATATAATACATTTTCCAAATTGTATTCAAATCAATTACGCGTGAACATTAACATTCAAATTTCCCGCCACGCCAGCAGACCATCGCATTCAACTTGACGGAGCCTTCTGCATTCACATTATCCCTTTTAATACCATCTAATTACGTTAGAGAAAAAAAAAATCACCCAAGCGCATATATTTTGACGTGCAGTTGAGGAGTTCACAGAGAGCATGCATAATCTCCTGAGGATGTCTACCGCGGTAGTAGACGAAATGTCGAGATTCAACAAAACTGGACTATGACCATTTAAGACCAACTAAACAAGAATCAAGATACCGGCCGTGAAATCCTATAATTTTACATATGTGATGTTTTCTGAAATAAGTAAAAATTTGTATATCCCCTGAAATATGGATAAATATACTTACTTACTCACTGGCACTATCGAACCCGTAGATTCATGGCCGCGCGGACATAAGCTCTCCATACATCCCTATCTGAGCTAATGCTTTTCAATCATTCTCTGTATAGTCTACTTCCCTCAAATCATAGTTGATGTTTTTCTCCCATCTCATTCTTGGTCTACCAACTGGGATTTTTCCCTCTGGCTTTTCTACAAGAAGCTTCCATGCACCTCTTTCATTCCCCATACGCGCAACATGTCCTGTCCATCGCAGTCTACGAGACTTAACTGCTCTTATTATATCTGGCTTCCCATAAAGACCATGTAGTTCATTGTTATGTAGTCTTCTTCATTCACCTGCCTGTTCATATCTCTTTGATCCAAACATTTTCCTAAGAACTTTATTCTCAAATACTGGTAATCTCCTTTCCTCCCTTAAAGTAAGAGTCCATATTTCGCACCCATATGATATAAATGGTAGAATAATAGCTTTATATATTTCCAGTTTAACGTTTTTTGAAAGGAAAAACAAATGTGTCTTAAACTACTCCAAATATCCCAAATCGTAAACATACAACAAAATTCTAACTTTAACTAATGTAAACATAATATGCATTTACATAGAAATCTTAGCCCTGTTAATTAGTTACAATTAATTAGTTCAGTTAATTAGTTATGATCTAATGTAATTTTCTTGCGTTATTTCTATATCTTTGTGATTAATGCCTGAAACATTTTACTATTATAATAACTAACATACTGGAACTATGGAACACACACATTCATGGCAGCACGGATATAAGCTCTCCATAATCTCTAACCTGAGCCAACAATTTCCAATCTTCCTCTGTATAATTTACCTCCCTCAAATCATGGTTAACGTTATTATCCCGCCTCATTCTTGGCCTACCTACTGGGCGCTTTACCTCTGGTATTCCTACAAGAAGTTTTCATCCACCTCTTTCATTCCCCATTCGTCCCACATGTCCTGTCCATCACGGTCTACGAGACTTAACTGTTTTTTATTATATCTAGTTTTCCATAAAGGTCATATAGCTCATTGTTATGTTCTTCGCCATTAACCTGCCTGTTCGTCTCTCTTTGGTCCAAAAGTTTTCCTGAAAATTTTATTCTCAAATATTCGTAATATTTTCTCCTTCTTTAAAGTAAGAATCCGTGTTTCACTTTCAAATAATGTGCCTGGGAGAACAACATTTTTATATATTTTCAATTTAAAGTTTTTTGAGAGAAGTTGGGATAACAAAAGTCCCTGTAATGCTTAATAGCATGGATTTCCAGAACTGAGCTTATGTTTAATTTATTTCTGCAACTCATTCCTGTTTGTAATTATTGATCCTGGATATTTGAATTCATTCACTTCTTTAAAATTTACCTCGTTTGTCACTAATTATCCACTTCCATTTTATAACGTATTTCTATGTGTGACTATATATTTAGTTTTATTGTTTTAGTATTATAAAGTTAAAAGAAACTAGTAAATATAGTACATTTCTTTTGTGGTTGGGTATAGAACTGCTGATCTGGGGCACAACACAGTTTGTAATCGTGATTACATTGTACCAGCTGTTTAGTATCACAGCATGCGATTGTTTCGCTTATTTTATACCGTAAACAGATTCCATAGAACTAGGTCACTTATTGTAAGCTACATCTTACCGACTAAATTGACTCAAGCTGTAGTGTTTATGATGAGAATTCGGGAGATTTCGGGTTCAAACTCAGAGGTAACCTATCTGTCTGAGATTATTTATTGGTATTTCTCATTCATCATTGGTCGGAATTACGGCTTATTTCATCATATTCACCTTTCATTGTATCATTTCATAAGATTCATAAAATATTTTAACAATAAATGGATGCGGTAATATAATCTAATAAATAATACTCTACACTATTCGACGATAGAAGGCTGGAAGCGTCGTAAAAAAATCAATATTGTACATTTTTTAAAATACCTTATTTAGTTTAAACTAATTCTTAATAGTGTTAAGATGTCTTCAAATATTTATTTTAATATAAACTATACTTGTTGTGTCGGCCGCTGTGGATTAGTGGTTATGCTCTTTGCCTCTGGTCCCGAGGATCGCGGGTTCAAACCTGGCTGTGGTCGATGGATTTTTTATGAACAAAATTCAAGCAGCATATACTCCGGGAGATACATAAGCCGTGGGTACCGAGTCTGAAGATTTTCAGGCTTGTAAAAGATCTTTAAGTCTGAACAAAGAGGCCTCTAAGCAAAATTTACGGATCTCAAACGTCCTTGTAATACCTTAGTTGCCTGCTAGATGTCTCATTGAGTCGGTGTATTCACCGCATGACACTCATGACATCTATTAGCAAATAAGGTAACTAAAATGAACTTGGTCTATAAACTCCTGACAAATGAGAGGCTATGGCCCAACAATGGGCTACGTTATTAATCACTCGTACTTCTTGTAGAAACTAACTGTCCACCGCTATAATCTAAAATTAACATCGTTGCCTCGGACGAGCAGGCACGGTTTTGATCCTTGGTTTATTCACATTTCCTAGATGAGGTTACCTTAAGAAATTTTCCTTACTTTTAAGATCCAAACTCTTATCGAACACCCTAATCACCCATATCACATTCGTCTTATATAATATGATACATGAGTAGTCTTGAGATATATGAGTATGGCGTGTCTTGTTTTAAACGTTTGTATTATCTCGGAAATAGCACCAACATTGGTGCTATTTATTATTATTATTATTATTATTATTATTATTATTATTATTATTATTATTATTATTATTATTATTATTATTATTTTCTTACCCATGTCAACTTTATAGCCTATTGTGTAGTCTATAATTATCTATTATGTATCATTTATCATAACTCTTATTGTATGTATAATTTAACCCTGGTGAAGTGGAAGAGAAGACCTTACGGTCTTAATTCCATCAGGTAAAATAAATAAACAAACAAAATAAATAAAAAACATTGAACTGATCAGTTACTTGGAGGGGACCTCCACGCCATTGTGTGGCAAACAGTTATCAGTACGTAAGTAAAGAATTAGTGATATATTCACGCGTGGGAAGGCGTTAATAGGTACAGGAGAAAGTAAACAATCAGAAGTCAAAATCATACAGTAAGGTCCGTAGGCCTATTTTTTTAAGTTAAAGTTCATAATTTATGTTTTTAATATTCCCGAAGGATTCTAAGTTTTATTATATGTTAAACAAAATGCAGTACCGGTATATTAACAGTGTTCAGTGACTTACTTTGTTTTTAATTTTATCATATATAAGACAGGGGGCACGCCGTAGCGTAATGGTTAAGGAACTGCGCTACAAGTCGGAAGGTTGAGGGCTCGAGTCCCGGTGGGGTCAGGATTTTTAAACTGACCCAAAAACTCTGGCAGCACTATAGCCCTGGGGTAAAACCGGATATTTATCCCCATATAATAATAAAAAGGGTTTTTGTTTTGTTTATTTAATATTTAAATGTAATTGTATTTATTTATATGAAGAATGGACATAAAATTGATTTGGAGAATTCAAATTTTATAAGTATATAAAAAAATTCAAACTGGTCAATATAAACTGTTAAGACAATTAGATGTTTTTCTAACTGATGCAATATATGTCAAATACTTTAAATATTCAAATTGATAATTTTTATAAAGTAATAAATGGGATTGGACGAATTGGAAAGAAGTCAGCTAGAAGTACTCCTTCCTATTCAGTTGGACCAATCAGAACATCGAGGTTATAACAGAATAAGAAGATAGCTACAATACTTGAAGGAGGTCAGTCATGTTAAGGAACTGCTCCTCAAGAAATGAGAGAATAGTGGTTTATTTTCTTGATACTAGTTGAAAGAATAGTGTTAAAGTTATGGAAAGTCATATAGTAATATAAATTTCATTCATCTTGAATACAAATAGTCCATAAGTGGAAATAAAGTATAATACTTGAAGGATTGACCGTTAGAATTCGTCATCCATTATATACATAAAATGGTAATCTTCTATAAGTGAGAATTATTAACCTAAGCCGGAGCCTTTTGAATTATTAATCTACAAGATTCATATTAGCTGAAGTGAGAGTTTTAATAAAATAACTTTTAGTTTAACTGTTAAATAAAGTGTCATTATTTTTTGTTGTAAGAAACTTTTCCTCATTCCCCTGACGGGAGTTATTAGTGCCGTGGCAGAATTAAAGTGATTCAAATTATTACAATCACAAATCTACAACTTGGGACGTCTCACTCAACAACCCACCTTTAGGGGTCAACTCAGCCTCTAACGTAAATGAGTACCAGACGCTTGTTCTGGGGGCAAAGACGGCCGTCATGCAGGGCTGACAACCCGGCTGACATCAAGTGCCGATTGTCCAGAAAAAAGTGGGAGCCTTAACCTCCCACTAACCCAAGGACCTCCTGAGGCCTGTAGTGGGATCACTTTCCTTTTTACTTTACTTTTATATATAAGACAGAGAATAAATTGAAGAGGCAGTTTGACTTTGAACCCTCTTTACAGAGTTCACGAATATTTTGGCATTGAATGATCGAGATTCCACAGAAATTAACATTACTGATTGATGTTGTCATACAATGTACTATGTTCTTGACATAAAAACTTATCTATCAAAATTCAACTAATATAGGCTACATGCTACTAAATTCTTTATCTGTAATAATGAAAGCATTACAATTTTGATATAAGGATAAGGATATAGGACTTGAAAAGATGTAAAACAGATGGGTAGATTAGATTTATAGATCCGAAGGAAGAATAGTTGGTATGATAACATGGCCACAAAGGCAACGTAAACGAAAACGAAAAAAAAAATATATATATATGTGTTTCTTAAAAGACAAAATTTGTTTATAATGTCTATCTTCACTGTAAGGAATAACCTCATTGCTCTTGAAAACGTGAAGTTGTCTGATCATCAGTCTACACATACTGTACATACACCGATCATCCTCAAATAAGCGACCAAAATAAATTTCAAAGAAAAGCTGCAAACTGACCTTGTGAAGCAAAAGTCGGATATATACCTTACTTATTGTGAATGCCTATAATCAAATAGCAGCCCTTATTACAATCAATTAAGGATGCAAGTTACATATATTACAAATCAAATTCTACCCCCCTTAAAAATAAAACTTTGTAAGTACAATGCAAGTCTATTCCCATAAGCCATGTAAAAATAAATATAATTAAATTACATATTAGTAATCCGGTAATCTCTCAACTGGAAGTTTGCTGCGTAAAATAGAAATGCTTGGAGGCAGAAGTTGAGGAATGCCAAAGCTCGAATTTGAGCCAATCAGCCATTGGATGGATGGATGGTTGGAATCCGGTAAACATTTTATGAAGAATATCTATATAGAAAGTACAAATTAAGTTTATTCTATTATCGAAATATAGACCTATTTAATAACGATATCGAGTATTTGGAAATAGTAAATAAAACATGAATAATTAATAATTTAATAATTATTAATTTATTTTTCTGTACCATAGTATATTCGTAATAATGATACCATCTTATCCTATGGCTCTTACAGCCCAAGTCGTGCTCTGCCCTCTCATTTGTTTTCTTTATTTTTTTTACCATTCTATTCAGTTACGTTTTTTTCCTACAGATGTCAGTAGTGGCATGTGATCAATATGTTATCTCAAGGCACATTTGTAGTAGGAAGAGGTATACTTTTATGAAGAAAAATCGATTAAATTTTGCTTAGCGGCCCTTTTTTCAGGATTAAATTTTTTTATATGAACCTAAAAACCTTTAGATTCGAGACCTACGGCTTAAAATCCCTTCTGAGGACTTCTCCCTTGGATTTTTCCGCCCTAAAAATCTTTCGACCCGCTATCAGGCACGCCGTAGCGTAGTGGTTAAGACACCGCGCTACAAGCCAGAAGGTCGAGGGTTCAAGTCTCGGTGGGTCAGGATTTTTAAACTGACCAAATCCTTCTGGCGGCACTATGGCCCTGGGGTCGACTCAGCCTCTAACGGAAATGAGTACCAGACGCTTGTTCTGGGGGTAAAGGCGGCCGTCACGCAGGGCTGACAACCCGGCTGACATCAAGTGCCGATTGTCTAGAAAAAGTAGGAGCCTTAACTTCCTACTACCCTAAGGGCCTCCCGAGGCCTGTAGTGGGATTACTTTACTTTACTTTATCCTCAGGACTAGAGACAAGGAATATAATTACTAGACCACCACGGCCGACAATAATGGTATTGCATTTATTTATTTTTAAATTTTCACATGTTCATTTAATGGTGTTGTTAGAAACAATTTCTCGATTTCAATTTACTTGCCTCACACCTTATGTAAATCATTAAGACCTAATCTCATTTTAATTTGTTATTTGTGATCGCTCTAAGTGCTTACTGTTATATCACTACTTATATTACTTATGTCCACCGCTGTGGTCTCGAGGTAGCGTGCTGCCTTGTCACGCAGCGGGCCCGGGTTCGATCCCCGGTCGGAACAGTTTTTCTGGGTGAGGTTTTTATCGGGGTTTTTCCTCACTTGTAAGACAAATGTCAGGAAAACTTTAAGGCCCAAACGGTCCCCGAAATCATATGGCCATCATCCTTATCATTAACATCATCATCATCCTTCACCGGTGTGGAAAGCAACAGGAAGCTACCGCACCTACAATTCCCTAGTAAAGCTGCAAAGCATAGTATGAAAATGCTATGATTGCGGTAAAAGACCTGCCCTCGGGCAGAATTACTATGGATGGATATTGCTTATGTTATACCGCTGAGCTTAATTATTACAATTACAGTCGACCGCGGTGGGTTAGTGGTTATGTTCCTTGCATCTAGTTCTGAGGGACGTGGGATCAAACCTTGGCCGTGGTCGATGGATTTTTAAGATGGAAAAATCCAAGGAACAAGTCCTCCGGGAGGGAGGACCTCAAGATTTTCAATATCATAAAAGAGCCACAAGCTTGAATAAAAAGGCCTCTGTGCAAAATTTACCGACCATTTCCCATCCAGTAATACCTTAGTTATCCACTAGATGTCTCATCGAGGCGCTGGGCCGACCCTCTGTCTTTCGCTGCCATCTATGGTAAATGAGAGTAACTAAATTAACTTGGTCAATAAGTTCCCATTAGGGAGCGTCCTAATCCCGGCACTGGGAAAGAAAGGGCTGAAGAAGAAGAAGAAAATGAATATATTACAATTAAAATAAGATAATTATTATTTTGGACCTTTTCTCTCTTTCTTTCCTCACCTTATCGTAGTTTAATCTCTCCCCTTGTAGGTACTTTTACATTTCTCACGCCACCTAGACCTTACAGGAACACGACCTGTCGGGAAAGGATTTTTAAATTTTAGATCCTCACATACCCTTTGATCAAACAAAAAAAAATGGAGACTCGCTGAATGAGTGATAAGTTCTATGTCAGGCCCATCTCCAAGACAAATATTTTTAATTATAAATTGGAATTTTAAATTTATTCATTTAAATTTGTATGCATATATTTATAAAAAAAATAATTGTCTTGGTGATGGTAACTATGTACAATTAATTTATAAACAACCATGTGTTGAAAATTATCTCACAGAAGGAGATTGAAACGTCGATACAATAAATGTATGTTTTGACTGAGATAACGTTTATTTCTTTGTAATTATAATATTAATTGCTCTCAGTGAAAAATAATTTTAAAAAAGACAACATGAAACTTAGGACAAGATACACCATTCGTTCATAAATTAATACCAAACAAGGCGAATATGACGTGGATGATTGTGATGCCCAGATGGTGTACCGGGACTATTTGGGTCTCAAAGATTCTTGTTGTTTTACAGGTGAAGAAACCCTCCGAAAATAAATTTCACCCAGGAAACTTGTCCGACCGGGAATCGAACCCTAGCCCACTATGTCATCTTTAGTACTAATCACACTGGTGGACTGAGATATTTATTTTATAATTTTAAAACCTTCATATCTGAACTGCATTTATTAGATTATGTATAACACATTATTGCTAATATTATAAATATTCAATTCCATTAACTTAATTTAACCTCTCACCTTATAGGTACTTTTTGCATGTCACACGCCACCCGGGCCTTACAGTGGCACGAGCTGTCGGGAGAGGGATTTTAAACTATGAATCATACACATAATTTTTTTAATCACACTGAGTGATCAGCTCAATGTCAGGGCATCCTCCGAGACAACACAATATAAAACAAAATACACCATTCATACACACATTCATCTATATACGGCAAACATGATGGCCAGATAAAGTTCGGGAATCGTTTCGCCCTTAATGTTTCCTGATTTGTCTTATAGGTGAGGAAAAACAGCGAAAAAACCAACACCCAAGAAACATTTCCCAACCGGAGATAGAACCTGGGCCCGCTACGTACGAGGCAGCGACGCTACCGCGAAACCATATACAGAGTGTAACAGGACCTCACCGACAAAATGATATGGGTGATAGGTCATGCAGAGAGGATAATTTTTTATGAAGGAACATATAGTCGCTAACACGTCGTCTATGAGTTATGTGCAGATGGATGTGTTCACCCTTAAGGGTTGGAATTGAATAGGCTACAAACAATTGTACACGTATCATTTTATTGAAAAAGACATGTTTTTATAATAAGTGTCCAAACAATAAGTGTTTTGACGACGTCAAAAAGAATCCTGCCATGATCGGCCGTGCTGGCCGATCGTTGCTGCGACGATATCAAATATGCAGTGAGGCACAGAGTCGACTGTTAGAATGCTTATTGTAAAAACATGCCTTTTTCAATAAAATGATACGTGTATAATTGTTTGTATTCAATTCCGATCCTATGGGTGAACACCTTCATCTGCGCATAACTCATAAACGACATGTTTGCAACTATATGTTCCTTCACAAAAAATGATCATCTCTGCATGGCCTATCATCCCTATCATTTTGTCGGTGAGGTCCTGTTACACATATATACACTGCTCAAAAAAAATATGGGGATATTGTAGAATAACCTATTAAGACTATGTTTTTTGGAATAGTATTAGATGCAATCATTTTCTATTACTCCAAGATAATGTAAATAAGAGTTTGAAGTTGTTACGTAACCTCGGTACCACACCAGAGGGCAGTGTCTGTACTGTTGATGTGAAAGGGTGGTGTTGGGGGTGGAATGTTTTGTTGCTGTTTTTAAATCCAGTCCAGTTTTCAGTTAGTGAATGACTTGCCTTAGGGACAGTGATGCCTCGACAACGTGATTTACCTGAACCAATGGCTTGGAGGGCCATAGGAATGATGGAAGCTGGACAGACACAACAAGAGGTGGCACAAGCCATTGGGGTATCTCAAAGCGTGATTTCCAGTCTTTGGAATCATTTTCAAAGAACATACTGTTCACAGAAGAGCCGGACAAGGTCGACCAAGGGCAACAACAGCAAGGGATGACCGTTACCTCTTGTTAACAGCCCGTCGGAATAGACAGCAGAATGCAACTCAACTGCGAAATACACTTCAAACAGCAACAGGACGCAGGGTGTCAACTCAAACTGTCCCTAATCGACTGCATGGAAGTGGTCTCTATGCCCGTAGGCCCATGGTGTGTACCAGGTTAACTCCACAACACCGTAGAGATCGCAGAAACTGGGCGGAGGAACATCGTGGGTGGAGGCATGCTGATGGAGATCAGTTCTTTTTTCTGATGAGTCGCGATTCAACATGGAATGTGATAGTCGGCGTGTATTCATCTGGAGAGAAAAAGGGACACGAAACAATCCAGCTTTTGTACGTGAAAGATCCCCATATGGTGGCGGTGGATTGATGGTGTAGGCAGGAGTCAGTAGTGGTGGACGTACGGACCTCTACGTTATCCAAGGTGGTACTTTGACTGCGGTAAAATATAGAGATGAGATTCTCCGACCTTTTGTCGTGCCTTATGCTGATGCCATAGGTGATTCTTTTCTTTTTATGGATGATAATGCACGACCCCACAGAGCTGGCTTGGTGGGTGACATGCTGGAAATGGAGGGTATCGAGCGTATGCAATGGCCAGCTTCCTCCCCGGACTTAAAACCGATTGAGCATGTGTGGGATGCATTAGGCAGGTGCATTGCAGGCAGACCAGCACCTCCCACAACTTTTCCAGAGCTGCACATTGCTCTTATGGAAGAGTATCCCCCAAGAACTCATTGCTAACCTCATTGCATCAATGCCATACAGGTGTGAGGCAGTGCTGGCCGTTCGAGGAGACCATACACCATACTAAAGAAACATTTTCACCCATGTTAATGTTGCTTTGTTTGTTTGCCATATTCCTAATCAGGATCTCTTTGACATCTGGTGTGGTACAGAGGTTACGTAACGACTTCATACTCTTGTTGACATTCTTTTGGAGTAATAGAAAGTGATTGCATCTAATACTGTTCCTAAAAACATAGTCTTAATAGGTTATTCCACAATATCCCCTAATTTTTTTGAGCAGTGTATATATAAGAATCGCTACTTTTCAGAAGAGCACTTTTTAAATCGAGAAAATGCAAGTTATAAAATGCGCACTACGCTTGGGAGAAGGTCATAGTTCACTTATAACACAGTCAACTTTCATATCGGAAAAATTGCGAAATACGACTCTCTCTCAAATGAAGTAATAAAACATTCCAAAGCATTAATACATACAGGCTAGTATATTCACGTTAAATTAAAACATGTCGCCAAGAGGACATGTCACTTGTCAAGGAGCCCGGAATTATGCATATTTATAATGTTTCGAAATTTGTATATTTAGAATTATTTTGGTGTAGCGTACTGTTTATTGATATCTCATGGTTATTAATTGTCCGTATAGAATTTTATATTGTCATATGAATAAGAGTTAATAAAGTATGACCCACAATACTTTATTTGCAGTTTAACACCATTCACTCACTCTTATCGAATCTGATAAGTTCAGTATTACGAATGCAACGCTCTATCATGTAATTCAAATACGGAAGTTCTGTTTATAGGATTATAACTCATTTTAGCAATTTTTCGACTTAACTTATTCCTTGTCACCGCGTCGGTTACAATATGTTAATTGAAATATTATATTTCAAGCCATCTTGTCGTATTAACCTATGTAATTCTTAAAATGAGAAATAAATATAAGCAGACATAGACAGAAATTTAGGCCCAGTTTCATAAACAGATGTTAAAAGTACATTAACTTCTTGCTTGTTAACAATATGCTAACATTTTAACAGAATGTTTTAATATTTTCATTTTATCAACTATTATCTGTAAAACGTCCACCGCTGTGGTCTCGAGGTAGCGTGCTGCCTTGTCACACAGCGGGCCCGGGTTCGATCCCCGGTCGGGGCAGTTTTTTCTGGGTGAGGTTTTTATCGGGGTTTTTCCTCACCTGTAAGACAAATGTCATGAAAACTTTAAGGTCCAAATGGTCCCCGAAATCATATGGCCATAATCATCCTTATCATTATCATCATCATCATCATCCTTCACCGGTGTGGAAAGCAACGGGAAGCTACCACACCTACAATTCCCTAGCAAAACTGCAAGCATAGCATGAAAATACTATGATTGCAGTGAAGGACCTGCCTTCGGGCAGAATTACTATGGATGGATCTTAAAACACCTTGCTAGATTTAGTTGGTGGCAGAAACGTAACAAGTTCAGATGGCGATGGCACATTCGTTCGGATATCAGCGCACTCTGATGTGAATTTTTCAAATTAATTAGCAGTAATGAGTGGATGAATGTAATGACAGCACAATTTGGTTTTCATCTTCCTCAAAATTGTGATCAATTTCCAATTTATATTTCTTTGCCAAGTTATGGTTAATACGCTTTTGTATGACTTGGGTCCTGCATACGGCACGTGGATGGTGTTGTTGTGGTCTACATCAATTATTGTGTTTTGTGTTATGATGAATTGTGTAGGCCTATTGTACGGATGTGAGTATATGTGTCTTTGTTTTTGTAGATGTAAATGACGAAGATACATTTCAATTTTATATTATTTTCGAAAATAGGTTTAATATTCCAATAAAACAATAATACGATTTTTTATCATAAGTAATGCCACGAGTGATTTCCAAATTATCGATAAATTCACGACTCACGAAATGAGGAGTGAATTTATCTAGAGAATTTGGAAATCAAGAATGGCATTTGTTAGGACTACTTAATGAATAAAATTAAGCTGTTTACTCACAAATAATTATTTAAATATAGTTATTTTAAAATATTTATATATTTAATGTAAGCGGCGATGTTTGAAAACAAATGAGAAACGATTGGTACGCTTCAATTGCTTCTTTTGTTTGTCACTGCAACCAGATCATATTATTTATTGCCAAAGGAACGCAATCAGAGATAACCCACTATAGAACGCAATATTGTAAGAATGCACTCTAATGGAGAAAAAATAAAACACATCAAACTGTATATTAATTCATTTCTGATGTCCTATGATATAAATATGACAATTATATTTTTCTGGGAAGAAATACATTTAAGAAAGTGCAAACAGTGGTTTCTTTTTTTTTTTTTGGTGGTATAATCAATTGCTACAAATGTTTTTATATTAACTCCCGCATGCGGTATGTGTTGACATTCATGCACTAAATATACAATCTGGTAGCTGTATTTCTTAGTGAGTCAGTCACTGCAAAATAATGCTGTGACCTATTCAGAATGTTAAAAAAGGAGGTGCTTTCTTTATTATGATAAACTTTAGTTGGTAAATTCTAGGCGAAACACGACTGTGATTGGTTGTAAATAAATTGTAACGTGATTGGTCATTGACTCCCATTTGGGGTATGAGTTAAATAGTCATAAAAAATTAACTATTTGATGCTTCATTTTGTGATTATAAATCGTAGATGTCACCTTAGATAGCTTGAGATTAGATAAATAAACTCCACCCCACCGGGTTCGAATATTGAGTTCTGCGGATCAACAGGCAGACGCACTAATATCTTGGCAAATGCAACTCGTATTAGTGGACGGTATAAATACACGATATTAAATGACGGGCAATGGTAGATTAGATTACTAGAGATGAGTTTGAGTTTTAAGACTCTAACACGGAAATCTTATTTTACTCTACTTTATGGAATGAATGAGATGAAATCTACTCTACGGTGATATGTAGTCTGTTATGGTGTCCTGTTTGACATACATCAAGAATACACATAACTCAAACCGTCATTTATTTGGCTGAGCCCAAGGCCTCGAGGAGGGGCTAAACACTCCCTACGGCCTATTCTGCTCCAAGTTGACTCAAAGGCTCGGAGCCATGAGGAAATATATGAGTGTGCCCACCATTATATCATCACAAACCCATATTTAAACACTTGTATTTTGCTAAACCAGACTATTTTTTAAGTCTAAGATGAGATGAGATGAAATGTGATATGAAATTAATGAATGGAGATGAAATAATGATGAGGGAGGGGAGAGGAGAGTGTTGGCGGGATGAAATTCGGGAAACGGAAAAAATCTCGAGCAAACTAAAAAAATCCGGTGTGGCCACTACCAATACATCTCCGGAACCGCCAGGATTTGAATGTGAGATCCCAGTCGGAGAAGCCGCGCACGCTAGATAGGCGTCCACCCAGACGGCTCGGTAATGATACGTAGCATTAAGTAATTACATTCCTAGTAGCGACTGCATTATAAATTCTTTCCCTCCGGTATAGTATACAGAGTGAGCCAGGAGGAAAGGTACCTGCTTTGAGGGGTGATAGTACTGGTGATTCTGAACAAAAAACTTGTAATATACATATGGCCTATTCTTAACCGTTTCAGGGTAATTTAATGAAAACAACGAGAAACCGGAAAAATGCAGGTGACTGTAAATAAATATACTGTTATCTTAAATTCTGTTTAATTGTTCACGCTTCCTCGCATAAGATATTCAAACACTCCACCGCCAACTTGAATGTATTTTACCGCTCTTGTAGACCGCTGCTGTGTTGCTGATCTGAGCTCATTCGTACATTCCTTTACTTGAGCACAAGCATGTTCCTCTCTTGTGTCCACTCTGTGCTTGTAGACTTCGCTGTTAATCCAACCCCACAAACAGTAATCTAATGTGGTAAGATCGGGTGGCCAAGCAATTAATCCTTGAAAATGTGTTACCAGAATATCCCTTTGGCAACACGCGTTCGTACGTACTTTCAGCATGATGGAGCTCCCGCATATTCCGTACGGCCAGTGAAACGGCACCTCAACAAAACGTATCTTGAGCGTTGGATCAGTCGTGGTGGAATCATTGCTTAGCCACCGAGATCACCGGATCTTACCCCATTAGATTATTGTTTGTGGGGTTGGGTTAAGAGCGAAGTCTACAAGCACAGAGTGGATACAAGAGAGGAACTTTTCGTGTTTGTGCTCAAGTAAAGGAATGTACGAATGACCTCAGATCAGCAACACAACTTGTCTACAAAAGCAGAAAAATGCATTGAAGTTGGCAGTGGAGTGTTTGAACATCTTTTGAAAGAAAACGTACACAATTAAACAAAACTTAAGATAACAGTATCTTGATTTACTGCCACTCTTCCGGCTCCTCGTTGTTTTCATTAAATTACCCTGACACGGTTAAGAAAAGGACATATGTAGGCTTATATTATAAGTTTTTTGTTCAGAATCACCAGTACTACCACCCCTCAAAGCATGTACTCTTCCTCCTGACTCACCCTGTATAAAAACTGTAGCCATACTTTTAAAGAAAATTATAATTATCCAAATGAAGATAATCTACTTCAGATACACGATTTATAACAGCCAAGTTCCAACCTATAGCATTGCATAATACAAGGAAAATGTACAGTAAAAGCTCTTTATTCCCGGGGGATATGTTCTGCAAATATGCCGCGAATATAGAAACTGTGAATATGGAATGGTAATTTGTATGGATATATAGGGTATACGTTCCAAGGTTCCAAAATAAAATTAAAATTATCAAAATAAAATCAATTAATGAGCAATTTCTATCAATTATTACTGCCAGGCTTAAACAAGGGCATGAATAAGTATTTTTCTGTTTTGCCGCGTTTAAAGGTCTTTAAATTCAGATTGATATTTAACGATAGAATTCTTTATTTTATTTTCGGATTTATTGATGAATCTTATAGTTTATTCATTAACATTAAAACAGCGTGATATACACGCAAACGATTTGCCAAGCGTACACAGTCAAGCATTCTGTTTTCACTTTAAGAGGCAACACTAATTTTTTCCGCTTCGGAACTAATTTTCTTTCTTTTTACTCGACATTATAAATTGGCAACAAAGCAGAAGACACGTGTGTTATTCAATCAAAATTATTGCAACGAATGAAAAGTTGAAACACTAAAACACCGATCGGGCGAGGGCGGCATTTATAACGTGCATAGCGACACGTAAAATACGGCGACGGTGGCTTTTAACAACGAACTTCAGGCTTAGTGACAATAAGGTTTGTTTTACTTTGACGTTAATTTGTCCATTTGGTTTTAATCGCTCTTTGTAAAAGTCGCTTTGTCTCGTGCCTGCAGTAAAAAAAAAAAAAGTTGCCGATGCGTTAATAAAGGACCTTCTAATATGCCGGCTAGATCCGCCAATAAAGAAATTTGTAGCCGTGAATACAGGAACTGTGTCGCAATTTTTTAACCCACGAATAATGAAAACGCGAATAAGAAACCGCGAATAAGGAGCTTTTACTGTATGTTAATTTAGCATGCAGTATAACATATTGTTAAAATAAGTTGATGAAACAGAATTTTTGTTAAATTTTGTGTTAATAATATAACAATTTGTTAAACTTTTACAATCGTTGGAAAACGGGGCTACTATATTAAAAGTAAACAACATTACAAACTCAAAATTTAATTGAATTTGTGAGTTACAATGTGTTAGTCGGTAAATAATTATGTTCTAGCAAGTAAATGCTGCAAAGTACAGTATTTCCACTGTGCAGTTACCCTTTTACTAAGTTTTAGTTATCATGTAAAAAAAGCTAGCTTTTAAACATGCAACGAAGTTATTTTTGGAGCTGATAAAGAAAGACTAATGAACTACTACTTTGTGTTTATAAAAGATGCATATTGTTGTAAAACCTGCCTTCAAGTTGTAATTATAAAAGTGTGCGCACACACATTCTTATGGCCGTTTCGCGTGAGTCACGGGTTCACGTTAAGGTCAGATTCTTGCTAGATACGTATTTCACAGCAATTTATTATGTCAGATTTTATATTATACCATTATATAGTAGTTTTCAAACTTTCTTATATAGTTTCTAACATTATTTCGTGCATTACTAATTTATAGAACGACAAACTAAGACATTGAACGAAAATAAAAATTATAGATAGAAAAGATACTCAGCACACACAAACACACACACACACAAACACATATTTATATATCGAAATAAAGAAGCGTCACTGCTATAAAATAAAAATTTTCTTCAATTTGCTTACTTGTTATAGTATCCACTAGAGGCTAATGAGACTGTTACCGCTACCTCTCATGATAGAGAATATATATATAAGAAAAAAGTGTTTGTGCTAGGATGTCTGGATAGCGTAAATGGTAGCGCACTGAAGTATCAATTCAGAGCTCTGGACTAAAATCCCGGTTCAGGCATTTATTTTTCTTTTCATTTCATATGCATATATATATATATATATATATATATATATATCTGGCAATAATAGAGTATATGTATAAGAAACATAAATGTTTGTTCCGGATTTGCCTGGTAGCGTAAGTGGTAGCGCACTGAGTTATAACTCAGAGGTCCGGGTTCAAATCCCGTCCAGGCATTTATTTTTCTTATCTTATATATATATATATATATATATATGGAATGATAAGAAAAATAAATGCCTGGACGGGACTCGAACCCGGATCTCTGAGTCTGTACCTCAGCGTGATATCCATTACACCACCAGGCGAATACAATTCAAACACTTATTTTTCTTATATATGTATTATATATTATAACATATATATATATATATATATATATATATATATATGTATGTATGTATGTATGTATAAACGGAAAATTTGTTTTTTTCACCGAATATTTCCTGAATTCAAAATTTGTGAAAATTCTTGACATCTGAAAAAAAAATTAGATATTAAATGTTTACTTCTGAAAAATGCAATGGTTTAATTTGAATGTTCCCTTATTTTATATCACTAGAGGAAATGGTATGAGAAACTTTTTTTAATTAGTGAGTCTCACATTAAGAAGAGTTTTTTATATAATTAAAAGAATCAGAGCAACAAGAAAAAGAACTTAGACACAAATGAATATGTTAACCAGAATAGGAAAGATTGGAGAAGTTGGACTGAACAACCAGCTTTAACTCTGTGAGAGGTAATTGGGGAATAAAAATAACAATTATGAGAAACTTAATTAACTCCATGAAATGACAGAAGATCCTTGTCCTACCAAACAGTTAGTGATATCACATCCACTTGTGTAAATTTACTGAGTAGACAATCATCTAGAACCGAAAGGGTAACATGTGATCAGCATGTCGGATCCCCAACCGGAATAGTTGCTTTTTTATACTGGAGCCAGTACTTATTGTATCTACCCAAATTCCTCACGATATTGAACGTGCACCGGTCTCATACTGACTGAAATTTCATGAGAAAATATCTTCCTCCATGGTTAATCAAACCAACCGTATCTCTGTGCCAATGCATGATGCCTTAAAACTCTCGCTACGGCAGAGGGCGCTATAAATGATAATGAAATAAAAAAATATGTTATATTTGTTTTTTTATGTTTTGTTAAAAATCCCTAACACATTACAAATTATTATTTCTTTTTATAGGAAGAGGCGAACTGCCGGCGCTAGGGGGCGATGGGCAGCGTGGCCCGACGTGGCATCGGAGGCAGTATCCACAGGATCCGTGAATTCGAGCTTGAGAAGGTATTATGCTATTACTTTTATTTTTTATTTTTTGGATTATCATAAGTAATGCCACGAGTGATTTACAAATTATCGATAAATTCACGACTCACGAAGTGAGGAGTGAATTTATCTAGAGAATTTGGAAATCAAGAGTGGCATTTGTTAGGACTATTTAACGAATAAAATTAAGCTGTTTACTCACAAATAATTATTTAACTATAGTTATTTTAAAATATTTATATATTTAATGTAAACGGCGATGTTTGAAAACAAATGAGAAACGATAGGTACGCTTCTACTGCTTCTTTTGTTTATCACTGCAACCAGATCATACTATTTATTGCCAAAGGAACGCAATATTGTAAGGAGGAGCTTTCTTTAATATGGTAATTATAACACTGATAAATATTTCGTGAAACACGACTCTGATTGGTTGTAAAACAGAAATCATTGGAACGTGATTGGTCATTGACTCCCATTTGGGGCATGAGTTAAATAGTCAATAATATTATTTTACGGCTAATTTATGAAAATGTACTTATTAAATTAAAACACCATCATTTACGTATGCACTAAAATTAGTTTATCGAAACTCTCTTTTCAAATTAGTTACATCATGAAATTATCCATTATTAATAACAAAAATACACATTTTGTAATGGAAAATTGAGTTTACGTAATTTTAAATTAAGAGCAAATAACTTACTGTCAACGGAACTGTCAACCATTGCATGCCGAAGCCTACCTTGAAATTTCTTCCAGAGAAGCGTTGTGATGTACTAAGGCCGTGTTCAAAAAATCATCTGTCGTTTTAACTGCAAGACACTAAAATCCAGCGCCAAATTCCTCATTTAAACTATAGGGAAGTAATACAATTCCTGTATTTGCAGGCTCGATTAACCCTCACTACACGCCGTTCGCGCCGCGACCCGCATCACTTCATTCCTCTCTTACTTCATGCAGGGATGTAGAGTAAAACTTGTTTAATCCGGAACTTGAATAATGCGGAAATCTGTCCAATGTGAACAAATTTATTGGTCCCGGTAAAATAATTGTAATTTTACGTGTATTTATTTTGTATAAAACGGAATCTGTCCAACACGGAAACGGAAGCGTATTTCTACAGAATTCGTGAAAAATGGTTATAAGGCGGAAAGATAGAGAGAGACATACATTAGTTTCCACTATATTGAATTCTTGTTATGCGAATTAACAGTAAATGATGATTGCTTCCGCCGGGTGAAGTTGAGTTTTTACCTGTTTTTGGAATTTTCTTTCGGCCTCACTGCACACGCGTTTTGCGAAACACAGGTTTGTTTAACAAATATTTGGCGTGTTACATCTGTCTTACAAATTACCAGTACACTATAAAATCTTAAATTAGTTTAAGATCTGAGACCGATTATGTACGTATCTTTCACAGGTATCGGTCTAAATTTACGGAATAAAGATGGCTAAATCGTATGAATCATTTTCATTAAACGAAAAAGTGAAAGTGATTGAAGATAAAGAGAAATTCTCAGTACGCGAAATAATGACTAAATTTAAATGTGGAAAAACCTAAGTTTATGAGATTTTAAAACACAAATAAAAAGAAGGAATGAATGGACGCAAGAAAATGGTGAAATGAAGAGAAAAAATCAACGAGGTGTGGGAGTGTTTTACAAGTCCACGATCAAGAAATCTCCAAATTTCCGGATGCTATCACTATAGCCCTGGAGAATAACGATTTCAAGGCATGTTCAGGTTGGTTATGAACAGTTTTAAAAGACGACACAATATAGTGTGGAATGAAATTTGAGGGGAATAAAAATATGTGGACGAAAGTATAGTTAGCGAGTGGAAAACAAAACTGCATACTTTAATTTTCAGACACACCCCTAAGAGACATTTTCAACGCTGACGAAACGGGACTCTTTTACTGTCGAAGTCGCTCATACATACTATACTTTACTTTCCAACGGTGCTCTATAATCCAAGATTGTTTAATAATTTTTGTTTTTTATAATGCGGAATCTTGTCTAATGTGGAAAAAATATTGGTCCCATGCGATTCCGCTTTGAACAAGTTTTACTGTATATCTGTTCCAAACAGTGGGTTGCCTTTGCTGGATTCTGGCTTCGATTTCTGTGCCTTGCAGTTAAAAAACAGCAGTTTTTTTGACACGGCCTTGGTACATCACAACGCTTCTCTGAGAGAAATTTCAAGGTAGATTTCGGCATGCAATGGTTGACAGTTACCTTGTGAATACAATCCGTTAACTTGGCTAAGAATCCAAGTTACATCGCTGTCTCCATCAGGATTCCTTTCCAAGCTTTTCTATATCAAGCAACTAACCACCAATTTTGTATTTTAAGGTTCTTTAACCTCTTTAATTTGAGGGCACGGCATAGGGCACTTGATTAAGGCAGTACGGCACAAGTCGGAAGATCTGGAATTCGTGTCCCAGTGAGATCATGATTTTTTAAACTGGCCTAAACCTTCTGGCAGCACTATGGTCCTGAGGCCGACTCAGCCTTTAACTTAAATGGGTATCAGACGCTTGTTCTGGAGGTAAAGGCAGCCGTCACGCGGCCTGCCAACCCGACTGTCAACTCGTGCCGATTATCTTCAAAGGAGTGAGCCTTAACCTCCTACTACTCCAAGGGCCTCCCAAGGCCTGTAATGGGATCATTTTACCTTTGCATTTTACCTCTTTAATTTCATCTTTTGATATTGACTAAAGGTTATAAATGCATTTTTTTCTATCTGCATTTCTCTTTATTATACTTTTTATTATTACGTTGTCATCTATTCTATTTATATGACCAGTCCACCATAATCTATTTATCTTAATGTTAGAGATGGCATGTAGCAATTTGTAAAGATCATATAAATTATTGTTATAAATGCATTCGCCATTCTCATTTCTTTAATGAGTTCATTAAAATTAATACCACAATCTAGTCATCTTAATGTTAGAGATGACATGTAGCAATTTATAATAAAGATCATATACATTATTGTTACAAATGCATTCGCCATTATTTTTATTCTTTTAATAGGTGTAATATGTACATTAAAATTAATTACAATAGCAAATATATATTTCGTAATTGATAACAGTTTAAATATATACAAAACTGGAACTAAAGCTCGGATTTTTGTTAGTGTAAATACTGTGCCTTCAGAAAACTATAAGAGTTTTTGCCAAGCTGATTGGGAACATGTACGTTCTTAAATAAACATTCGACGTTCAAAATGAGGAAATTCCAAAAGAAAACATGAGAAGAGAAAAATAAATTGGCAACGAAGCATAATTTGCATTTGTCATAATAACAAGTGGCGATGAACCCTATGTTCCAGTACTCTGGAAAGTTATCTGCATAGCAAAGAAATTCTACCAGTGGCAAACAATCTGCTGACGTACTAAAAACATTTCTATTTTCACTTCTTGTATTGGAACTCTTCCACATAATCTCAAAACAAATACTTTCTGTTACCTCGACATTCAAGTAACTCTATAATATATTTAAAACATAAATTTACTTATATTTTTATATTTGTTACATTTAAAAGATAAATAATTGGTTTATTATAAACATCAGATTAATTTCATCTACAGATTGTTTAAAAATATAGGGTCTAAGACTATCATACTCTACTCTGTGTACGAGGTTCGTGACTTCAAACTGATCAGAGCCGATTGATTTTTGTAAATAGTTTTGATGAAACTGTTAACATACCTATTTTTACACATATGCCAAAAGATTTAGACTTATATAAAATCTAAACGAATTTGAAATTTAAAATGGAATAAAGTGATCGTTTTTTCAAAGAACATATTAATTACTGAATATTTGTATATATAGCAATTACTGACACGCACATAAATAATAATAATAATAATAATAATAGCATATATATATAAATATATATATATATATATATATATATATATATATATAGTGAGTTTCACTCGACCTGCGGCCGATAGCGGGAAATTGACTACAAGCATCAACTCGCGTTGCTCACGCAGTGTCCACGCTAGTGGCCGCAAGTCGACTGAAACTCATTGTATTATTTATGTGCGCGTTATATTGTGTGTGTGTGTGTGTGTGTGTGTGCGCGCGCGCGTGTGTATGTATGTGTGTAACGTATAGGTATTTCTACATCTGTGATCAACGAGAATAAGTTAAGACGAAAAATGGCCATAGTATGATCATCTCCCAATTCTATGAAGAAGTTGGTAACCCCAGGACTCTAAAACTTTCCGAGTTTAAATGTGTTTCTTAGTATCTCATAATATTAGTTCATGTCCCTGATTAAAAAAAATGCTTCTCTGAAAAATTAGTGGACTTCACGATCCATCGAACCCTTCCTTAGGACCCACCAAAGGATTGGGGCCCATAGATTGAGAAACGTTGGTTTAGACTAGGTATATAATTTGACAACGTAAAAATTATACGTATGATTCAAATGGATAAGATGGTAGCAGTATAAACTATAAATAGTTTTATTGATTTGTGGGACTTTTTTTTTGTGGAATACCATATTATTGCCTTGAACATAATTATTTTAATTAGTTCAGAGAGTTACACTCACAAGACTGTGGAGTGCATGATAGGTCATGACACGGTGCCAGGCAAGTACTTGGTTCGATATTCTATATTTGGAATAGGACACATTTACCACCAACTCCTTTATTGATCACCGGCATATAATAAATAATATTCCAAAGACGACACTTTGCATGCCACCGCATCCAAAATTAAATCACGCATTTATTTAATAATAATAATAATAATAATAATAATAATAATAATAATAATAATAATAATAATAGCTTTATTTTACCTGGCAGAGTTAAGGCCTTAAGGCCTTGTCTACCACTCAACCAGGTTTAAAAAAAAATACAAAAGAAAAGTCTTAAATCTAAATTACAATATATATATATATATATAAACGATTACAAGTTATGAATACAATACAATTAATATTTATAATGTATTTTGATTTACTCTAAATTTAACGAATTAAATATATAATATGTACAAGATATATAAAAAAACGAGGAAAAGATTAATGACATAGTATAAAATTAAATAAATAGAGAAAAATTAATTATTAGACAACAGGTAACTGTATAAGCGTGACTTAAAGGTGCCAAGTGTGCGGCAACCCCTGATATCTTGAGGAAGGAGATTCCAGGAGCGGGCGGAGGCTACTGTGAAGGAAGTAGAATAGGAGGAAGTGCTATGAAGAGGAATTGTTAGCAGACTGCTATCTTGTGACCTAGTGTCAATATTGTGGTAGGAGGATAACTTCTCAAATCTGGACGCCAGGTAAGTAGGAATGTAGGAATTCAGAAGCTTGAAAAGTAGCGAAAGAGAGTGCAATTTACGTCTGTCAGTAAGACGGAGCCAAGAGAGGTTATTAAAGTGTTCGGAAATACATCATAGAAATCTATAATCATCTGAATTAATTAGAAGACAGGAATTTTGTTCTGTTACTTCACGTACAAATTACTCTTGAATCTCACGGCAAGATACAAGTAAGTATAACATTAGGTTACATTCCGATAATTCATATCCAAATGGAGTGTATCTTTTTTTCAAAACTAGACGTCCCAAATTAAACAACATTATTTATTGATTGGTGTAGGTAACTACTCATTGCATAACAAACGTGAACATATTCCATTGAAATCGGTGTATAAATATACACGTTTAGTCCGTCGCTGTGGCGTAGTCGGTAGAGTACCTACCTTCCACTCTGACGACCCGGGTTCGATTCCCGGCGGTATAAGGGATTTTAAAATCTCAACCTTGGGGCTGGGTGTGTGTAGTGTCTAAGTTGTACCCATTGGGTATAATTCCTAATATATATATATATATATATATATATATATATATATATATATATATATATATACACGTTTACTCCAAACAAATAAAAGGTAAAGTGATCCCAATACAGGCCTCAGAAGACCCTTGGGGTAGTAGGATATTAATGCTCCCACTTTTTCGAGACAATCGGCACTTTACGTCAACCTGCGTGACAGCCACCTTTACCTCCAGAACAAGCGCCAGGTACTCGTTTCCGTTAGAGGCTGAGTTGACCCCAGGGCCATAGTGCCGTCAGAAGGTTTGGGTCAGTTTAAAAATCCCGACCCAACCGGGAATTGAACCCTCGACCTTCCGGCATGTACGCTACGGCGTGCCCCAGTCCGAACAAATACAAACAAAAATTTAGAATATAATATTTGTGCCTTCTCATAAAAGAAAATTAATGAAATAGACATATTCTAATTGAAAAGAAACTTCCTCGAATGTTCCATCGTGTGTCTACTGCTCTGAACACAAGCTCTTGATGAGACAAGCAATTCACTTTTGTTACGTGTTTTACAACATAATCACTAATATATGATGAACGGAGAAGAGATCTTCATTCAGATTAAGAGAAACGTCCAGAACGCACGAGATGAATAAATTAATCAAATTCTTCGGCGAATAAAATTTGTGGTCAATTTTTCCGATTTATAGAAAAGTCTTAATAGGCCTACCAAGTTTCGTTGCAGGAAAATAAAAATTATGACCGCCAGGTGGTTGGAAATGTTTCGGCTTTAATATAAACCACGAATTTTAATAGTTGGATTATACTGATTTTCTGAAAATATCCTTCCAATTTTATTTCAGTGGCACTGCAGTGTTTCGTTGCGGAAAAAAATATAATTGCGGCTGATAAATAGAGTTTCTAAATGTTCACTCCCAGCTAAACCCCTCTCCTAATGGTCCGATTTTTGTGGTTAACGAACTTCATATTTTTCTTAATTGATTGTTAGATGCCAAGTTTGGTTGTGAAAAAATCGCTAGAGCGTTGACAGACAAAACACACACACACACACACACACACACACACACACACACACACACACACATATATATATATATATATATATATATATATATATTATATATATCCACCGCTGTGGTCTCGAGGTAGCATGCTGCCTTGTCACGCAGCGAGCCCGGGTTCGATTCCCGGTCGGGACAGGCTCCTGTGTGAGGTTTTTTTCGGTTTTTTCCTCACCTGTAAGACAAATGTCAGGAAGCTTAGGCCCCAATGGTCCCCGAAAATCATCCGGCCATCATCATCATCACCAACCTTCACCGGTGTGGAAAGCAACGGGAAGCTACCACACCTATAATTCCCTAATAAAGCTGCAAAGCATAGCATGAAAATGCTATGATTGCAGTGAAAGACCTGCCCTCGGGCAGAACTACTGTGGATGAAGTCAAGAAAGTTTAATGCTTGAACCGGTATGTGAATCGGGACCTCCAACTCTATACGTACTATACGTTAGTGCGTATAGACATCGATGTGTATATACAATTTACCGTCATTTTTATGTCTAGAAAGTAGATTAATGGAGATTTGAAAAAAAAAAGTCATGTGTACAAACTCAATAACTAGATTCCTTTGGAATTCGCTGAAAACCCAAGCAATCATATATTAGTGAATTCAGTACACTGGGTAATGAAGACGTTATTTGCAAGGTTTGAATTAATGATAATTTAGAACAATCCATTCAGAGATTTTCGTGGACTTTTTAACTCATGCCCCAAATGGTAGTCAATGACCAATCACGTTTCAATCAATTCTGTTATGCAACCAATGACAGTCGTGTTTTGCCTCGCTCTTTACCGATTTCTCATTATCAGCTCCTGCTTTTGTGATAAAGAAAGCTCTCCTTTTTTAATATTTTGTACAGGTCAGAGCATAATTTGTCCCCAACGAATACGTTGAATATAGCAAATAATGAACAGATCCCATGATTTTACTGAGTTGTTAACTAAAAAAATAAATGAATAACCTATAATAGTTGAATGCAGGCTTTCACGGCCGGTAATCATAATGTTGAGTGATTCCGGGTTATGTGGCCGTGGTCCATAGTTGGTGTTGATACCAGACGTTTCGCCCTCAACTGCGGAGGGCATCTTCAGTGGCGAGTGCTTCTAGGCGTGTTTCCTGGTCGGAAGATCTACTTAGAGTGAGCGCTGCGGACGTTGTGGACGTTGTATTAGTGGTGGGTGCAAGGTGAGTGGGCGTGGCTCTTGCTGATTGGCTAATGGTCGTCTCCTTGTTGTCCCTAGTGTTAATGCATTTATTTTCTAGTGTATGATACCAGACCTTAGCCAGTTTGATACCTTCCTCTTTTCTGTTGATATTTCCCTTATGCTTGTATATTTCTATAGCCTCTCGGTATAATCTAGGGAAATAGTAGGAAGTTGTGGCTAAAACTTGTGTATCGTCGAATAGAATCTGGTGTCCATTCATAATGGCATGTTCTGCTACAATTGATTTATCCATTTCTCCTTGTCTGCAGTTTCTTTTATGTTCTAGTAAACGGGTGGCTATACTTATTTTCGTGGTCCCTATATATGATTTACCACACGAACAAGGAAGTCGATATACGCCGCAAGTGGAGAGAGGTGCCCGAGGATCCTTAGCTGAGCGAAGGCAGTCTTCTATTTTTCTTGTAGATCTGAAAACCTACACACACAGACCGATATCTGCACAAAGACTCTAACCACCATCCAAGACAAAAGCGAGGTGTCATTAAGACACTGTTCGACAGAGCGACTAAGTTATGCCAACCACAACACCTTAAACAAGAACAACACCATCTGTTCAATTGTTTCCAGAAAAATGGCTACACATCCAAGGAAATAAGACAAACCATACATCCACGAAGACAGCACGTCAGAATGGATAACACACCCTCAACCAGCATAGCCTACTTACCATATGTACAAAGAGTCACAGATCGTATCGGAAAACTCCTACGAAAATACAACATAAAAACAGTTTACAGACCTACAAGAAAAATAGAAGACTGCCTTCGCTCAGCTAAGGATCCTCGGTCACCTCTCTCCACTTGCGGCGTATATCGACTTCCTTGTTCGTGTGGTAAATCATATATAGGGACCACGAAAAGAAGTATAGCCACCCGTTTACTAGAACATAAAAGAAACTGCAGACAAGGAGAAATGGATAAATTAGCTGTAGCAGAACATGCCATTATGAATGGACACCAGATTCTATTCGACGATACACAAGTTTTAGCCACAACTTCCTACTATTTCCCTAGATTATACCGAGAGGCTATAGAAATATACAAGTATAAGGGAAATATCAACAGAAAAGAGGAAGGTATCAAACTGGCTGTATCATACACTAGAAAATAAATGCATTAACACTAGGGACAACAAGGAGACGACCATTAGCCAATCAGCAAGAGCCACGCCCACTCACCCTGCACCCACCACTAATACAACGTCCACAACGTCCGCAGCGCTCACTCTAAGTAGATCTTCCGACTAGGAAACACGCCTAGAAGCACTCGCCACTGAAGATGCCCTCCGCAGTTGAGGGCGAAACGTCTGGTATCAACACCAACTATGGACCACGGCCACATAACCCGGAATCACTCAACATTATAATAACCTATAATGTTGATTATAATATACAGTTTGTCATATTTCTCTTCTTCATGTTGTCTTGAATTCCCTTTATCCACGTTGGCTTTGGTCTACCACGCTTCCCTTTCCAGGAAGTATCAATTTCAATACTTCTTTGTTTGTTTCGGTGTCCTTTCTTCTGAGTATATGTCCATATCATGTTAGTTGGATTCTTTCAGTCTCTTGCACAATACCCTTTTCTACATTCATTATTTCTTTTATTGTATTATTTTTTATTTTATCTATTTTATATATAAGCTTATATATTATATATATATATATATATATATATATATATGTGTGTGTGTGTGTGTCCAATTCTGCTTAATCTTCGGCTTTAAATAAATTGATATCCTTTAGTTAAAAATTTATATATATATATATATATATATATTCAAGCCCTTGATATTTATTTTTACGTTTTTTAATTTTTCCTATACAAATAATTAATTTAAAATTGTGGTGTTTGCCTCACTCATTATTTATAATTATTTCGATTTTGTTAGTTTGCTTACAATAAAAGGTGATCATACTCGTACATATGTGATGATTGAGAAAACACAAATATTCTTTGTTCATTCACTGGAGATTTATAATTTCTCTGAACAGAGAATGAATAGTATTAATCATTCTTTCGTTTATTTTCTAGACCTATATACGTCTTAAACTGTATGGGTCATTCCTGTCATGAACGTCATTCATTCGTATGTTTAGTAAACCAATATAACTTACATATCTTACACAATATGGCTCATTTCATCATAATGGACAGCATTATTTCGTTTGTTTATTAGGATTATATACTTGTCTTGAACTATATGGGGCATTTCATTTTTATGGACGTCATATAGTACCCAAATTTCGTTCTCTTATGATTTATATATAAATGCAGTATTTTAAACAAATTTTAATAAAAACATTTTATTTTTTAGTTATATGAGGAATATATTATGGTATTACCTAGAAATATTTCGACGTTTATGAGGGGGGTTAACAGCTGTTCCAACAATTTCGTTACGAAAATAAAAGGGGAGAGAGTAATTCACAAAAGAAAAATAATCAATAAAATAAATAATTGTAGACTTTCACGGCCGGCGTCTTGATCCATATTTGGTTCGTCTTCCGGGCTTATAGGCCGTGGTCTGATTGTCTTCTTACTCGACGTTTCATCTACTGCTGCGGTAGACATCATCAGGAGATACTGCGTGCTTTCTGTGAACTCCTCAACAGTCGGCTGCAGACTGGTGGTAGGTCGTTGGAAACTGTCTCTCTGTTTATAGCTAAACCCCGGGTGGAGGGGAGGTTTTCTGCGCGCACCGAGTTGTGCGCTGTATTGCCGTGTGCCGAAGTCATAGGCTTCGTTGTCGTGTTAAGCAGTGCTGGGATCCACAAGGAAGGAACACCACTCAGACCTATTGTTTCGGCCATTGGTTCACCTACATATGAACTTGCCAAGTATCTCGCCTCACTGCTGAAACCATATATTGGTAAAACCGATACTTTTGTAAGAGACTCCACACACTTCATTGAAAAAATAGACACTATGAAACTCAAGCCGAATGACATAATACTAAGCTTCGATGTGGTTGCATTATTCACTAAGGTACCTATCGGAGAAACTATGACATACTTACAAGAACTCTTTCCTCCAGACATAACAGCGCTCTACAACATATGTCTCACAGAATCTTATTTTCAATGGAGAGGTATATTCTACGAACAGATAGACGGCGTGGCCATGGGAAGTCCATTAAGTCCCGTAATAGCAAATTTCTACATGGAAAAATTTGAAAACAGGCTTTGGAGAATGCTACCTTAAGACCCACAGTTTGGCTAAGATATGTGGATGACACCTTCGTCATTTGGGAACACGGTGAGGAGGAACTAGATAACTTCAAGAAGCACATAAATGGGATTTGTCCCAGCATCCAATTCACCTGGAAAAGGAACATGACAACAGTCTACCGTTTTTGGATGTTTTGGTAATCCGAAACCAAGACATGACACTTGGACACAAGGTTTACAGGAAAAATACTCACACAGACAGATACCTACACAAACAGTCTAACCACCATCCTAAACAAAAACGCGGGATAATAAAAACCCTGGTTGAACGAGCCAAAAGGATTTCGGAACCACAGTATCTGCAAGAAGAAATCAATCATCTCCATGCAGCTTTTCTTACCAATGGATACAGTAAAACAGATTTTCGTCGAGCCATAAATCCAAAGAAATATAGGCCCGAAAACGAAAACAAGGAAGAGATAAATGGTAAGGTTTACCTACCTTATATCAAAACAACAACAGAGAAAATTGGACGATTATTAAAGAAATACAACATAGCAACAACCTACAAACCAACACAAAAAATCAGCAATATACTGCGCCCAGCCGAAGACACTAGAGATCCTTTGAGTCATGCCGGTATATATCGTATCCCGTGCAGTTGTGGAGAGGTGTACATCGGTACAACAAAGAGAATGATCAACACACGATTACAAGAACACATGAGACACTGCAGGTTAAAACAAAATGAAAAATCGGCCGTAGCGGAACACTGTATGAACAACCAACAACATATTATAAGATTTGAAGATACCCAGGTATTATCACAAACATCACATTACTACACCAGACTATACAGAGAAGCCATAGAAATATACAAACATAAAAATTCCTTCAACAAAAAAAGAAGAAACCTTGAAGATAAACAAAATTTGGATCCCAGCACTGCTTAACACGACAACGAAGCCTATGACTTCGGCACACGGCAATACAGCGCACAACTCGGTGCGCGCAGAAAACCTCCCCTCCACCCGGGGTTTAGCTATAAACAGAGAGACAGTTTCCAACGACCTACCACCAGTCTGCAGCCGACTGTTGAGGAGTTCACAGAAAGCACGCAGTATCTCCTGATGATGTCTACCGCAGCAGTAGATGAAACGTCGAGTAAGAAGACAATCAGACCACGGCCTATAAGCCCGGAAGACGAACCAAATATGGATCAATAAAATAAATGCTTCCAATAATGATTGGTCGTCTGCATCTCATAAAAATGTGTATGTGTGTGTGTGTGTGTGTGTGTGTGTGTGTGTGTGTGTGTGTGTGTGTGTGTGCATATATATATATATATATATATATATTTAGATTATTTATTTGATCATTGAATGTACTTGATTTTGTTCACGTATATTTATAATAATATACACTGAGTCTTGAACATATTCATACGCCTTTTGGTGTCTTCATTTTTTCACAATACACGAAATAACATTGTCCAAATTATCTCGAGTTCGTTGCCAGCACAAAACGAACACATTGCCAAATTTCCTGAAAGATGGCCTCTTTGACAGACTTTCATTCAATTTACAAGGTATTTGTCCACATGATTTGTTTATTCCACATAGTCTAATTCTTCTTCCTTACGAGAACTCCTCTAACAATCCAAGCAGCATAAACCTCATTTTTGCTAACGTCATCAAACCTTTGAAAAATTCGCCGATTTCTTTTTTCTTCTTCCTTAGAGACTTAAAATGATTTATATTTCCTCCTGAGGGATTTCTAAAATACAAGGTCAGATTACTTAATGAAGAGTCTAAAAGATGGTTAGTTGCCGAAAGAATTGAATATTGCCCACGTGCTGTCAATCATTTTCTTGCATCTCATCACTGTTGGATCGAGAGTAAAATGAAAACATGCAAATTTTTGGGTACAGTAAGGAAATTGAGAGATAGCAAAATTGGAGATCAATAAGGTAATATGCATTAACAATAATAAGACTCTCAATATGGTCTTTGTTTCCGATCTTAAATTATATTATATAATAAGTAGTCTTGAAAACATTATTATACGCTGATGACCAGGTAATAGTATCAAATACAGAAGACGAACTTCAAAGGAATATTTTTAAACTACATAATATATGTGAACAATATAATCTCAAAATATCCATAGAAAAAACTAAGGTAATGGCATTCCAAGGGAAAAATCAAATCAGATCCAAATAGTAATAGGAAACAAAATCATAGAACAGGTGAACCATCTCAATTATCTAGGATGTGACATTTCATTTAATTATGATAATGATATAAATAATAAAATAGTAAAATTCCAGGGAATATGTGGCACGATAAAACGATCACTAAATAACAAAACAACAAGAGAGACCCAATTGAAATTTTATAAAATGTTGGCAGTACCGGTACTGCTCTATGGATCAGAAGCCTGGATACATAAAAAGCAAGATCTAAGTAGGATAACGGCGGCAGAAATGAAATTTTTGAGATCTGTTAAAGGGTGCACTAAGGAAGACAGAATCAAGAACACAGAAATAAGACAGGGACTTGAAATATTTGCAATAACTGATAAAATAGATACACATAGACAGAATGAATGAAGATAGATATCCAAAACAAATAACAAAATACAAACCTAAAGGCACCCGAGATGTGGGCAGACCTAGAAAGAGATGGGCTGAAGTCGGAACGGGTCAACAGACCTAATCCATGAATGCAAATGATGATGATGAATAAGTAGTCTTAATAAGTTAAATAGCCTAATAATGCATTTGATGTCTGCATAGGTGGGGGGCGGGGTATGAGCGCGCGCGCGTGCATGTGTGTGTGTGTGTGTGTTTTCTCTCTGTTTTTTTTTTAATTTGTTTTGTAGCATTTTTTAAATTATGAATATACAAAATGAGACTTTTTATATCTATATACATGATCTTTTTATGTATGAGTGTAGATGTGTATTATTGTGTATATCCTGTAGATATTTGTTTTCATTGTTTTATACTTTTTTATGTAGGTGTGTAGCCATATATGTATTTGCTTATATATTCTTATGTTTATTTTTATTTTTTATTCATGGAAAAATAATGCACATACGGCCAAGCAGGCCCCTGCTGTAAATGCAAATGTATTTCCTTTCTTTTGAGAAAAAAAAGGCAATAAATTTCATTATTTGAGTATATCATTATCCGCACGACGATCACATGATGCCTATCCTAGCACTCACAGTACAACTTAGAACCTAAGCTTAATTCAGTTGTTTACCATGGCTTGAAACGCAAATACAGACTATACCGACATCAATATGATGCTTGTGTACGGCGAAGCTGCAGGTAATGGGAGAGCTGCTCGCATTATCAAGAGCGTTATCCAAATCTTGTGACTCCATCGCATACCCTGTTCGCCAAAGTTATTCAACGGCTCCGGGTGAGAGGTATCTTCACTGTCAACAGGTCTGACTGTAATGGTGAAATGAGGCATCGCGCCGTACTCTTAAATTTTAAAACCATCGTTTTGAAGAGTTTCCGTCAACGAGATCTCGAACCATTGCACGTGCAAGTGTATACCTCATACCATCGTCTAGAAGATTCTCTTTGTGCACAACTACATCCTTACCAACCCCAGAGGGTACATGTAATGTGTTCTGGCGATTTTTCATTGTGTGCTAATTTATGTACTTACGTGTTCCTACACCGTGTGTGGACGAGCTCCAGTTTCTCTTCACTGATGAATGCAGGTTCAGTAGGGACGCTGTTTTAAACTATAAAAACAGCTGTTTGGAATGGCGAAAAAACTCCCGTGCCTAGTATGTTCATGGATTCCAGCAGCATTTCGGCATTAATGTGAGAGCAGGTATTATGAACTGTTGTTTGTTCCACCCCGCCTAACAAGTGGCACTTATCTTCGTGAAAGAAGTTCTGCGCGCATTCGTGGAAGATATGTCGCTGGACATCCGTCGACGCCTCTGGTATCAACACGAGGGCATACTACTCCATTTTTCTCGTGCCAATCGAGTTCAGATGTTTCCATCAGAGATTGATAGGCCCGAGGGGGCCAGATTCCATGGCTTCTATGATAGCCGGATTTAACTCCATTACACTTTTTTGTGGGGTACCGTGAAGTCTCTGGTGTATCAGACCTCAATGAGCACTGTAGAAGATTTACTTGCATGAGTTCTGACCAACAGGTGTGATGGAGCAAGCGTACCATACTATGATTCACTGGTACAATGTGTGGAACTAGCTTGGTTGTCGCCACATCGAATCGCTGTTGTAGTGCATAAGTACCAACTACAATGTTACATACAATAGAGAAATTTGTTATTTTGCGTGTAAACAACTATTCTTATATTGAAAAAGTGAAATATTGTTATTGTGGCGAATGTCGAGCTCAATAATTATCGTGGTGGCGGGACTTTTCTTAACCTTTAATCAATTTTCTATTCTCCATAATAATTATTAGTATAGAATTATTCTAAATTATCCACCATAGGTAACTGTATTTTTAGTATCATACGGATGACTTAAATGACGTAAGGAACAAAAAAAAAAGATACTATAAAATAAAATATATTTAACATTTAAGAATAAAAATAGGACAAGATAAAGAAGATACAGAATATATGATTAGAAAGTTGGTCGATGCATTTGAGGTAGGTGGACTGAAGATAAATTATATTAAAACAGAATATATGGTAATCGGAGCAAATTCAGAAGACATACAAATAAATAATATGATAATTAAATGTGTTGAGAATTTAAATATCTTGGATCTATATTAGATAAATCTGGTACTTGTGAAAAAGATATTATTAATAGAGTAAATTGTGCAAGGAAGGCGATTAGATCCCTGAATGGTCTTTTATGGAATAGAAATTTGACTAGAAAAAAAAAGAGATAATACAGACAATAATAGAAAGTATACTTACATATGGATCAGAAAGCTGGACAATAAATGAAAGGATGCAGAAAAGAATCTTGGCAACAGAAATGGATGGATTACGGAGAAGTACGAGAATATCCAAGCTACAACATATTCGAAATACATATATCAGACAAGAAATGAATGCACACGAAACTGTTATCGATAGGATAACAAAGAGAGCTCTGCAGTGGTATGTACATGTACAACGGATGTCGGAAGACCAGTGGCCTAAACAGGTGTTGGATTGGATGGTACCAGGCAGAAGGAAGAGGGGGAGAAGTAGAAGAGCATGGTATGAGGGAATATATGATGCCATGATGAAGAGGGGTATGGAAGATGGACAATGGGAAGATAGGAATATCTGGAAAGCAGGAATCAAGGACAAACTGCTGTAAAATGGAAAGCCTGTATTAAGTAAGTAAGTAAGAAGGAATAAAAGTGATTATATACACAAATATAAATAATTCATATAATATACATAAATCCCTAATATGTGAATTAGTCAACCTCTCAATGGATCAGTCAATACAATGGTTTCCTTTAATAATCCTGTTACATCAAGCTTCTTCAGTTTCTAATAACTCTATATATTTTCTAAGTACTTTGTAACTTTATTAACTAACAATTTATTGATTTTTCAGTAACTCAATCTAATTATTTTCCTTATATATATTTCCATTTTTTTTTATTTAAACTTTTTACGTAAGATGCAGCCGCCTCTTTAGGGGACGATTTTATTTCATATAGTTTAACTCGCGTTTGTAATAAATTAACCATTAAACCTGTGTTCATTTTCCTAAAACGGCATTATTTGATAATTTGAACCAATAGTTAACAATTTAGATATCAAGATGGCCAGCACCAGTTCCATCGTTCTCCGGACGAGCGTAAAGTACCTCTCTCAATCAGTTACATTCAAGTGAAGAGCTCATGACTAACTATGTCATACAACAGTGTTTATATCTTACATTCTATATTGTCCTAGAGTAGGCTACTCTATCCATGAAGGTTTATTCAATATTTCTTTATTTCAAACTCTTCACTTTCCCTGACTCCAATGTTCATTAACCTTCCTCGTGTTCTGAATCAAATCTAAAAATTCATTAATTTTGTTTTCTATATGGTTCCATGCAAGAGTGGCATAATACCACTACACTACAGCATTCATATACAATAATATAACAATATTTTGCTGTAGCATCACAGTATCTTTACTTTTCCATTGACATTTGACATTGTCACGAAATCAGTAAATGTTAGGTTGTGTGAATGCAAACCATTAAATTACTATCGATTTATCCTCTGCAGACACAGGAGATTTAAACGCTTAATGCGAGCTTATAGCAAGTACAGTAAGATATCGGTATGTTTGCGGCCAAGAGTTCCAATTCAAAACGCAATCTACACAGTTCCCTCTACATGCCCTAGAAGTTTAAAATGGGGATTTCCGAAACTCTGTATAATATTCAACACTTTTGAAATTCATATTAAAGCAACGTTGAGGTTATGTAATATGTTAATTATATAATTTTTACCTGGTAAGTCAGTCGTCCTCAACTAAATTATTAAACTTCAAGTTATTCTAATATGGAGGCCTTTCGAAAACAATGTTTCATCTTCTGCATTTTAACTGGAACTGGTGGTGTTAAAATGCAGAAGGTGAAACATTGTTTTCGAAAGGCCTCCATATTAGAATAACTTGAAGTTTAATAATTTAGTTGAGGACGACTGACTTACCAGGTAAAAATTATATAATTAACACCCTGTATAATATGTTACATTAAAATATATCAGTCGCAATAATATTATTTAGTCGCTCTACAGAAGTTCAATTTTCAGTAGTTTGCAAGAAAAATATATTAAAAATAGAAACTACTGATAGCTTAAGTGGTTGACCAACAAAAATCTCTCTGAATCATTATATTTTCCACCCATTACTAATTAAGTTACGTTTAACTTCAAACGTAATGATTCACTCGGACAATACCAGAATTTTTACGCATGTAGCAGGTTCTAATTTAAGACTATGATCTCTTGTCACTTATTCCCTTGCTGCAAGAAAACATTCTCTATCACAAAGTATTTTACACGCTTCATATTAGTTTGACCTGTATCTATGTAACTGAATCTTTTAACGCGATTTTCACCCACTTAAAATCATTGGATCGACTTGAAACTTTGCATACTTGTAAAAAAACCCGTGCCAATATAATAATTTCATATTTTGTTTCTAAAATCATGGCCAGAATCATCAGAAAATAAAAAAAAAGTGTCTTTATATCCATCTAACGGAATTTTTTAACACGATTTTCACCCACTTAGAAACATTGGATCGACTTGAAACTTTGTATACGTGTAAAGGACCCGTGACAATATAATAATTTCATATTTGTTTTCTAAAATCCTGGCCATAATCATCAGAAAATAAAAAATAGTGTCTTTGTATCTATGTAACGGAATCTTTGAACACGATTTTCACCCACTTAGAAACATTGGATCGACTTGAAACTTTGTGTACTTGTAAAGGACCCGTGACAATACAATAATTTCATATTTTGTTTCTAGAATCCTGGCCAGAATCATAAGAAAATAAAAAAAATGAAAACTGGTATAATAGGTTGCGGACTTGTCGACTTTTTAGTCAATCGTTGTTAAGAGCTCAGTTGGTAGAGCGGTACACTCTAGTGGTATATAATTTCTGTAATCCATAGGTCGCTGGTTCAAATCAGGCTGGGAGTTTTTTTTAGAAGAGTATTACTTTCAGCTCATACTACAATAGTATCGAATTTAAAGATATTTACATTTTTATCTTATTCTGTAAAATATTAAAACTAAAAAATAAAAAATAGTTTTAAAAAACTAAAACAACACGCTTTATTAGAAAACCGAACTAAAAAAATGAAAAATAATTTTAATTTCCAACACGCTTGGGATAAATAATTTTAGCATCAAAAGCGTGGGGTGCTTTTTATGATTTTTACATTTTCTTCTTAGAGACTTTAATTTTACCAATATCTGTTTATTATCAAATATATTAATCGATAAAGAGCACCCCACGCTTTTGATGGTAAAATTATTTATCCCAAGCATGTTGGAAATTAAAATTATTTTTCATTTTTTTAGTTCGGTTTTCTAATAAAGCGTGTTGTTTTAGTTTTTTAAAACTATTATTTATTTTATCTTTAATCTTACTGTTTAACTATCATTGTATAGTTTTTTCTTCTTTGTTTTAATTGTTTCGCTTTTTTTTCTCACATACAAATACAGGACGCACACTCAAACCCAAGTTATAAAATGTAATACTTTCTAATATTGTTATTTTAACACAGTTCTAATAATGAATCATATTGTGAAAAGAAAAATTAATGTCTGAACCAGGTTCGATTCCTGGTTCTGACAATTTTACTTTTCACATTATCATTATAATACCAAGTTATAAATATACAACATTGATTCCACGGCATTACTTCCCCGAACTCATGTTCAGAATGTTTTTCCTTCCATAAAATCCATCAACCAAAGCCGGATTTGAATCCACGAACCTCGAAATCGAAAGCGAGCACCCGATCATATGAATATATATTTAGTTGTTTAAGAGGATTCTGGAGTTACAGAAATATATGAGCATTGTCCGGTTGAGGTTCAACAGTAGCTCAATGGTAGAGCGCTTGCGCACAAGCACAAGATTCGTGCAGATCTAAGCATCCAATCTTCATTTTATTATGTTAATAATCGTCATAGAATCGAGCGATTTCGCTTAAGTGGTAACATTTTGTAGGTCCCTGGTTCAATCCTCGGGTTCAACCACCCTGAGAGTTATCCTAATTTACTCTAGTTGTTACGGCAAACGTGAGTTGGAATTACTTTATGGGGACCCATTTCATCATATCATTCTCACTGTACTGCATAATTAAAAAGTAAATAAATGGACGCGATATTACCTTAGATGTTAAAGCATTTGTAAGTAAGTAAACATTAAAAAAAAACAGTCGTGCATCAACACCTTAACATTTCATTTTAATAGTACATTTTTCAATCAAATTTAATACTGTATTGTACATTCTTCAGAATAGCCTGCCTTAGTAATTTTGACCTATTTTGTATATTTGCTTCGTCAAATCATACAATTCAAATTTCAGATATATATTTTGTTCTAAAAACATTTATAGAAGAGATAACATTCGATAAAACAAGAAAACCGTCTATAAACACGGTTTGTAAACTTAATATATTTTATGACCTCATTTTTCTAAAGCAGTACATATTTTATTCCGAGCACTTTGGCAAGAAACAAATGAATAAACATTGTAAGTAGGAGTTCATTACTACTGTTACTGCAATGTTACAACAAAAACGAGCACCAATGAGCACTACGCCATACAGAAAGAACTGTACTCTCTCATGAGAGGTAGCGGGAACTCGGTCTCACTGCCCTCTCGTGGCTTCTATACCAAGTAAGCAAACTAAAGAGACTTTTTACTTTATAACAGTGACTTCTTCATTTCGTTGTTATAATTAAATTTTGACATTTAGCAATGGAGCCAAAATATGATATGAAAAGAAAAATAAATGGCTGAACCGGGATTTGAACCCAGGGTAGACTGTTTGAACACTTGTTGTAAAACATGCCTTTTCAATAAAATGATACGTGTACAATTGTTTGTATTCAATTCCGACCCTTACGGGTGAATATTTTCATCTGTGCACAACTCATAAACGACGTGTTTGCGACTATATGTCCCTTCACAAAAAATGATCATCTCTGCATGGCCTATCATCCCTATCATTTTTTTGGTGAAGTCCTGTTACATTCTGTATATATAAAATATTGTTTATGGCACTTGGCAGCAAAAGACCCTGGCGTCAGCGCTTGTCATTCCGGGTAAACGGGTTCACTAGAAAACCGCTTATTACAATTTCAGTACACATTTATTTACTAACTTTGAGGGCAGGTAAAGAGAGAATGCAGTGACAGAGGGTGGAAGAGAATACTCAATATAGCGTACCATGCACCTCGAGCGGGCCCAGTTCATAGAGAACGACAAATGCTTACTCCGCACCGGGCCGCCTTACCTTTCTAGCATTTTCAAGTTTGACTTGAACTTGTGATCAAGGTTATAAAGATAATAAACACTACAGACATTACAATGCCAAACATTTCTTGGCAATAATATCAACTTCTACGTTGCTATGTTTCCGTATCAGTGAGAATAATTAGTTACCTTAAAACAGACGTAAATGATCCACTCGATCTCCCGATATTTCAATGTATTTTCCAATTACTACCAGATTCCGGGTTGTCTACATAAATAGTCTACTCTGAAGGTTCGTGCTCAATGAATAATTTAATTACACCAATTTGTACCAAGAAGTCAATTCTCTTTGGAGAGTAAAATATTGTAGTTTGGCAGCGAACAAAACTCAGTGATAATACATTCTTTCCTTGATTTTTACATCTCTCACTACTCAAATCGGTGTTCCCCTCTACCCCTATTTTTCAACCAATCAACGTCAATGCCCATTTACTTGAATTGCAGTTGGTATCACAGCAAAACAATGCTACATAGTAACCAATAACAACGGTGATAATATATTTGAACGCCTCCCAAACTTACAACTAAATCACTTAAAATAAACCAAATAAGAATATAAAATTAAATAGAGTGAAAGTACAATAAATTCTAATCTCAACAATGTAGCCAATAATGTTTTCTATTTGAAGAATGTACCCATGTTACGGGGAAATCCTATCACAACATGACTGGAAAGGGAGCATTACGTCATTGAATTTCAGCGCATGCGCAGGAAAATTGCACTTTTTCGCTGTCAAACTATGGTTGAATTTTAAAGTACAGAGTAACTCATGAATTTCTTTATACCAGTTAATTCCTTCTATTGACCTTTTAAAGCCCAGCGTAAGTTATAATTCATATGATACTATATTTTCTCTTTATTACTAGTATATTATGCCGAATTTAACATTGCTTCAATAAGAATAAACATTAAAATCTACATTAGTAATTGTATAGTGCTCCATTCGTAAAATCTAAAAAAATTGGTAAGGAAACTTAAAAAAAATACAATCTGAATTATGAAGTATTAGCTTTTTTATTTCAACATAAATTTAAAATTGGGTCTAAAAGCGACGCTTTCGTGTTAGTTTTATCTTTATAGCCTATATAAAAATGAGAGTGAATCTGTTTGTCTCTGTCTGTCTGGGACAATTCACGTATATAACATAAAACCCTAAGTACTCTATGGCTAGGGCCGGAGCTAAAAAAAAAAGGGAGGGCATCGGTGCACTAAAAAAAGTAGCTTTTTGGACGCTTAAATGGCCTACTCTGCCTAAACCGTAACAAATACACCAAATTAATGTACGCAGAATTGAATATCTCAAAAAAATCTACAAAAAAAGTCCGCGACATCATAGTTTATTCTTTACGGATAACTCACAATAACTCACAATAACGCCAAGAAGATCGAGATGATTTGATTCCCGGGCAAGCGTAGCAGCGCACGATGGGTATTCTTTTACGGATAATTCACAATAACCATATTTGTCTTTCAACTCATTTATGCCAAGATATGTAGATTCCCGGGCAATGCCGGGTAATCAACACGGGGTATCTAAACATAATTACGACATAAATTAGAATTATTTTTACTTCGACTAAACATAAAACACATTTCATTTATTTAGGCCTAGCAGCGCACGCCGGGTATTAGCTAGTTTAAAATAAATATTTGACAGCTAATTGAATGTTTATATGACATCAAGAATCAGATTCATAGTAACATATAATACGAAATGTTAAACTGATTTACAGGTGAACTTGGCGGAAGAATTCGACATCTTGCAGATAGTTGGAGAAGGATGGTTCGGAAAAATTCTATTAGCAGAACATCGGGCAACCGATACCGAGATGGTGCTAAAAGCTCTTCCCAAGCCTTACACAGCACTCAGGGATTTCTACAGAGAGTTCCACTATAGTCTGCATCTAGGAGCTCACAGAAATATTATCACCACGTACGATGTGGCATTTGAAACTGCAGGGTTTTATGTCTTCTCCCAGGAGTACGCGCCGCTGGGCGACCTGACGTCCAACGTGTCCGAAACTGGAATAGGCGAGCTTCATAGCAAACGCGTAGCAAAGCAGGTAAGCCACATATATAACTAATTATCGAACCCGGAGGTTCATAACCGCACGAATATAAGCTTTCAATACATCTCTATCCTGAACTAATATTTTATAATCATCACCTATATAATTCATATTCCTCAAATCATGATTGTTATTTTCCCACCTCATTATACTCCTATCTATTGAGTGCATTCCTTCAGGGTTTCCTTCAAAAAGTTTCCATATCCCTGCACCATACCTCATTCGTGCCACATTATCTGCCCATCACAGTCTATGAGACTAAACTGTAACTAAAATATAATATTTAACTAGATGCGAAAATAATATTGGTACCCGGAGATATAGAGTACTGTGTCACGATTATTGAATTTAGAGGATGATTTTTATACTCGTACGTTTTTAATTCGTGTCATTGTATATCTGACTTAACTTGGCAAAGAGAGAGATGGAGATATAAGGGTAGATCCTTGACCTCTTTTGCCCAGTTACAAAAGAAAGAACACACCCTGTTGTCAGTTTTCGTCTTTCCCCTTACCCCTATTAACATCTGGTGAAGAAACACCGTCAACACTGGTGCGAGTGAGACAGGTGAGCACAGCTGTCTCTTTCTACAAATTTCCTGCCAAGTTAAACAACAAGAAGATTATTAAACTTAATTACAATATATATATATATATATATATATATTTATTGTAACGCATTGTTGGGTTGGCTTTGGATTTCGCGGACGGCCAGAATCAGGTGTCGAATCGCGAATCAGTTGCCCGCGGAGAAATTTCCACATTCATCTATAACTCCATTCCGGAGAAGTTGACTCTCGAATCTTCGACCTGAGAAGTGTCTCGACTGAGATTCCAGATAATTCCAACCCTCGCGTATATAAGAAGGTGGGAAGGTCCAACCAGCCAGTTGTAGTCGTATCCAGAGTGATTTAAGTGGTCAAAGATAAAATGATGTTCTAAGTGAAACCGTCAGGTTGCTGTTTTCATTGCCATGCAGGTTTCAATAATTATTCTGTGTAATTATCGAAAACATTTTAAGCAATTCTTCTGATACTAAATTCATTGCTCGTTGATTGCAATTCTTTAGATCTTCTATTGTTATCGGAATTTGTTCACACAGCTATTTTACAGTAATCCCACAAAAAATAATCAATATAAATCATCAGGCGATCTGGAGGAGTGCGTAATATCGAATTAATATGTTAATTTATCATATAATTATTTCAAGAATCTTATTGTTGCAGAAGTTGTGTATGTGCGGTAGCACCTTCTTGTTTGGAAATATTATTCCTGGAATTCGTCATCATGGACGTCTTTTAAGATTTGTTTCAAAATTGTTTTGTCGCTTTCTTCAATGGAAAATGCGACAATGTTTCAGGAACTTACTATACATACTCACCGCGTCGTGTTTACTAATTACCAGACTGCGAGGATAGCCCCCTAGGGATTGCATGACCTTGTCGTTGGTGGAGGCCCTTGCGTATCACAATGATCCTTTGGGCTATGCCAGCGATAGCTTAGCTACTGGTAGGATCTCCCAAGCTGGACAGGTCAAATGTGAGTGATCAGACGAAGAAGCAATCCAGAAGAGGACACCAACGGTTTCGATGACATGAGGAAGGCGGTAGGCGGTAGGCGGTAGGCGGAAGAGCGGTCCTACCTGCTACCTAGGATGAAGTTGGATCTTCAGAGACTAGGGGAAGAAAACCCTAATTTCAAATTACCCGGTCCTCCAGGTAGGAGGTTTGGCGGTTGGCTGGTGTCCCCCCGTGTAAAAAAAAACCTTTCACTGAGGAATATAATACAAGGCTTCGGAATGGACGGTCTAAACGGAAACGAACTGGGAAATGGAAAATTGATCACGAATTTGGCTCATGGAACGTACACACACTATATCAAAGGGGTCCTACACTCCTTAATTGATGATATAGAGAAATATAAACTGAAATTTTTAGGAAAGTGATGCTTGGGAAGCGACCAGAAGGAAAACCTAAGAAAAGATGGGTGGACTCAGTGAATGACGATTGTAATCATATCCTGAACTGTAGGAACTGGCAACAGAGAGCAATGGATGGGAAGATTGGAGATCTCGCATCAAGAAGGCCCGGGCACGCTATGGCCTGTAGCGCCATTGGAAGAAGACAGCGGGGAAATAGTACCGAACAAATTAACTTGACTTGTTTGTAAAGTTCTAGCGACTGCCCTTAAGGAATGTCAAGACAGACGGAAAGCTAGTGATGCCTGTTTATATGGTACAGTCTGCTTACTCACGACAACTGGTACATACTACAAACTTACATATTCTCAACTACATTAATTCACCTGTCGTTCAGCACTGAAATGAGTAGTTACTTCTGGCTATGTTAACTGTAGATACTATGCTCGCGACGTAATTGCCATACGCCCTCTATTTCAGTTTATAGTTCAGTCGCACAGTTTAAGCATGTAAATATACTATTCCCGTGATATTTCCCCACAGTCTGCTAATTACTATGACTTCGATACGACTTGTAAACGCACTTGCAGCCTTGCGTTTGTGTGGAGGGAGTACGTAGAACGGGCGAGAGCGAAGTATATCAAAATAAATTAAATACAATAAAATGTAGATAAAAATGTATTGTTGACTCTAGAGACAAATATGCCAAACAATAAACAAATGAAAATTGAATGTATTAATAGAAATTTACGAATAATTAAAATGTATTCTCCGATTGCTGATAAAATTTCAAGTTACGACAATACAAATGAATGCTTAAAGCTTGGAAACTTAAGGTCCTTTGATAGGTTAAAGTCTTTGCTGACTAACTCACTGGCACTATCTAACCTGTAGGTTCATGGTCGCGCGGACATAAGCTCTCCACACATCCCTATCCTGAGCCAATGCTTTCCAATCATTTCCTGTATAATCTACTCCCCTCAAATCATGGATAATATTATTCTCCCACATCATTCTTGGTCTACCAACTAGGCATTTTCCTTCTAGTTTTCCTATAAGAAGCTTCCATGCACGTCTTTCATTCCCCATTCGTGCCACATGTCCTGCCCATCGCAGTCTATAACACTTAACTGTTCTTATTATATCTGGCTTCCTATAAATACCATGTAGTTCACTGTGTGTAGTGTTCTCCATTCTCCTGTCTGCTCATCTCTCATCTCCCAATAACTTTATTTTCAAATACTCCTAATCTCCTTTCCTCCCTTAAAGTAAGAGTCCATGTTTCGCAACCATATAACATAACTGGTCGAATAACAGTTTTATAAAGAGCGGATTTCTAAGACTTAAAATTTTGAAATGTGCAAGTACTTAAAATCTATAATATGTTTAAATAATATCCTAAATACAAAAATATGACTTCATAATTTGATACATTCATTCAATCTTTCATATTATTTCCTTACAATTTTACGATATTTTTAACATTTTCTATCATTAGATGATTATATATATTTTAAGATTAATTTTGTAGGCCTGATTCTTTTCAATATATAATTCTATCAAGTGAAATCAAATAAATAATTTTCATTAGTGGGGATGTAGGCAGTATTTGCAGCTCTCTGACAATAGAGATGACTGCTTTACACAGAATAAGCTAAACATCTGAATAAAATATAAGGTTATTCTGTGCCAGGAGTGTACTTGCGAATGTTCCAATGCAGAACAAATATTGCAAACATTGTGTAAGCCAAACACGTTAAACACATTTCCACAATTAAATGGAAGTTTTCTTATATGTTTATTCACTCATTACCAAAGCCCTTGTAACACGTGATATACTAATTTTATTTCGTTAGATGAGAAAATGATTAAATTAGCATATATTAGATTAGTTTATTGGATATTCTGGCGCCACATACGAATAAGTTCGCAACTCCGTTTGAAAAATGACTAATGCTTGTTTTCCATTGTAAATGTGACGATTTTAGATTGAATTATCGTAACTTCTCATTCAATTGTAAAGCATTTCTCTCATTTTTTCGAAAAATATCAACATATAAGTTACTTTTCCGCAGGTAATTGTTCAAATAATGCAACAATAATTTGAACTATTTATTTATTTATTTCGATTTATGTAGGTACACACCTGGCATAGAAAATCCATATGTACTTTTAACATTTAAAAAAATCTGCATTTTTTAATATAAAAATCAGTTTCAGCTATTAATAAAATCTCTTCTAGTATAACTCCATAAAATATTATCAGCATTTTTTTTCTCGAGAATTAAGTATAAATATGATAGGTACATATTTCTTTTAAAAATTAAAATATTACTTTTAAACCCAAATTAAAACCATTACATTTTTATCAGAAAGGTTATATACAGGTACATATTTATATTTACTTTAAACTCTATACATGACTTAGACATGTCATTTTTTGGTGATAATAAAAATCCTTAAATTATAAATTTATGATTAAAGTTAACATTGTAACAATGAAAATGTAATGTTTTATTATAAGCTATATAAAGATTTAAGAAATATAAACGGATTAAAACCGCTAGATTTTGATAAATTAACAACTTTTGCATGATCAACAGAAATCCGCCCTCTAGTCATTGCTTACTGTACGTAGATTATTGCGAAGCTCGCTAAATAATTCAATACATTTCAATATTTATACAGTACAGAGTAAATGGAACTTAGGTTTTCACATTGTAAAGAAGTCCAATATTATTGTTGTTGATAAACCAAAATAAGCCATAATCATTTACTGTTTTTTATATATTAAAATAATGAAAACAAGATTATATATATATATATATATATATATATATATATATATCTCAGATCTTTTGAAAAGTTGCTCTAAACCATACAATGTATCAATGGTTATATTTACCTGTCAATACTTCAGAGAGAACTAATTCTTCGTGACGTTTTCCTTCTTTTAAAACATGTCTTGCCACTTTAACTTTTTAAAATTAAAAAAACTGGTTTCAGTATCGATGTTAATTGTCTGAATTATCTTCCTCACAACACTGAAAGCTCTTTAAACAACAACTGCATTTATTTCCATTTTAACTTGCTTTGTGCCATTGAATCGATGTATCTTTTATAATAGTCTCTGCAGCCATAGGTTATACACAAATCACGTGAGTAGAGATGGCCAAACAATTGACAACAAAGAAGTTTTAATTCACGTACTTTGCGAAGAGTTCGTCCAAGCTAAGAAGGATACTGGCTGAACAAGCTTATAAACCTACAATTATTTGTTTTGTATTGTAAATTCGATATCTACGCCATCAAACAACTCTTCCTCTTCCAGTCAGACTTGTAATTCTCTTTCCATCTGTAACATAGATTTTTCACTAATGGATGTATTCTCATAACTTTACGCATCATGTCAGAAAACCAATCAATAAAATAGTGAATATACGATTGAAAATTAACGAACTATAAATAACAGCCTATTCATAAAAATAAAATGGGATAGGCCTATAAATGTTGAATTCTTGTCTCATTACGATTTTTCAAATGACATTAAGAGCTTACGACGTAACATAAGTTTTTCCAGGTTCCTGATTTAACAAAATATTATGCACCCATTGTATCGTATTGACCTGAAATAAGAAGCAATCTAAAAATTCGAGGAGGTAACTAAAAACTTCTTCTTCTTCTTCTTAAACTTAATTTGAAGGATTTTCATCCTGTTTATTTTCAAAATCACTCCTCGGAGGAAGACATATTGGATGTGCATTCACTGTCTATCCATCTCTTGGCTGGTCTTCCTCTTGTTCTTCTCCCATTCATTGGTCTATCTTCTTTAGCTCTTTTTGCAAGTTGGTTTTCTTCCATTCTTTCTATATGACCCTTCCAATATTTTCGTCTACCTATAATAAATTTGGTTATGTCTTGAATATGACATTTGTCCCTAATTTCTGTGTTGTGTATTTTATCAAATAATGTTTTCCCCTGAATATTTCTTAAGATTTTAATTTCACATGTGCTTATTATTTGTTTAGTTTTTGTTGTATAGCCATAGTTTCTGCTCCATGTACGATAACTGGTCAAACTATCGTTTTGTATATGCGGGTTTTGCTTTCTATTGACATATGTTTGTTGCACCAAATAAATCTTTCATATATCCTGATATTTGTGCTGCTTCATCAGCTTGTTTCTTTACTTCTTTTAACCAGTAAGATGCAAATTAGAAGTGGAAAGAAAAATTACAGAACAAATATCAGATCTAAAAACTGCAATGATTTAAAAAAAGTCCGTCTCCCAGGAACTGCTTAAACTAAGCGAATTCCTCAGAAAATAGCTGGTTTAATAAATATATTTTCTCCTTGTTAAATTGGAATAACTCATTTCTTATGCTAACTTATTTAAACTGTCGGACTACAGAAAAAACAAAATTATCATAATCTTAGTTATTACCTTTTGAATATTGTATAATTTGACACAAATTTAAGTAATTTACTCTGATTAATGTATCTATATTATTTTGTCAAGAATTTAAATTAATTAAACTAATGCATCATATAGGATACACTACCAATTTAAGGGTTAATTAAAATGTACTGGCGACTGCTAGAACAATTTTTAAATTTCGGGTTTCAGGCAACCCCCTCTTCTAGTAGTCAGATTTCTCTAATTTTTTAAGAATACCTTCCTCGTTTAATCTTAATAGCATACACTGTGTTGCATAGTGAAACATAAAAAATTGTGACCGCTAGAGGAGTTTTTAAATTTTCACCGCTGCGGTCTCGGAGTAGCAGGTTTTCTTTTCCGGTTTTTTTTCTCACCTGTAAGACAAATATTAGGAAGCTTAGGGCCCAACCGTTCCCGAAAATCATCCGACCATCATCATCTTTATCATCATTTATGACCACCATCCTTCATCGGTGTGGAAAGCAACGGGAAGCTACCACACCTATCGTATAATTCCCTAGTAACCTTGCAAAGCATAGCATGAAAATGTTTAAGATTGCAGTGAAAAACCTGCCCTCGGGCAGAACACTGTAATATTCATACTGGTCATAGTAATTTTAGGCGTCTTTCTTCAAAAATATCTTAATGAAATCTACCTCAATTTCTTCGGAATTCGGTAAAAAGTATCCTACATATTCACTTTTTCTACTAATCGGTAATTTTTTTAACATACGATAGAGTAGGCCTATAGACCTACAGGCACATACGGCGTTATTATGAACTTCACAACCCTTCACCGTGAATAAATAGGATAAAGTTACATATTTTCCAGAAATTAACATAACGGAAAATTACTGTAACAAATTCGGGAACAAAAATGTTGGAATGTTATGATTTTCAGTGGTGTCGCCTGGATCCAAATTTAATACAGAGGTATGAACTGAACATTATAAAGTTTACAATTTTACTGCGAACGAAAATAATACCACTCTAACTTGAACGCTTCCAAATATCGCTAGAGTTAGGGTAGCGAATATAAATCGCAACTTAAATGTTCGCAGTTTTTTTTTTAAGTGCGAGTTATTTCGGGTCAATATGGATTTTGGTTTGATACATGTGATTGAGGTAATGGGGTTACGATATTACCCTCATACCCACAATTGCTACAAACATTGTACAAACATACAAGGAAGGAGATTCTTCTTTTCCGCACTTTTTTATTTCGTGAATTTTTTTAATTAGTTTATGTGGAACTTATGGAAATAAACCATTAATATGGATAAACTATAATGATTAATTCTATCTGAGTGGATGCGTGCTAGTGACTGAGATCTCAGGTTCGAATCGTAGCAGTTCCGGAGGAAAATTTGTGGTAGGCCACACCGGGATGCTTGTGGTTTTTCTCACGGTTCTCCCGTTTTCCCAATTTCTTCCCGCCAACGCTCTCCACTTCTCTTCCCTCCCATATTATGTTATTCCATCTCAGTTCATCAATTTCATATCACCTTTCACCTCGTCTCATGTTAGGTACAAAATTGTCTGGTTTAGCAAACCACAGATTTTTAAAATATATGGTTGCGGTGATCTATTGGGGCACACTCATGAATTCCCTCAAAAACTCCTACCCTGGCAATATAGGGCAGAATAGGGCCACAGGGAAAGTTGTAACCCCTCCTCGAGGCCTTGAGCCCAGCCCAAATAAATGAATGTTTGATGTGGGTCGAACCAGGAACACCATAACAGGCTATATATCACCGTAATGGCAAGAAATAGACTTCCAAAATTGGCATTCCAATATACCCCAACTGGACATAGGGACCAAGGAAGACCAAAACATCGGTGGAAAGATCAAGACCATCTTCGCTAGGTTTACCGTACAGGCCACATGGCCTAAAACGAATTTGTTCATGATGATGATGAGGTAGATTTCATCTCATTCATTTCATAAAGTAAAGGCGGGTAATACAATGAACACTGAAATAAGGTTCCCATGTTTGGCTTTTAAAACCCGAATCCTAATCTACTAATCTAATCTAATCTAACGGTGACTGATAGATTTATTTTATATGGTTAAAAAGTAGTAAAAAGTTTCTCGAGAATATTATAAGCATTACGATATGACAGTCTCTAAAAAAGAGTAACAACATTATTAAACAAATTACACTGAGCAACAAAAAAGAAACTTTTTTTTGTCTCAGAAAGAAAAATATGTGATTCTGATAGTATTTTTTCTCCTGAATTCAAATATGATATCGGTTTCCGAGAGACAGGCATTTATAATTTCAAACACTTTAATATTTTATACATTCGTAACTACACAATATTCGAGCATTCGGACTCGCCTAAAAAGTAAGAAATGACGATTTTCTGCTAGGTTATATTTCGCCTGTGGAGCATCCCTCTTGATGGTCGAACAATAATCGGCCAGCATATTAGGATTCCATTTGCCTTGATATATCTTTTCCATAGCTGAAATCTCCTCATGAAAGTTTTCCCCGTGCTCATCGCTCACTGCGCCAAGATAATAAATGGACGAAAAAACGTTTATTAAAAAAATAATTATTTAAATCCATTAATTGAAATTGAAATAAAAAACTGTGGGTGATGGAGAAATTCCGAATACATATTTGAAAACACGATAAAAAAACTCCATTAAGTACAACTATTGGTACTCATGAGACAAAAATCATGTTGACCTGTGTAATTAGATGTGACTTCAGCTTATATTTAAAGCATTATGGTACTGTTAAAGAAAGGAGCCAGAATTGTGCGACTGTTAAATTATTGTCTGGATCTTGGCGCAGAGTTGCTTTGGCGTCATAGTAACGTAACAGATGTGATCAAGTGGGCGTAAGTTTATGTAAACAAGGTAACTTGTGTAATCAAATTCCCTTAAACATAATATTTTTATGAAATTAAATTCGATATATATGGATGGTCCATATGGATAATGTGCTCGTTGATTAACTAGATCCCAGACCAAGATAAGTTTAAGTTTATAAATCTAGAACGAATCAAAACCACTTAGAAATCGTCATTAATGCTACAATATCACAATGTTTTCATTGCTGTTACAGCGGCTATAAACAAATACAAAATAAATCGATAACACATAAATACAGCTTAGGCCCTATATAGACCTACCTTCTTTTTTCCCCCATTTCAGATTGATAGAAACAGACAAATGAAAGTAAAATTCTAATTAATTTAAATAAAATAGTATTCTTGTTACATTTATTTTATTTCATAATAATAATAATAATAATAATAATAATAATAATAATAATAATAATAATAATAATTAATAATAATAATCTTCCTTTCATGTTGCAGTCCTGAAAGGACTGTTAAGGTCCACGAGAAATTTTCCAACTCTTCCAACGATCTACTATTTGTTTGGTATTTTAAAATTGCCTTAGGAATCCTTACGATCCACATGTTGTCACCAGTTCTTTTAATACTCATGATACTATATTCAATTCCTAATGTTCTACGCATGAATCTCATCTCACTAGCTGTAATTATTCTACTTCCATCACTTTTACGCAGGGTCCATGCCTCATTTCCATAGCAGATAACTGTTTTTTTTCAATAGCATCATCATCATTATCATCAAACTTCACGGTATAAGCCTTCTGGCAACTTCCGGCTCTTCATTCCACCGTCTTCTTGCTCTTCCTTGGGATCTCTTGCTTGCTTACTTACTTACTTACTCACTGGCACTATCGAACCCGTAGGTTCATGGCCGCGCGGACATAAGCTCTCCATATATCCCTATCCTGAGCCAATGCTTTCCAATCATTCCTTGTATCATCTACTTCCCGCAAATCATAGTTAATGTTATTCTCCCACCTCATTCTTGGTCTACCAATTGGGCGTTTTCCCTCTGGCTTCCCTACAAGAAGCTTCCATGCAAGTCTTTCATTCCCCATACGTGCAACATGCCCTGCCCATCGCAGTCTACGAGACTTAACTGTTCTTATTATATCTGGCTTCCTATAAATACCATGTAGTTCGTTGTTATGTAGTCTTCTCCATTCACCTGTCTGTTCATCTCTCTTTGGTCCAAAAATTTTCCTAAGAACTTTATTCTCAAATACTTGTAATATCCTTTCCTCCCATAAAGTAAGAGTCCATGTTTCGCACCCATATAATATAACTGGTAGAATAATAGTTTTATATATTTTCAGTTTAACGTTTTTTTAAAGGAGTTGGAACATCAAAAGTCTCTGTAATGCATAATAGCACGCATTTCCAGAATTGAGCCTATGTTTAATTTCTTTGTGCATCTCATTCCTATTTGTGATTATTGTTCCTAGGTACTTGAATTCAGCCACCTCCTCAAAATTTCCCTCATTTGTCATTAGTTGTCCATTTCCATTATATAATGAATTTCTACGTGTGACCATATATTTAGTTTTATTGATATTTACTTCCAGTCCTAATTTCTTAGTGTTACTCAATAGTGTGTGCGTGTTGTCCTTTAGTATCTCCTCGCTATCGGCCAATAATACTACATCATCAGCATAAACTAACAGCTTATTAATACCATTGAGTTGTAAGCCTTCCTTATTCTCTAAAGAGTTAATGGCATGCTCTAGTACAAAATTAAATAGTAGAGGAGATAGTGCATCTCCTTGCTTCAACCCATTCTGGATTTCAAAAGTGTCCGAAAACTGTTTGCCTACACGCACCCTACTCTTTGTGCCATTTAGACACATTCGTATAAGTCTAACTAATTTTTTAGGAATTCCGAACTCCAGCAGGATACTATATAACTTCTCCCTCTTAATTGAATCATATGCTTTTTTGAAGTCTACATATAGTTGATGTACAGTACCATTATATTCCCATTTCTTTTCTAAAATCTGTCTTATACTAAAAATCTGATCTGTTGTAGACCTGTTTCTTCTAAATGCACATTGATGATCTCCTAGGATGTCATCAATATAGGGAGTAAGTCTGCTTACTAATATATTTGTAAGAATTTTGTACGAAGTTGAAAGTAATGAGATGCCCCTGTAGTTGTTGCAATCAGTTTTATCTCCTTTCTTATAAATTGATACGATAATTGATTCCTTCCATTCATCTGGAAGAGCTTCTTTTCCCCAAATCATACTAAGCAACCAGCGTATCTTGTCCATCAATTTTTCTCCCCCCTGATTTTATTAGTTCTGCTGGGATCTCATCTGAACCTGATGCTTTATACATCTTCAATTTTTCAATCGCCATTTCAACCTCTAATGCATTTGGTTCTGCGACTAGCATTTCTGCTGTCTGTAAATTATCCTCCTCAATGTCCTGTTCTGTATGTACATTTAATAGCTGATTAAAGTAAGTTTTCCATCTATTTAATATACTCCTGGAATCTGCAATCATATCCCCATTTTCATTCCGAATTATGTTTGTTCTAGCCTGAAACCCTTCTTCTCTATACTAATTCCCTGATATAATTCTCTAATGTTCCTATTTTTTGCGTTCATTTCGAGATCATTAATCTTCTCTCTCAAATATTCCCTCTTTTTACTCTTTAGTAACTTGGTGGTTTCCCGTCTAATACTACCCAATTGCTCTAAATTTACCTCATTTGGCTCGTGTACCCATTTCATTTTTGCTAGCTTTATTTTCTTTACAATGTCGGCACATTCCTCATAAAACCATTTCTTGTTTTGCCTCTTTTTTAAACAGCCAATGCTTTCTGATGCTGACAATTTAATAGTATCTCTTATAGCCTCCCATTCTTTATTTCTATCAGTTTCTTCTTCGTTTGCCACATTGTCATCAGAAGATTCCAGTACTTCAAATCTATTAGCAATTTTGATTTGGTATTCTTGCCGCATTTCATCATTTTTCAAGTTCTTTAATTCAAATTTTACAGAATCATCTTTAGTGTTTGTTCCTCTCATAAGCGATAGCCGTTGTCTGATTTTCACTCTGACCAGATGATGATCCGAATTGCAGTCTGTCCCTCTAACTGATCTAACATCGATGATGCTACTGTGCCAGCGTTTATCCACTAATACATGATCTATCTGGTTCCGAGTTTCTCCATCTGGGGACGTCCAGGTGTATTTACGAATATCCTTATGCTGAAATGTTGTGCTCTTAACAATGAGATTCTTTGATGTGGCAAATGTGACTAATCTAACCCCGTTGTCGTTACTATCTTCATGAAGACTGAATTTGCCTATTGTTGGTTTGAATATATCTTCCCGCCCCACTTTTGCATTAAAATCTCCTAAGACAATTTTCATATGATATCGTGAAAGGCTATCAAATAAGCATTCTAATTCTTCATAGAAATCATCCTTGATCTTGTCATCTTTATCTTCTGTGGGGGCATGTACATTTACAATTATAAAATCATGTCGTTTACCCTTTAGAATTATGTATGATATCATATCACTAACAAACTTAATATCTCGGATAGCGGATAGGATCCTCCTTCTGACTAAAAAACCCGTTCCCAATGCAGGTCTTTCTGCACCTCCGTAGTATAATGCAAAGCTTCCTAATTCCTGACTACCTTCTCCTGGCCACCTAACTTCCTGTAAAGCGACTATATCCAAGGCCGATTTATCTAATTCCCGCGTTAATATCTCTAGTGCCCCGCTATTGTATAAAGTCCTAACATTCCATGTTCCTAGGAACATGTCCCTGTGTTTGAGCCTTTGGCATGGGTTCCCTGAAGTAGTCCCCGCCCGGAGATCCGAATGGTGGACTATTTGACCTCCGGAAAATTTTACCCCAGTTGAACCCATGTCCGCATTTCTTGACGGTTGTATTTTTACGGTGAAAGATCGTCACTCTTTCGACCAAGGTACTTTTTTCGTCTGGCTTATCACCTTCGACCAGTCCGGCATGGGTAACCCTATCGGCAGCAATGCTACCGCCGGCATATCTCTCAGGATCATTTAAGCACGCAAGCCACTCCACCACGACAAGGTAAAGATACCATGGAGGGGATCTCTTGCTTACATGTGCATATTTCCAAGCTCTTTTGGGTATTCGCCTCTCTTCCATTCTGACAAGATGTTAATCCATTTTGTTCTGTAAGTTTTAACTTTATCTAGGAGGGGTGTAATTTGCAATTCTATACGTATATCTTTACTACTAATGTTATCTTTCGATGAGCATCCTTTTACTGTTCTTAAAAATTTAATTTCCGATGCATTTATTCTGCTTTCATCCCTTTTATTCAGTACCCAACATTCTCTGTCATACAAACATCATGGCACAGCTATTGTTTTATAAAATTTTGATAGCGTGTCCTTTCTTATTTTTGTTTCTTAATGTTCTTCTGATTGTTCCACACATACTCTGAAAACGCGAGATTTTTATTTGTATGTCTTTATCGTAGTTATAAGAAATGTGATTTCCAAGATAGTTAAAATGTGAAATTTGCTTCAATATTATGTCATCTATTAAACATTTTAGATCTAATCGGATCTTTATCCATAAAAGCCATAACTAGGGTTTTCTCTTTTGATATTTTACAATTATATTTCTTTAGTATATAATTTAATTTATACATATTATATTGAAACTCGTCTTCTGTCTCGGCAATAAGTACCTGATCGTCAGTATAGAAAATTGCGTTCACAAAATAGTTTCCCGCCATTTCTATTCCTCTGAAAGAAAATTGATTCCATTCAATAATCATTCTTCTGTATAAATGCCAATCTATTATAAATATATAGGCCTAGGGGTGCCAGTATTTTTTGGGGCCAAATTAGGCTTGATTTCATTGTTTTAGTATTCCTACAGATTTATTAAATATTTTAATATTGTCAAAGACATCCAACTCTGTCACAAACGATAATCTGAAACCGAGATAATTAAAATGGTTTACTCTCTTTTATAATTTTGTTATTTATGCTAATTTATTTCTAGGTATATAACCCTTACCACCAAAAGCCATTACTTTGGATTTTTCAGCTAATATTTTCATCAAATATTTTTTTTTGCTATGAATTCCAAATTATACAACTATCTTTGTAAATCATCCTCTGAGGTATTCAATAATACCAAATCATCTGCATATATTAAGATATCCAAAGATAAATTACAGTTTATTAGGTATTTGGCTATGTCTTACATTTTTAAATTCTCTATAAATTGTATTCAAATAGATGTTGAATAAAAGGGGCGAAAAAAGACATCCTTATTTCACACCAGCTAAAACCTCTTTCCATGTTGACATGTCTCCACTTATAATTGAAATGAAAATTTTATTGTACAAATTATAAATATTTTGAATAATTGGTTGAGTATGAGGATATTTTTTATTTGATCATTATCGCAACATTTACAATAATTTATTTCGATTTACTTGAACAAAAGCTTTGTTGAAATTTACAAATTCTATGTGTGTCCCAATATTGAATTCTTGATATTTTTCTAACAAATTTTTCATTGTTAACTACCATCATCATATGATCTTCCCTTTCTGAATCCATTCAGTTCCTCTCCTAAGATTTCTTCATAATATCCATTTATTTTTTTTTTTGGAAAATATAATTTAACAAACTGATACTTCCGTAATTGGTATCACTCTAGATTTCGATCAGCTGTTGGGTAGCTTATGTCCACTCCAGATCAAATCCAAAAATAAAGAAGTTACCCTCATGTATGTAAGTATTGTTTCTATTTATTTGAATGTGATGGGCTCTTCATCAAAATTAACTGAATTATCTACTAAAACGGGGGTAGTATTTTTGCCCCATAGATTTTCAAAATATTTCAACTGTGTGTCACTATAAATTATAAGTCTGATATTATCTTCAGTTTAATTACCCAGTAACTTCAAAATGTTATATGTTTGATTTTGTTAAATAATTTTCTAGAAAAGAGACAAAATAATTTAAATGTTTCCTACGATAATTTTGTACTTCCCAGTTAGCAATCGCTCTTTTCAAATTGTATTGCATTTTGTCTTCCACTTTTATTCTATAATATTACCAATTTTATATTTCATTATGATTGTTATTTTTTATTATTAAATTTGCAGCTGGCATTGGCACTGGAGCATCTGCATGCTCGTGATCTCGTGCATAGGGATGTAAAGTTGGATAATGTGCTTGTGCTTAAATCAGACTTCTCCAGAGTCAAACTATGTGACTTTGGAGAGACACGACGAGCAGGCACCCTGGTCAGGAGACGCAATGAATGGCTACCGTACTCTCCTCCAGAAGTTCTGCTCACCAACACAGATGAGACTTACAAGTAAGTTAATACTGATACCATTATCTTATAATAATTTAATTGTTGTAATTATTCTGGCAGTTGTTTTGAACAACGAAACCACGATTTTTAATGACTTTATTCATAAAAAATGGACTATTGCTTTGATTTTCAAAAAAGAGATAAAAAATTCGCGAATAGATCATTTTGACTGGGATCCAACATAATTTAATGCATTCCAAAACTTATACCTAACCTCACAAACCTACATCTTATCTCGAGGATAAAGAGACGTTGCTTGCAGCTCTGAAAAATGCAAACATTCTTTCCAATCTTGAATACTTGCACTTTAACATGTAATCAGATAAGTATCTGATGCGAGAAAACAAAGGTGGCAGCCGGTGAAGCTATTTTTAAATTATGGCTGTCCAGTGAACCACCATTCCTAATGATCGAATTTCGCTGATTTTCTCGTTTAATTTCAAGGCATATACTGACATGGGAACTGTCTTGAAATTTCTCCCAGAGAATCGTTGTGATGTACCAAGGCTGTGTTAAAAAAACCTGCCTTTTTAACTACAAGACACAGAAATCTCAGTCAAAATCCAGCACTGGCCACCCACGGCATGGGTTAAAGACCGGCGTGGAAGTGGAGGCGGGGACGCGCGCGCGGACGGCAATTAGTGAGGGTTATCCAATCTAACAATTATGAAATTGGATGAATTTCTCTGTAGTTTTAATGAGAAATTTGGCGCTGGATTTTAGAGCCTTGCAGTTAAAAACGGCAGCTGATTTTTTCTACGGCTTTCCCTCCCGGAAGAAATTTCATGGGAGGTTTCAGCATGCAATGGTTGACAGTTTTCTAGTAAGTTGCATTGTTAAAAATCGGAAAAATGCAAATGGCCTAGATAAAACGACATATATGGGTCACAAGTCTACAGTCATTATACTATGGCCAGCTAATGACAAATAAGGGAAATTTTGAGGAAGTGGCTGAATTCAAATACCTAGGAACAATGATCACAAATAGGAATGAGATGCACAAAGAAATTAAACATAGGCTCAATTCTGGAAATGCATGCTATTATGCATTGCAGAGACTCTTGATGTCCCAACTCCTTTCAAAAAACGTTAAACTGAAAATATATAAAACTATTATTCTACCAGTTATATTATATGGGTGCGAAAAATGGACTCTTACTTTAAGAGAAGAAAGGAGATTACAAGTTTTTGAGAATAAAGTACTTAGGAAAATTTTTGGACCAAAGAGAGATGAACAGACAAGTGAATGGAGAAGACTACATAACAATGAACTACATGGTCTTTATAGAAAGCCAGATATAATAAGAACAGTTAAGTCTCGTACACTGCGTTGGGCAGGACATGTTGCACGTATGGGAAATGAAAGACTTGCATGGAAGCTTCTTGTAGGAAAGCCAGAGGGAAAACGCCCAGTTGGTAGACCAAGAATGAGATGGGAGAATAACATTAACTATGATTTGAGGGAAGTAGATTATACAGGGAATGATTGGAAAGCATTAGCTCAGGATAGGGATGTATGGATAGCTTATGTCCGTGCGGCCATGAACCTATGGGTTCGATAGTGCCAGTGAGTAAGTAAGTAAGTGAGAGCAATTTTTAAATTTCTGCTTCAGATGAACCCTCATTCCTAATGTCTGATTTTGATACTTTTTTGATTGTTATATACCAAGTTTGATTCTGAAGAAACAAACATTGTGTCTGCTAGAGCATTAACACACACACACACACATATATATAATATATATATATGTGTGTGTGTGTGTGTGTGTGTGTGTGTGTGTGTGTGTGTGTGTGTGTATAGCCTATATTTTTGTCATGATCATATTTGGTGTCTATTAAATAGGATTTGTAAAAACCTCATTTCATGAGAACAACCTCAATAGTTATATTCCTTTCGAATTAGCTAAAAAGTAACACTAGTATCACAAAGCTGTATTGTTCCAAAACTAACATTTATATTATTTATATCACCAAAAATAAAGACAAATTCTAAATTAAAACTTGGAACAAGGCTCAAACTCAAAACCTTTGAATCATGAACCAACCTCTTTATCACTGTTTCATAAGAGGTAGATGTTGAATGAAACCTAATTAATCACTTACTTTAGAAACTACTTCAACTTTGCATGTAAAAGTGTGTGCATCGTGTAACAGTATTGTGATACGAAGTGGAAGTTAGAATATATTCACTGTTCAAGAGTGGGCCCACTTTCATTTTTGGCAACTGTATTTTTCTTACTTGTTAGATGGAGAGAACATTTGATTCACTTGGTACTCTAATTAGAAACCTATGTAACAGAGCTTACTCATGTTGATTCAGTCACAGACACACGTTTTGGATCTGTGCACTACTTAAAAAAAGTACTCTTCCTAATGACAGAATTATCTAAATGCAAACAAATTTATTAAATTGTTAATAATAATGATGATAATAATAATGTTTTATTTATTCTGGGAGAGTTAAGGTCATAAGAACGTCTCTTCTACTCATCCTGCACAAATATGCTAATACAAAGGGGTATACATAAGGGAAACAAAACTGAAAATAATACCAGAATTCAAATACCTAGGCATCACACTACAAACGAGTGCAAAATGCTTTAATAAAACATATCACAAAAAAGGCAACCCAAGCAATAATGACAATGCAGAAATAAGAAACATTAGATCCCTCACTCTAGAGTCAGCAATGCTGCTGTTTAGAGTAAAAATTCTACCAATACTGACATACGGAATAGAAATCATCTGGACACACTTAACAATGAAGAATCTATCCTCCCTGGAAAGAGTGAAAACGAGATATATAAAGAAAGTATTAGGAGTGTCAAAAGTAACACACTCAAGATTTGCATACCTACTGGCGAAGGAAACTTTCCTCATTGACAACCTCAGGACAAACATACTCCTACCCAACACTTAGCACATCATAGAAGCTGCTAGCAACACTGAACAGGAAAAGAGAAGAAACACAACCAGAATTCTACGGCACCGTGCATGGACAAAGGAAAATTTTGAAATGAGACGCATCATCACAAGGTTGGCAGTCCACAGATTCCACCACCTGGTATGCAAGAACACAAAATTCCATGAACCAAATATAGACTGTGAATGTATACTATGTGAAAAGACATGCGACCATTATCAAATTGAGCTAAGCACAAAAAAAACAAAGACAATATGTGAATATGTAAAAATGTAAATTTCAATGCATCCTTCCTTTAATCATGGCTATTTGGCTGCAATAAAATGATATATTTTATATATATGCTATAGTATACTAATTATAACAGAATAAAAATATATTAAAAATTGCAATGTAAATTTCATGTACATACAACAATTTATATGATAAATATAATAATAATAATAACTATATTAATATAATAAATTAAATGGGAAACACCAATTAATACATGTACATTACACGAGGTAATGATCAAGCCAAATTAGAGCAAATATAAGTTTAGATTTCTTTTAAATGATTATAATGTTTGGAGCCCTTGATTTCCTGATTTCCTTAATCAGATGCTAGTTGATAATATTAGATAAGTTCCTTGAAGCTTATTCATAGTTAAATATGGGAAATAACATTATGAGGTTCTTAATTCGTAAATTAATGAGTCATTTTTTAACATCTTACCTCATATTTTATGTTTCTTCAAACACGGGAACTAGTTTTCGAGAGAAGGATGTCTCTCATTTTCAACCGACATTATGACTAATTCCAACGAAAATCCGGTAGTCATAATGTCGGTTGAAAATGAGAGACATCCTTCTCTTGAAAACTAGTTCGCATGTTTGAAGAAACATAAAATATGAAGTAAGATGTTAAAAAAATGACTCATTAATTTACGAATCCTTGATGCTTTCCTGTAAAGGGTACAAAATATGAGATGAGGTGTAAATTGTGATTCATTTACAATCAATCAATCAATCAATGAAGTAGGCATCCTCAGCCTTTGCCACATCCCGCATTTCAATCACCTTGTCTATCTGTCATTCCATTCACCTTTTCCAATTGCCCTATCGAGCACAGCCATTCTAATTCCTCCTCTCCATTGTGTTACAGATCTTACTCTTCTCCTTCAGTTCCCTAGATTATAATCCAAAGCTCTTTTTGGCCATCTATATTTTTCCATCCTTTTCAAATTACCATATCATAATAACTGCCTAGTTTCTATCCACTCAGCACTTGTAAAAATTCTTTAAGTTTGTCTTTGAATTACTGCATTCAGCACATATTGCAAATTTAAAAATCCCACACACCCTCCTTAGGAAATCCACTTCCACTATCTTATTTACCCTTTTTCTGATAGTTACCAACATTCAGACTCATATGATAATATTGGTTCCATCAAAGCACTATATATCCTCATCTTTATATTAATGTTCATTTTGTTCGACCATAATACCTTATTAAAAAGATAGCTTTCTTCTCTTGTTGTACTCAATTGTGTATGTCCTTCTGAGCTGTTCTCTCTGCTAATATAATGTTTCACAGATACTTGAAATTGAATATATTCCTTAATATTCCAAACATACAATCTAAATCTTCATTAACAATTGTTAAATAATTAATAATTGTTACTTTCTAAAAATGTATAATTAATGTTACTGAATCTGTTATTTTCTTTAGCATTTAATATTAATTTTAGAATAATCATCACATGGTAGTACAGCCCATATTGAGCCCTGGCCTTCCCAATCCTCTTCCTCCACACTTCTCTATCCACAGCAGCCAACTTACAGTTCCTAATACCAAGCATCTGGTTAATGTCCTTTCTCACTGCATCCTCCCATCTATTTTTTTTGGTCTTCCTTGAGATCTTTTCCCATAAAATGCTGCATTCATTACCTTCTTCAGAATTCTTTGATTCTGCATTCTATGCACAGCCCATTTTAACCTCTTAAGGCAGATTATGGTGTCTACCGTAATTTTTTTTGTAGAATAAGGCCTCCTTCAATTCTCTCTCTCTCTCTCTCTCTCTCTCTCTCTCTCTCTCTCTCTCTCTCTCTCTTGGCAATATAAACATGATCCCATTATTTTTTATTTCATAGCAGTAATTTACACTTTAAGGAACTTATATGACTTTTTTTTCTCATCTGTCGTTGTTAGTTATTTCATGTAAATATTAAATATAAAAGTTAATTATTTTAAATTGCAGATATAAGTATATAAATACCTCTGAAGATATTATGGTGTTTTGTTACAGAGCGGAGACATCACACGATGTGTGGCAGTTTGGGATTGTGGTTTTTGTGTGTTTAACGGGTTGTCTGCCATGGCAGAAAGCAGGTAGTGACGATCCCAGGTACGTGCGGTATCTGCACTGGCATGGGAGCAATGGAGTACTCATGCCAGTAAGACGTCCTAAGCTATTCAAAATCCTAACTTCTCGGGCTCAGAGGATGTTTCGTAAGTTTTTAGAGCCCCGTCCTGAAAAACGGCCAGGGGGCCTCGCTGACCTCTCCAGGTTTTTAGAGGATCGCTGGCTCACTAAGACATCACTCGACAGACAAACAGGTAAATCACTTTATTTTACATTTAAGTTGTATTCACTAAAAGAAAAAACTAAATATGTTGCTCATAAATGTTTCATTTCTCCATTAGAACCTATGCTCACATTTCTGGACAATTATATTTTACAGTGAAAAATCAACTAAGATATCTGTTTTAGAATGGCTTATCACCTTACATGTGACTGGCATGGATAGCAATGCTATCACTGGTATAGCTATTGGGGTCATTTAAGAATGAAACCCCTCCATCATAAACAAGGCAAAGATGCTATTATAAGAAACCAGAGGGAAGCCTCCTAGTAGAGAGTTAAGAATGAAGTGGGAGAACATTAAGCATGATTTGATGTAGGTGAATTATACAGGGAATGATTTAAAAATATTAACTGAGGATGATATTGTATGGAGAGCTAATGTCTGCAAGACAATGAACTTCTGGGTTCAACAGTATCCAGTGAGTTTGTTTGTTAGTAATATATTATTTCTTTAGGTTCAAGAATTTTATTTTCAAAATAAGTAAAATTCCTGAAGCATTCATGATGAAGTTTGAATATTAACATATTTTATTGATGCTTTAAAAAACACTTTATTTTCTAATTGAGTTTGTATTATTTTTAAACATTCTTACCTCATATGATAGTTTAGTTGGACATATGTTTCAAGGCTGTTGCCCCGTCTTCAACGTTTCACAAGAAATGTTTAAAAATAATACAAACTCAATTATTAAATTAAACCTCATAATGTTACTTCCTAATGATTTTAAAACTTTATTTACTATTAGTCTACTGCATTTGAATTGCTGTGTTACATTTGCTGACTTCAGTGGTAATCATAATTTATGCCCACAACAGTAAAAAAAAAAGTGGTTATCAAATTTTGTCATATATATAATTTGTGATTAATTAATATCTTATATATAAACCTATTTCAATTACAAAAATTGCATTGTAAAGACTAAAGGTAAAAATGTTTATTAATTAAATAAACAAATTATGAATTCATAATTTGTTAACATGTCTGAAGAAGGTACAGTGTACCAAAATAGCTGTCACTGAATTATATCTTAATAAATATGAAATCAAATAAAACTAAGTTTTATTTTTATTTAATTAATGAATTCATAATTTAACATGCCTGAAGAAGGTACAGTGTACCGAAATAGCTGTCACTGAATTATATCCTAATAAATATGAAAATCAAATAAAACTAAGTTTTATTTTTATTTAATTAATAGATGTGGATTTTCATCAAGTAAACACCAACTCAATTGATTATGTAAAAATGTTTAATAAATCAAGAGATTGAACTGCAAATATACTCTTACCTCATATTATATTTTCTCACTTGAATACATTTCAAAGACCATTGTCTCCATTATCAAGTAAAGTTTTGATTTAAAAAAGTTTTAACTTATTTGACATTTTTTATTTAAATTATTAGACAGTATGATGGCTACGTGAATTCCACTCTATTTGAAGAGAAAAATATACATGTAGAACAGGGTTTGAACACAGGACCTTTAGCTTTATATGCTAATGCTCTGCCACTGAGTTATCCAAGGCCTCCAATCTAAACACAAATTTTTTTCTTATTAATTTTTTAATTTCCAAGAGCACCAAAGGCTTGCAAACTGTTGCTCTTATTTAAGAAGACTTTTAATGAGAATTTAGTGATACTTTATAAAGCCAGTAGAGCTTCCTTCGAGGTTTTTATTATAAATGGCTTTGGCGCTCTCTGGAATTAAAAAAATGTATAAGAGAAAACTTTACATTTAGATTGGAGGCCTCGGATAGCTCAGTGGCAGAGCATTAGTGGATAAAGCTAAATGTCCAGCGTTCAAACCCCAGTCTAGGCATATATTTTAATAAACTAACTTTTATAGGAATTAATCACTATGAGGTTTAATTTATGGTGAAATTAAATGTTTCTTACCTCTCCTCATATAAATTTTCTAAGTTGATCGTGATTTCGAGACTATAACTGTCTCATCCTCAGAACTTTGTTGGCGACTGGTGTTATGTCGATCGGGAAACTCTTCTTCTTCCCACCGGTCCACCAACAGAGGGAAGAAGAAGAGTTTTTTCCGATCGACATAACACCAGTCGCCAACAAAGTTCTGAGGATGAGACAGTTATAGTCTCGAAATCACGATCAACTTAGAAAATGTATATGAGGAGAGGTAAGAAACATTTAATTTCACCATATATTTTTCTTTTCATATATAATTTGTCCTTTAGCAAGACATTTTAAATTTATAATAGAAACATTGAATTCTACTAATTTTAATTACATTATAAAATTCACTTACCTTGCAGATAATGGTCCTGAGGATGACGGGCTGTGTCCTTCCATGTACAGTTTCCATAGCAGTGTTGAAGAGAAGAATCAGCTTCTGTTCACATTGACACAGTATGGTATAGAGACCACTGTGGATCGTAGCGCCAAGAAAGACCGCATAAGAGACTGGATCCAATCCAGTGTCATCGAAGAGGCTCCAGAGGAGGAAGAGGAAGAAGATGAGGATTACGATGATGCAGAGAGACAGAAGGAACGTGAGGCTATGGAGGGTAAAAGAGAAAACAGAAATAAGACAGATAATAGTGCAAGCAGGTCTGCAAGTTAATGTGTGACACTTATGCAAGTACAAACTAATGTATGGATTGGATACATTAACAGGCAAAAAGAAAGAAATGGAAATGTAGAACTTCAGGTAGCATATCACATTTAAAAGACATCATGATACACATAATATCAAAAGATAAACTTTTAAAAATTATTCAGATAACACTTTTTCTGATTATAAGATTACCAAGAATATAAAAATGCAGGGTGCCACTATTATGGAATAATTTGATTTAGGGGTACCTGGTGCTCTGAAACTTATATAATAGAAAGAGACCTATTTTATTACATTTATAAGTGAAAATTCAAATTTTATTATTGTATTTAATTAATTTATTATGAGAAATAACTTTATGAGGCTTTGAAGTTAATAAATAATTAATTAATGTGTCGTGAATATCTCACCTCATAAACTCCATGTTTTTCAACTGTGGTCCTGTGTTTTGAAGAATACAGAGTTTATGAGGTGAGATATTCACAACATTAATTATTTATTAATTATTGTAATTTTTTAAGAAAAATGTTTACCCACACAGGGATTTAAACCCAAAATCTCTACTTCTATGTACTAATGCGTTAACCAAATATGCTATATGGCATCTCACTTCAACATTTCTCTCTCTTATACAATTCCGTGTGCCCGTAACAATGAACCATCATCTAAAATGCCACCTGCTGCTTCTTATTCAAGAAGACTTTGATAAGATTATTAACACTATTATTATAGCTGTAATATTAATATTGTGATGTTTTATGTAAATTTATACACCCATACTGAATGATAAATTTTCACCCGCACTATCAAAGTCTTCTTAAATAAGAAACAGTCAATTGGCATTGTGGACAATGGTTCACTGTTACAGGCATGCAAGATTATAGGATTATATAAGAGAAAAAAGAAAAGTGCCCATTCGAAATGAGATGCTCAGATAGCATAGTTGTTTAATGTCTAACATGTAAAACTAGATATCTTGGATTCAAACCCAGTTTGGAAAAAAAAAATCTCTTCAAAAATTAATTTTTCGCTTAGTATGAGTTAATAAACTTACATGAAACATTGCAGTTTACCATTATAGCTATAATAGTAGTGTTAATATTCTTATCAAAGTCTTCTTGAATAAGAAGCAGCAGGATGCTTTATAGACGATGGTTCACTGCTACAGGCATGCAGGATTATATAAGAGAGAGAAAAGTTTCCATCTGAAATGGGATGAACAGATAGCATAGTTGTTTAATGTTCTAGTACATAGAACTAGAGATCCTGGGTTCAAATCCCAGTTTGGGTAAACATTTTTCTCTTCAAAAATTAATTTATCATTCAGTATGAGTGTATAATTTAAGAAAGAAAAATTAGATTCTATTCAGGATTAGAAAATGTTAATTTAAATACAAAAAAATAAAAACATTGAAAAAATAAGTATATAAATTTACATAAAACATCACTTTAATATTGTACCCTGAATGAATTTAATATGGAATCATTCTCTAGGCATGGAAAATTGAAGTTTAATTTGGCAATCTACTTAATTGAATCAAACGTTTTTACACTTCACATCATAAAAAATGTGTGATTCTCACTGAACTAGTTTCGAAGGCATTCCCTCCATTGTCAGCTAAACTCCAACAATTGAAAAATGCCATCAACCACCAAAATTCTAATTGCCACCTGTTGCAGGTTGGATGAACTTACTCTCCAGGAACATAAAAATCATGGACCTATATTTTCTTCTGAATGTATATGTTTTCACAAACAGTTAGTTCCATAGGTTTATCCAAATGTTTTAATAGTTTAGTTTCTTTAAAACAATTAGAGAAAATTGTGAAACTAACAGTTTGGGAAGAAATGTATATTCAGAAGAACAATTATAGGTCCATGAATATTGAAGTTCCTGACGAGAAAAAAATTGATCCTTTAGTTTTTCCAATCTGCACAAGATGGTTGTTGGAATGTTGGTGTTGACATTTTCAACAGTTGGGGTTTAGCTGATGATGAAGGAGATGCTTCTAAAAGTAATTAAGTGAAAATCATATTTTTTTAGAAGGTAAGGTGTAAAAATATTTGATTCAATTATGTAAATTGATAATTTATCTCATAGTGTTACTTTCTATACTAATTTTAATAAATTTAATTTGGTAATTTTTAGACCTAACAACTAAATACATTGATATTTTGTAGTAAATTTAGTTCATGAAGTTAAAATAAAAATATACAAGGAGCTTAATTGAAATTTTAGGAATGAAATTAAAATCAAAATGAAAAATTGAAGATCAGTAGCTATCACAATTTTATCACCTATTTTCACTAAGACTTCTACAGAATTCTAGTCATTTAAATAAATGATTTGACGGTTTCAATCTTTTCATAAGTATAAAAGAAACTCAAGCTTTATGACAAACTTGTATCAATTTATAATAAAATTTATAAATTTCTTTTTGAAACCTGAATATGAACTTTTTAGCCCATATTTGCACAAATATTGACTCTATTTGCAAGGATTAGTAATTAACATTATTTTATGAGTATTTTTTTATATTCTTCAAAATTGTGATAGTATTTTTAAACATGTGTTATGTCTTAAAATAGTGTTTGTATCAGCTTCCATTTTTCTCCCATAGAGAATAGAAATTGTTAGTCTTCTGTTAGTAAACATTCCCAATTTATAGAATGTTTGAAAATTAACTGGATTATTGTTTCATGTATCAAAAAAAAAAAATACTAAATTGAATATAAAAAATAAAACAAAAAATATCCTTAACCTATACAAAACCTTTCTTGAAAACTACATTTCAAGATTCATTATTCTATTGCATACCATCATTGGATGATAAAAATGCTTTCTCTTGAGAAGAATTAAGTGCATCTTGCTCAACATATGGGTTCTAATATTATTCCAGTATTATTCAATTACAATATTATAAATTGTTTAAAATATTTAATATAGCTTAACTATTCTTTTGAGAGGGGTGAATTATACAGGGAATTTAACTTTTACAGGAATTAATCACTATGAGGTTTAATTTATGGTAAAATCAAATGTTTCTTACCTCTCCTCATACAAATCTTCTAAGTAGATCGCAATTTTGAGACCATAATGGTCTCATCTTCAGTACTATTTTGGTGACTGATTTTATGTCGATCGGAAGAAACTCTTCTTCTTCCAATCGACATAACATCAGTCGCCAAAATAGTACTGAAGATGAGACCGTTATGGTATCGAAATCGCGATCTACTTAGAAGATTTATATGAGGAGAGGTAAGAAACATTTGATACAGGAAATTATTGAAAAATATTAGCTCATGATAGGGATGTATGATGAGCTTATCTCCATGTGGCCAAGAACCTCCAGGTTTGATAGTGCCAGTGAGTTAATTAGTTAGGTGTATTTCCTTTCAAGTTCTTGATTAAATACTATAAGTAAAGAACAAAGAAAAAAGCCTAAAACATTTCTGCCATAAAATGCAATTTTTATTACTTTGTGCTACTTGAAGATCTATGTAATATAACAAGCACTATATGTTACATTTTACAATGTTTATATTTTTGTAAATTGTATTTCACTGACTGAAACAATTTTTTCATTAGTTTTGGATTTGATAATGAATAGGTTTAGACATGGTTTTGTACAAAGGAAGATTGGTTTTTGAACTTGAAACCCCATTTTATTTATATTCTCCAATGTCATGAGGTGGATGTGTGAAATATTATATGTATGTGTGTAATTTTGTTTGGTTATGAATGTATGAAGAAAATTATAGTGTATTTTTATTAAAATTTATGTATGTAGCATTATTAATATTAATTTAAAAATTTAAATTAGCAATATTACAATAAATTGTCACTGGACAATGTTTCTGTGTAGGTATGACTGATTATACTTTTTTAATAAGAGACGGAAAATGGAACTATCATCTTTAAAAATCAGACATTTTATTTTGATCACCAAATATTAGTAATAATAATTAGATTATATTTAAGAATAATTCTGTCTGTCAAATTTTATGTCCAAGTGATGGAAATATTTTATTCTATAATGTATTTATCTTAAATAGCAAACCACATTTTGTGATTCTGATAGTTAAGTGTAAAAACACTTCCTCTAGTTCACTCTAGAAAAAAAAAAGCTATTTAAATAATAAAGTAGTATACCGGTACTAGAAATCTGCTATTTAAGAATGAAACCTAAACATGTTTAGAGAAGTTACTTAATCTAAATTCATTTAGGCCTACATTATTTAATATAACTAAATGTTGCTTACTTTATGTAAATAGATAAGTTCCAATAAATTATTAACCAATCTTTCTTAAAATATGCCTATGTCACTTGAATGTTAATAAATATTATTACATTATTTAATTGTTATAATTTTAAATTTAACATTTGCAATGATGAATAAATAATAATATTTCAAATAATAATTATTACGTTAATTGAGAGGATTGTTTGCATCAGTAATATTCTAAAATTTGTATATAAGGTATGGTAAAGAAAAATTATTTTTTAGACCAATTATCTGCAAGATCAAGATACCAAATGTCTTAACCGGCCTTTATGGCACCAAACTCCTGCCTGAATAAATTAATGTCCAGATAATATGATTATAGATTTTTTTAGGCGTACAAGAAAATAACTTTTGCAAGTACTACTACAATACCAAAATTGACATTTTATTTGATTCTTATTTGAATTATAAAAAAACAGTAATAAACATATAAGAAGGGTTATGTACATTCTATTACAGTAGGTCTACCATACTTTGCAAACTATACAGTACTATTGCAAAAACTACTGTTTATGAGAAATATGCAGCACCTTATTAATAGTCAATTGTACGATAACAGGGCCAGCTGGTTAATCCAAGGCCACTGTAAAAATCGAAGAAGTTGGATAAATTTTCCATCTCTGAATTATAAAATTTGGCTACCTAGTGATTTCCAAGAAGGCAGTGATCAATAAACCACAGCTGCCTCCGTTCGGATTTCATCATACGTCTTCAGGTGTCCTTTACCGTGCTTCTATTAAACTCCTAAGAGGGCTATTATGAATCCAAGATAGCCTTATTATCTTTATGTAATTTGGTCTACAAATATATAGAGATCTGAAACATATACCAGTGCAAGAAAAACACAAGTCATAATTTTAATTATCCATCTAATTCAATTATGAAACAAAATATAACACCCTGTATTTTTAAATATAACACACTTCATTAAAAAAATGTTTTAATACAAACCATCCTCTTGATTGTTCCATAATTCCACAATGCAAAATATAAAATCAATAACGCATTATATATATATATATATATATATATACTAGGCTCTATCAGATCTGATAAATTAATGAGGAATAACTTTGATCCAAGTTGAAATTGATTGTTTATGTAACATGCAGTCCTTTATGGTTAATAAAAAATTAACTGCAATAAAATAAGTTTGTAAATTGGCAACATTTAAAAGGTTATAGTCTATATTTTTATTCAGATGAAAAGATCCAAACACAATTTAAAATTTCCCATATAAAAACCAATAAAGAGAGTGGGAGTCAGGTATTTACATCTTTCTGTTATTTAACAGGTGTCACAAATAAAACATTATACTGTCATGACTAAGAGTAGGTGTGCTTTTTTTGACTTCTTCTTGTGTCCAAAATCTGAAACAGGCTGGTAAGCAATGGTTGATAGATTAGCTTCTGAAGGATTGGTCCTTCAAGTGATCTGAAATTAAAATACCATATTATATTTGAAGAGAAAATTATACTTTTCTCTTCAAATATAATTTGCCCTTCAATGAGAAGTATTAAATTAATAATAAAAACATTGAAATACCATGTTTGTGAAACATACTATAGCATAACCAATCTTCTTCTTAATCATAATTTGTAGGATTTTCATCCTGCTTATTTCCAAAATCACTCCTCGGAGGAAGATGTATTGGATGTGCATTCACTGTCTATCCATCTCTTGGCTGGTCTTCCTCTTGTTCTTCTCCCATTCATTGGTCTATCTTCTTTAGCTCTTTTTGCAAGTTGGTTTTCTTCCATTCTTTCTATATGACCCTTCCAATATTTTCATCTATCTATAATAAATTTGGTTATGTCTTGAATATGACATTTGTCCCTAATTTCTGTGTTGTGTATTTTATCAAAGAATGTTTTCTCCTGAATAGTTCTTAACATCTTCATTTCACATGTAACCAATCTTAGAAAAGAAAATATTTTACATTTTAAATATTTTATCAGGATATTTTCCTCTGTATAAAAATAGAGTATAATTGAATGAATGAGAGTAAGAAGGAAAACATTCCATCGATTGTACTTTTGAGAAAATTAAAGAAAGATACTGTGAAGTTTATCAAAAAACTCGCTCTTGTGAAATTGTATTACAACTCTCTGCAAGTAACATAAAACACTATTATTCATTAATGTCTGATAATAATTATTAATATTTAGCTAATAAAACTTCTCAGTTTAAAATGGCTGAAATATACAAAATCCTTTCCTTCTTACTTATTTAATAACGTTATTTGGGTTTTTGTTGCCATCCATGATTAATCTGCTGAGGTTTTATTCATTCTGTAAGGGATTCTTCAGAATTGTTCTGCTGATAAAATGAGTCTTAATTTTCATTTAGTTAGAATGATTTGACAAAAATGTTACCAGACACCAGAATGACTAGATGTAACCAGATAAATCATAGATGTAACATAATTAACCATTTAAATGAAGAAGTATGAGAATGTGTATAACAAAATTTAAATAATTATTTTGGGATAAAATTTAACAGTACGAGAAGATTATTATAATCCAGATTTTGGACAAAGTTACTCCATTAAGTTATGTAGATAGGAAATAACACTATGAGGTTTTTTAATATTGTTTATTTTTTATTTCACTCACCTCATACTTAATAACTCCTAGCATACCCAGGGTTTCAACACATCCTTTGTGACATTCTCAATGCTGTGTCACGTTCACAACCAACTGACGTCCGGCTGCCTTCTATCCTGCAGACTGACCTCCGCGCCATCTGATGGCTGACCGACGAACTTCCAAATCAGTTCTCTCTCCTTATAACCGGGTATTTTAAAATTCATAGTTGTATTTTCATTCTTGCATATGTAAATTTTTTCCCAAATTGTGAGTTTCCAATGGAAAAACCGAAGGAACTCACAATTTGGGAAAAAATTGACATATGCAAGAATGAAAATACAACTATGAATTTTGAAATACCCGGTTATAAGGAGAGAGGACTGATTTGGAAGTTCGTCGGTCAGCCATCAGATGGCGCGGAGGTCAGTCTGCAGGATAGAAGGCAGCCGGACGTCAGTTGTGAACGTGACACAGCATTGAGAATGTCACAAAGGATGTGATGAAACCCTGGGTATGCTAGGAGTTATGAAGAATGAGGTGAGTGAAATAAAAATAAACAAAGTTACTCCATTTTAAAGCATTTTAAGGTCTATTCAAAATAAACGCCATAAACATGAAAAGGTATTACTTATTTTAGGAATTCTCACTATGAGGTATATTCATTAAGGTAGAATATTTTTATCACTCACCTCATATTGTTGTTCTTATTTGATTATAAACTAGTTTCGGAACATAGTTTCTGTTCCATCCTCAGTATCGTCACGACCGTTGTTCTGTTGTCTTGAAGAGCTCTTCAAGACGACAGAACAACGGTCGTGACGATACTGAGGATGGAACAGAAACTATGTTCCGAAACTAGTTTATAATCAAATAAGAACAACAATATGAGGTGAGTGATAAAAATATTCTACCTTAATGAAAAGGTATTATTAGATGTCACTAATACATTATATGGATGTAATAAAATATATCTGATTGCCTATATGTCAGTAAACAAATAGAAAAATAATGAGTATAAGCTGTTTACAGAAAAAAAAATCATACTAATACAGACTATATCTTTAAGATCACAATTTTTACTCTCAAATGTGTCAATGTACAGTATATTGTAGGAAAGTAATGTAATTCAGTTTTGGATGTAAAATTTAATTGTTCTTTGGTTCTTTGGACTAAGTATATATTATTATTTATTTATTTTTTGTGTTCACAGATTTATAGAAGAACAATTTTAGGAACTTACTCTGAACCATAAAATAAGTAGAGTCTAATAAGGTATTTTGTTTAATTTTAAAAACTGTTACACTAGTATTTAAGATAACTTATTTTCTTAAAAACATTATGTCTGAAAATTTAATACAGTTACAATTTCAGTGTATCAGCCTTCCTTACAATTTCCTCTCATCATGTTATTTGTCCTCGAGAATTTAAAACAGTTTAGTAAAACACTGGTAGTAAATCAATAAGTAAGCCTATCTTTCTACTTTACTGAATAAATACTCAAATGTATTTTTTTAGAGAAATCCTTAATTTGAAAATAAATAAAATTTATCATCTGATATGGAAAGAAAAATAATCACAATGTTTATATAATATTTGATACCAAATATTTTTTACACAAAATTATGGTTACAGGGGCCAAAACTTTGTGTCTTAAATTTAATTAAAGCTTTTAACAAGTGAAATGAAAAATGACCAACTTTCAGAAGCAAAATTTTAAGAAAACATTCATCTTTGTTACTAATAATGCTTACAATATTTAATACTAGTACTGAATTATTTACTGTGGTAATGAAATTGATTATATTTTTATGAAGTTATGTTAGTTTTCCTCTAATCATTGGCATAATTGGGTTCTGATGTAAAATATCTCTTATCAAATCATACTTTCTTATAGATGAAATTTTCTGTTAAAAATACTTTTATCCTATTAATTTTCACTTAAAATATAATTACAATAACAACTATACTTTCCTTAATAAAGAATATAGGTTTTTCTTTTTGTTTTCATTACAGTTAATAATATATTAAGCTTAGGTAAAAAAATCCACATTAAAAAAAAAAGGAGAAATTAATGAATTTTGAAATTCCCAGGGAATGTGATTTGATTTTAAGGTTAATCGGTCCACCAACAGATGGAGGAAGAAGCAGTGTATCACCACGAAAGAACAAAGGTCAAGAAAATTCTGAAGATGGAATAATTCTGAAATCAGTCTAAATAGAAGAGAAATATGAGGTGAAGTGAATCATTTTTAATATTTAATGTAATAAGCTATTTGAAATTTGGTGAAATAGTTAGTAATACGTACCATTTAATAATGTTAAATTACTATGTTCAAACATGTAGCCTACACTATAAAACGTATACCAGAATATTCCATGTATATTATATATATATATATATATATATCGAGAGAGTGTGTGCTGCCTTGTCACACAGTGGGCCTGGGTTCGATTCTCGTTCGGGACAGGCTCCAGGGTGAGGTTATTTTGGGGTTTTTCTTCACCTGTAAAACAAATGTCAGGAAGCTTAGGGCCCAACAGTCCCCGAAAATCATCTGGCCATCATCATCATCCTCATCATTATCATCATCATCATCCTTCACCAGTGTTGAAAACAACAGGAAGCTACCAAACCTATAATTTCATAGTAAAGCTGCAAAGCATAGTATGAAAATGCAATGTTTGCAGTGAAAGACCCACCCTCGGGCAGAATTACTAGGTATATATATATATATATATATATATATAGAGAGAGAGAGAGAGAGAGAGAGAGAGAGAGCAAACCTTTGTTATTTCATTATAAATTCTTAATTTTTTTTAAGAAATACAATATAATGGTCCTATAAGTGCAGTTTTTCTGTATTCAGAAAAAGTCAACATCTTATCTACGTGCAAGAAAATATCAATTCTTAGGAAAAGTAATGAGCTTTTAGGGATTTAGTCTAAATTATCATAAAATACCCAAGGTTTACTCAGATCACAGTTGGAAGTTAAATTTATAAAATTATTCTTTTGAATTTCTTTACATTATATAAAATAAAAGGAATCAATGCACATATACAACCTATATTATCTGAATTTAAAAAAAAATACTTATTACAAGGCAATGTTATAGGTTTAGAATATTATTTATTATACTTTTTTCTTTAGCTATTACTCCAAACATTTTGTATATTTTGTATATTATTACGTTTTATATTGTATATTATTAATTCAGAAAGTGAAAGTGCTTCTCTTTTTGTTGGTCAGTTTCCATTTTTCCTTTATTAATTTCTCCATTCCCCTGTAAGTTTATTATTGTAATAATTAATAAAAAACAAAATAAATAAAAAAATATAATTAGTTTATAAGCCATGTAAAATGCGTAAGGAACTAGAATATTGATTTTATCATTATTTTGCAAACAATGGAACTTTCAAAAATTGCATCCCAAAACATACCTTGAAATTTCTCCCAGAGAAGTGTTGTGATGTCCAAGGCCATGACAAAAAAAAAATCTGCTGCTCTAAAATCCGCAACAAATATCTCATTTAAACTATATGGAAGTAATACAACTCCTGACTTGGTGAATTGTATAACCCTCACAACTTACCATCCATGCCGCAGCCCATCTCACTCCACTTTGTTCTACTCATGCAGGGACGTTCATCTGCTTTGCACAGTGGATTGTTATTGCTTCTCGCTTCGATTTCTGTGCCTAGCAGTTAAAAAGCTGCAGATTTTTTTTGGGGGGGAATGGCCTTGATACATCACAATGCTTCTCTGGGAGAAATTTGAAGGTAGGTTTTGGAATGCAATGGTTGAAAGTTCCCTTGCAAGAATTAAAATATAGGATTTTATTCAGTAGTGAGATTCATTTTTGTAAGTATAGTCAGTGTTTCAAAGTCACACACTATACTTATTATGTTATGAGTTATGTAAAGAAAGACGGTAATTTTTTTTTAAACTCTTACTACATTCAGTGAATATGACTCTGAAATGTTTAAGACCCAAAAATTTGTTCAAATTACTGTACCAGTATGAGATTCTCACTATTGATGCCAAATTAACCGAATAGCCATGTTTTAGATACAGTACTTGTATATACCACTATACCAATTAGTTTCCTGTTAATGGTTCCATTTTTATGATCACTTTCTAAGGTTAAATAGCTCTAAAAATGGCCATGTTTAAAGAGCAGACCTTAAATTCTAGCTTAGTTAAGTAAGACATGTTTATATATATATGAAGAGAAAAATATACGCCTAGAACGGGTTTTGAACACAGAACATTTAGCTTTATACGCTAATGATCTGACACTGAGCTATCCAAGGCCTCCAATGAAATGCAAATTTTTCTCTTATAAATTATAATTCCCTAGAGTGCATGTTTATGTTGCAATCTTGCTCTTTATATATATACATAATGCTTGCTATTGGAACATTTTATGCTGCAGGTTTAATAAGAATATTTTACCTTTGATGGGATTCTATTGGCACAAACGAACTGCTGTATATTGCAAATTCAAATTTGGGTATGAAAGGGCCAACAAATTGTTCAGATGCCTTTTTTATTAGGTTTGAGATTTTTTTTCATGCTATAAATCTATGATATAGGACCCAAGGCTTTGTTTCCTCTCCAAAGGAACCCATACTCAGTATGTTTATGCATTGAAAAATCCATTGACTTCGGCTAGGTTTGAACCCGCAGACCTTGGAGAGCATGGTAACCACTAGACTACAAGGATGGACCATATTTCAAAATTTTAACAAAAAAAAATACAAGACATATTAATTGTTCAACATGTGAGAAATATTTATAGTTAGCTGGTAGTAAACAATTAATAGCATTTTTTTTTTTGCTCGAACTGTTTATTATTCGGCCCAACAGAAATGCTTGTTGGATAGAACCAGGTTCTGGGCAGTTTAATGGAATCACCAGTTTCCCATGAGGATACTACTGGCCATATTAGAGAAACTTATATGTTGGCTTCCTTTGGCAGAGTTACTGAACTGTATATACATGAGTATGTAATTTCTCAAAATATTTATTTTCTATATATCATACTATTATGGTAGGTTTCTAGAAATATTTAGAATAATAAATACATTCACTATTTGTAAGTTTAGATCCAGTAAATCTGCATTTGGTCTACCTTGTTATATGAGGTTATTTTTCTAATAGAAATATCTGCACAAAAATGGTATCTTGTGTAAATTATCAATTATACAGTCATTGAAATTAATTTCTAATAAACTGACAAAAATCACATGTATCAACAACACTCTAACTAAATCATGTGAAAACAAATTAGTTGGACATTTGAACAAACTTAGTATTAGTATTTCCACTTCCCACAAATAATATGTAATTTAATTGTTGGGTTACTCAGTTATATAAATTTAAAAAGCTTCTTAAATTACTTAAGTTGACATAGCTTACAAAAAATGTATTATTTTATTTTAATGAAAAATTATGAATATATTAGTTACCCCAGTGCTGCTGGCGTAGCGGAAGTTGAATGCATGCCACTGATTATACCACTATAAAATGTTGCTGTGTTAAGTTATGGTCAAAACTTTAATAAATTATCAATAAAATTTACATCCTTTTACTATTAATAGATTCTAAAAAAATGCACTTTACAAGCTGTATTTTAATATTAGTATAATATGATGTATTCTGGAACCCCTTTAAAAATAATATTTGTGCAATGTGTATCTACCAATAATAATTGTAGAGCAAGTATCTAAAATATGGCTTAATATCCTAAGTATGATTAGCAGTACATTGTTTTATGTTATAAATGAGTAAGTTGTAAGACTGTATTGTGTGTTTAGTAACCATCCTCATTCCATTGTATCAATATGTACCAGACATATAATTTATTCTACTTTATATTGTAGATGTGGGTTGAAACATTTTGTTATTATTATAAAACTCCTTCCTAATGTACATTGTTTTTAAGTTTCTTTATTTAATCATTAAAATTTCTTATAAAACTATAATTAGTTTATTGAATCTTATTTTCTTCTTAATTATGCAACCACCACAAACATATTGAAACCTTTGTTAAATATCAATGTAAAGTAAAGTGATCCCACAACAGACCCGGAGGCCCTTGGGGTAGTAGGCAGGTTAAGGCTCCCACTTTTTCTAGACAATCGGCACTTTATGTCAGCCGGGTTGTCAGTCCTGCATGACGGCCGCCTTTACCCCAGAACAAGCGTCTGGTACTCATTTCCGTTAGAGGCTGAGTCGACCCCAGGGCCATAGTGCCGCCAGAGGGTTTGGGCCAGTTTAAAAATCCTGACCCCAACGGGACTTGAACCCTCGACCCTCCGGCTTGTAGCTCAGTGCCTTAACCACTACGCTACGGCATGCCCCATGAAATAGCATAACAGTAATATTGCTAAAATTTCTTATCAAGCTAATTTCTTTCACCATTATCAAGATGAATTAACAGTATAATAAAAATACCAGTATGAATTGGAAAATTTACACTTTACATCATAAAAACATTTTGGACTTGTTTGAAATGAGCAGTTGATGCCAAGTTTTCTCATGTGCCTGGTGGGGGTGAATGAACTTTGAGATCAAATCTTGCCTGCCCAGAACTTCGAAAACCATTAATGTGTTCATATTCTTCTAAATTATATCTTTTTCCATATTGTAAATTCTATTCATGTTTACAAATGTTCTAATAGTTTAATTCCTTTTACATTTTGTAATCCTGTATCAAACAATGAATTACTACTATTGATTTTTTATTTCCTATTTTTAATATCCCTGAAATGTTTTATAGTACAAGTAACTGATATAGCAGTTCTGGACATATCCTGATTATATATTTTATACATCATGTTGTTAAAGTTGGTTAATTAATAGGAAGTAACATTCTGCCAACAGATGGAGGGGAAAACTGAGAATCGCCATGATAAAACAATGGTCGAGAAAATATTGATAATGGAGAATTAATAACTCCAGAACTGGTCAAAAACAAGACAAAATATGAGGTGAGGTGTCATTTTATTAATGTTAAAAGTTGATTAATTCTCTATTGGAGTACTTCATAATCATCAGGACTGCTTTCAAGAGACCAATCAGAAACAGACCTGTTAGAAGCACAGATTAATTCTTCAGTAGGTTCCATTAAAGTATGTCTTCTCAAAATGACATTTTTCAAGATATCTGTCATGTCAAGTATATGAGTCACTGTATCTTGATGGCTTCTTTCAGCTGGAGGTTTTAACAAGGTTCTTTGTTTCTTTAATTCCTCAGATGTTATGGGAAATTTATCTCTCTTATATTCATGATGCTTTCTCATCTGACTATAAGTAAACAATAAGTTTGGTTCAGTTTCTGATATATCCAAATTATAATTCTTATTATCAGTCCAATATTTCATTCTATCTAATTGTCTATCTCCTCCTTTTAAATTTTCCCCATCAGGTAGTAAAGAGACCAAACTTTTACAGTTACGAAGCATATTTGGAGATAATGATCTACAGCGCTTAACACCTCTTATATAATAATTCCTGGATTCTGATCTTGGAGTATGAACACTGTCATTCAAAGTTAGTGCCTTATTGAGTGCACCTTCTAGAACTTGAACCAATTGCCGGGCACAAAAAAACTGCTTTCATAATATCTCCAGCTTTCATTGGAATATTGGGGTCTGATACATCTGAAAAATATCCTGATTCAAGATGTTCCAATAATAATTTTGTTTGTCGACCAGAATTACAATTGCAAGTTAATACTGAATTGCTGGAGATATTTGGATGCACTAAATTAAATGGTGTAGAATAAATTCTGTTATTAGGTTGAAAATTATTTTTCCCATGTGAAGTACAGAGCTCTGATTTTTCTGTTCTCTTAGCATCTATAAAACTTCTATCATTCCTCCAAATTGGTTCAGAATTTGATCTTGACTTCAAACTTAGATCTTCCAAACTGAAATTTTGAAGACCAGTAACAATTTCATCAGAATATCCATCATACTTTTCACTTCTAGAGTAATTGTTTTCATCTGTATGCAAATCAACATTTATTGCATCATAATTAATTGGATCATTTTCCATTTCAACTGGTATTAAATCATCTGAAGAAAAAGAATTACATTTTCTCAGAGAATTCTCTTGACAAAAATATTGTTCACTATTAATAGGTTGTTCAACTGATGGTCTCTCATGATCATTATTAAATACATAGTATCCATATAATTTTGGTGATTTTTTTTCTTTCTAGATCATAAATTTCATCAGTGTTGTAATGATTTTCTTGTTTATAGCAACATCCCTTCTTACATATTATATCAGTTCCAGTATCTATAGTTAATTCTCGACCAATTAAATTATTAACCTGTTTTGATTCATAACTTGCATTTTCAACATTCTGAGATATGGAATGTAGATTTTCATCATATTTTGGAGATACATTTGTCTGTAAATTCTGACTCCAAAAGATTTTATTTTCATTGATAGGAATGTTTATACATTTTGTTGAAGTTTCATTAGAGTTATTTAAAAATTTTCTTTGGAGTACATTCTGTATTTTTCATAGTAATTTTCTTATCAGATTCAGACATTCTTGACTCAACTTCTTTCGCTGCATCAGTGTTTTCAGACATTACATCAACATCATCACTAGATAAAGAAGTTGAATAATTGATTGAGTATTGACTCAAAGTAAAATAACTGGAACTGTTGCTTCTGTAACTATCATTCTCTTGCAAAATATCAATATCACCAAAACCTTGACTTGATTCATCCAATTCACTGCAGGTTTGGCTTAAATAATCCTTCTCATTACAAAAGGATTTTGCACTGTTATGAACTATGCTTATACCATTATCATTTCCTTGGGTTAACAAATCTGAACCAGTGTTATTTTGAACATTAGTTGTATTTTTGTCATGCTCATTTCTACATGAAAAATTAATGCAAGTATCACACTGGCAGTAATAAACATTGTTCCCACTGAATGAAACAACAGAATTGTCATCTCCTCCAAGAGAGGACAAATCTAACTTGAAGTCAGAAGGATCTTCAACATCTGGATGACAAGAGTTTAGTGGACTGGCTGGTGGCGGATGTGTTGGTTTAGTTGATCTACGTCTTGTCTTTGTCTTGAAAGCACCAGACGATGTACGATGGATGGATCTTGGAGCAGGTGCCCCATAAAGAGTGAAGTTTAGAGGTGAACCATGTGATGGCGATGGAGATGTACTGCTGGAATTGCTACATGATGACAGAGTTCGGTGCCTGGATTGCTTTTGTCTGTGTGCCATTTCCAAATAAGGAATACTGGAAATGTGATATGAAAAATTACTATGGAAAGAATCCATTGTTAGAAATGAAACAAACTGACAAGAGAACTGTCAACCATTGCCTGCTGAAACTTACCTTGAAATTTCTCCCAGAGAAGTGTTGTGGTGTACCAAGGCTTTGTTCAAATATCTGCCTTTTTTTTAACTACAAGGCACAGAAATTGAAGCCAGAATCCAGTAATTGGCAACCCACTGTAGGAAGGAGATGGACTCACTGCATGAGAAAGAGGGGAGTGGAGTGAGGCAGGATGCAGCATAGACGACAGGTAATGAGGGTTATCCAATCTAGCAATTCAGATATTGTATACTTCCCTATAGTTTATATGAGAGATTTGGCACTGGATTTTAGTGCCTTGCAGTTAAAAGCAGCATTTTTTTTGGACGTGGCCTTTGTACATCACAACACTTCTCTGGAAGAAATTTCAAGGTAGGTTTCGGCATGCAATGATTGACAGTTTCCTTGTGAGTAAAAAATAGTTTAAAGTTCCTTAACAATTTTGCAAATTAATTTCTTCTTTCCTGTCTTGATATAGTGAAATAACTTATGTTTCTCCATGCATTTTAGAATTTTAACATTGTTCAAATAGGGTAGGATTTGCCTCGCTGGGAAGGATGAAAGATTATGGATTAAGCATTATAAAACTTTAGACAACCAGCAGAACAGACTGGTTGAGCATCTTTGCAATAGAGACAAGAAAATAAAAGAATGAAAATGTTTTATATGCAAGTATATCTTTCACCTGAATAATCAAATGAAATGAGGAAAACAAATTTTGCATCATATTACCCTGGTAATATAAAGAAACAAACTTAAAAAAGGGCTCTTTGTCCATTATATTATTATTTTATTTAATGATAAACTAAGGTAATTAGTGTCACAATTCAAATCTGGAGATGAAAAGGCTGACAAATTTTACTCAGAGTCCTCTTCTTACATGCTGTAGATTCTTTTACATGCAATAAATCTATGACACAGAACCCACAGCTTTAGTTCTCTTCCAAAGGAACCCTTATTCAGGGTTTTTATGCCCTGAAAAATCCATTGGTCCCAGCCAGTTTGAGCCCTGTGGAACCAGAGGCAAATGTGATAACTACTAGTCTATCAGAACTGACATTCTCTTTGAAATGAAAGCATATTTAGATAATTGAATTTTCTGGAAGATAATGGACTCAAGAGGGTGCTGGCATATCAAGATCCTCAAGTGAAATAATTACTGAGTTTCCCGAAGAGATAAGGATCTTTAAATTAAACAAGATTATTATAATATATTACAAGCAGTATCAAGATTCCTTAGGTGATCAATAAAATCTGGACACTCATTGGGATAAAATATTCAAAAACACTCAGATATCCTAAGAAGTTGGTAATATCACGATCCTAGAATAAAAAAAAACTCATTGAAGCACCAGAATTCCTGAAGAGTAAATAAAATAAGAGATAGCATGCCAAACAGAGCACTGGAATGAATTCCACAGGGATTTCCTAGAGAAAGAGGAATACCAAAAATTACATGGTGCAGCACTGTAACCACAGAAATTAAACAACAAGATAAAAGTTGGAATGAAGTTAGGAATTTGGCAAACAACAGAGTCTGGTGGCATGCTTTCACAAATACCCTATTCTTCCAAGAGGAGTGACAGGAATTGCTATTACTACTACAATAAAATTGAGATTCTCAAATGGGACAAATGGATAAAATCCTCAAATAGCAATCAGATCCGCAAAGGTGTTGATAAATTGGAATCCTGAAGCAGGATAACAAGACAGAAGATACATATCACCAGATGTTTTGTAAAGAAGATATCCATAGAAAATCATATTTGTGGTTCATAGTAAAGAAAAATTCTGCAAGGGAACAACATTCCTCTTCTTGTCAAATTAAAAATTATTTCAGTTTTAAAAGAAAATTAGTGAAGCCAATAAGGATCTGCAGCCAAGGGAGATATACAATATTACAATATATTAGATTTGATCAATGGCTGTTATTTCAGTAGCTAATTCTTGGCCTATGAAAAATCTTCTACTCCTATTGCCATCATTGGTATTGCCAAATCTGGGCTTGTGCACATCAATGAACAAACCCATTTTATTTCTAAATTGTGTTGTAATTCTGGCATTCTCTGCTTGACAATGCCTTTATCACTTTCTGATCATAACTGCCATTTCTTAACAGTGGTTTATAGGACAGATATAATGAACTTTCAAATATATGTAGGTATCCTGGCATCAGTGGCGTATCATGGCTTATACGTTGGAGGAAGTGCAACCATAAGAACATCAATACTGATAGTATAACTACTAATACTACTACAGTAACTACATTTATTACTACTACTTAACTACTACCACTACTACAATAATAATAATGCTAGCCTGATCTTACTTATTGTAGTGCAACTTTATCCCCCTCATCATTGTATCAAAGATGTATGTATAATGTTATCAAAGAATGTTTTCTTGGACATCAATGATTCAAGCAAGCGATTTTTTATATACAGAGTAAATTTTAATTACATCAACAAACTGCAGGGACTGATTCCTGACTGAGAATGGAGGAAAAATGTCCAATGAATAAGTGTCCATAAATGCATCATTGCCAAGGTAGATAGCACTGACGAATGACATTATTCTCTCGGACCACTTGCAGAAAACTCTTTCTGTTTTACTTGAGAATGTGCTTTTGGCAATAAGAGATCACCAGACTTAAACCCCCTGGATTTTTACCTCTGGGGGCATCTGAAAAGCATTGTGTTTGCTGAACCAGTTCCTGATGTGCATACCCTTCAACGTCATGTCTATGTTACCTGTGACACTATTCGGAGAGAGGCCAGAATATACAAAAGAGTGAGGCAATCCATTAAACGACATGTGAAGGTGTGCATTGCATCCCATGGAGGCCACTTTGAACGTCTGTTGTGACATGGATGTGATTGTGCTATGTACTGTGTGCCAAGATGATTTGTTGTCGTTGCACACACATCATTCATTTCTGGACACATGTTTATAGGACCTTTTTTCCTTCATTTCCAGACAGGAATCAGTCCCTGAAGTTTGTTAATGTCATTATCATTCACTCTGTATAGCAAGCTAAAATCCGGCGTGCACTGCTACATGTAGGCCCTAAATAAATGAAAATTAATGTGTTTTTATGTTTAGTTGAATAAGTAAACAGAAAAGAAATTATAAATTTACATCGTAAATATTTTTAGATGTCTGTCGCTGTGGCATAGTCGGTACAGTCCCTACCTTCCACTCCAGCGACCCGGGCTTGATTCCTGGTGGGGTAAGGGATTTTTAAAATCTCAATCTTGGGACTGGATGTATGTCGTGTCATAGTTGTACCTATTGGGTTTAATTCCTCTAAACATTTTTTTTAGATACCCCGTGCTGATTGCCGGCGTTGCCCGGAAGTCTACTTATCTCGATCTTCTTGGCATAAATGGGCTGAAAGACGAAAATTAATGTGTTTTTATGTATAAGTAAAAGGAAAAAAAAAAATTACCTGGCGTTGCCCGGGAATCTACTCATCCCGAAGTTCTTGGCATAAATGAGCCGAAAGACGAAAGTTAATGTGTTTTTTATGTTTAGTTGCATAAGTAAAAGGAAAAAAATATATATATCGTAATTATTTTTAGATACCCCGTGCTGATTACCCGGCGTTGCCCGGGAATCTATTTATTCCGATCTTCTTGGCATAAATGAGCTGAAAGACGAAAATTAATGTGTTTTTTATGTTTAGTCGAATAAGTAGAAGAAGAAAAAATTATATCGTTATTATTTTCAGATATCCCATGCTGATTACCCGGAAATCTACTTATCCCGATATTCTTGGCATAAATGAGCTGAAAGACAAAATTCGTTATTGTAAGTTATCCGTAAAAGAATATCCGCCGTGCGCTGCTACGCTTGCTCGGGAATCTACTTATACTTATCTTGGCATCAAGACAAAAGTGGTTATTGTGAGTTATCCGTTAAAGATAAACATTTGCTATCGCATAATTTTTTGTAAAGTTTTATTTGAGATGTTCAATTCTGTGTACATTAATTTTGTGTATTTGTTATGGTTTAGGCAGCGTAAGCTATTTAAGTGTCCAAAAAGCTTTTTTTTTTTTCACTTTTTCACTAAAGGCTGATTAAAGGGTAAAGGGGTTGTGTATTACAATTCTCTTACAGCCTATAAACTTCCCGCGAAACTCCTGAACATTTTGCAAAAAGCCCCATTACAATCGGATGAACGATATGACAGCACATAAAATACGAACAAACATTCATTTTTATATATTAGATAGGTAAATATATATATTAAATCACTACAATCAGTACATATCCACGGCATATTTTCATACATCTGCACGTGATAATTTTGTGTCCTTTGGTGACTGCAGCTATTTTAAGGTCCATTTCCTTCGCCCATCTTCTATAATTTTTATTAAGTTTTTCGTCAAAAGTAAGTATGAAGAATGATTTATTTTTTTAATTGTTCAATTACACAACCACATGAACTACTTTCATTCAATAATCCGTTGCAAGTATATGAAGTACTTGGCTGGTCTGAGTTTAAATCGCACATTGTTAACGCACTACGTAGGTTTTACAACTGGAGAGATATTGGCAAATACAATGTAGTCAGGACATCATTGCGCTTCCGCAAGAAATGTTCAAGTTACTCGCTTAATAAAACCTATTATTTCTTCTAGAAATAACAATACTGGTGTTATTGCTATTATTTAATATTATGGGATGCAACATAAAAACACAGTAAATAAAAACCATGCTAAATAATTTTCGATTAATTTGTAAAATAAAAAAGAACAGAGAAAAAAAAATTCTTGCCACAAGCATAGAATATGGGTACGGGGCATTGCGGTGAAAAGAGATTTTGTATTGAAATGTACAGTCAGGCATGCGCAGTGCACTGAAGACATTCCTGGCGCTCGACGGATGAAATACTAACCTGAGCCATGGAAATTAAAGGAGTGGAAAGCCTAACAGTTTGTATAATTATATGAAGCCCCTCGATGATGATTTCACTGCAATAATATTTAAGTATGTGACAAGGAGATTTTTTATTGTATTTAGTAGATACGGTATGTGTTCCATCTATTGATAGGGAAGCGGCGCTTCCAGTGCCTAAATGGACGTTACGCCCCTGCCTGGCATGCAGAATTGATCAACCAAAGTTGAGCGTTTCTGGTTTAACGTTTTATGGCAGTATCGTCGAAGAATCGTTGGTTAAAGCAATGTGCTAACAGCAAGAATATCGGGGTTTCAAGTCCCGGAAGGGTCAGAATTTTTGAACTGGGCTAAATCCGTCGGCACCATGGCCACGGAGTCGACTCAGCTTTTAACGGAAATGAGTACCAGGCGCTTGTTCTGGGGGTCACAAAGGATTGACCACCCGGTCGAAACCTCGTGCCGATTGTCTAGAAATGTGGGAACCTTAACCTCCCACTACCCCAAAGGCCTGCTAAAACCTGTAATGGGACCACTTCTAAAACTAACTCGCTGCCACAATCGAACCCATAGGTTCATGCCGCATGGACATAAGATCTCCATACAATCCTATCTTGAGCCAACGTTTTCCAATTATGCCCTGTATGATGTACCTCCCTAAAATCATGGTTAATGTTATTCTCACACCTCATTCTTGGCCTAACTATTGGCCGCTTTCCTTCTGGTTTTCCTACAAGGAGTGCCCATGCCTCTCTTCCATTCCCCATTCGTGCTACATGTCCTGCCCATCGCAGTCTACGAGACTTGACTGTTCTTTTTACATCTGGATTCACTCAAGGATTATGTAGCTCACTGTTCTGAAGTCTTCTCCATTCACCTGTCTGTTTGTCTCTCATGACAAAAAAAAAGTATTCTTAAAAAATTTGCAATATTTTATTCTCCCTCTTCTAGAACAGTTGTATATATATAGCATACCAGTTTTATATATTTCCAGTTTAACGTTTTTGAGAGAAGTTGGGATGACAAAAGTCCCTGTAATGGGAAACGACAAGCATTTTCAGAATATAACCTATGTTTAATTTCTTTCTGTACGTTATTTCTGTTTGTAATTATTGTTCCTAGGTATTTGAATATAGTCACGTCTTCAAAATTTCCTTCATTCGTAATCGACTGTCCATTTATACTATATAATGCATTTTCTATGTGTGACCATATATTTAGTTTTATTTTATTCCCTTAGTGTTTGTTATTCAATAGAATATGCGTGTTGGTCCTTAGTAGGTCTATCTCTCTCGCTATCGCCTAATAATACATCATCATAATATACTAACTAGAAGCATCATCGAATCACTTTACTAATATATATATATATATATATATATATATGCATGCAATAATTTAAATTGTTCGTAGAAGTATTTTTTTTTAGTTTAAAACATATTAACATTTTCGAAGAAAATCGAATTAGGATAATTCTTAAAAACAAATAAATTTACTTGGATTCTCAGCGACTCAAGCTTTTTAAATATAATTATTAATAAAAATTACATACTGTAGGCATGTTTCTATTATAAAAAAATACATTCAAAAATGTTGAATGGAATACTATGGGCAAAAAAAAAGTATCTAGGTAAAACAAAACCTGCAGGCCTTATACACATCTATAATTCAAAATACAACATTAAACGGAGCCGATACATGCAAATTTAAAACCAAAACTTATGGCAAATGAATTGAACTAATTTTCTTGTACATTCATTAAGACATTAAAAAAGTCCGTCACACAGGAAGTGCGTAAACTAAGCGAATCCCTCAGCAAGTAGAATTTTACTAATTTACGGAATAGATATCTCTTTTGTTAAATTGGAGAACCTCAATTTCTGATACCAGCTTATTTAAAAGGTCGGACTGCAGTGTAAACAAATTTGTCGTATAATTTGACATACATTTAAATGTCTACAGAATTAATTGTTCCATTACGTTATTATAAATATTAAATAAATTAAATCAATTCATCTTAAAGGATAGGCCTACATTACCAATTTAAGGGTTAATTTAATTGTATGCTATACATTACGCCGAAGTAAACACGGCACTTGCTAAAACGAATTTTTAATTTCGGGTCTCAGATAAATCCCTACTTCTAATGGTCAGATTTCGCTGATTTTTAGAGAATCCTTTCTTCGTTTTATTTCAACAGCGTATATACTGAGTTACGTTGTGAAGCATCGAAAATTGCGGCTAGTAGATTGATTTTTAAATTTTCGTTTTAGGTGAACTTCTATGCCTAATGGTCCGATTTTGCTGGTTAACGAACTCGGCCTTAGGTTTTTAATTGATTACTATATGCCAAGTTTAGTTCTGATAAAACAAAAATTGCAGCCGCTAGAGCGTTAACGGACATAACCTATATATAATTTGGTCATGGTCATTTTCGGTGTCTACCAGATAGGATCAGTAATTAAAAAAACACATTTTCATGAGAAAAACCTCAATAGCTTAATTTCTTCCAATTCGCTAAAATGGAGGTATTAAGAGGTATGGAGTTTGGACGCCAATAAGAAAGGAGATTCAATTTTGGAACCATATTGCATACAAACAGTTGTCATGGTTTGGACACATTAAAAAAAATGGAGGATTCGATTCCCAAGCAGATTCTGTAATGGAAACCTTGAGCAAAAGAAGAAAAGGTCGACCTGGTTACAGAATATACAACAGAAAATGATTATCAGGGCTGCGGCAATATATTTGGGAAAATGGAGAATAACGAAGGGGGGGGGGAGAAGTATAATTTTGGGCAGAGAAAGATGTAGGCTATATTATGAAAGCCTACATTGCACACTTGGAAATTAATAAGATTTATGTTATTATTAACAAATAAATAAGAATAGTTTAAATTATTAAAATAAATAACTCACCCCTTTCTAAATTCTGTAAAACTAGACAAAAAATCGAGATATTGTTGTTGCTAACAATATTCACCAACTTAAGGCTCCAATGTTTGTCACGCTTGGATTGTTTGTTGCTAGGAGATTATTATAACGTTGGACCCTCATGTCGTAAAAATTAATCACATTAAAATCGATAAGTTGAGGTAGGTCACAGCAACGCTTCCAACAATAAAATAACTAACAGCTGATAGTAGTATGTTTATCAGAAACATTGCCTTGAACTTATCTGTATAATTACATCCGTAATAATTTAATTATCAGTTTCTTAACCCATATAGGCTATGTTCAACGTGTTATAATCTCTTCTAATTTCTGTTAGAATGCTATCGCTACACCAAACGATGAACTAAAGCTGACATATTTACCAAGGATATCCTTTTTATATCCGAGAGTATTTTTTACATGTCGTACAGAAACACATATTTTATGCAGGGCGAATTTTAAATACACCGACAAACTGATTCCTGACTAGAAATGTCCTATGAATAAGTGTCCATAAATGCATCATGCCACGGTTGATGACACTGACGAATGGCATTATTCTCTCGGCCCTGTTGCATGGCTTGCTAGATCACCGGACTTAAACTTCCTGGATTTCTACCTCTGGGGGCATCTGAAAAGCGTTGTGTATGCTGAACCAGTTCCTGATGTGCTTACCCGTCAACAGCATGTCCACGTTGCCTGTGACGCTATTCGGAGAGCGACCGGAACATGCGAAAGAATGAGGAAATCCATTATATGACGTGTGAACATGTGCATTGCATCCCATGGAGGCCACTTTGAACATCTGTTGTGACGTTGATGCGATTATGCTATTTAGGCCTACTGTGTGCCGGGACGATTTGTTGTTGCACGCACATCGTTCATTTCCGGACACATGTTTATAAGACCTTTTTTCCTTTACTTCCAGTCAGAAATCAATACCTGGAGTTGGTCTATGTAATTACCGTTCACCCGTATAACAGTAGTGTTTTTTTTTTTTATTTAACGACTCTCATTAACAGCTAAGGTCGCTAACATCTCAATAGACGTGAAAGGGTGGATAGATTTTTCATAAGTAATGCCACGAGTGATTTCCAATTTATCTAGAGAATTTGGAAATCAAGAGTGGCATTTGTTAGGACTATTTAACGAATAAAATTAAGCTGTTTACACACAAATCATTATTTAACTATAGTTGTTTTAAAATATGTATAATTTTAATGTAAACGGCGATGTTTGAAAACAAATGAGAAGCGTTAGGTATGCTTCATCTGCTTCTTTTGTTTATCACTGCAACCAGATCATACTATTTATTGCCAAAGGAACGCAATATTGTAAGAATGCTCTCAGTGGAGAAAAAATGAAACACATCAAACTGTATATTACTTCATTTCTGATGTCGTATGATGTAAATATGATAATTATATTTTTCTGGATTGTTACCTGGGAGAAAATACATTTAAGAAAGTGCAAACAGTGGTTTATTTTTTTGGTGGTATAATCAATTGCTGCAAATGCTTTTATATTAACTCCCGCATGCGGCATGTGTTAACATTCATGCACTATATATACAATCTGGTAGCCGTATTTCTCACAGGCTCAGTCACTGCAAAATAATGGTCAGACCTGTTCAGAATATTAAAAAGGAGGAGCTTTCTTTAATATGGTAATTATAACACTGATAAATATTTCGTGAAACACGACTCTGATTTGTTGTAAAACAGAAATCATTGAAACGTGATTGGCCATTTGGGGCATGAGTTAAATTGTCATAAGTTATTTTAAAATATCTATATATTTAATGTAAACGGCGATGTTTGAAAACAAATGAGAAACGATTGGCACGCTTCAATTGCTTCTTTTGTTTATCACTGCAACCAGATCATACTATTTATTGCCAAAGGAACGCAATATTGTAAGAATGCTCTCTAGTGGAGAAAAAATGAAACACATCAAGCTGTATATTAATTAATTTCTGATGTCGTATGGTGTAAATATGACAATTATATTTTTCTGGATTATTACATGGGAAAAAATACATTTAAGAAAGTGCAAACAGTGGTTTCATTATTTGGTGGTATAATCAATTGCTACAAATGTTTTTATATCAACTTCTGCAAGCGCTATGTGTTGACATCCATACACTATATATATACAATCTGGTAGCCGTATTTCTTATAGAGTCAGTCACTGCAAAATAATGGTCAGACCTGTTCAGAATATTAAAAAGGAGCTTTTTTTAATATGGTAAATTTAATATTGATAAATATTTGGTGAAACACGACTGTGATTGGTTGTAAAACTGAAAACATTGACTTCCATTTGGGGCATGAGTTAGTCAGCATAAATTAACAACATATTAAGTATCATTAAGTTGTAGGCTTTCTTCATCTTCTGAAGATTTGATGGCATGCTCTAGTACAAATCTGAATAGTAGAGGAGATAGTGGATCTCCTTGCTTTAACCCACTGTGAATTTCAAAAGTATCTGAAAACTGTTTCCCTAAATGCGCCTTACTCTTTGTGCCATTTAAACACATTTGAATAATCACAATTACTCTCAGTGAAAAATATTTTTAAAAAATACGTATTATATACATTTGAATAAGTCTAACTTTATATCGGCCGTGTCCGTGGTGGACTAATGGTTATGCTCCTTGCTTCCGGTTCCGAGGGTCGCGGGTTCAAACCCGACTGCGGTCGATGGGTTTTTTTGGGACGGAAAAATCCAAGGAGCAAGTCCTCCGGAGGGAACTTTAAGCCGTGGATCTCAAGCCTGAAGATTATCAGGCTCGTAAAAGACCTTTAAGCCTGAATAAAGGGGCATCTAAGCAAAATTTACCGACATCACTGTCTAAGTAATACCTTAGTTGACTGTAAGATGTCTCATTGGATCGGTGTAACATCTACGAACAAATGAAGTAACTAAAAATTAACTTGGTATAGTAACTTCTTATACAGGAGAGGCTATGGCTCAACATTAGGCTACGCCATTATAGATAGATAACTAACTTTATAGGAATTCCAAACTCGAGCAGGATACTATATTACTTATCCCTCTCTTAGAAGTGCACATATAGGGTTATTCAAAAGGTTACGCACAAATTTGAGGAGCTTATAGAGGGGTCGAAATACAACTTCTGGTCTGGAAAGTAATCCTGGGACAGTACAAGCCTCGGAATGTCAGGATGGACAAGAAATTATTTTGTGCATACACTTTACAACACTAGGTGTTCAAAATGCCTAATCACATTGAATACAGGCATAGCATCGTCGTATAAAGATCTGGCACACTCTACCAAGTACATCACGCATCTAAAACCTCATCACATGCTGCAAGTATTCGGGCGAGAAGTTCTTCTTGGTCGGGAACAGGTGTACGATACACGAGGCTTTTGATATGCCCCGAGAAGAAGAAAAATCAAGAGTCGTCAGATCAGGGGAGTGGGGTGGCCATGCAAATGGATATTTCCTTCCGACCCAACACCTGGAATAAGTGTCATTGAGTAAGTTAAGCACTTGAAGAGTGAAGTGTGCTAGTGCTCCGTGTAGTTGCATCCACATCTGACGACACATGATAAGTTGTACATCCTCTTAACAGTTCTGAAGAACTCCTTGTACGAAGACCTTGTACCTCACTCCATTCAAGGTTGGTGACAGAAGATAGGGCCCGATGTGTGATCAATAATACCGGCCCATTCATTCACTAAAAACCCAGGTGGATGGTGGTGTTGGAATGCAGCGTGGGGATTGTGCCGCGCCCACACATGGATATTATGACAATTAAAGAACCCATCTCTGGTGAACTGTCCTTCATCTGTGAAAAACACGTTGCTTAAAAAATTGGGCTCATTCTCACAACGATCAATAATCCATTCACAAAATTGAAGTCGTCATGGGAAATCATCCATACTCAAAACTCTAAACTTTCCGTGGATGATATGGGTGCAGCTGGTTGTCATGCAGTATACGCCAAGCATTACTTGGGAAAATCCCATTATATGAATGATGACACGCGTGCTGGTAGATGCATGTTCTTCAACGTGAGCAAGTACTTCCTCTTCCACAGCGACTGTTGGAATCGTACATGGCCGGCCTACATGATGCAATGAACCTGTTTCCCCTAGTTGGTGGTGGACGTTTTGAAACGTTCGAGGCTGTGGTTGACGTCTGTTAGGTTATTGTACGCTGTACAGGCATTGAGCTTCGCGTGCACCATTCGCTTTACCATATATGAAATGCATATCTCGAAGTTCTGACGTGTATTCCATTTCACAAAAATCACAAACGCTGCTACCTCCAAAGCAATGCTGTAGTGGACCTTCACAATACACTGCAGATACCATATTGAAATGAAAACAACCTACAGAGAGCATGAATGACTCTCAGATGTAAACAGAAGAGTACACAAGTGCTGTACTGCAATGAACGGTATGACAACAGACCAAGCGTCTACATAATATCATTCAGTAATGTATCGAACCCAATGCCTCTCTGAAAAGTAAGCTTAGATCCGCATTGTAGTTCCTGACTTTCCCGGGCTTGTACTAATCCAGGATTAATTTCCAGGCCATAAGTTACTAATCAAAAGTTGTTGTATCGACCCTTCTATAAGCTCCTGGAATTTGCAGCAACTTTTTTAATCGCCCTTTATAATTGATATGCAGTGCCATTATATTCCCCCTTAACTTTTCTAAAATGTCCTATATTAAAGATTGAACTATTGTGGACCTATTTCTTCTTAAATCACATTGATGATCACCTAATGGAATTTCTAATTCTCTTCTTGCAGGGTTGCATATCTCTCATTTGCAATAGGCCATTAACTAACTCACTGGCATTATTGAACCCACAGGTTCATGGCCACGCAGATATAAGCTCTCCATACATCCCTATTTTGAGCTAATGTCTTCCAATAATTCCGTTTAATTTACCTTCCTCAAATCATGGTTAATGTTATTCTCCTACCTCTTTCCTAGCAAACCTACTGGGTACTTTCCTTCTGGTTTTCCTACAAGAAGTTTTCATGGCTTCTTTTATTCCCCATTTGTACCACATGTCCTGCCTATTGTAGTCTATGAGATATAACTGTTCCCATAAAGATCATGTAGCTCACTGTTTTAGAGTTTTCTCCATTCACCTGTCTGTTCATCTCTCTTTGGTCCAAAAGTTTTCCTAAGAAATTTATTCTCAAATATCATATACATTATCTATTCTCCTTGCTTAAAGTAAAAGTCCATGTTACGCATCCACATAATATAACTAGGAGAAAAACAATTTATATATATTTTCATGTTAATATGTTTTGAGAGAAGTTGGGATGACAAAAGTCCTTGTAATGTGTAATCGTTTGCATTTCCAGAATTGTTTAATTTTCCTCTGCACCTCATTCTTGTTTTCAATTATTCTTTCTAGGTATTTGAAATCAGCCACTTACTCCATTTTTTATCCATAACTGTCCTTTTATATTATATAATGAATTTCTATGTGTACTTTTAATACTCATGTTTGAACACTGTTGAGGTTTTAACCTCAATGGCATTCAAACATTTCTATATGTGACCATATATTTAGTATTATTGATGTTTACTTCCAATCCCAATTCCTTAGTGTTACTTAACAGAATGTGTTGGCCGTTAGTATATCTTCGCTATCACCTAATAATACTACTTCATCAGTATATACTAACAGTTTATTAATACCATTGAGTTGTAGGTCTTCTTCATAGTCTAAGGATTTGATAGCATGTTCTAATACAAAATTGAATAGTAGAGGATAAAGTGCATCACCTTGTTTTAACCCATTGTGAATTTCAAAACTATCTGAAAACTATTTGCCTACCCACACTCTATTCTTTGTGCCATTTAGATGCATTAACTAACTTTTTTAGGAATTCCATAGTTCAGCAGGAAACTATACAACTTCTCCTCTCAATTGAATCATATGCCTTTTGAAGTCTACATATAGTTGATGTATAGTGCCATTATATTCCAATTTCTTTTCTAAAATCTGTTTTATACTAAATATCTGATCTACTGTATATCTACATTTTCTAAATCCACAATGGTGATCTCCTATTATGTCATCAGTACAGGGAGTAATTCTGGATACTAATATATTTGTTAGAATTTTATAGGAAGTTGAAAGTAATAAAATGCCCTTGTAGTTGTAGCAATTAGTTTTATCTCCTTTCTTATAGATTGGTACGATAATCAATTGTTTCCATTCATTAAAACATATTCCTTTTCTCAAATTATACTGTACAAGCATCTTGTCCATCAATTTTTCTCATTGGCAATGCCAATCCTGTTGGATTAGAAGGTATATACCTAAATCTGAAACACCTAAGGCTGGTTTTAAGATTATAAAATTAACCAAAGACATTCTCTGAAAATCAGCAACATTGTACCCCTCCTCCCTATACTCCAGCTGTCAGAAGTCCAGAGATTTATTATATCATACAAATAATGAATCAAGATGCTGAATGGAGGAAGATCAGGAAATCAACTGGGTAATGAATGAATTTAAATTATAAACACTATAACATAAATCTGGCATTCTTTATATATGGTAATTGAACTTTATATTCATTTCATTAATTGTATACAATTTTGAAATATATTAGTTTGCAGTTTAATAATAAAATGGGCCATTCTCATAATAACGAATATAGTTAATATAATGTTTTCAAAAACTGCACGTCTAATTTTAAAAAGTTTCAAAACTACAAAAGTATTCATATAGGTAATAAGACTGCAATATTGTATTATCCATGAATATCCTTGAATACAAGCACAGATTAAACTATTAGGTTGTTTCGTAAGTAATGTCAGTTTTAAATGTAATGTGTGTCTGGAGAAATTTTGAAGAAATAATATATTGGGAGTTTGTTCTAAATGAGCGTACAGTCGATGTGGATCTTTATTCTCAACAAATGGAATGAGTTCATTTTAAATTTTGAGAGTCGCAGGTTTAAACCCAACCAGACCCCTTAATGCATGAACAACCATGACAAAGAATTCAGGAATTGCGAGGGATCAGACTGTTACCACACCCAGCATACAGCCTCATTGTGCACCTACAGATTACCATCTGTTTCAATCCATGGCCCATTTGTTGCTTGAAAATATTGAACCTGTGGAAGAGGGTTTCAACTAATTCTTCGCATAAAAAGCCAGAGACTGGTACCACCATGGTATAATAAACTTCGCTGAAACATGGCTCAAGACCATAGAATCTTATGGTATCTACTTTGAAGAGTAGTTTAATTTCTTATCAGAAAACATTCAAAACAATTTTTTTTTAAAAAAAGGACATTACTTTTGATACTCCATGCAGGACAGGCATAGAAGGCCATTGGCCTACCATCCGGCTGCTGGCCTCACATCCACATGTGTTAATCACAGAAGTAGACGATCATCTAGCCAGTTTAGGGGTGATATGTGGTAAGCATGTCGGGTCCCCAGCCGTTATAGCTGGTCTTCTCAACCTGGAGTCGCTATGTATTGTAGCTACCTAAATGCCTCATGATGCTGGGTGGGCACCGGCCCCATAATGGCTGAAACTTCATGAGAAAATTTCTTCTCCCATGGGGACTCAAACCAGCGCAAGTCCCGTAGCTCTGCACCAAGGCTTCTTGCCTTAAACACTCGGCTATGGCGCAGGACTTATTTTTGATATGGTATCAATAAAATAAAAAATGCAATGAAGAACTAAAACCCCCAAAAACTTAAGTGAAGTTTATTACATCAGTCCAAAATATAAAAAAAAATGTGTTACACATAAAGAAAACCATTACAAATAACATTTTCATAAATAGGGCCTTTGATTATAATACCAAGCTCTGAAGAATACCAGATCATTTAAAATATTTACAATCAAATATGTTTATTTTCATGATCAAGAATAACAATCATGAAGTAAATATCAAATCTAAATGTAATGGAAAGCTATGAACTAGATGACAAATGAAAGACTCAGCAAACATACAGTTGTGCGTAATTGTCTGTGTACATGTGTCAAAGTGCTCCAAGTTTCTTAAGGATTACCACAGATATGTCTTCTTCAATTTAATTAAATCTTTAGCAGAAACATTAAGAGTAGAAATTCAGAAGATTAGCAGAAATGCTAAATTCTATCAACCCTGCAAGACAGTATTTTTAACATTTCCAATTCTACAAAATTCATTATTTCAACTTTCAAAATTTATATTTATTATTTTTTGTTATCTTTTAAAAACTCCATGGTGCAACAGGCCTAGAAGATTCATTGGGTATCTATCAGCCAGCTGCTGGCTTCACATCCACATGTGTTAATGACACAGGTGGATAATACAGCCAATGTAGAGATGACATATAGTCAAAATATTGAGTCCAACGGTAGGTATAGCTTATTTTTTTTAACACAAAGTAGCTACTTATCTTAACTCCTCTAATTCGTTAAGATGCTTATGAGTGCAAGTCCTATACACTGTCAAAATTGCATAATTTTTTTTTTCCCCATATAAACTCAAAATCAGCATTTGTCCCTTAGCTATGTGATAAGGCATGATGCTAGAGACTGTTCAGTTATAGTGCAGCCATTTTAAAGAAAACACTAAAAATACAATTAACAAATTAATGCCTGAAGTGGATTAACATTTTTTTCTCCCCTTTCACTGAAACATTTGATTGACAAAGTAAAAACTGAACTAAAATTACTACATTTCAATTCACTAGATACAATTTCTCCAAGTTGTATCTTATTTTGTTTTTAAGCTTCTAGCTAAATTAATTGATTTAATAATAGATATTTTTAGGAAGTAACACTATTAAGTTTTATTAATTTTATTTAATATTGAGAAATCTTTAAGAGAGTTTGTTTCCATATATCATTTCTGGACAATCTCATAATTTTACAGATCCTAAAAAACTATGTAACTGTATTAAATTGTACTCAATGTTGAAACTAACTGACATGTAATCTGCACAAAATCTGTAATTTTGTTCTACAATATATTGCCATATAGCTGCAGAAATAAACTTCTGTTCAATTACTTTATGTGTAATTTCTGTATTGTTTTTCTTTCTTTCTTTCTTTTTATTTTCCTCTCCTGTAAAATTTCAAAACTTAATATAAGAAGTTTCATTGCCCAGTAACAATAAATGGATTATATAATGAGAATAATGACAATCAAGAGAGATATCTAAATTCCAATTCACCTTGTACTGATAAAGGAATGATTTGGTATTAATAATGAAAAATCCATAGCACTAAAGAAAATATTCTAACTGGAGACAACTAAGCATCTTAACTGTTTATTATAAGAGTGAGAAATAAAACTTAATTTCATAAATTAAAAATCTATTATCATGCCATTACAATCTTGATTTCAAACATCAAAGGATTCAAAACATTTTTAATTCATAAATGTGGCAAACCCTAAAAGCATCAACAGGATATAATATAATTTGGACGGCCAAAATTGGATATAGTGAAGTGTTACAAATGTTTGATATATTTACGAAGTAACACTATGAGGTTTTATTTAATAATCAATAAATGAAACAGATACTACACCTTACATCATATTTTTGTATAAAGCCGGATCGGTTTTTAAAAAGTTTTCCTTTAATTGTCAACTAGCACCTGACTCATATGAGGTGAGGTATAAAATCTGATTAATTTAATGACTGTTATAAATATATCTATCTAAATCTAACATAACATTTACAAGAGATCCAGCAAAATCACTGTCAAACTACAATACAATTTATATGTGCAATGTGCATGAAAAGTTCATATAAAACAATGTATAAATAACAGCTTTAAACAAAATTAGTGTCGATATCTAAAGTGAGTGGATTATTTCATGACAGATCACAGGTTATAGAAGCATTATTTAACAATAGCTTGGTTTCTTCCTCCCCCCCCCTACATCATTGTCTACATGAGACCTTCTACATGCCACTGTATATCTCTCTGCTTATATTAGGAAATCCTGTAACATTGATTGTTGGGGCATACTCTAGAGGAACAACTCAGTTTTATCTTCATAGCTATGAAAATTCCACTTTTTTGGTGCTATAGTTCCGGAGATTTTTAATTTTTTTTTTAATTAAGAAAAGGCTTGTGTCAGTAGTGGTAGATTTCCTGAATGCATACTGCAATAGAGGAATGGCCCAAAAGACTTAGAGCCTGCATCATGCAAAAGGTGCACATTTTGAAAACTGATTGGTGCTAAATGTGTGAACAATACTGAAATTTAATATATTAAAATATCTCAAATAATTTTTCAGTTTCTCTTTAAAAAAACTTTGTATCAGTATTTGAGAACCAGACTAGGTAGAAAATTATAGAATTCAAGACAAGCCAAAATTGCTGAAACCAACTAGAAAAACCAACAGAACTCATAGTAAAGGGGGAAAAAAATTCTACATCCGGAAAAGTAGAAACAAAATAATGAATTTTGGAAGTCCCTGGGGAAAAAGAGTTTAATTGTGAGGTTCGTTTGCCTACCACCAGAGGGAGAGATATGCAAGACTTCCTAATCAATACAGCAGTCAGTTTCAAGCTGAGAATGGTGGAAATGTCCACCGAAACATGTTTCAAGTGGGAAAACAAAATATGATTATCAATTAAAAAATTTAATGCAAATATGACTTCACTTATAGAAGGAAATCATGCTAACAATGCAAAATTGTTCAAAATAACAGTCACAAGTAATGCCAAAAAAGTAAAGTTATTTAATTTAAGAAAGAAAAATTAATGCTTGAACCAGATTTTGAACTCTTGACCTCTTATTCTCCGCAGTGTGCTGTCCATTACATCATTCAAATGACATTACAAACGTTAACATGTCTTTCAACTTATACAATTCTCATTCGTCCAAAGGCGATAGCTGTAAAGTTATACTATCAAAAATGTATAATTGTGTTAATACTAATCTGTGTATATATATATATATATATATATATATATATATATATATATATATACAAACATACATACACACATAGCATAGTTACATTAATGTTGTATTTTAGAAACATCAGAAGTTGTGTGTGACTATACATTAGAGCTACACAGTTCCACAACATGAAACATAAATTATGTTGACACAGAATTTGGAAAAAAAGAAAAATGAAAGAAATAATGCTTGATGGGAGGGACAAATTTGTTCACATCCATATCATTCTTCATGTTGTACGTTTCATTTGCAAGTGTAAAAAATAAAACAAAATTGATCACTTGTCTACTCTCTATTGGAAAGCAAATAATAAAATAGGTTGATTGACCCCATATGTGGCTATTCAATAAGAACAAGAATATTAGAATATTTGTGATACCTATATTCATATTCTTGATTTTCTTTCTAATCCTTAGACACTCCATAGTTTAATTCTATGATCATTAACTGATGATGTTAAATCATTAAAAAGTAACAAAGCTCCCGGAGAAGACCACATTAATCAAGAATTGTTTAAATTTTCAACTAAAAATTTTTTTAAACAGATTTCTTATTCTCCTTAATATGATATGGGAAGGACAAGAACCACCACAAAGCTGGAACAAATCCATTGTAATACCAATCTTCAAAAAAGGAAGTCGCCAAATCAAAGATAACTATCGTGGAATTAGCTTGTTGAACTCTGGATATAAAATTTATGCTAATATAGTTAAGAATAAATTGAGGAAAATTTATGAAAATATAATTGGAGAAGAGCAGAATGGATTCAGAAAGGGTAGATCTTGTACAGATGGATTCTTTACTCTAAAACTACTATTAGAAAAGCACAAGGAATTCAATATAGAAACTCATATCGCCTTTGTTGACTTCATAAAGGCTTTTGACAAAGTAGACAGAAATATATTACTACAAATTTTAGCTGATGATAACGTTCCACAACAATATATTACTAATATCTTCAACATCTATAAAGATAATGAAATCTCTGTTAAACAAGATGGCAAATTATCTTCTTGGGAAAAGATCGACACTGGAGTAAGACAGGGATGTGGACTTTCACCGGTGCTTTTCATTATATACATGAATAAATTAATTGAATGGAGGAAAACACGAGGATATATACTCATCAATAGGAACCTCAAACTCGATGCTATTCTTTTTGCAGACGATTTAGCTCTTCTGGCACTTTCCGAAAATGATTTGCAACGATCAATTTATAATTTACAAAAAAATAGGTGCCAAATTTAATATGGAAATATCAATTAACAAAACTAAAATTATGGCATTTCATGGGAAGGACCCCATACAAAGTAAAATCTGTCTCCAAAATAAAATTTTAGAGAGATGTAATCAATTTAAATATCTTGGATATTATCTCTCTATCTGGGATGAAAAGGATATCCCTGAAAAAGTTACTAGTTATAATAAAAGTTTAGGAATTATTAATCAAGTTATGAAACCATCCCTTGTACAAAAAAACACCAGATTATGTTTATATAACACTTTGGCTAGACCAGTGTTGACCTATGGTAGTGAAGCATGGACACTAAAAAAACAACATGAAAGCAGAATAACGGCTTGTGAAATGAGATTCATGCGCAGAACAGCGGGTTATACACCAGATGGGATCGGAAAAGGAACACCGATATCTTAAAAGAATTGAAGACTACACGCCAATTTTGGAATATATTAAACAGTACCAACTAAATTGGAAACACCATCTTGAAAGAATGAGTTCAAATCGGATCCCCAAAGCTGTTTATAATTATATACCAAGAGGACGAAGATCACTGGGCCGTCCTATGAAACGCTGGAGGGAAAATTTTCTATAGGATCGTAACAGGCCTTGGCCTAATACTTGGAAGGAAGAAGATCATATGTCTTATTAAAACACTGTATGAAATATCAGATTTCTTTAAAATCAATAATGCTACCAATCAGGGATAACATCTACATTGCCAGTGCTGACATCAGGAACATAAAAAAGGTATGTTCCTTATTATATAATTTGTATTTTTAAAAACAATCTAAATCCACCAGTTTATCAGAAAATATGTGTTTGCCATCTAGTGTTGAGAAATTGAACTGAGACATACAAAGCACTTTAATGTTTCCAAATTATATCAATGTTAAAATTTGAAATAAAATTATTTTTATCTCACCTTATATCCTGTCTTCTATTTAGACCGGTTTCAAAACCTTGGCAGTTTTATCATCAGTAATTGTATGACTGATATTCTGCCATCCAGGAGCACTGCTGCTTAATCCATCTGTTGGTGGACTGATGAACCTCCATGAGAATTACAAAATTCATTAATTTTTCTTTCTTGTTTTTTTTTTATGCGGATTTTTTTCCCAAACCATGAGGCCTTTTGATTTTTCTATTTGTTTTATTAAACCAGCCTTTCTTTCAATTGATGTTTTTCTGACCATGCATTGGCAGCTACTGCTGGTTTTTCCACTTCACCATTTTTGACATTCCTAAGATCTTCCCTCACCCTGGTTTTCAAATTACTTTTTGTTTTCCCTATGCAAATTTTGTTCACAATCTCTGCATTTAATCTGGTAAATTCTCAATTTGTTTTCTTCTTCAATTTTGTCATTTTTGTTGATTTTAGTTATCCTATAAGGCTATATCTTTCTTTGGTGCCAATCTTATGTTAAACTTTTTAAAGATTTTTTGAAACTTATGGTGCTTCAATGGATTGTAAATGAATTTCTTGAATTTTATGTTTTGACCTATGAAAAGATGGCACGAAAACCGCTTTCTCAGGCCATAACAGTTCTTCTAGGACTAATACCTGGCAGGATGATGATGATGAATTTTATGTTTTCTTCTATTTCTTTTATAACTGTACTTTGATTCATTAATTCATTTTTGTCTTTTAAACTTATTTCTCTTTTGTGTACCATGCTTTCTTCAAACCATTATCCTACTGCTACATTAATTATGTTTTTTTTTCTGCATGACAAAACATCAGTCATAAAATTACTGATGATGAAACTACCTAGATTTTGAAACCAGTCTAAATAGAAGACAGTATATGAGATAAAAATAATGTTATTTTAAATTAAACCTTATGGTGATATTTCCTATAATAGTACAATATGTGAATGTTATCTGCAGTGTTTCAGCAGCAAACTTATGCGAGTTGGATGTCGGAAATCTTCGGCAGCATCATGAGACCATGCTATGAATTTTTGCAGTTAGACACAAAGGCAAATTATCTTTTTTTTTCCTTCATAATTTCCCCAAATGGGATACAAGTTTCAAACTGGCAACATCCTCAAAATTCCCATGCCACACCATTCATCTTAACAATTACCAAAGAAAAATGTAGACAAAACAGTTGAAGTAAGAATACAATGAACACACTATGTATCTCTAATATAACACATACAAACTTACAGGGGGTATACAAAATAATGGAAACACCACATCTTCATACTTATTTTCATGAGTATGGTTAGCCTGCGGATCTTGTCAGAAATGTTTGTTTTCAGATGTTTACTAAGAAATCAGCACTGTACTTAACTGCATAAAAATGTATCCTCCTGTAGTTGTGGAACCAGACTTACAATATGTGACTTGAGTGATTTTCAAAAGGACAAATTGTTGGCGCCCGATTAGCTGGATTTGCAGTGGCTGAAATTGCCACATTGTTAGGGTTTTCAAGGAGAACAATTTGTAAGTTTGTGTCTGCAAACTTGGATAGGGATGTATGGAGAGCTTATGTCTGCACAGCCATGAACCTATGGGTTCAATAGTGCCAGTGAGTTTGTTAGTTATGTCTGCAAACTTGTCTAAAGGTAAAACATCTGCAAAAGGAACAGTTGTCACACAAAGAAACTAAATGAAAGAAACAGGAGAGTTCTTAAGAGGATTCTGTAACAAAATCATAAAAGTTACTGCACATAAAATTACTGCAGAATTAAATACACAGTAATTACTTACTTGTCAACCAACAATTTTGTTCAATCTAAACTGAAAGTTAACTAACAAAAATATAACCTAACTAATAATAAATGTTATGATAAATATAGTTAGTGTGAGTTATTTTGGTTTGTTAGAATTTTTTAGTTTTAAAAAAATGTGTGTAAATGTGAAATAAACTCGGATTTATTGTTAAAATACTAATATTGATATCAGGAAACAATTTTAAAAATTTGTTATTAAAGCTGTATAGCTATGGTTACGGTGAAATAATTTATCTTTGTTCATTTGAATTTAATACTTGGTTGACAAAAAGTAAATAACTACAAAAGACACATTTAAAGGAACCAGTTTCTACCAATATAGGAGAAGAGTGCTGCAACAATTATATGTTTATGGCAGAGCAACCCTTACATCCTATATTGTCATATCCCAAAAATGTCCATGAGGGCAAAATATCCATAATATAAAATGCAATTAGTCAAAATACCAATACCCAAAATGTCCATGGGAACAAAATCTCCACAACATAAAATGTCAAAAGGATATTATTTATTTAATGCATAAATTTTCCAAAACTTAACTACTACGCTTCATCTTGAAGCACAGCTTCAAATTAAAGATGATGATAAATTCCAGTACATAACAGTGAGCTATGTGATCTTTATGGAAAACCAGATATAAAAACAATTAAGTCTCCTAGACTGCATTGGGCACGATATGTGGTATGGATGGGGAATAAAAGAGGGGAATAGAAACTCCTTGCAGGAAAACCAGAAGGATAGCACCCAGTAGGTAGGCCAAGAATGAGGTGGGAGAAGAACATTAAACATGATTTGAGGGAAGTAAATTATACAGGAGATTATTGGAAAACATTAGCTCAGGAAAGGGATGTATGGAGAGCTTATGCCCATGCAGCCATGAACTTAAAATTTCAATAGTGTCAGTTAGTTAGCCATTTCCTCCTAGATATATAAGAATGTCTCTATTCTGTATATAAGTTTCACAGTTCCTTACTATTTGTAATAGTTGTCTTTGATTTGGCTTGTCCTATGATTTTTTCAATCTTTTTATTTAAATTAACAATTTTCAATCCTGGATAGAATCTAATTCTTTTTATTAGGAATATTCCACAATAAAGTGTTTCTCCTTCAACCCAAAATGGTTTGTCGCCAGATATTTCTGTCTAAAGCATCTTCTTCCCTCAAATCTCTACCTTCCATACTTCTCTTCACTCCATCTGTCCAACGTTCTCTAGGTCTGCCTCTTCCATTTCTTCCACATCTAATTTTAAGAAAGAAAAATTAACATTTGAACTGGGATTTGAACCCTGGACCTCTTGTTCTCCGTACAAGCATTCTGTCCATTACACCATTCAAATGACAATATAAAAACGTTCACATTTCTTTCAACTTATACAATTCTTGTTCGTCCGAAGGCTAATAGCTATCGCTACCATCATGCCAACTGACGTCTTCTATTCACAAGTATTTTTATTGAGAATTTATACATTACTTTTTAGTGGTAAAGCTTCATATTTTCAATGTTTTTATTCAGATTAACATTTTCCAATCCAGGATAGAATCTAATTTTAAGGAGAAAAAAATTGTCCTCTGATTTCAGGATTTCAACACTGCACTTGAAAATTTTATATAGGTTATTATGACTACCATAAACAATAGTAAATATAAGGAGAATTCAATTTCATAGAATTAAGACATTTTGATTTTGGACATTAAAGCAAAGTTAACATTACATAACTATGGTTCAATTTGACCTTGGAAAATTTAGCATGCGCATTTTTATCATGCATGAATATTCTAATCCTGTACTTTATGACTGATATGCAGATTTAGTAAACCATTTATTACAGATAGGAATGCAATAAAGCAAAAACAGTGACATTATGAACACAAGTTCTGGACAGTTGTTGATTGGAAATATTTTATGTCATATGGTCTGATTAGTTAACACACTTTTCCCTACTAGTGATTAGGATATATCTGGATAACATCAAAAGAAGCTTACAACTCAGACTGCTTAGTGCCTATAGTTAAACATGGTGGATGGCCAATAATGGTTTGAGTATCAATACCTGGCATTCTGCAAGTCTTATTGTCATAGTGAATGGCAAAGACATCACTAAGGTTTACGAGGAAATTCTAGGGAACCATATACACTCAATGGTATAGGCATTGTTATCTCAGGTAATGCTATATTTCAAGATGATAATGCCCCTACTCACACTGTTATCATCTTGAAAGATGATAATGCCCCTACTCACACTGTTTCAACTCAGCCTCTAATGGAAATGAGTACCAGACACTTGTTCTGGGGGTAAAGGCGGCCGTCACACAGGGCTGACAACCCAGCTGACATAAAGTGCCGATTGTCTAGAAAAAGTGGGAGCCTTAACCTCCTACTACCCCAAGGGCCTCCGGGTCTGTTGTGGGATCACTTTTACTTTACTCACACTGTTAGTTGTGTTAAAATCTGTTTGAGGAGCATAAAGGAAAAGTGAGATGTGAATTGGAGACTAAAGTAAGATTTCAAATTTCCTTCCTCTCTTTATTTCTAAAGAGACAGAAGAAATTCTCCATGAAGAATAGTGCAAGATTCCATTGAATAGATTTATAAGTTGCATGAATAAATTCTAAATTATGCAGCTGTTTTAAAGATTACTGATGTACACCATATTAATAAAGTTTAGAAGGTGTTTCCATTATTTTGTCTACTCCCTGTATCTGCAATTGAGATTTTTATATCCAATATTCATCATGAGCAATTCTATAATTACTTTTCAAAACAAATTAAAATATAATTTTATATTTAAATTTTCACCAAAACATATTCCATGGAGAATAAATTATTCAGATTTAATAACTAACACAACGAGGTTATATACCCATCAATAGGAACCTCAAACTCGATGCTATTCTTTTTGCTGACGATTTAGCTCTTCTGGCACTTTCCGAAAATGATTTGCAACGATCAATTTATAATTTACAAAAAATAGGTGCCAAATTTAATATGGAAATATCAATTAACAAAACTAAAATTATGGCATTTCATGGGAAGGACCCCATACAAAGTAAAATCTGTCTCCAGAATAAAATTTTAGAGAGATCTAATCAATTTAAATATCTTGGATATTATCTCTCTATCTGGGATGAAAAGGATATCCCTGAAAAAATTACTAGTTATAATAAGAGTTTAGGAATTATTAATCAAGTTATGAAACCATCCCTTGTACAAGAAAACACCAGATTACGTTTATACAACACTTTGGCTAGACCAGTGTTGACCTATGGTAGTGAAGCATGGACACTAAAAAAACAACATGAAAGCAGAATAATGGCTTGTGAAATGAGATTCATGCGCAGAACAGCGGGTTACACCAGATGGGATCGGAAAAGGAACACCGATATCTTAAAAGAATTGAAGACTACGCCAATTTTGGAATATATTAAACAGTACCAACTAAATTGGAAACACCATCTTGAAAGAATGAGTTCAAATCGGATCCCCAAAGCTGTTTATAATTATATACCAAGAGGACGAAGATCACTGGGCCGTCCTATAAAACGCTGGAGGGAAAATTTTCTATAGGATCGTAACAGGCCTTGGCCTAATACTTGGAAGGAAGAAGATTTAATAACTACTACTCTTCCTGTATGAATCCAATAATAAAAAATTATGGCCATGTTTAGAAAAAAAGAGTCTTAAGTGTAAATTAAATGTTCCCTGCAGTTCGGGCCACCATGAATTCCAATCGCCATCCTCTTATTTCTTAACTGAAATTGCAGATATGATTAAAACATCAAATTTAGGAAACTGAATAATTTGTTACTTTATTCAGTCTGTAACCTGAAACAATTTTTCTATACTTTTCTTAATTATTAGTTTGGTCACTGTGTGTTCCGATTGTGAGTTTTTAACATACAACTAATTTTTTCCCCTATTACCACTCAAAATTTCAAGAAAAAGAGTCCATACTTTGGATAAAATGGAAAAACCAGCAAGAAAAGTGTGGACACTGCACAATATACTACAAAAGAATTTTCAATTAGTTCAGTAAGAAAGAGGCTGATAACAAAAGAAAGAAGGTGGCAACATTCTCCATGGAATGTCCAGGGAATTAAAATGTGCATCACTTACTTTAACAAAAGACATTAAAAAAAGTATTTTTTTAAATTGTTTCTGTTATGTGCAAGGCATCTCCATGCAACAAATTCTCTAAGATGATAACTGTTTTCAATAAATTATGTCGTATTTTATATGATATTTAATTATATTTTGTAAGATTCTTCAGGTTAGAGCTATTTGCTATTATTTCATTTTACAACACTTTTTAACAGCTAGGGTCATTAGTGTCAGAATTCAAATCTGGGCATGAAAGGACTGACAAATTTTGCTCAGAGGCCACTTCTTTTAAGCTTGAGGTTCTTTTATATTCCATAAATCTATGAAACAGGAGGCTTCAGTTTCTTTCCTAAGGAACCCACACCCACGATTTTTACACTCTGAAGAATCTACTTTTTGTACCTGTGAATCTTGGAACCAGAGGTGAGTGGTAACTACTGGTCCATCAAAACAGTTTCAGGTCAGTAAATGTAATACATTTTATAAGATATTTCAATATAGTAAGTGCATATATTTATATATTGACTATATATACTTTTGTAAAATAAATACATTTTGTAAGATATTTTTTTAAATAAATATATTTTCAACTTAAATTAATATAATGGTTAATGTGTAAAAAATATCAAACATGGATTCATGTTCAGCATCATTCCAGAGTCCATAGGCTCACTTTTCGAGTGAAATACCTCCTACCCAATTGGCAACCCAGAAAGCAGTTGAGCATTATGTTGACGTAATAGAGCAGAGGGAATGTGATAGTAGAGTGTGGGTCACTGGCGACACAATCCAATTCTAAGAAATATCATCTGGTCACCATTGTACAATCATTATAGTGCAAACATGATATTCGTTTTCTAATGTAGTTTTATATCATCTTAATAAAACACATAATTTTTAATTTTTGATTGTTCACAAATGATAAATAGAAATTACCCACAGCAAGGATATGTCAAATTTTTATTCAACTGGCCACAATACCATAAAACAGATAACAATAATTTTGTTTAAAGCATACACTAAATATTGTAATACATAAGTGCTTAGTCTTTAAATTCTAGGAATAAGCAAATTTATATATAATAGTAAAATAAATTGCAAAAATTAAAGCTACATATTTACAGTCTCAATGAATTGGCACTAATTTATCAGGGATGTGTAGTCTTATGTAAAAGAATAATACAAAGATTTCTACGAAGATACTATAAATTTTGACACAAAGACCTGCTAATTCACGAATATACCATTATATGAAAGACAGCTAAATTTTTGTCAACATATTTCAAACTTCAGATGAAAAATTGAAGCACAGACATTGATAATTACAATGCAGTGGTGTTAGGATTTCAGTCGTGTAATGTTTTATTTTAATTTTATAAAATTCACATAAAAGATTAACAGTCTATGAGATAAATCATATAGCCTAATTCTAACATTTAACTATTTAAATTCATAATCTACAAGAATAAAAGGAATGTCCCATCAAGCTAGGTGCAATATGATACTTTATAAACCTCTGACATATATTTATTCAAGCCTAACGCAAAACACAATTTATTATTATCATCAATATTACCATATTTAATTGAAAGTGAAATTATCTTAATGTATAAATAATTAAGGGGTTATAAGGGGTAGTGATGTGTGTATAACCTCTCTTACCCAATTCTCATCCTCACCTTCTCGTGGTACAACCCGTTTTCACAAACTAGGCTCTGAGGACCAAGTCACGGCGGTATAACCATTCCATCGGATACTGAGTAAATGCGGTATCCTAATGTCTGTCCAGAGACTAAAAGGTAGCAGCCCTACCACTGGACTACTTAGCATTGGGCCAGTAACCTGTCCTAAGGAACTTCAAAACTACTTTCAAGTCTCAACATGAAAAAATCCAGAAGAAATTGAAATATGAAGATATCAACCTGCAGGAAGAAGACCAGGACGTCCACTCAAAAGACTTTTGGATGGTGTTTCTCTTGAGGCCAAAACAGGTCAACAAATGGCCTAAATTTGTGAATGTACTATGATGATGATGATATAAATAATTAAATATAATAAGAGCTAAGATGCAATTTTATTGATATTAAATTTTTTTAAATGAAATGAATGTGGTACAATATTTTATGTCATTTACAAAATTCACTAATATCTTAAGCACATTTGTTTTTCTCAATTATATTAACATATAATAGGTTTAAGAAAAAATCTGGTATTCCACCTTCAATTAGTAATAGCAATGGAAGTTTTATTAATCTGATAAGGAAAGTACCCATAGACATATATGCAGATTATAAACATAATTAATAAAAATAAATTGCTCATAAATTTATAAAAAAGTAGTGATCATCTAAGATTAAGAAAAATATAGTTAGCTTTTTCAGAATGTTGAACACAAATGTCATTTTCAGTTAACAAAGTTTACTCTTTTTCCTTCTGCACTACATGAAAAAGTAAATAATTCTCTAAAAACTTAGACCATGTACCAAGTTCACTGGACAATGTGTAAATGTTGTTATCTGTTCTACCCACATAAGCCCAAATGAAGATAGTTCTTACCCCGTATTCAAGAGTCTAGAAAACTGATTTTGTAAAACATCCATTAATGGAGTATACTAAAAAAAAAAAGATTGGAAAAGAAAGCATAAATAGAAAGAATAATCTAATCTCTAAGAACCCTAATAAGAAATAACTAAGAAAATTTCAGAAATCATAAGTAGCTTTTACAAAAAAATGTTAAGAAAAGACTGTATTTTGTCATGTTATAAAAACATTTTTAAATATAAACCAAATGAACAGTAAAAAGAAAAATCTTAATCACAAAAAAAAAAAAAAAAGACGGCAGTCTCTTTGTTGTTCTAAAAGTTCCTCGGCCTGGATATTAAACAAATTTTGCCAAATTCTAAAAATTTCAAGTCTCTAGTTTTCGTATAATTGATGTTTACAGTGATCAAAAATTCATATTGCACTCTCAACTTGATAGGGACATCAGTTATCTTCTCCATTCTGTATCACTTACAAGCATTTTATTTTAAACTTAGACTAGAACTGCTTTGCTTTCAGACATGTTAACTGAAGTCCACACATCCCCATCAAATGCAAGACTTACAAGGTCAACAAGCAATGCATCTCAATTACGCTGTACAATCATTTCCTTTTTTTTTAAATTACCATTAAAATTTATTTTATTCAGAAATCAGTTTTAAAAAAATCTTCAATGTTTTATCAACACTTGATATTGAAATCAACCAAACTGATCTAAATTGATTTTGCAAAAGAAATGCAATGCAGCTGACTACCTCATCTTACACACACTAACTACTAGTAAGATATTGATTGTATATCAGTAACATATGTTTATAACCTCATTCTTTATTTATGTTAAACAACAAACTTCCCACATATTTGTAAGACAGAGATACATAAAAAATAAACTAAAAGCACTGAAAAATATTAACATTTAAAACTTCAATGGGATTTACTATTTTTTCTCTTCACTCTTTAAGAAGGTAATTTAAAATGGTTTTCACTCATAAAAAAATAATTATAGTGACTGTACAAAGTTTTACAGAGGGCTTTCATATATTTTCTTAACAAATGGAACATTCAACTCTGATAACAATAAGTACAAAATACAAAATTTCCATCAAGTTTTGTTACCAATATAAATAGTTACGTAATATTTTAAGATCAACAGCATCAGTAATAATAAAATGAATGAACAACTTATATTCATGTGATATCTTTGGACAAAACTTTTGATAATCTCTCTAATTCATAACATTAATATTAAGATGAGCCATAAAAGTCTTATTTTTTAAAACATATGTAGATATTTCAATATACAGTTAAGTCAGAATTACCAATGTACTTCTGTATGTCTATCCAAAAATAATGCATCAAATAGATTTTTAGTCTTAAAAATTATTTGGTTTATTCAAAGGGAATAAAATACATAGACAGATAATTTGGTAAGTTTGCAGTTTATGTGGAGTAACAGTACACATATATAAATTATATTTGAAGAGAAAAATTATATGCTCAGACTGAGGTTTGAACCCAGGACCTTTTGCACACTAGGCAAATGCTCTACCAAGTGAGCTATCCGAGCAAATCCAATCTAAATGCAAATCTTTCTCTTATATACGCTGTTAATTCCCGTGCACCAAATGCTATGAAGCATTTGCTTCTATCTTGCAAATGGTGCTTCTTTATTAAGAAGACATTTAATTGGGAATTTTACATTACATTACATTATAAAGCCAGCAAAGGTAGCATTTGGTGCGTGGGAATTAATGGCATATATAAGATAAAGATTTGCATTTAGATTGGAGTTGCTCACATAGCTCACTTGGTAGAGCATTTGCCTAGTGTGCAAAAGGTCCTGGGTTCAAACCCCAGTCTGAACGTATAATTTTTCTCTTTAAATCTAATTTATCCATCATTGAGATGTATGAAATGAATAATCAAAACACACATAAAAAGTTTGGATCATTTTTCCAACTAACTTCATTGTTATCATGTGTAGTTTTTCTTATATACCATCTTACTGTTCATATAGAAAAAAAAATAATCGAAGAGAAAATTTTGACATTCAATGAAGTGTTAAATTTAATATCTAATATCAAAAAAATAAAGTAATTTTTCCATAAAACCTCGATAAAGTACTTCTCTAACACCATTTTGACAAAAAAATGACTTGGCTGTTACTTTTCCTGTACACTTCATAAATAATTTCTGATCACAGGAGATCTCTAAACATGAGAAAAATTAGTAATTTAATATTGTATCAAAATTCATTTCAGATGAGAAATTATAAAACTAAATTTATAAAATGTCTGCTATCTATCCATGTAAATTGTTAAATGTTTAAAACTGTTACTGGAGGGAAAATAGGTCTGTAAACTTTTCCTATTTTAGTCATAATACTTAGTTATTTCAAAAGAAAAACTTTGAATCTTAAAATGCAATAACACTTTGAATTTTCACAGCTTCAGACACAGAATTTGACCAATCTCCTGGAGGGAACATTTTTTTGAAGTCCCAATCACTTGAGTACCTGATACCCAAGAGTATGACTCCGAGAATATCCATCCATAGTAATTCTGCCCGAGGGTAGGTCTTTCACTGCAATCATAGCATTTTCATGTTTTGCTTTGCAGCTTTACTAGGGAATTATAGGCGTGGTAGCTTCCCATTATTTTCCACATAGGTCGAAGCAAATGTACAGAAAAAAATTCATACATGCTACATCTTTCCACATGTGTATACCGGTCCAAGAAACCAGCACAAAGAAGAACTAGTCTTTGACAGCCGGTGTCTAAGGCTGTACAACTTTGCAGTAGCACATGTTTATATGAAATCCTAAAATACTTATCTCAAAAAAAGTAGTGATAATTATTTATAGATATCAAAATCCATTAAGAATTTCTGCATCTTCACACATTTTTTTTACTTTTAAGAACAAAAAAAAACTTTTAAATCAATAAAGCTTAACTAGGTTATAAAAAATGTACTATTTTGTTTTCATAAATAATTATAAAATGGAGCAATTGATTATATCAAATAATTTGATAAAATTCTGGCAAAGGATGGAAATTGTTAAAATCATTTTTATCCAATTATAGAATATTGGGGATTTTGCCTGTGCATGCATATGACTGAATTAGTATAAAAATCAATAAAAAATCAGGTCATTATTTTACTAAATAAATAATTTGTAAAAAGATGCAAGATTAAAAATGAAATTTATAAATAAATTATAAAAGTATATATGTAGGCTGTTTAAAGAAGAGGGATGTCATAAACAGTCAATTTTTTAACTGTTAGGTAAACATAAAGTTAAAGCATAAAAAAAATGCTGCAGCATTATTAATTTACATTTGCTTTGGTTCAGAATCAACAAGAGGGTGTTTGGCAAATATTAAATATTGTTTGTTAACTTATGCTTGTTCTTTATTTTGGGTAATTGTACTACATTGCAGAACAGGGACAATGTAAACATGAAAGATAATCATGCATGATAACCTCTTACCCTCCTGCCAACAAATTCAAACATTTCCACGAACTATTTTGAAATGCTGCAAGTTCTCCAAAATATCATCACACTGTAACTCAATTTAGGAACACAGGACATCAGTAAGAGCTTTCCACCAGACACGATTACTGGCAACAGCTTTCACGACATTATAGGATTTTCCTAACCTCTTCACCTCATCGTAGACAATTTGCTTCCAGGTATCATGTGATCATCCTTTATTTCTGGCTCCCTGGGGGTTCCAATCAAAGGGACATCTTTCAACAGAGACAGGGTTTCTTTTCTACAAGTGAGGCCTATCCTGTGCCATTTCCTCCTCCTTCAGCACCTCACTAGTTTCATTCCACAAGATTTGGCTAATTATAACTTCAGGCCAATGTATATTGAATATTCTACACAAACAGCGATCTATAAATGTTTGGAGCTTTTGTTACATTTTATTGTTAATTAACCAGGTTTTTGATCCATAAAAAAAATACATATTTAATATTGCTTCTGAGTATTTTAAGTTTAGTTTTTTTTTTTAATGCTTCTATTTTTCCAGATATTTCTCAGGGCCAAAAGGCAATATTTGCTTTCAATCAATGGTAAAGAGAAAAATATTTGCCTGAACTGGGAATTGAACCCCGAACCTTCAGTTTTCCTTGCTGGTGCTCTGACCACTGAACCAATTCAGGCTTCATTCCCACCCAAGAATAAATCCTCCCTTTACCTTACTCTCTTGTTCCCACATTCAAATGCAAAGAAACATCATTCACAAATACACAATAAATGGCTTCTACATTAAGAAGACATGAAGGGACTCCACATAGCTATGGCATTATTTATTAAATTAATATTAAGAAGCTAAAGCTGTTACTATGATTGAAATAAGTAAATTAATGTACACACTAAATTATTGTAATCAATTGTATGCTTGGATGGGAATGAAGCATGAATTGGCTCAGTGGTCTGAGCATCAGCACAGAGAGCTGAAGGTTTGGGGTTTGATTCCCAATTCTGGAAAAAAAAAATATCTTTACTATTGATTACAATAATTTGCTTGTGTACATTAATTTACTTATTTCAATCATAGTAACATCTTTAGCTTCTTAATATTAATTTAATATTTGCTTTATTTATTTTTCTGAGGTACATCATTTAAAGTATCTCTTGTTTCTGTAACAGTGCTTCCCAAATAAACAAAGAAGTCTACTTTATCTATAATTTGGTTTTCCAGTTTTATTTTAATGTGTGCAGAGGATTTAACTATCATTTCTTTAGTTTTTTGTCTATTTATCATCAGTCCAGCTGATTTTGTAAGTTTAATACTTTCTTTTACGTATCTTTATATCAGAGAGAGAGAACACACATCATCTGTATAATCAAGATCTTTCACGGGTTCCATTAATCCCCAATGAATTTCCTTCTTTTCTCCTGTTACCTGACACACAAGATCATCTATTACAAGAAGAACCAATAATGGTGATAAAATGCAACCTCCAACACCTTTTGATACACTTATGGGTTACGATAAACTATTATTATGAATTAATTGGCATTTCTAATTCTTATACATGTTGGACTATATAGGAAATATCATTATAAGGGGCATTTTAAAATTTAAAATAAAATTCTTTCCATCTCATCTCATATCCTGTCTTCTAATCAGATAGTTTCAAAATCTTATTGGTGTCTTTTTAGTAATGTTATGACCGATGTTCTGTCATCTAGGAGAATTAGACAACAGAACATCGGTCTTGGAATTACTGAAGATGAAACCAATAAGGTTTTGAAACCAGTCTAAATAGAAGACAGGATATGAGGTGAGGTGAAAAAAATTTATCTTATACATGTCCTTTATAACATATATCATCTTCTCAGGTATGCCACATTTTCTTAACATGGCCACATTTCTATATGGATTAAGGAGTCGAAAGCTTGCTAAAATCTCCAAAAATATAACCAAATAATTTTAGTTCAGATTTTGTTCATTGCATATGGTTTTCATTTTTATTGGTCATTCAGTTAATTAGTGAATGTCTGTTATAATTACTATTTTTACTATTTATGGTGATATTCTATGTTTAAATTACATATTCTGTCAAGCTGGTGTTCCTACACCATTAACGTCTTGTATGGGCAGAAAATTGTACCTCCACTAAACTCCAACTGTAGCTGTCAGAAGTACAAAGATCAGTTAAAACCCCTGTAAATAACTAGAGAATCAAATAACATTGTTTTTTTATGGACAAATGCTAAATTAAATTAATTAAATACATGTTGAATGAACATATGGTTTTACCAGTGTGTGGATTGACATACAGATGAAGAAAACCTTTGAAAATCTCACTGTATTTAAAAAAAAAAACCAAATACTGTATATACATACAGTACATTAAATGTCATTCAAAATACTATGAAAATAGATTGATGGTAGTTTTTTTTAATATACAGATTGATATTTAACATGAAATCATAAAACTATGAAGCTACTAAAATAATACGCAAAAATTGATTATAATGGGCAAACTTCAAATTTCTACAATCACAAATAATATGACATAATTCAGTTGTGAACAAAATTTAACATAAGAGAGCATATTGGCAACACTGTAAATTCTAGTTATAGAGAAAAGAAAATAAAATCGTAAAAAAAAATATTTTCAACAAATGATATTTCCTTCATAGAAAGTTCTATATAATTCTTGGAGGTGTTATATATTCACAGGATTTCATGCAAAATATGTAAATTTGAGGAAAATATTTACAAGTTTTTGAACAACAGGAAAACAAATTTCTAATTGATAAAAATCTTAAATTTTTTTGTATGTAAAATAGTTTTTTAACAATGTACATTTAATTGTTTTCAATGAAAACTAAACAAATCCTAACATTGATGTATAATATGAGATTGATTTGGAAGTATACACCTCTTCTCACATTTTGCTTTCTCACCTGGACACGCTTCACCATTTTTAAATAGTATAATATTTTTTGAGCTGATTTTCAATTGTTCAAAAGGATTATAAGAAGGATTTAGTACATTTATTCCCTCTCTTTATATGAATAATTTTCTAAAATAATCATTGATTGAATATTTTTTTTAAAGTGATGTGGACTGTAACATTAAATTTGAGTCAAAATATTTACACAGGTATAATAGTTATTAAACCCACCAATTTAAATCTCAACAAAAATCTGATAATACATTTTAATATCAAATTAAATAACATTTTGAAGATTTTAAATATACCGAAGAAAAAATCTAGTTACACTAAACACATCATTAAAGCTGGTCATCATATAGAAAAAAATATAAAAAAAACCAACTATAAATGCATCAAGAGAGAAACCTAGGAAAGATAAATATACTGGAAGAGATTAAATTTTTAAAGAGATAAATAAAAGTATGAAATTAAATGAGAATGCATAAGTACATAAACCATCTCTACAGAATCTTAATAAGCAACAGTAACACTACCAATGATAGAACAGGAGAGGTCTAAAACAAGCTTTAAAAAACGTCATAAGCCATGACTGAAGAGAGACAAGATATTGTCTGAAACTGCCAGTATCAAAGAAATTTGAAATTATATGAAGTGAGTCGTTAAAAATATGTTCTCCACCCACTATTAATGTCAGTCAATGGCATCTTACAGGTATAAATTTTTAATTTTATAATGTTATTAACCATTAAACCAAATTTTCACTTCAGATTTAAATTACCTATTTCAGAAAATAGAAAAGCATTTCATGTTGAAATTTTCTCTGATTTTGGACATGCAAAATAAACAAGCAAAAAAATAACTATAAAGATAAAATGTTACAGCTGTATGGATAAAACTACGTAAGAGTGAACTATATGATCTTTATGGGAACATTTGAACTATATAGGAGTTAGAATAAATTTTTTTTAAAATAATCACCTCACCTCATACTCTGTCTTCTATTCAGACTGGGTTCAGAACAGCTTTCATTCCACCTAGAGTATTTTCATGACCGTTGTTGTCATTGTGCTTCTTCCTCCATCTGTTGGCAGACTGATGAATCTCCAAATCAAATCGCATTTCTCAGGAATTTCAAAATTTCTCCCTCTTGTTTTTTTAATATACATTTTTTTCCAAACCATACACTCTTTATGTTTTGCTGCTTGTTTTATTAATTTAGCCTTCCTATAGGATCACCAACCACCAATTCAAGAGTTAGATGGAGTTGAAGTGTTAAATTCTAACTCAATTATTAATTAGTTAAAAACATGTTTCAACATCATTCATTTTTACACTTATTCGTGGGAATAAGTTAGCCATATCTGTGTAAATATTTTATCTCATATATACAAGTGCAATTTTCTGTCTTAACACTGACATCTGACAATTGGAATAAATGCTTTGTAAAAAATTGTAATACATGTTATCATTAATTTGAGCTTCACAATCTTAATTAATTTCAGCACATTCTTAAATTAGAAGTTTTGTAAGGTTGGAACCTCCATTTTATGTTATTGGCACATTTACAAGAACTGACTTTTAATAAAGCTGTTTACAAAAGCTACATCCCTTTCACTGCTAATTTTAAAATATATCAAGTGGGGAAAACAATTGTATGCCCAAGTAATGAATACATGGCAAGTTATGTCACTACATGTGTATTTAGTCTATTATTGTCAAAATGTAAAATGCATAGTCAAACATTATTTTTTATTATCCCTTTAAAAATCATCTATTAACAGAAAACAATTTCCATGATCAATAATTATAGCTATCTTTTCAAAATTCACAACCCTGATTTCTGAAGATATTATTTTAATATTTCACCTGTGTAAAAAAGTATTCAATCCAGAAGGATTTTCCTCATTCATTTCAAACACTTTTTATAAGGTTTTGTCCAGGATAAGGTTTTTTGGGGTTTTTTCTCACCTGAAAGATAAATTTAGAGAAATTTCAAGGGTCAAATAGCATCAAATACCATTTGGACATAATTGTCCAATTATATTCACTCTGTTTAATTATGAATGTATGAGCAAATGATGTGGTTTGTCTTAAATTTTTGTGTTGTCTTGGAGCTGACCCTGGCATTAAATTGATCACTACCTGGAGAGGCACTACATGTCCTTGTGTGGTCAAGTCAAAAAAATATGTGTGTGATCGAGAGTTTAAAATACTCTCCCAACAGATCATGCCCCTGTAACGTCTAGGTGGTGGAAGTATCTACAAAGGGAGAGGCTAAACTAAAAAATAGATATATGGTTGGTTGGTATCTAATGTCGAGCACTTGATAATGAAATCATTCGCTCTCTTGCACTCCAATATTTAGCAGAAAGGCTGGTCTCTTCTACAAAAGCTGGACAACGGAGGAGATGGTTTCTTTCCATATCTTCATTTAAATTGCAAAAAGGGCATTTAGGTGAATCTGTTATGCCAATTCTGTGTAGGTGTTTATTCAAGCAGTCATGTCCCGTTAGCAGTTTGAATGTTGCTATTGCAGATTTTCTTTGTAATGTAGTAATGTCATAAGCTTGTAGATTTTCCCATTCCTTTCCAGATGTTTTGGTGGTGTATTCTTCTCTAAGTTTATTGATGTATTTATTTGAGATAATTCTTTTGATAGAGTGAAAGGAAACTGGAGCAGAAGTTGGGTTTGAAACAATTTTGCTACCCTTCTTGGCTAGAAAATCGGCTATTTCATTGCCTGTCACTCCACAATGGGCCGGAATCCATTGAAGTACAACTTTTTTATGTAGATGGGATAAATGTTTTATCATTTTGTGACATTCGATAATTTTGATGCTTTTGGGTGTTGTGTCTCGTGTTATAGCAAGAATGGCTGCTTTGGAGTCACATAGAATTCTTCATCAACATCACTGTTACAATCACCACCTCCATACTAAGTTATATCTAATATGGATTCTAAGAAAAAAATAGATTCAAGAATATCTATAGAAGTGATGAAATTGCAAATTAAGTTGAATGTAATGATGATCTTGAAGAAGATTTTCGGGCTGTAGGCCGTGGTCATGAGGCTTGTAGTTCCCCGACATTTCGCCAGAGACTGCGTCTGGCATCCTCAAGGGTTGTCTTGAGACTGGCAATTCTGTCCGCTGTCTGTCTTATTTATACGTTCACCGCGATGTGTTCGTAAGTTGGTTGGTTGGTATCTAATGTCGAGCACTTGATAATGAAATCATTCGCTCTCTTGCACTCCAATATTTAGCAGAAAGGCTGGTCTCTTCTACAAAAGCTGGACAACGGAGGAGATGGTTTCTTTCCATATCTTCATTTAAATTGCAAAAAGGGCATTTATGTGTTCGTAAGTTGTATCTGCCTTCTGATTGGTCAGCGTTAGGGACTTCCATTGCTCCAATGAGATTGCTGTTTGATAGTCTAGTTGACTGTGCTTGTAGAGGTTTACATTTTGCGTTTTTTAGAACCGGTATCCATACTTTGTTGACTTTTAGTGATTCTTCTTTTCTGTTGAAACTGTTATTATGTTTGAATATTTTGATTGCTTCTCGTTGTAGACGGGTAAAATAGTGTGTGCAGTTAGATAATATGTCTGTATTCTGGTATTGTACCCTGTGGCCATCAAGTAAAGAGTGTTCTGCTACTGCCGACTTATCCATTTGTTTAAGACGACTGTATCTTTCATGCTCCTTAAGTCTGGTTGCGATGGTGCGTTTAGTGGTCCCTATATACACTTTTCCATAACTGCATGGAATGCTGTATATGCCTGCTGTCTGATGAGGATGGAGTTGATCCTTTATAGGTCTGATAAGGTTCTTGATTTTATTGGTAGGCCTGTATACTGTCTTTATGTCTTCTTTCTTTAGTAGTTTTCCAATGCGGTGTGTTACATTCTTGATGAACGGTAAAAATGCCCTGGTTGAAGTTTTTTCCTCTGATTCCTTGCTGCTGTTGTATCGTCTGGGATGATTGGCTCGATTGATTTCTTTCCTGGTGTATCCATTGGCTGTGAATACCATCTGGAGGTGTTGAAGTTCCGTTTTTAATAAATCCGGATGACAAAGTTTTTTGGCTCGATCTGTCAATGATTTGATGATTCCAAATTTTTGCTTAGGGTGATGATTCGAGGTTTTATGAAGATACCTGTCCGTGTGGGTAGGTTTTCTGTAGATAGTGTGGTAAATGTTGCTGTCTTCTTCCCTTTTGATCAGGATGTCTAGGAATGCAATGTTGTTGTCTGTTTCTTTTTCTATGGTGAATTGTATACTGGAGTTTATGTTGTTGATGTGTGTCAGAAATTCGTCTAATCTCTCTTCCCCGTGGTTCCAGATTACAAAGGTGTCGTCTACATAGTGAAGCCACATCTTGGGAATGATAGGTGTCGTATCTAAGCATGTTTGCTCAAAGTTTTCCATGAAGAAATTGGCAACTACTGGGCTCAAGGGACTGCCCATAGCTACTCCATCTATTTGCTCGTAGAAGTCGTTGTTGAATGAAGCCCAGCCACCAAGACTATACGGATTGCCTAAAATTCATAAGGAAAATACACCTTTAAGACCGATCGTCAGCCAAATAGGATCATCTACTTACAACCTAGCTAGATATCTCTCTACTTTATTGAAACCACATACTAACAACAGTGACACTTATGTCAAGGACTCAATGCACTTCTTAGAAAAACTAAAAGAGATAACATTGCAACCGGAAGATATAATGGTGAGTTTCGACGTGATCTCACTATTCACCAAAGTTCCAATAAATGAAACTATTCAACTCATTGCTGCCAAGTTTCCTCAAGACATCACAAAACTTTTCGAACACTGCCTAACCACCAGCTATTTTCTATTCAACGACGACTTCTACGAGCAAATAGATGGAGTAGCTATGGGCAGTCCCTTGAGCCCAGTAGTTGCCAATTTCTTCATGGAAAACTTTGAGCAAACATGCTTAGATACGACACCTATCATTCCCAAGATGTGGCTTCACTATGTAGACGACACCTTTGTAATCTGGAACCACGGGGAAGAGAGATTAGACGAATTTCTGACACACATCAACAACATAAACTCCAGTATACAATTCACCATAGAAAAAGAAACAGACAACAACATTGCATTCCTAGACATCCTGATCAAAAGGGAAGAAGACAGCAACATTTACCACACTATCTACAGAAAACCTACCCACACGGACAGGTATCTTCATAAAACCTCGAATCATCACCCTAAGCAAAAATTTGGAATCATCAAATCATTGACAGATCGAGCCAAAAAACTTTGTCATCCGGATTTATTAAAAACGGAACTTCAACACCTCCAGACGGTATTCACAGCCAATGGATACACCAGGAAAGAAATCAACCGAGCCAATCATCCCAGACGATACAACAGCAGCAAGGAATCAGAGGAAAAAATTTCAACCAGGGCATTTTTACCGTTCATCAAGAATGTAACGGACCGCATTGGAAAACTACTAAAGAAAGAAGACATAAAGACAGTATACAGGCCTACCAATAAAATCAAGAACCTTATCAGACCTATAAAGGATCAACTCCATCCTCATCAGACAGCAGGCATATACAGCATTCCATGCAGTTGTGGAAAAGTGTATATAGGGACCACTAAACGCACCATCGCAACCAGACTTAAGGAGCATGAAAGATACAGTCGTCTTAAACAAATGGATAAGTCGGCAGTAGCAGAACACTCTTTACTTGATGGCCACAGGGTACAATACCAAAATACAGACATATTATCTAATTGCACACACTATTTTACCCGTCTACAACGAGAAGCAATCAAAATATTCAAACATAATAACAGTTTCAACAGAAAAGAAGAATCACTAAAAGTCAACAAAGTATGGATACCTGTTCTAAAAAACGCAAAATGTAAACCTCTACAAGCACAGTCAACTAGACTATCAAACAGCAATCTCAGTGGAACAATGGAAGTCCCTACTGCTGACCAATCAGAAGGCAGATATAACGTACAGTCGACTAGACCATCAAACAGCAATCTCATTGGAGCAATGGAAGTCCCTAACGCTGACCAATCAGAAGGCAGATACAACTTACGAACACATCGCGGTGAACGTATAAATAAGACAGACAGCGAACAGAATTGCCAGTCTCAAGACAACCCTTGAGGATGCCAGACGCAGTCTCTGGCGAAACGTCGGGGAACTACAAGCCTCACGACCACGGCCTACAGCCCGAAAATCTTCTTCAAGATCATCATAGCAACTCCGGCCGTGAAAGTCTACGTGAATACATAAGTTGAATGTAGTTTTCTACAAAATTAATATCCTGAAAATATTTTGATTGTAAGTTGATGCACCAATTAGCATAAGCCTTCTTCAACTAGTCTCATAAATCCATTCTGGAGATCAAGCTTTGAACAAAAGGCACTACCTTGGACAAAAGCCGTCATTTGCAAGATTGAAGCAACAGTTTCGTAGCATTTGGTGCTTGGGAATTAACAGCGTATATAAGAGAAAAATTTGCATTTAGATTGGAGTTTCTCAGGTAGCTCAGTTGGTAGAGCATTCACGGAGAAAGTGAAAGGTCCTGGGTTCAAACCCTAGTCTGAGCATATATTTTTCTCTTCAAATATAACTTACCCTCTATCTATCTTGGTCATTCCATGCCTCCACTTCTATCGACAATGAGAGAGATGGACAATACTATATTAGGGAATAATTGCTGGGATGATGTTACAGTAGACATTTTATCTCTGGTACCACTATGATAAATGAGAAGAACCAGTAAGAACTCTGAAAAGACAGCTAACAGGGGTTCTGATAAATTTATGTCAGATCTAGCAAACCAGCAGTGGATAATAGTCTGCTTTCAAAGAATGACCAAGCCTCAGAATTTGTTTAACATCTGTAAATATTTATGAGAGAAAATAATCACTCATATGTAAAGCAGTTAATATATTTTTATAGCAAGTGAAAGGGTTACATTCTAAATCAAAGATAGACAATTAAAATGTAAATTAAATTTTGCAAGATATCCATACATAAAAGACTTCAAAAGATTGAGTGTATATTTATAAATAATTATGATTGGATTCATGCACTGAATAAGCAGTAACAATGAATAACAAAAATAAGAGTATGTATTAATGTTTTTATTATTGGTTTAACACTTCTCACTGAAGGATAAATTATATTTGAAGAGAAACATGTTTGCCTAGACCAAGACTCGAACCCGGGACCTTTGGCTTTTTAGAGCATTTGGCCCGGAAAGCCAAAGGTCCCGGGTTCGAGTCTCGGTCTAGGCAAAAAAATGTTTCTCTTCAAATATAATAAGTCTACATATTAAAATTTTCACTTTTGTCTTTCATTATTACTAAATTAGATATTAATGGTTCTTAATTTTAATATGCTAGTCAATTTTTAATATACTACTTGAGTATATTTGAATATCTTCTTAAGAAAAGTTTATTTTTCATAAAAAAATTTGGCACATTTGATAAACAATGAAAAAGGAATATACAACATTTACAGAGACAAGCTACCAGAAAAAGTTAAAAAGAATTGATAATGATGCTTACGGCATGGCATGTTATGTTAAAATTATTGTTGGGAACTAAACATCATGAGGTAATTATATTAAATTAATGAGGTAATAATCATTTAATTTCACTGGAGAAAAAAAAATTCTCTGATGAAATTAAATGCTTGAAGCATCAAAACCCTGGGTGTATAAATAACCTACAAATATGAGGTGCGTCATGCATATCAAAACTCCTATTATTTAAGCTACCAGAAATTCAAAATACTTATTGAAGTGGTACTGTCCATTATGTAATACTATAATTGACACTTACAGACTTTAATCTATTTATAAGACGTAAAGTAAAGTGATCCCACTACATGCCTTAGGAGTCCCTTGGAGTAGTAGGTGGTTAAGGCCCTTACTTTTCAAGATAATCGGCATGATATGTCATGCCCTGCATGACACCTGTCTCTTACCACAATAATATAGTATGGTACTCATTCCACTAAAGGTAGATATTAAGGCCAGTTGGGAATCATTAATAGAGTTTTAAAACCTTCATTAGTGCAAAAATCAACTTGTACTCGTCTTTATCAAATAATGGCTCGACCAGTCCTATGTTATGGGAGTGAAGCGTGGACTATAAGGACGAGAGATGAAAGCAGACTAACAGCTTGTGAGATGAAATTTATGCGCCGAACAGCTGGCTACACCAAATGGGATCGAAAGAAAAATGTAGAAATCCTTCAAGAACTTAATGTGTCACCAATACTGGACTACATCTCCAGATATCAGCTAAACTGTAAGGAACATGTCTCAAGAATGGTTAGATCCAGGATCCCCAAGGCAATAATGAACTACTGTCCAAATGGGAAACGGTCACTTCGTCGACCTATGAAAAGATGGCACGAAAAGCGCTTTCTCAGGCCCTAACAGTTCTTCTAGGACTAATACCTGGCAGGATGATGATGATGATTAAGGCCAGTTTAAAAATCCTGCCATCAGGTTTTTAACCTGTAACCTTCTGACTTTTAGCATTCTGCATTGACCAATTATGCTAAGGTGAACCCTTATATATATAACATATAATTTATTTTCTTTCAATTATCTTCAAATATAATTCTGTATTTGCTAATTTTAACTACTTTTGTTGTATTACAATATAATTTATAGTATTTTTACAGCTTATGTGGACTTAAAACATATTGTATGAAATAACATAATACAATAAAACAATTAATGGAAAATGATGCTATGACATAAACATCAATAAAATAAAAAATATGAATTGGAAATATATTATTAAGAGTCTGTTTATCTTACCTCAATATTAATGTTGATAACATAGTTAAAAGAACCACAAAATATTACTTCCTAAAACAAAACATGAATTGGAAACTTTACACATCATCTCTCAAAATATAATCCTGTCAGCAAGACATGTTTTGGAGATCAACATCCCCATTCTCAACTAAATTCCAACTGTTTGAAATGAGCATTGATGCCAGCTTTTCACATGCCACCCGGTAGAGGATAAATGAATTTTGAGATCAAATCTCGCTCACTGGGAATTAAAAAATTCATGGTTTTGTTCTTGTTCTTCTCAATATGTGTGTATATATATATTTTTTTGACATTTGGCAATGAAGACAAATATGACATGAAAAGAAAAATAAATGCCTGAGTCGGGAATTGAACCTGAGTCTCTAAACTCTGTATATTTAGCTCTGTAACCATCTGAGCCACTCAGGAATCTTAACAGAAACATTTATATTTCTTTTATATGTAGTATTCTCAATTTACATGAGAGGTAGTAGGATATTGTTCCAACTGCCATCATGTGGCCACTATAAAACAAGTAAGCATATTTAAAGAGAATATTTACTTTATAGCAGTAACGCTTGTATATTTAGATGTTATAACTATATTTTTGACATTTGGCAATGAAGGCAAATATGACATGAAAAGAAAAATAAATGTCTGAGTTGGGATTTGAAACAGAGTATCTAAACTCTGTACGTAGAGTTTAGAGACTCGGGTTCAAATCCCAACTCAGACATTTATTTTCTTTTCATGTCGTATATATATATATATATATATGTGTGTGTGTGTGTGTGTGCATGTGAAGGATTCAGGAAAAGAACCAGTTAAGTCACTTATTTGTCAAAATGGAGTTTGAGGTGTCATTAGATTCTCTATAAAAAGCACAATCAATTTACAAGTGTGTAAAAGATACAGTTTAGTCATGGGTTTACTTACCTCCAAAGTAGAAAACATTCATATTTCCTTACCTATATGCCTTTTTTTCCCTAATGCGACCAGGTTGTCTTTTATGACATTTCTGCCAATGCCAGGGGAGAAAGCCAGAACTGTCATAAAAGACAACCTGGTGGCATTAGAAAAAAAAAGTTTGGCATATAGGTAAGAAAATATAGACGTTGTATACTAAAAGTATGTTTTCTAGGTTGCAAGGAAAAAGTGATTAACCTGTTTTTTTCTTGTACTTTCATATATATATATATATATATATATATATTTTTTTTTTCTGGCAATCAAGATTTGATCTTTAAGTCCATTCATCCACCACCAGAGGCATGATAAAATCTGACAACAATTCATTTCAAACAGTTGGAATTTCAAAGTTAAAAATGGGAAACACATTATGAGGTTAAAAATCATCGGAGAACATATTGTTTAAATAACTCACCTCATAGGATTCATGCTTCCATGATATCGCGATTTCAAACATAATCATGTTCATCGTCAGCCATAACTCCGACTGTTGAAATTCTTCGGCCGTCAACTATTCTATTGTCGCCATCTTCAGTGCTGCTATCTATGGTTGAATTTATGAACTTCGAAATCAATGTAATTTCGTTAGGGATATCAAAATTCATTGATCTATTTTTGTTTTTCTGAATGTATATTTTTTCCCAAACTGTCAATTCCAAAGGTTTCTCTACTTGTTTTAAAAGTTTAGCTTCTCTTCCAATTTTATGATGTTCTAATAAACTATGTGCAGCAATTGCAGATTTTTCAATTTCACAATTTTTAATATTTCTGAAATGTTCTTTTGTCCGAATTTCCAAATTCCTTTTTGTTTTTCCTATATAAACTTTATTGCAATCTTCACAATTTATTTGATAAATTCCAGATTTCTTACTGTCTGGAACTTTGACTTTTTTATTGGTACTTAGAAGATTACCCAGACTAAATTTATTTATTGGTGCCAAAAAAATGTTGTATTTGTCAAAAATTTTTTGAAATTTCCTATGCATTTCAGGATGGTAAGTAATTTTCTTGTATTTTTTCTTTTCTTTGCAATTTTGTAAAGTAGTATATTCATTAAGTCTTTTATTGTGTTTGAATTTCTTCAACTTATTTATAATTAATTCTTTATCAAAACCATTTAATCTAGCAGTGTTTAAGATATGTTTAAACTCTTTATTGAAATTTTCTTCGTTTAATGGTACATTTGTCAATCTGTAAATTAAGCTATTGAATATTGCATGCTTATGAGCAATGTGATTGAAGCCTGAAGATGGCGACAATAGAATAGTTGACGGTCGAAGAATTTCAACAGTCGGAGTTACGGCTGACGATGAACATGATTATGTTTGAAATCGCGATATCATGGAAGCATGAATCCTATGAGGTGAGTTATTTAAACAATATGTTCTCCGATGATTTTTAATGATTATACCTCATAATGTTTACTTCCCAACATTAATTAAATACATTACGAGGTTCTTAATTAATAAATTAATGAGTCATTTTTACATCTTACCTCATATATCATGTTTTATTAAACACGGTAACTATAGTTTTCAAATGATCTTGTCATTCATTTTCAACCGCCATTATGACTACCGGATATTCGTTGGAATCTCCCTCTATAACGTTGCCATCTGGTGTTGATTTGATGAACTTCGAGATATCGTTGCCATCTGGTATTGATTTGATGAACTTCGAGATGAGGTCACGTTCATCCGGAATGTCGAAATTCATGGATTTAAATTTGTTCTTCTGAATAAATATTTTCTCCCAAACTGTCAAATCCAAAGGTTTTTCCAAATGTTTTAGAAGTTTAGCTTCTTTTTCAATTTTATGACCTTCCAACAAACTATGTGCTGCAATAGCTGATTTTTCAATTTCACCATTTTTAATATTTCTAAAGTGTTCCTTTGTGCGAGTGTCCAAATTTCTTTTTGTTTTTCCTATGTATACTTTATTGCAAACTCCACAATCAATTTGATAAATTCCACATTTTTTACTATCAAATTGATTGTGGAGTTTGCAATAAAGTATACATAGGAAAAACAAAAAGAAATTTGGACACTCGCACAAAGGAACACTTTAGAAATATTAAAAATGGTGAAATTGAAAAATCAGCTATTGCAGCACATAGTTTGTTGGAAGGTCATAAAATTGAAAAAGAAGCTAAACTTCTAAAACATTTGGAAAAACCTTTGGATTTGACAGTTTGGGAGAAAATATTTATTCAGAAGAACAAATTTAAATCCATGAATTTCGACATTCCGGATGAACGTGACCTCATCTCGAAGTTCATCAAATCAATACCAGATGGCAACGATATCTTGAAGTTCATCAAATCAACACCAGATGGCAACGTTATAGAGGGAGATTCCAACGAATATCTGGTAGTCATAATGGCGGTTGAAAATGAATGACAAGATCATTTGAAAACTATAGTTACCGTGTTTAATAAAACATGATATATGAGGTAAGATGTAAAAATGACTCATTAATTTATTAAGTTGGAATTTATCTAAGAATAGGGATGATGATCTCTGATTTACAGAATGTACTTTTTTAAAATTCCAATCATGTGTTGTGCAGTATAACAGTGGTCTAAGCACTCTGCAAACTCAAATTAAATACATTAAAATTCTTACAGTTCAAACTTTGTTAAAGGTAGCATATTGGTAAAATCTTCAAATAATTTCTTGTGATAACATGTCAATCATTCTTTTATATTATGACATGGAATATTACAGCATAAAGAGAGATTTTTAATGCATACCGAAAAAATCAAGTATGAATCATTTCAAAGTAAAAAAAAGATAAAGTGATACCATTACAGGCTTTAGGAGGTTCTTGGGGCAGTAGAAGGTTAAGACAACCATTTTTCTAAACATTCAGGGTGAGATGTCAGCCACCTTTACTCTCAGAACATATTTCTGGTACTCATTTCTATCAGAAGCTTCATCCCAGGGTCTTGATGCCACCAGAATGTGTAGGCCAGTTTAAAAATCCTGACTACATCGAATCTTAAACCTGCAAACTTCTAGCTTTTAGTAGATTGCCAACCAATTACACTTTGTCATGTCCTCAGAATTACTTCTGCATCTAATTATTTTAGGTTGAACAAAAAACTACTGTAGTGTAGAAAAAATTCTCAATTAAAAAAAATCTAATTTTCATGTTTCAATTTCTTGGAAGGCATTATATCCTGTTATTTTAAATATTTTTCAGTACTTTTTCAAAAATCTGTCAATGGTGGGAGAAAAAAAAAAGTTTAAAATTAAATATGAAAAAAAATAGGCATTTAAAAATAATGTATTTAACTTGAAAATTCAGGTATGCTGCATAAATAGAGAATAAAGTCTGCTTATTAAATGCATTGTAAAAGTTTGCATATAAGGCCAAAACTGTCACTTCTGGTAGCATATCTCCAGGTAAATGTAATCATCTGTGTATTGCATAATCAATACAAAACTTTAAAATTAAAGTCTTTGTAGGAAGTGCATTTTCAGACATTACCATCATTAATCTTAAATTTAAATAAATCTATTATTTACATGTCAATGTATTTATTATTCATTTCATACATCTCAATGATGGATGAATTTATCCATCATTGAGATGTATGAAATAAATAATAAAAAACATCGAAAGAAGCCATACTGGCTTTATAATGTAATATAAAATTCCCTATTAAATGTCTTATTAATAAAGGAGCCACTATTTGTAAGATAGAAGCAAAGGCTTCATAGCATTTGGTGCACTGGAATTAACAGCGTATATAAGAGAAAAATTTGCATTTAGATTGGAGTTTCTCAGATAGCTCATTTGGTAGAGCATTTGCCTGGAGTGCAAAAGGTTCTAGGTTCAAACCCCAGTCTGAGAGTATAATTTTTCTCTTCAAATATTACTTACATTCTCTGTAACAATATTTATAATTTTTAATTATAATATATGAGGTACTTCTGTGATTAATATCTGTCAAATATTATATGAAAAACTACAAATCAATAAAATAATCTTTACAGAAACTAAAATAATTGATTAATATGATAATAAAATTAACATGTCAGTCTGGATAACTCATTGGTAAAGAGCTCAACAATTGATCTACAAGTGTGATGGATTTCAATTTTTCTAAAATCCAGAGCGCATAACAGGTATCCTTCATAGTTAAAATCCCTAGTGGCAATTATATAACTATTAACAATAAACTATCATAATCAAAATTAAAATAAAAAATCCTAAATATCACATGAAAGATTGAAAGAAATCCTGGTACATCACCAATACCTCTTCTTCCCCTCTGATTTGACCTCAGTGTCTTCAAATCCACTTCTAATTCCAAAACATGCTGAAATTCTTTCTTGGAGTTGCAAATGTAATGCTCTCTTTCTTCACTTCCAGTGAAGAGTAAAATTTTCAAACACAGGAATATTCAATTTTGGCACCTGCAGGAACTACAAATATACAAACAAATTTATTAGTTGGGAAAATAATTTTACAGTTTTAAAATTGTTTTGAAACATGTCCAAGAACAAATCAACATTAATATTGAGGTAAGATGTCCAGACCAAAAATAATATAATTAAAATAACCTCAAAATATAACTTCCTAAAATTAAATATTTAAAATTGTGCTTCAAAACTCTTTTTTTGTTTGTTTAGTCTGAAACAGGAAGGAGATCTTTGGGAAGACCACCCAAAAGATGACAAGAGACCGTAATGGGCCACCAGGCCTAATACATGGAAAGAAGATGATGAGATGACCAGCCTCATGAGCTAGTGGTCAGCATTTCTGATCACAGTTCATGAGGTTCCAGATGTTATTTCCGGCCAGACCATAGGAATTTTTCTTTTTTATTCCTGTGGTTGCCCAAGGTCTGGAATTTAGGTTAAGAATCTTGCATCCCAGTACAATTTTGTAATATCACATTTTTTTTTGTTCTATGTTATCTAACACTTAGCAATAAGATATATAAAAATAATATTTAATTTTAGGAAGTTATATTTTGAGGTTATTTTAATTATATTATTTTTGGTCTGGACATCTTACCTCAATATTAATGTTGATTTGTTCTTGGACATGTTTCAAAACAATTCTGTTTTATCGTCAGCTTTCCCAGTCCAAAAATAATATAATATAAAAATAAATTGAATTGTGAATTATTCTTTCCTCATACAACATACCTCACAGATGTATGAGGTAAGAAGATTTCACAATTCAATTGATGTTTATTAAGAAAACCTCATAATGTAAAATCCTCAACCATAATATATGAATACGATATATGTCAATATATTTTAGGTTCTTCCTTCTCAAAGTTTTTGATGTTAAGACCTTGTTTTGAAACAACAGAAAACACTACTACCTCCAAATATTTAGTTGTCATTGGTTGAAATAGTGCACATAATTAATCATTGCTAGAATGCACTATATAACAGAGTTCAATATGTGTTTTATGATGAACAGTTTGTTCCTATTAGGAGAAATGTTATTAAAAGAAATTTAGCAACAAAGTTAAGTGTTGAAATCTTATAGGAAAAATCACTATGACGTTTAATCTAAGATTTAAATTAAAATTCTTTATACCTCACCTCATGTCCAATCTTCTAATTATACCAGTTTTAAAACCTAGGTGGTTTCATCTTCAGTAATATCTCGACTGATGTTATGGCATTTAGAAGAAGCAGTTCTCCTGAACAACATAACATTGGTCGAGATATTACTGAAGATGAAACCACCTAGGTTTCGAAACTGGTATAATTAGAAGATTGGATTTGAGGTATAAAGAATTTTAATTTAAATCTTATAGCTAAATGTATCACTGACAACTACAATAAAAATAAATCACACAAATAAATTGACTTTTTTTTAAGTCACTACTTTAAATAGCAATTAAGTTCAATGTCAACCTTTTTATTCTTTATTAACTTCCATATATATATATATATATATATATATATATATACACATACTGATGTCAGCTTTTCTAAGATTTGAAACTCTGCAGACCTGCACCTCCCTTAAAATATGTTTTAAGGATTAAGAGTCCCATAAAGGCCTAACTAAAGTAACTATAAATAACCACATACAAAAAGTAAGCAAATAAGCATTTAAAAAAACAATCCATTAGATAATATGAGTTAGATATGCGCTATATGAGGTGGGTGGTGCATATCTAATATATATTACCTAAAATAAACCTCATAATTAAATTTGAAGAGAAAAATTTTCGCCTAGACCGGGACTCGAACCCGGGACCCTTGGCTTTCCGGGCCAAGTGCTCTACCAACTGAGCTACCGAGGCGAGTTACGATCTAGACGCAAATTTTTCTCGTATATACGTTGTAATTCCCTATTGCCAAATGCTTTTGAAACCATTGTTTCTATCTTTGCAAATGGCGGCTTCTTAGTTAAGAAGACATTTATTGGGAATTTAACATTACTTTATAAAGCTAGTAAGGCTTCTAATGATGTTTTTATTATTGATTTAACATTTCTCAATGAAAGATAAATTAAATTTGAAGAGAAAAATTTTCGCCTAGACCGGGACTCGAACCCGGGACCCTTGGCTTTCCGGGCCAAGTGCTCTACCAACTGAGCTACCGAGGCGAGTTACGATCTAGACGCAAATTTTTCTCTTATATACGTTGTAATTCCCTATCGCCAACCTCATAATGTTACTTCCCTGAAATATTAAACAATTCATTGTATTAATATAATCATTTTTTGAAATTTTTACATTATGAGGTTTTCTTAATAAGAATCAAATGAATTGTGGATTCTTCTTACCTCAAACATCTATGTTTTTTAACACAGAACTGCAGTATCAGGAAACATATCAAGCTGAACAACAGCTGAAGATTGGAATGATATTATATTTAATTAATGTTGGGAAGTAAACATTATGAGTTATAATCATTAAAATTCATCGGAGAACAAATTGTTTAAACAACTCACCTCATAGGATTCATGCTTCCATGATATCGCGATTTCAAACATAATCATGTTCATCGTCAGCCATAACTCCGACTGTTGAAATTCTTCGGCTGTCAACTATTCTATTGTCGCCATCTTCAGTGCTGCTATCTATGGTTGAATTTATGAACTTCGAAATCAATGTAATTTCGTCAGGGATATCAAAATTCATTGATCTATTTTTGTTTTTCTGAATGTATATTTTTTCCCAAACTGTCAATTCAAAGGTTTCTCTACTTGTTTTAAAAGTTTAGCTTCTCTTCCAATTTTATGATGTTCTAATAAACTATGTGCAGCAATTGCAGATTTTTCAATTTCACAATTTTTAATATTTCTGAAATGTTCTTTTGTCCGAATTTCCAAATTCCTTTTGTTTTTCCTATATAAACTTTATTGCAATCTTCACAATTTATTTGATAAATTCCAGATTTCTTACTGTCTGGAACTTTGACTTTTTATTGGTACTTAGAAGATTACCCAGACTAAATTTATTTATTGGTGCCAAAAAAATGTTGTATTTGTCAAAAATTTTTTGAAATTTCCTATGCATTTCAGGATGGTAAGTAATTTTCTTGTATTTTTTCTTTTCTTTGCAATTTTGTAAAGTAGTATATTCATTAAGTCTTTTATTGTGTTTGAATTTCTTCAACTTATTTATAATTAATTCTTATCAAAACCATTTAATCTAGCAGTGTTTAAGATATGTTTAAACTCTTTATTGAAATTTTCTTCGTTTAATGGTACATTTGTCAATCTGTAAATTAAGCTATTGAATATTGCATGCTTATGAGCAATGTGATTGAAGCCTGATGATTAATGTAATATCTGTATGAGTTCCTTTTCTAAATATATCAAATTCAATTTTCAGTGTTTGATCATTCCTAATTATACATAAATCCAAAAAAGGAATTTTGTTCTCTTTTTCTAATTCGACGGTAAACTTTACTGATTCATCCTGAAGGTTTAATAATTTAAGAGCATCTTCAATATCTTTAGAATTTATTATTGCAAAAATATCATCCACATATCTGTACCAAGTCTTAAACATCCATGGGTATGCTTTAGTGATTTGACACTCCAAGTAACTTGGAGTGTCAAATCACTAAAGCATACCCATGGATGTTTAAGACTTGGTACAGATATGTGGATGATATTTTTGCAATAATAAATTCTAAAGATATTGAAGATGCTCTTAAATTATTAAACCTTCAGGATGAATCAGTAAAGTTTACCGTCGAATTAGAAAAAGAGAACAAAATTCCTTTTTTGGATTTATGTATAATTAGGAATGATCAAACACTGAAAATTGAATTTGATATATTTAGAAAAGGAACTCATACAGATAATTACATTAAATCATCAGGCTTCAATCACATTGCTCATAAGCATGCAATATTCAATAGCTTAATTTACAGATTGACAAATGTACCATTAAACGAAGAAAATTTCAATAAAGAGTTTAAACATATCTTAAACACTGCTAGATTAAATGGTTTTGATAAAGAATTAATTATAAATAAGTTGAAGAAATTCAAACACAATAAAAGACTTAATGAATATACTACTTTACAAAATTGCAAAGAAAAGAAAAAATACAAGAAAATTACTTACCATCCTGAAATGCATAGGAAATTTCAAAAAATTTTTGACAAATACAACATTTTTTTGGCACCAATAAATAAATTTAGTCTGGGTAATCTTCTAAGTACCAATAAAAAAGTCAAAGTTCCAGACAGTAAGAAATCTGGAATTTATCAAATAAATTGTGAAGATTGCAATAAAGTTTATATAGGAAAAACAAAAAGGAATTTGGAAATTCGGACAAAAGAACATTTCAGAAATATTAAAAATTGTGAAATTGAAAAATCTGCAATTGCTGCACATAGTTTATTAGAACATCATAAAATTGGAAGAGAAGCTAAACTTTTAAAACAAGTAGAGAAACCTTTGGAATTGACAGTTTGGGAAAAAATATACATTCAGAAAAACAAAAATAGATCAATGAATTTTGATATCCCTGACGAAATTACATTGATTTCGAAGTTCATAAATTCAACCATAGATAGCAGCACTGAAGATGGCGACAATAGAATAGTTGACGGCCGAAGAATTTCAACAGTCGGAGTTATGGCTGACGATGAACATGATTATGTTTGAAATCGCGATATCATGGAAGCATGAATCCTATGAGGTGAGTTATTTAAACAATATGTTCTCCGATGATTTTTTTTTGGAATGATATTGTTTATTTTTTATTTCACTCATCTCATACTTCATAACTCCACGCAAACAACTAGTTGTGAACGTGACACAGCATTGAGAATGTCACAAATGATGTGACGAAACCCTGGGTTTGCAAAGAGTTATGAAGTATGAGGTGAGTGAAATAAAAAATAAACAATATTAAAAAACCTCAGTGTTATTTCCTATCTACATAACTTAATTGGAATGATATGTTTCCCGATACTGCAGTTTTGTGTTAAAAAACATAGATGTATGAGGTAAGAAGAATTCACGATTCATTTGATTCTTAATTCATTGCATATTATTTTGTTACTTGTACAAGAACTATCTAATTGGGAGATTAATTTAGAAGTTAAAAAAATCATGAAACTTACCTTGTTGGAAGTATTATAGAAGAATGACACATCATTATTGTTTACAAACACATTCTTAACAGGAATCTCAATACCAAGAATATATATTCCATACAGTTTAAGGGAACTCTTATAACCCAGCTTTATCACAGTTCCATTAAGATACGACTCAGCCAGAGTGAAATTCATCAAATTATATTTCTGATCGTCATATGTATCTGCAACAAATACTTACAATTATTATATTTTTCTTCATAGTTGAATATGGGAAATAATGTCATATGTCGGTTGAAAATTAGAGAGATGGTTCTCTTGAAAACTAGTGCCTGTGTTTAAAGAAACATAAAATATGAGGTAAGATGTAAAAAATGACTCATTAATTTACGAATTTATATTTTTATTGTTTATTTAAATAGAGTTACTGATTGCAAAAAGGATAATTTCTATGAATCAGTAATTTATTTGAAATAACAAGAAAAATAAAACAATGAACAATAGAATTAATTATGTAAATTTACAGAATTTTCATAAATGTGAATCAAAACATTTATAATTATAAACATATATATTACTATTCTTCATTTAATTTGGGACATGTTTCAGAAGTGGTATCTTCCATTTTTAACAATTTTGTAAGTGTCCCATCTATTCTCTCTGGTAATTGTAAGATGGGTAATGTGAGAGAATAAATACAGATAGAGCTCCAAAAATCTGTATGTCAATAGGATCAAGAAGGAAAAGAATGCCATGGAAGAGATGGTTTTAATATACAGGGTGGACCGCTCGATGGACCTAATTTCAATTGCTTGTTACTGGCAAACGGTTGAAGATAGAAACTTAAAACAACGTTCATAGTACAGAAAAACTCACCAAGTTTTGATATCCAGATCACCACATCTCTATATGAGCCCCAGCAGTCACTGTGACGATATCAAAGCGATGAACAATTTCTTGCCAAGTACGTTGGAGTATGTCTTCTGGAATGTTCTCAATAGCCTCTATGATGCGCTCACGAAGATCACGAAGGTCTTTGACTGGGGTGGTGTAAACTTTATCTTTGACATAGCCCCAGAGAAAGAAATCCAGTGGTGTTAAATCGGGAGATCTCGGGGGCCACGCGATTGGTCCTCCCCTACCAATCCAACGGCCAGGGAAAATGTTGTCCAAAGTCGTACGAACTTCATTGGACCAGTGGGGAGGAGCACCATCTTGCTGGAAAACGATGTTAGGCTGCAGTTGTTCAATTTGTGGAAGAAAGAACTGCTCCAGCATGTCAAGATATGTGGTACCACGAACAGTTTTTCTCGGCGAAGAAAAACGGTCCAATGACCTTATTATGTGACAAACTGCACCAAACATTCATCTTCGGACTATCACGAACATGCTCTTGAATAGCGTGAGGATTCTCCGATCCCCAGATCCGCACATTATGCCGGTTTACCTTGCCTGACAAATGGAAAGTGGCTTCGTCCGAGAAGAAAATCTTGGTCATGAAGTCAGGATCAGCGCCGAGACGGTCCAGCATCGTATTGGCGAATTCCACTCGTTTCGGCATGTCATTCGGCTCCAGACGTTGCACTAACTGCACTTTATATGCGTGCAGTTTGAGGCGTTTGTGGACAATCCGTTGTAATGTCGATTTTGGTATTTGAAGTTCCCGCGAAGCTCTTCTTAATGACTTCCGGGGGCTTCGCTCAAATGCGGCTTGAAACATTTGCTACCATTTCATCGGATGCTCTGCGACCACCACCATGCTTCTTCAACACAGATCCTGTAGCTAATAATGTATCACGCCACTTCTTTATGCTTCTAGCAGTTGGAGCATCACGGTTAAATACACGCCGGAACTCCCTTTGAACTCTAATGATTGATTTAAACTCCGCATACCACAAAACAGCTTGCGCTTTCATCTGCGGAGTCGCCATTTTCACAAACAATTAAATCTAAGAACGAGAAACGTATCTTTGTGCCATCTACCGACAGGATTCGAAACTTGGTGAGTTTTTCTGTACTATGAACGTTGTTTTAAGTTTCTATCTTCAACCGTTTGCCAGTAACAAGCAATTGAAATTAGGTCCATTCGAGCGGTCCACCCTGTACTAGTAGAATGGGAATTAGAAGTTAGATTGAAACAAATGTACCTGACTGATCCAGTCATACTAAACTATAATATTAAACTGCAGACATCTTTTGGATAGCCATCCATCTACACTGTTCACGAAGTAAAAGAAGCCAGAAATGGAAGAATGTTAAAAACATACCCATCGACCACAATCCCCTCTACAAATCACACTTGACATGTTGAAAATGGATGGGAGTCAAAAGGCCTCTGCAATTTAGAATTATGGTTGATGACTGGGTTACTTGTGTATGTTTGTATATTTTGAATAGAAAAATTAATGCTTGAACCGGGACTCGAAACTCAGACCTCTGGTTCTACACACAGTATGCAGTCTATTACACATTCAAGACACGATACAAACGTCAACATTTCTTTCCTCATCTACAATTCTTAATCGTCCAAAGGCAGATAGAAGGTGCTACCAATATCCAACAGATGGTATCTATACAAGAAGTATTTTTAACAAGAATTTTACACTATCTTTTTTAAGCAGTAAATCTTAATATTTTGATGCTATATTTAAATATTAATACTTTCCAATACTAGACAATATTATTCTGAAAAGGAAAATTAATTCAAAGTTAAAATTGGGAAACACATTATGAGGTTCTTAATTAATAAATTAATGAGTCATTTTAACATCTTACCTCATATTTCATGAAATATGAGGTAAGATGTTAAAATGACTCATTAATTTATTAGGAAAATTAATGCTTGAATCAGAACTCGAAACCCAGACCTCTGGTTCTATGCTCCGGTATGAGGTCCATTACACCATTCAAGACATGATACAAACATTAACCTTTCATTCCTCATATACAAATCTCTAATCATCCAAAGGCAGAACAATCTAAATTGAATAGTTATCTCAACAAATGATCAATAATGATTTTTAAAAAGTTGTTGTTATCCAATGGCGATGGGGCTATTAATTGGATTGTGCCACTTTTTCTCTTGCTTCCCAGAGGAGACCTTGAATTTCCTTTCTGAATTGTGACCTCCTGTCCATCTGTTTATATTTATTGGGTTCAAATCCTGATTTAGGCATATATTTTTCTATATTTAATTAATGTTGGGAAGTAAACATTATGAGTTATAATCATTAAAATTCATCGGAGAACAAATTGTTTAAACAACTCACCTCATAGGATTCATGCTTCCATGATATCGCGATTTCAAACATAATCATGTTCATCGTCAGCCATAACTCCGACTGATGAAATTCTTCGGCCGTCAACTATTCTATTGTCGCCATCTTCAGTGCTGCCATCTATGGTTGAATTTATGAACTTCGAAATCAATGTAATTTCGTTAGGGATATCAAAATTCATTGATCTATTTTTGTTTTTCTGAATGTATATTTTTTCCCAAACTGTCAATTCCAAAGGTTTCTCTACTTGTTTTAAAAGTTTAGCTTCTCTTCCAATTTTATGATGTTCTAATAAACTATGTGCAGCAATTGCAGATTTTTCAATTTCACAATTTTTAATATTTCTGAAATGTTCTTTTGTCCGAATTTCCAAATTCCTTTTTGTTTTTCCTATATAAACTTTATTGCAATCTTCACAATTTATTTGATAAATTCCAGATTTCTTACTGTCTGGAACATTGACTTTTTTATTGGTACTTAGAAGAATCTTCTACCCAGACTAAATTTATTTATTGGTGCCAAAGAAATGTTGTATTTGTCAAAAATTTTTTGAAATTACCTATGCATTTCAGGATGGTAAGTAATTTTTGTATTTTTTCTTTTCTTTGCAATTTTGTAGAGTAGTATATTCATTAAGTCTTTTATTGTGTTTGAATTTCTTCAACTTATTTATAATTAATTCTTTATCAAAACCATTTAATCTAGCAGTGTTTAAGATATGTTTAAACTCTTTATTGAAATTTTCTTCGTTTAATGGTACATTTGTCAATCTGTAAATTAAGCTATTGAATATTGCATGCTTATGAGCAATGTGATTGAAGCCTGATGATTTAATGTAATTATCTGTATGAGTTCCTTTTCTAAATATATCAAATTCAATTTCCAGTGTTTGATCATTCCTAATTATACATAAATCCAAAAAAGGAATTTTGTTTTCTTTTTCTATGGCAGCACTGAAGATGGCGACAATAGAATAGTTGACGGCCGAAGAATTTCATCAGTCGGAGTTATGGCTGACGATGAACATGATTATGTTTGAAATCGCGATATCATGGAAGCATGAATCCTATGAGGTGAGTTGTTTAAACAATTTGTTCTCCGATGAATTTTAATGATTATACCTCATAATGTTTACTTCCCAACATTAATTAAATATAATTAAAGACTACTCAAGTCTAGGGAAGAAAAGTTTACGACTTCGAAATTCAAGATGGCATCAAATACAATGAATAACCTTGAATCGGTAAATACATTTAACGAACTTTTTCATGGGCAAAAACGAGATATTAAGAAATTTCTCAAACTTAAATTAAAAAAGAAGAAAATTTTGGCAGATATTAAATTCATAGATAGATGCATTCGTAACAATATAGCTCCTAAATTTATCAGAAAAATAGTGAAATTTAATAACAGTAAACAACAAAAGATGGCAGAAAATAAAGTTTTACAAGCAGAAAAAAACAAATTTTATTCAAATCTTCAGAATTTAGATTTGGAAATGTATCATCTTCATATGAAATTAGTTAAACAACTAGGTTATGTTTGTTTTGAAAACTTAATTAAAAATCATTTTGAATATTTGAATTTGGAAATAAAGAAAAAAGTAAACATACAAAAGAAGAAATTCAGGAATTTAGTTCAAAAATATAATGCAGATATCAAAGACAAAATTAATACTGAAGATAAAGAAAAAAAGGAAAGTTAATGCAACATCAAATAGTTTTCAACAAATAATAGATCACAATGAAGAAAATGTAGTGAATCTGTCAGAAGTGGTTTTAGATAAAGAAGAAATTAAATTACTTAATAATGGCTTAAAAACCTGCATCAGTTTTTCAGACAAAGTTGAAGATTACATTGCTGATATTGAAATTGGAATAAATGATATGACAATTGAAGATAAGGTAATTATTAGGAAAGAAATTGGAAAAGTTTTAGAAGAAATTAAAGACTCTCAAAAAAATTTTAAAGCAAAGAAAAATTTGGCAATTTTGAATAAAATTAACAACAAAAATTTAATACTTTCGAAAGCAGACAAAGGAAATAAAATAGTTATTCTTGACAAATTGGATTATACTGCGAGGATGGACAATCTCTTAGAATCAAAAGAATTTTTGGAATTGAAAAAAGATCCTTTACCTAAAGCTATTAAATCATTTGACAATACTTTGAAACAAATAAAATATACTTTCACAAAACAAGAAAAATTTAAATTAAAAGTGTCCAATCCATCGAATCCTAGAATGTACGGTCTACCAAAGATTCATAAAATTGGTAATAAGATGAGACCTATAGTCAACAACATTGGTTCACCATGCTATTATTTATCTAAATGGCTGGTACAAAAATTTAATGAGTTTCCCAAATTTGACACTAAAAGTATTCAGAACTCTTTGGAATTGGTTGACAAATTGAAAAATATGAGTCTAGGACATGATGACAGATTGGTTTCATTTGATGTAATTTCATTGTTTCCTAGTATACCAGTTGAAAAAATGCTAAATTTTTTGAGGAAATGGTTAAGTTCTCTAAATATTAAAAATGAAATATTAGAGGAATATATAACTCTTACTAAGCTATGTGTCAGTAATTCTTATTTTACCTATAATGGAAAATTTTACCAACAGGTTTCGGGTTTGTCAATGGGTAATCCGCTCTCACCATTTTTAGCTGATTTGTTCATGAGTTACTTGGAGTGTCAAATCACTAAAGCATACCCATGGATGTTTAAGACTTGGTACAGATATGTGGATGATATTTTTGCAATAATAAATTCTAAAGATATTGAAGATGCTCTTAAATTATTGAACCTTCAGGATGAATCAGTAAAGTTTACCGTTGAATTAGAAAAAGAAAACAAAATTCCTTTTTTGGATTTATGTATAATTAGGAATGATCAAACACTGAAAATTGAATTTGATATATTTAGAAAAGGAACTCATACAGATAATTACATTAAATCATCAGGCTTCAATCACATTGCTCATAAGCATGCAATATTCAATAGCTTAATTTACAGATTGACAAATGTACCATTAAACGAAGAAAATTTCAATAAAGAGTTTAAACATATCTTAAACACTGCTAGATTAAATGGTTTTGATAAAGAATTAATTATAAATAAGTTGAAGAAATTCAAACACAAAAAAAGACTTAATGAATATACTACTCTACAAAATTGCAAAGAAAAGAAAAAATACAAGAAAATTACTTACCATCCTGAAATGCATAGGAAATTTCAAAAAATTTTTGACAAATACAACATTTCTTTGGCACCAATAAATAAATTTAGTCTGGGTAGAAGATTCTTCTAAGTACCAATAAAAAAGTCAATGTTCCAGACAGTAAGAAATCTGGAATTTATCAAATAAATTGTGAAGATTGCAATAAAGTTTATATAGGAAAAACAAAAAGGAATTTGGAAATTCGGACAAAAGAACATTTCAGAAATATTAAAAATTGTGAAATTGAAAAATCTGCAATTGCTGCACATAGTTTATTAGAACATCATAAAATTGGAAGAGAAGCTAAACTTTTAAAACAAGTAGAGAAACCTTTGGAATTGACAGTTTGGGAAAAAATATACATTCAGAAAAACAAAAATAGATCAATGAATTTTGATATCCCTAACGAAATTACATTGATTTCGAAGTTCATAAATTCAACCATAGATGGCAGCACTGAAGATGGCGACAATAGAATAGTTGACGGCCGAAGAATTTCATCAGTCGGAGTTATGGCTGACGATGAACATGATTATGTTTGAAATCGCGATATCATGGAAGCATGAATCCTATGAGGTGAGTTGTTTAAACAATTTGTTCTCCAATGAATTTTAATAATATATTTTTCTCTTCAAATTTAATTTGTCATTGAGTGAGAAGCGATAAATTTAATATTAAATATCGAATTTCAGGAAATGTTCCTCATTAAGTGCTTTTCATGTTTCATTGCATATTATGCATTTGGCATTGTAAACATTTCCTTTTTTCTGGAGGTGATCATGTAAGCAGTTATGGCTAGTGAAGAAACGGAACTAAACTGCAGCTGATATTTAAGATGTGGGATTGGAGTGACTATTTGCATATTTCTTTCCTTCTAGTTTTCTATTTATTATTTGTTGTTTTTTTTTATTTGAATTCAATTTTTATGGCTTGGATTTTTAAGTTAAATTTTGTTTCCTTTGTGGCTTGCAAACAATAATTGATTTTTGACCATCATATCTGGCATTCCATTTCCAACAATGCAAATATGGACAGTGATCCATAGTTATTTTCATATGGACTCAAGAGAACATATTGTAAAAAGAATTGGTAATTGTAATCTTCTATTTCTAGACCTTCCTTTAATTTTTATGATTAAGGGACTATTATTATGCTTTCAAGTCTTATATGAGAATTTCCCATAAGGGAAAATTTTCTATAGGATCGTAACAGGCCTTGGCCTAATACTTGAAAGGAAGAAGAAGAAGAATAAATATTACCTATTCAAAATAAGAATAATGGATAAATATCAATTATAAACACCTGCATCTGGAACCTGTCTTAAAAACTAGGAATTGGAAGTTGGAAAAGAATAGCACATCAGAGAAATAACTGATGACAGATTGTGAAAGAGGCCAAAGCCCATCAAGGGCTGTACATCATGGAGGAAAGAAGAAAGAATTTCTGGGTTAAGATGTCATGAGAGATTCCAACATTCATTAATCCCATATTTGCTTTTATACAATAAAATGTAGCCATATATCAAACAAGAGAATCTTATCAGAGGGCATAACAGGCAGAACGTTAATTTACTGTAGAGGTTAAAAAAAATTGAAGTTAAAGAACTCCCCCCTCCCTCCTTGTGACGTAAAGTTAGTAATGTAGATGGAAATATTTTGACGTCGCTGTTTAAAAATTAAATATTTTCATTCAATAATGTTATAACAGAATTGTTTTTGACTAGGTAAACACACATGGTGGAATAAATTCAAGAAAATGTGTATTAAATTAATTGATTAATGATTACAATAGTTAAAATGAGCATTGCTCATAAAATGGTAAAATTTTATAACCAAGAGAATTTGTTATATGGAATTTTAACATTTGTAGGTTTAAAAAAAATCAAATGAACCATATTAATTTTTATTAATAAAACCTCATAATGTAAAAATTCCCACATTTATTATATGAATTTATAGGTTTTCTGACTATAAATGCAGCTTCTTGCAAAATGTTTTATGCTAATTTATCTAAGTACTACAAAAACAGTTTTTCATAAGAGCAAAGAATATAAATGCCAGGAGTCTGTGGACATACAGGCTGGTCCATCTGTTCACACTTAAAAAATTTAGCACTTAAATTAACTGAGATTTTCATTCTACAAACATCTTAGTCAAATTAATATTTTAATTCATCCATGTTCTCTTACTGCATTGTATGTAATCATATAACAGTATTATATGTTACCTCATGAAGATATAGCATGATAATTAAATGAATCGTGATTTTTTCTTACCTCATATACATCTATGTTTCTTTAAACACAGCACTGCAGTATCGGCGACACTTTGTCGTCATCGTCAGCTGTTTTCACGACTGTCAATTTTTTCTCCTTTTTGCCGGTAATTATCTAGACTGCCATCTGGTGTTCTTTTTAAGGAATTCCTCTTCAAACTGCCATCTGGTGATATTTTGAATTAATCATTTCCTAAACTGCTATCTGTTGTATTTTTGAAGAACTTTGTAATCAAGCTTGGTTCTTCCGGAATCTCAAAGTTCATAGTTCTAGTATGGTTTTTTTGAATATATATTTTTTCCCTAACTGTTAAATCCAAAGGTTTAGATAGATGTTTTAAAAGTTTTGCTTCTTTTTCAATCCTATGATGCTCTAATAAACTATGTGTTGCTACAGCTGATTTTTCAATTTCTCCATTCTTCATGTTTCTGAAGTGCTCTTTTTTACGAGTTTCCAAGTTCCTTTTTGTTTTTCCTATATATATCTTGTTGCAATCTTTGCAATCAATTTGATAAATCCCAGATTTTTTGTTGTCTGGGGTATTACATTTATTATTAGTTAACAGCAGATTACCCAGGCTGAATTTGTTAATTGGAGCTAATGTTATATTAAAATTTTTGAAAATTTTTTGAAACTTATTATGAACTTCAGGATGGTAAGTGAATTTCTTGAATTTTACATCTTTCTTGGGACCATGATGTAAGGTGGTGTGTATTCTTGTAAGCTTTTTGTTGTTTGAATTTCTTTAATTTATTCTTTATAATGTCTTCATCGAAACCATTTATTTTAGCAACATGAACAATATGATTATATTCCTTGTCAAAATCTTCTACATTAAGTGGAATATTTAACAATCTGTGTAATAGACTATTGAAAATTGCATGTTTGTGTGTCAAATGATTAAAACCTGAAGATTTTATGTAGTTGTCAGTATGTGTGTCTTTTCTGTAAATGTTAAATTCAATTTTTTGCTGTTGTTCATTTCTTATTAAGTATAAGTCTAAAAAAGGAATCTTGTTATTTTGTTCCATTTCAATAGTGAATTTCACTGACTCATCCTGAAGATTAAGCAATTTCAATGCATCTTGAATGTATTTTTTATCAATCACAGCGATATCATCATCTACATATCTATACCAACACTTGAAAATCAAAGGATAAGCATTGGTGATATGTGATTCAAGATACCCCATAAATAAATTGGCTAAAAATGGAGAAAGTGGATTTCCCATTGCCAATTTTGAAATTTGTCTATAAAATTTTCCATTGAATGTGAAAAAGTTATTATCGATACAAATTTTAGTTAGTATTAGATACTCTTCTATGATTTCTGCCTTTAATTTTTGTGAATATAACCATTTTCTCAAAAATGCGAGCAATTTGTTAACAGGAATGCTAGGAAACAAAGAGATCACATCAAAAGAAACAAGTCTATCATTCTGAGCCAAAGTGATGTTATTCAATTTTTCAACCAGTTTTATTGAATTTTCAATGGTCTTATTTTCAAATTGTGGTAGTTCATTAAACTTTTTGGCCAGCCACTTAGCTAAATTGTAACATGGGGAGCCAATACTATTGACAATAGGCCTCATCTTTTTACCATCCTTGTGGACCTTAGGTAAACCATATAATTTTGGATTAGAAGGGTTTGAAACTTTTAATTTGAATTTTTCTTGTTCTTTCATTGTATGTTTTATATGTTTTAATGTGTTTCCCACAGTTCTGATGTTTTTGGGAGAGGGTTAGATTTAATTTCTTCATATTCTTTGGAGTCTAACAAATGGTTCATTCTATCTACGTAATTCTCCTGATCTAAAATGACAATTTTGTTCCCTTTATCTGCTTTTGCAATTGTAACATTTCTATCTTTTATACCCTTCAAAATTTTCATATTTTTCAATGTGACTTTATTTTTTGAATTGCTTTTCATATCTACTAACACTTTTTCACATTCTTTCCTGATTATAGTTTTATCTTCATTTTTTAGTTCCAAAATCGCTATTTCCACATCCGCGACATAATCTTCAACATTATTTGAAAAGTTTATGCATGTTTTTAAACCATTGTTAAGTAATTTGGTTTCTTCTTTGGTTAACACCTCTTTTGAACAATTAATTACATTGGTGTTATCTTGTGATTCTGATCTTTGGATTTTATTTACTCTTTTCCAATTTTGTGGTTGGTAATTTTTTCGAGAAGCCTCTGTTTTGTGAATAAGGTTACTGAATTTTTTCTTTTGAGTTTTTATCTTCTTGCCTATTACGAAATTTATTTTTTCAAAACCATTATTCAAAAGATTTTCCAGCCAAATGTACCCTAAAATTTTTGAAAGTTTCAAATGCAGATGATAAATTTCCAAGTCTAAAATGTTTAATTTGGCATATCCTTTATTCCTTTCGTCTTCCAAAACTTTCTTTTCGGCTAATCTTTGCTGTTTACTATCATTATTAAATTTGACTATTCTTCTAACAAATTTTGGAATGATATTATTATTTAAACATTTCTTTATGAATCTGATGTCAGCTAGAGTATGAGGTAAGAAAAAATCACGATTCATTTAATTATCATTAATTGAACCTCATAATGTTAAAAATTCCCAAATTTAATATATAAAGATATAGCATACTTACTTAGAGAATCACCATCATCCCAATATAACGATCCATGAGCACACCCATTACTATCCAGAGCCACGATCAATTCCATAGGATTCTTCCGACTAGAAATAAAACATAAGTAATAAAATTAAACACATAACATAATTTTCTCCTTGTGAATTTTTGTAGTATGTTTTATTTTATTTTACAACTTAAAACTTCTTCATTAATAAATTATATACACACCACACACATATACACATGTAACAATTTATTTTTTTTAATTCCATAAATTTCTATTACAACGTTTCTAGCATTCTCTCCTGAAATTGGCTGGAAATTTAAAAATACATAGTACACTATGATGTCAATAAACAGTGATCATTAGTATTGTTTATTTTTTATTATTTCACTCACCTCATACTTCATTAGCTTTACAACAGAAACATGTTTTGTTTATTTTTTATTATTTCACTCACTTCATACTTCATAATTCCTAGCAGACCCAGGGTTTCTTTACATCATTTGTGACATTCTCAATGCTGTGTCACATTCACAACTGACGTCCAATGGCCTTCTATCCTGCAGACTGACCTCCGCGCCATCTGATGGCCGACCGACGAATTTCCAAATCAGTCCTCTCTCCTTATAACCGGGTATTTCAAAATTCATAGTTGTATTTTCATTCTTGCATATGTAAATTTGTTCCCAAATTGTGTGTTCCTTCAGTTTTTCCAATTGTTTAAGTAATTTTGTTTTGGTTTCTATTCTATGTTTTTCTGACCAGGCATGTGCAGCTATTGCAGATTTTTCGGTTTCTCCATTTTTAACATTCTTTACAATCTTTGTAAAGATTGTGAAAAGATATACATAGGAAAAACAAAAAGGAATCTAAATAAAAGATTAAAAGAACACCTCAGAAATGTTAAAAATGGAGAAACCGAAAAATCTGCAATAGCTGCACATGTCTGGTTAGAAAAACATAGAATAGAAACCAAAACAAAATTACTTAAACAATTGGAAAAACTGAAGGAACACACAATTTGGGAAACAAATTTACATATGCAAGAATGAAAATACAACTATGAATTTTGAAATACCCGGTTATAAGGAGAGAGGACTGATTTGGAAATTCGTCGGTCGGCCATCAGATGGTGCGGAGGTCAGTCTGCAGGATAGAAGGCCGTTGGACGTCAGTTGTGAACGTGACACAGCATTGAGAATGTCACAAATGATGTGAAGAAACCCTGGGTCTGCTAGGAATTATGAAGTATGAGGTGAGTGAAATAATAAAAAATAAACAATATTAAAAAACCTCATAGTGTTATTTCCTATCTACATAACTTAAGAAACATGTTTATTTATAAAAATTAATGGAAGTCACACTGTTGGAGGGTAAATGAACTTTCAAAATAAACTCTACCAGAGCCACAAATCACCGACAACAGTAGATCAATTCAAGCAATTAAAATTTATTCTCAAATTGATAGGAAGTAACACTACGAGGTAATCATATCAAAAGACTAAATTGGTAATATATCATTCAATTTAAAATTAATGTTGGGAAGTAAACATTATGTCGGAGTTGTGACTGATGATGGACAAGATGTTGTCTCAAACCATGGTTTCGCAAAAAGCACAAAATTTATGAGGTGAGTTTTCAAAAAAATTTCTCCGATAAATGTTAAATGGTAATAAATATCTTTTTATTATTCATTTAACATTTCTCACTGAAAGATAAATTATATTTGAAGAGAAAAATTTTCGCCTAGACCGGGACTATATCGTAACTCGCCTCGGTAGCTCAGTTGGTAGAGCACTTGGCCCGGAAAGCCAAGGGTCCCGGGTTCGAGTCCCGGTCTAGGCGAAAATTTTTCTCTTCAAATATAAAGGTAATATATATCTTACTTCATATTTTACTCTCTCTAATCTGGATCAAGTTTCAGAGGATATTTCCACCATTTTCATCCAGAAATTGACTGCTGAAACATGTCTCAGGTAAAAGAGCAAATAATGAGGTGAGGTGTACAACACAGAGAAACCAGAGAAGAAAGTGGACAAGTTTCGCGTACATGCCACAAGCGGTGTTAGTGTAAAACGACTAATGACACTTAGATTTTTCGATTTTTTGTGGTACTAATATGAAATTCAGCGCTGTATGATGGTAAAATTATGAATTATAATCATACAACACCATATGATATATAACTATGGAATTATTTGTACCCAGCCTCTCAGACCTAATGATTTTTTTATATTTTAACAGAAGGGAAGAATGGAAATAAATAAAACATGTTAATTTATTCTCGTTTATTAAAATTTAAAAACGTGCATTATGAGCTCTTTTAAATATGTAAAATTGACCTACCCCTTTATTCTCACATAACATATTTTATACAATATTTATTAAAGAACCTTAGCCATGTTGTAGATCTGAAATCCACTATAAAGTCACTCACATTTTTTAAAAGTTTATTAGAAATGGCTGTACACTAACATCACTCTTCCTAACCTAACAAATCTTAGAATTGTATCACTTCTAGTAGGTTTATCTTTGAAAATAGAGGTTCACATTAAAAATGTAAACAAGTTTCAATTTACTTACGAATTAGAGTAAAATAAAATCTAAGTAATGATTTTTAACTTTCGATAATATATCATTTTTACAGTACCATCTACATAGAACGAAAGGATGGCAGTTAAAAATTTCAATTTACAAAATGGCTGATTTCCCAATTTCCTGAGTGAACACACTGTGTGCCTTGCATTTGTTTTATTTAGTTACATATTCTGTTACTACAAAACAGTGCTACCATTGTAGTTCATCGTAAATGACCATACATTTTTAGATGTCACTGTACGCAGTTTTCCCTCTATTCATTTTCTCTATGGTGTACATTACCAATTCAATCTCCTGAATCAAAATTTGGTTGAGGATAGGGATAAAGGACTCTGAAACAAGTCCAGATGAGAGGGTCTTATCAGTATACAAATGTTGTTGTTGTTTTCAAATGCTGGGCCTTGGCACCAAAGCCATTAGCGTTCTTGCTCTCCAATATTTCTCTATTGTGGATCCAACAGGTAATACTTCACAGGTTTGCAAGGATAGTGAAGTGCATTCCATAACCTCTCCTATCCAAATCTCAACCTCAACCTGCTCGTGGTGCAACCTGCTTTTACAAATGAGGCTATGAGGACCGAGTAATGGCGGTATAACCACATCATCAGAAATAGAGGAAATGCTATTTCAACACTTACGCTGGCATGCCACGGCGTAGAAATGGTCCACAAATGGTGCTTGTGAGAATGGTCGGTGGATTCAAATATATAGATCCTCCCGGCAAGGTCCGATGGACCCATTAACCAACGGCATGTGTGGCCCTCCAGTCATACTGGGGGTTTATGTGAGTGGGTAATGTAACCACCATTACAAATAAAAAAATTGGTGCCCTCTTAAAAAACGGTTACATTTATGCTGAACAATGGCAAATCCTTCAGACAAATTTTCTCACTATTAATACAAATATGAATTGGAAACTTCACATTTCACTTCAGTTTTCAATTCATATTTGTATTATATTGTGTCACTTGCCACAAATTTTGATAAATATAAGATAGGATCTTATTTTATGAAGTGAGATGTCAAGTCTTATTAGAATTTATAAAAACATTTTGATTGAAAATACTATGAATATATTGTGTAGAGATAGGAAGTAATACTATAAGATATTAATAATTAAGTATTCTTTTTAAGACTGGTTTTGGAGAAACTAATAATCCTCCAACTTCCATTTTATACTCGAGTGTTGTTTTGTCATTGGCAATTCAATGTTTCCTCCTCCAGATGTTGGTAGACTGATGAACCTCCAAATCAAATCACATTTCTCAGAAATTTCAAAATTCATTAATTGGTCCTCTTTTTTTTTTAATATAGATATTTTTCCCAAACTGTGAGTTTTTTAGGTTTTTCTTTTTGTTTAATTAATTTTTCCTTTCCTTCAATTTGATATTTTTCTGACCAAGCGTGAGTAGCTACTGCAGATTTTTTACTTCCCAATTTTTAATATTTTTAAGGTGTTCCTTCACTCTTGTTTTCAAATTTCTTTTCCACCATGTAGATTTTATCTCAATCCCCATATTTTATCTAATAAACACCTGATTCATGATAAAACTGAATGTTTCCTATCTCTCCTCATATAAATATTCTAAGTAGATCGTCATTTCAAGACCATAACGGTCTCATCTTCAGTACAATCTTGGCGACTGATGTTATGTCGATCAGAAAAAACACTTCTTAAAAAAAAACCTGATTCATCTTCCAATTTTTTTTTTGTATTTCATTATTTTGTTGAGGTTATAATCATTTTTCAATGCCCATCTTATATTTCATTATTTTGTTGATGTTATAATCATTTTTCAATGCCCATCTTATATTGAACTTTTTGAAAATGTTCTGAAACATGTGGTGTTTCAAAATTTTTTCAAAAGGTTGAACATAATATTGGCACCGAAAAATGATCTTAGCCTCAATAGAGTAATAGAATCTAACAAAAATGAGAAATTTGAAGAAGAAAATAAATCAGGTGTTTATAAGATGAAATGTGGGGTTTGTGATAAAATCTACATAGGGAAAACAAAAATAAATCTGAAAGCCAGAGGAATGTTAAAAATGGGGAATTAGAACAATCTGCAGTAGCTGCTCACACTTGGTCAGAAAAACATTAAATTGAAAGAAAGGTAAAATTAATTACACAAATAGAAAAATCTAAAGAACTCACAGTGTGGGAAAAGATCTACATTCAAGAAAAGAGGGAACAATTAGGCTCGAATCTATGAATGCATTAGACCATAAAAGTCGTTCTCTGCCTGTACTCTGCTGAGAAAGTTGTATCCAAATACGTTTTTGCATACTCAAAAATCTGTTCATGCGATAATAATTGTTGAAATTCCTAAGCTACCTGGCGAGGTGACTTAGCAAAGAAACAAATCGTGAGAATCCCGAAGGGAACGTAGTTTGAAACCTTGCCGCGTACCTTGCTGCTTTATCCAAGATGTCGGACCTTGAAAACTTCGGTCATATTTTCGGTATACGTGGAGAAGAGGAATTTGATAGAGTCTACCAAAGAATTCAACTGGAAGAACAGGAGAATCGGCATAATATTGCGTGATGCAGACGTCGTTGTATACGGTATTATTTGCGGGATGCAAGCGTAAATGCATGCCTCTAGCAGACGAAAATAACGGAAGTGATTTTATCGCTGAGAATTCTGGGTAATTTCTTGCCAATATTACGAAAACGATGACTTTCAAGCATGACCAGTTAGTGGGTAGCTAATTCGATCTTTGCACTTGCTTATGGTAAGTCAGCTCACCAGTGATTGGAAGTAATTTGAGTAGAGACTAATGTATTTGCATGCGGCCCTTAATGAATTTTGAAATTTCTAAGGAATGTGATTTGATTTGAGGTTCACTGGTTTACCAAACAGATGTAGGAGAAAACTTTGACTTACCAATGACAAAACAACAGTTGAGTACAAACTGAAGATGGAGGATTATAAATTTCTCCAAAATTGGTCTTAAAAAGAAGATAAATATGAGGTGAGGTGTAATTTCAATAATACTGTATTTAATTATAAAAATGTTATCTGAGTATTATGAATGAATTTCAGATCTCATATTAACCAATATAAGCACTGAAATTCATCGGAGATTATTTTTTGACAACTCACCTCATAAATTTCATGTTTTTCAAGATACTGCATAATTTCAAACGTAATCACGTCCATCGTTAGCCATAACTCTGAGTGATAAAATTCTTTGGCTGTCAACTCTTCTTTTGTCATCATCTTCAGCACTGCCATCTATGGTTGAATTTATGAACTTTGAAATGAAATTTTGTTCTTTAGGAATATCAAAATTCATTGATCTATATTTATTTTTCTGAATGTATATCTTCTCCCAAATGTCAATTCTAAAGGTTTATCCACTTATTTTAAAAGTTTTGCTTTTCTTCCAATTTTATGATGTTCTAATAAAGTTTATTAGAACAAGGGGTTATTAAAACATCATAAAATTGGAAGAGAAGCAAAACTTTTAAAATAAGTGGACAAACTTTTAGAATTGACAGTTTGGGAGAAGATATACAATCAGAAAAATAAATATAGATCAATGAATTTTGATATTCCTAAAGAACAAAATTTCATTTCAAAGTTCATAAATCCATCCATAGATGGCAGCAGTGAAGATGATGACAAAAGAAGAGTTGACAGCCGAAGAATTTCATCAGTAGGAGTTATGGCTGACGATGGATGTGATTATGTTTGAAACTGTGCAGTATCCTGAAAAACTTGAAATTTATGAGGTGAGTTGTCAAAAAATGTTCTCCGATGAATTTAAATGATTATACCTCATTATGTTTACTTCCCAACATTAATTTAATATAATATAATATAAGTATATTCACCTCTCTGTAGTAGTTGTATTTGGCACTTGAGCTGGGATGGCACTCCCACCTCGTATCAAGAGTGGGATGGTATCCAGTGGGGCAGAAAGTGTCTTCTCTGAACCACTACCGTTTACCAGAGACAATGTGTAAATGTCGTACCATAACACATTTGGAAGGTAAGCAGAAACAACAGTCACATTCTGCACAAATAATTATCACATCACATAACATTTAAAACTTTTCCAACATTTATTACTTACAATTTCTTCATAGATTAACAGCCAGGTTAAAATTTTCGTAACTGCCTCATCAAAGAAAGCTATTGATAAATCAATTATATGGTAATTTTTACAAAGACATGGGGTTATGACTCAACCTTCACATGGAGGTTCATCTTCAACACAATGAAGAATTATAGTACAATGACTGTTTTCAACAAGCTTTATCTACAATATGATTCATAATCATTTAATTGGACACGTTTATGTTTTATCCTTACAAATGTTTCATCAAAGTTGATTAACTTGTTATGATAGCTGGTTTATTTTCACAAGTACATATGAACAATAATTCTACAAGAGTCTGAACTTTAAAAGTGGCAACACTGTGTAGAGACGTCATGTGACAGAACCTAATGATTTTGCTGATAGCACAAGTCAGTTACATACCTACCTTAACTCAGAACATATGGTCTCTCCCATCCTACATTACGCGCATGCAAACTGGCAAGAGGAACGAGCCTCTTGTTAGCTGGCAGTCTAATGTACTATTGTCACAATGTTTTTGAAACAGGAACAATTGAGTTGGATCAAGATTGAATTTGCCAGAGGTCATATAGTACAGCAGTGTCATCAAGGTCTTCTAGAGGCTTGTGAGGAATCTACATTACTTTAAAGAACAGTGGCATGTTGAAGGTTTTTACACATCGTGCCACTGTTCTGTAAGGCAATGTAGATTTCCCGCAAGTCTCTTGATGACCTTGATGATACTGCCATGCTGTATGACCTTCCTGTTTCAAAAACATTGTGATAATATTTAATTTTAGGAAGTTATATTTTGAGGTTATTTTAATTATATTATTTTTGGTCTAGACATCTTACCTCAATATTAATGTTGATTTGTTCTTGAACATGTTTCAAAACAATTCTGTTTTATCTTCAGCTTTCCCAGCTTCAGCTTTCAGTCTGGGAAAGCTGAAGATAAAACAGAATTGTTTTGAAACATGTTCAAGAACAAATCAACATTAATATTGAGGTAAGATGTCTAGACCAAAAATAATATAATTGTGATAATACTACATTAGACCACCAGCTAACACGAGGCTCTGTTCCTCCAGCAAGCAATTTGGTAACTTAATTAACAAATTGCTATTATGTCAATTACCGACAAGAAGTGGGACAACTTAACTAATACAGCATTAGCTGCCAAGTACACGCAACAAATTTACTGACTTCCTACAAGCCTATCTGCTCCCTAGAAACCTATCACTGACACTTTAAAATTGTATCTGGTATATTACACTGAGGTTGAGAACAAAAGTCAAAACATTTTCAAACTTTTTGCAAACTCTTTTGCAACATCAGCATGTAAAGCTCAAGGTTCGGGGTTAGATTCCCAGTTCAGGCAGAAAAATTGATCTCTTTACCACTAATTACAATAGTTTAGTTATGTATATTAATTTAATGAAATGAACTTATATTAATTTAATGAAATGATTAAAAGTTATGTAATATTAATTAATTTTTGTAAAGTTAATATTAATCTATAATGCACTCCTTTTACAATACACTAATAATATTATGCAACATGAAATTTTATTCATCATCATCAGTTCTAGAAAAACTATCATTACAGTCAGAATCAAATGCTGATGTTCTTGAACCAATTCTTCCTCAGACAACCCAATGATCTGTCATGTGGTCAATACCATAAGATGGACCTTGTATCAGTTTTGAAAGTAATGTGCTTTTCCCTTCAACTAGTTGCTGGCAAGTAGAATGTTAAGTCCAGTGATGGATTATTTAAAAAAATCCTCACCTCTTTCAAAACAGGAACTATCATAAGTGCAGAACCCCAGAGGAACTGTTCATCTATACTGTATGTCTTCTCATCATCAGGAAACCTTAAAAATGGAACAATGTTTTATTAATATATATTGAAATAGAAGTATAGAAGATATTCGGTGGATTTCAGAAATAAAATCTAAATCACAACTGAGTTTTTTTATTTTTTATTGTTTCCATAATTATAAAAATAACTGATAATCTACAGAAATTGTTATAAAACCATGACCATGGTTCAGATTAGCATCCATGCAAGTATTAGGCCATGCGATCTATTATGGACTCAAAGAGGAATTTTCCATCCAGCGCTTTTTTTGGATTTCCCAGCGATCTTTTGCCTTGAGGACAGCAACGAAGCATAGCTTTTGGAATTCTGTGAGATGGCATTTGTTGAAGATGGCTTTCCAGTTCTTCTAGTAGTTTTGTATATGATGGAGAATGGGTTCTATATCCAATTCTTCCATAATTTCCTCACTTCTTTTATGGTCCCACTTTGTATAGCCTGCTGTACGGTGTATAAATTGCATCTCATTTGCTGTTATTCGGCATTCATCTCAAAAGCTGTATACTTTCAGTTTTCAAGGCTGTTAAGAAAACATTAAAACTTTGTAAAATTGTGGCCATGATTCAGACTTCATTTCTGCAATCTACTGATTCTCTCTCTTTAGAACTGTTCAAAGTACACAAATATCTAACATTTAAAGGAAGTGACACTTTGAGGTTTATTTTAATTAATACATAGAGTAAGAAATTTTCACGACTCACCTCATATTTGTAGATTTCTTAAAGACTAGTTTCAATACGTTATATATTATTAATAATTTTTTCTGACTGTTGAATCAGCAGTTGACAATCCTGTAGGTTGATTTCTGCTCCCTCTGTTGGCTGACTGATGAACTATCAAATCAATTTTTTCCCCCCGGGAATTTAAAAATTCATTATTTTCTTTTTATCTTTGTGGATGTATTTTTCTCCCAAATTGTGATTTCCTTAGATTTATCTAACTGTTTCAGTACATCCACAAAAATAAAAAGAAAATAATGAATTTTGAAATTCCCGGGATAAAAAATTTGATTTGGAAGTTCATCGATCAGTCAACAGAGAGAGTTGAAATCAACCTACAGGATTGCCAACTACCAATTCAACAAAGAAATGATAATGATACGTAACATATCAAAACTAGTCTTCAACAAATCTACAAATATGAGATGAGTCATGAAAATTTGTAACTATATACACAGAAATACTTACTCAAAGAACAAAGGCCTTGCTACAGTATCTCCATATACATGAGCTTTCCAAAACAGTGTGTAGAGGTAAGGAAGCAGAGAGTAACGAATTAATAAAGCTTTTCTTGCTGATTCAACCACTTCAGGGCCCAGAGCTACTGGATCTTGCGGCTGCAATACAACATGATCTAATTAATCATCTATAGCCTTCCAAAATAATTCTAAAAGTTAAAAAAAACTTTACACATATCTTATAATTATATTCTGGATTTTACACAATTACTAGACCCTGATTAAAGGCAAAATGCCTTTTTTAATCAATAATTGTAGAACCTATATATTACATTTGGGAATTCTTAACATTATGAAGTTCAATTCATAAGAATTAAATAAATCGTGATTATTTCATACCTCATACTTCTATGTTCCTTTAAACACAGCACTGCAGTATCGGCGACTCCTTGTCAACATTGTCAACTGTTTTCACGACTGTCAATTTTTTTTTACAGTCGTGAAAACAGCTGACGATGGTGACAAGGAGTCGCCGATACTGCATTGCTGTGTTTAAAGGAACATAGAAGTATGAGGTATGAAATAATCATGATTTATTTAATTCTTATGAATTGTAGAATCAATAGAATACAAATATGAACCATAAATTTCACACCTTATCTCATAAAATATGCTTCTCTCACTTGAGACATGTTTTAAAACCTTGTTTTCATCAACAACTAAACTCAGACATTTGAAACAACCCATTAATGCCAGCGTTTCTCCTGTCACCTGGTGAGGTTGAATGAACTTTGAGATAAAAATCTTGCTTGCCAGGAACTTCAAATTTCATGGTTCTGTCCTTGTTCTTCTGAATTTAATATGTATTCTACTGATATTTACCTCATAGTGTCACTTCCCATTAGATTTTTATAAACTGTAGAATTGCCTATTAAGTTATGTAGATAGGAAATAACACTATGAGGTTTTTTATATTGTTTATTTTTTTATTATTTCACTCACCTCATACTTCATAATTCCTAGCAGACCCAGGGTTTCTTCACAACATTTGTGACATTCTCAATGTTGTGAACGTGACACAGCATTGAGAATGTCACAAATGATGTGAAGAAACCCTGGGTCTGCTAGGAATTATGAAGTATGAGGTGAGTGAAATAATAAAAAATAAACAATGTAGAATTGCCTTTTTTTTTGTGATTGTCACAAAGTTTTCATTGTACAGATATTATATTTAATTAATAAATATGGATTTTCATCAAGTAAACACCAACTCAATTGATTAGTATATTTATGATCTATCAAACATGGGAAGGTTTTAATTTTGCCCATGTTGTGATTTTCTTTTTCTTTCTTTTCATTATTTCTGTTACAGTAATTTAGAATCTAAATTAGAAATAAATGATTGTACCAACAAACTATTATATAGAATATCTTGTGAATGTCCCCATGAGCAAAGAAAATTACAATAAAGAGAAAGAACACATCATAAAAATTGCTAAGGATAATGGTTTTCAAAAGAAGATGATACACAAGAAAATAAATAAATTTAAAGAACAAAAAGTCATCAATGAAAGTACTCTTCAGACAGATAAAAATATAGGCAAAAAATTCAAGAAGTTCACATACCATCCTTTGGTATTTGACAAGTTTCAAAAAATTTTCAACAAATTCAACATTAAATTAGCACCTAAAAATGATTACAGCTTAGGTAATTTAATAAAAACCAACAAAAATGAAAAGATTGAAGACTGCAAAAATCGGGAATTTATCAAATTAATTGTAAAGATTGTGAAAAGATATACATAGGAAAAACAAAAGGAATCTAAATACAAGATTAAAAGAACACCTCAGAAATGTTAAAAATGGAGAAACCGAAAAATCTGCAATAGCTGCACATGCCTGGTCAGAAAAACATAGAATAGAAACCAAAAACAAAATTACTTAAACAATTGGAAAAACCGAAGGAACTCACAATTTGGGAAAAAATTTACATATGCAAGAATGAAAATACAACTATGAACTTTTAAAATACCCGGTTATAAAGAAAGAGGACTGATTTGGAAATTCTTCGGTCGGCCACCAGATGGCGCGGAGGTCAGTCTGCAGGATAGAAGGCCGTTGGACGTCAGTTGTGAACGTGACGCAGCATTGAGAATGTCACAAAAGATGTGAAGAAACCCAGGGTCTGCTATGAATTATGAAGTATGAGGTGAGTGAAATATTAAAAATAAACAATATTAAAAAACCTCATAGTGTTATTTCCTATCTACATAACTTAACAATTTCAGTTATTTTTATATATTAAATTTGGGAATTTTTAACATTATGAGGTTCAATTAATAATAATTAAAATGAATCGTGATTTTTTCTTACCTCATACATCTATGTTTCTTTAAACACAGCACTGCAGTATCGGCGACACTTTGTCGTCATCGTCAGCTGTTTTCACGACTGTCAATTTTTTCTCCTTTTTGCCGGTAATTATCTAGACTGCCATCTGGTGTTCTTTTTAAGGAATTCCTCTTCAAACTGCCATCTGGTGTTATTTTGAATGAATCATTTCCTAAACTGCTATCTGTTGTATTTTTGAAGAACTTTGTAATCAAGCTTGGTTCTTCCGGAATCTCAAAGTTCATAGTTCTAGTATGGTTTTTTTGAATATATATTTTTTCCCAAACTGTTAAATCCAAAGGTTTAGATAGATGTTTTAAAAGTTTTGCTTCTTTTTCAATCCTATGATGCTCTAATAAACTATGTGCTGCTATAGCTGCAACAAGATATATATAGGAAAAACAAAAAGGAACTTGGAAACTCGTAAAATAAGAGCACTTCAGAAACATGAAGAATGGAGAAATTGAAAAATCAGCTATAGCAGCACATAGTTTATTAGAGCATCATAGGATTGAAAAAGAAGCAAAACTTTTAAAATATCTATCTAAACCTTTGGATTTAACAGTTTGGGAAAAAATATATATTCAAAAAAACCATACTAGAACTATGAACTTTGAGATTCCGGAAGAACCAAGCTTGATTACAAAGTTCTTCAAAAATACAACAGATAGCAGTTTAGGAAATGATTAATTCAAAATAACACCAGATGGCAGTTTGAAGAGGAATTCCTTAAAAAGAACACCAGATGGCAGTCTAGATAATTACCGGCAAAAAGGAGAAAAAATTGACAGTTGTGAAAACAGCTGACGATGACGACAAAGTGTCGCCGATACTGCAGTGCTGTGTTTAAAGAAACATAGATGTATGAGGTAAGAAAAAATCACGATTCATTTAATTATTACAATTTCAGTTACAATAATCTGAAGAAAACCATTGTGCAACATATGCTAAACAGCATTGAAAGGGCAAGTCTAGTGTTTTTGTGACATTTCTCTGTAAATAATTTTTAAAGATACAAAAACCTTAATTATATTATTTTTGGTCTGGACATCTTACCTCAATATTAATGTTGATTTGTTCTTGAACATGTTTCAAAACAATTCTCTGTTTTATCTTCAGCTTTCCCAGACTGGTTTTATTTATGTTGCATTATGTTGCACCACCTGGATGTCGATGTCAGCTCCATCCTGTGGTTGGCCAAAGAACCTCCAAACAAGGTCACCCTCCATCGGAATATCAAAATTCATAACTCTGTTTCTGTTCTTCTGAATATAAATTTTTTTCCCAAATAGTCAGCTCGTTTGTATTTTCTAACTGTTTTAATAATTTAGTGTCTGAATTTGCTCATGTTTGGTCTGAAAAACATAATATAAATTCAGACACTAAATTATTAAAACAGTTAGAAAATACAAACGAGCTGACTATTTGGGAAAAAATTTATATTCAGAAGAACAGAAACAGAGTTATGAATTTTGATATTCCGATGGAGGGTGACCTTGTTTGGAGGTTCTTTGGCCAACCACAGGATGGAGCTGACATCGACATCCAGGTGGTGCAACATAATGCAACATAAATAAAACCAGTCTGGGAAAGCTGAAGATAAAACAGAGAATTGTTTTGAAACATGTTCAAGAACAAATCAACATTAATATTGAGGTAAGATGTCCAGACCAAAAATAATATAATTAAAATAACCTCAAAATATAACTTCCTAAAATTAAATATTACAAAAACCTTTTCTACTGCCTAAAGACCATGGTCTCCAAAACATAATCAGATGACAAAATATAATGAGAGGAGGTGTATATTTCTGATTCAATCTCTTGATAATATTACCTTTTAGTGTTATGTGCTATCAAAAACTCCATGGCATAACAACTCTAGAAGGTCCTTGACCTACCAGCTAGCTGGTCATCCACATTAGTAAATCAAAGAGGTGAATGTTCATCAGGCAGTGTAGGGGTGACGTGATCTGCATGTTGGGTACCACAGCCATCATAGCTGATCAATACTGAGCCGCTACTTATTTGAGTTACCCAAATTCCTCACAATCCTGGATGCGCACTGGTCGCATAATGGCCAAAATTTCATGAGAATATTTCTTCCCCCATGGGGAATTGATTCGGCACATGTCCTGTAGCTCTGCACCAAGGCATGATGCCTTAAACCACTCGACTATGGTGCAGGACAACTTCTTATCAATTATTGATAAATTATATTTTAAGTTAAACAATGATGGATTAGAAAGCAATGCACAATATTTTTTTAAAAAAAGCTTAATAGGTAAAAAAAAAAACACACACACACAACTGAACTCTCATCTTTTATCTACTATTCTAATAGTTTCCAACTTTCTCAACACATTTCTCCCATCGTGGTACCAGTTTCAGTATATCCTGTTCATAGAAATCCATTTGGTTGGAGTGTAGCCATATGTGGAGAGTTGATCCCACTTCTGAACCTGTCTCAAAGTGATGACTGGTGTATTTCAGGCATGTAGTGGTATGTCCACGACTCATCATCAGTGATAATTCCTTTCAGAAAGTCATGCCCTTCTGCAGAGTGATGCATTAAGTGGTCCAAACTTATCATTTACTGGCTGGCTGGCAGGAATATAGCAAATCACAAAGATCCTCACAGTAGTCCATGAGGAATGCACACAACTGGGAGATGTCGCTATCGACCATACAGTCTTGCCCATACATGCCACACATATCTCTGTGAACTTCACTCGGGTTACATCCTTCAGCCCACAAAAATAGCACAACACTTTGCTGCTATTCACAAGTTGAAAACAGTAACATGCATGCCATCTTTGTTTCATAGTACATGCTTCTTTTGCTAGAGCTGCACATGAAAAAAAATTCACCCTCATATGAAAAACTCAAAATTTATGTAAATATAAATAACTCACAATGCCATCATCTGTGTTATGATTCCGTGAGAATGGATAGAATGCTCCAAGTTGGCTCCATCGCTGACACAATGCTGGTGTTGTGTTGCCATTAAATCCACAGATATCAGCTCCCATTAAAGGAATACCAAACATATTGAAATTCAGAAGTTCTGTGAACCAAGTTAAGACTTGTCAATTCTTATGTAAATAAAGTTAATCATAGTTATGAATAATGATTAGCTCAATGGTATTACTGAACCCAGAGATTCATGGGCATTACCTCTCCATGCATCTCTATCAAAACTAATATTTTCCATTCTTTCTTAAATAATTCACCTCCCTCAATTCATGGATAATATTATTCACCCAACTCATTCATGGCCTAACTGCTCTGAGTCTCTTGCTGGAAAAATGAAATGACAGATATCATTTAAATTTGTGTCAAATTAGACAACAATAAACAATACATCAGTAATAACTTAAGGTTATGCATAATATATTTTTCAATGCAGTATGACACTTTTAAATAAGCTGGCACCAAAAAATGAGTTTCTCCAATTTAACAAAAGAAATATATAAGATATAAGAACAGAGTTAAATATATATCCATTAAATGATAAAATCAAAGGATATAGAGAAAAATGGTTTAGACATGTAGAAAGAATGAACGTAACAAGATTACCGAAAGCAGCATTTAACTACAAGCCAAGTGATGAATAATGATTAGCTCAATGGCATTTTGCCTAGCCCGTGAAGTGAAGCAGAAGAATATATTATATTTGAAGAGAAAAATTTTTTTGCCTAGACCGAGACTCAAACCCGGGACCCTTGGCTTTCCGGGCCAAGTGCTCTACCAACTGAGCTACCGAGGCGAGTTACGATCTAGGCGAAAATTTTTCTCTTCAAATATAATTTATTTTTCAGTGAGAAATGTTAAATCAATAATAAAAACATCATTAGAAGCCTTACTAGCTTTATAAAGTAATGTTAAATTCCCAATAAATGTCTTCTTAACTAAGAAGCCGCCATTTGCAAAGATAGAAGCAATGGTTTCAAAAGCATTTGGCGATAGGGAATTACAACGTATGTAAGAGAAAAATTTGCATCTAGATCGTAACTCGCCTCGGTAGCTCAGTTGGTAGAGCACTTGGCCCGGAAAGCCAAGGGTCCCGGGTTCGAGTCTCGGTCTAGGCGAACATTTTTCTCTTCAAATATAATTTATCTTTCAGTGAGAAATGTTAAATCAATAATAAAAACATAAGAATATATATTCCACAAACCAGCAATATGGGACCATAAATTCAACTTGCTGACAAATTCGCTTAGCTTAATGCGGTTCCTGTGTTGATGGATTTTTTATAACTTTGCAACATATATCATTAATATGGCAAAAGAAGATTAATTTTTATATAACTTTATTCCAAGATAGGTAAAAAACTTCCTGATTTCAATAAAAGTTACAATGGGAAATAACAATATGAGGCAATTAACAGTTTATATAAATGAATCAATATTATTTTTACATCTCACCTTATAAAACTCCATGATTTTCATTGGACCGGTTTCTGAAGGCATCTCTTGTATCCTCAGCCAAAATTCCAACTCAAGTTTTGTCAGAGTTTTGGCTTAGGATAGAAGGGATGCCTTCAAAAAGCAGTTCTATGAGAGTCATGGAGTTTTATGAGGTGAGATGTAAAAAATAATATCCAATTCATTTAAAAAAACACTTCCTGACTTATTTATTTGTTTGTTATTAACATTTAGGTCAATTTCTTCTACTGTATGCCAGAGTGTGAAAATTTAGTGGACTCTCAAATTGTTTTTTTTTTTTAACTTTTACAGGAATTATAAGATTTTTTACTTTTTACTTATTTTTTGAAAGAAGTTTGATTCCTACCTTACTATGAGGTTTAATTTATGGTAAAATCAAATGTTTCTTACCTCTCCTCATATAAATCTTCTAAGTATATATGAGGAGAGGTAAAAAACATTTGATTTTACCATATCTCAAATTGGTGTTTATCTTTATGTTATTACTATTTGTTCATGTTTTCAGGTGTTTGAGGATATCTTTTTGATTTATATGTAACTTAACTACATTGTCAATAAAGTTTCACTGCTATGGACAAGCAGGATTATAAGAGAAAGAAATTTGGCAGGAACTTGCCTAGGTACTTCAAGTGAAAAGAGTACCGGGTCATAAAATTGGAGGTCGTGAGTTCAAATCTCGATTCAGAGACAAAATTATCTCTTTAAAAAAGTAGGATGTTTTTTGTAGTGTTTACTTTAGTGGTGCTTCTTCTGGCTAGTACATATGAGGGTGGATCAAACATAAACCGGAATTTGTATCTGGAGGCTCTGGCAGCAAACTGCAAAGGTTGCAGTTTGGAGAGGAAATTGGTAGGAGTGTCTGGAGTAGGGATCTTGATGTGTCGCACTCCGAAGAGTGGCTGCTTGCTTCAGTACGCCATGAGCGAGCAAGAGGTACACACATCTGTTGCACAACGCATTATTATTAAGTTTTTGGCGAAAGAAGGCACTAAACCTTCTGAAATTTTGAGAAGGCTCCATGTGCAGTTCAGGGAAGCAACCCTTTCGAAGACGCAGGTGTATGATTGGTGCACAAAAATTTTAGCGGGCCGGGATTCAGTGGAAAATGAGCCCCACCAAAGACGGCAACGAACAAGCATCACTGCAGACAACATTCGTGATGTACGGAACCTTATTGAGGAGGATTGGCGCGTAACAATGTCTGAAATTGCTTCACACGTTGGAATAAGCTTCGGAAGTGTTCAAGCCATCATCAGTGATGAACTCAAATTCTAAAAAATTGTCTGCCAGGTGGGTTCCTCAGCTCCTCAGCCAGGAACAAAAAAAAAATTGACGAAAAACTGATGAAAATGCATTGGACACCTCTGGAACATCCTCCTTACAGTCCAGATGTCACCCTGTGACTACCATTTGTTTGGGCCACTGAAAGAAGACCTGGGAGGAAGGCGGTTTGGTGACAATGCAGCGGTAGAGGAGTTTGTGCACAAGTGGCTGACTACATGTCATCCCTCATGTCAGTTGCCAACTCGATGGTAAAAGTGTGTTGGAAATGCAGGAGACTATGTAGAAAAATGAGGTGGTGATTTTGTATTTTTTTGTTTAATTCAATAAAATTGTAAACAATAATTCCGGTTTATATTTGATTCACCCTCATATAATAATAACATTTTCAACGAAGATTCCTATATTTGCCTTAGGTTTGTCTGCTACTATTTTCTTAATGTCGTTTATAAAGATGTTGAACAATATTGGGCGAAAATAAATCCTTGTGGGAATCCGACTTCATTTAGAGGGAATCTTATTCCACCAGACTTATGTATCTTCCTGATAAAAAGTCCGAAAATCATTATAACATTAAGTTATGTAGATAGGAAATAACACTATGAGGTTCTTTAATATTGTTTATTTTTTATCATTTCACTCACCTCATACTTCATAATTTATAGCAGACCCAGGGTTTCTTCACGTAATTCGTGACATTGTCAATGCTGCGTCATGTTCACAACTGACGTCCAACGGCCTTCTATCCTGCAGACTGACCTCCGCGCCATCTGGTGGCCGACCAGATCTGATTTGGAAATTCTTCGGTCGGCCACCAGATGGCGCGGAGGTCAGTCTGCAGGATAGAAGGCCGTTGGACGTCAGTTGTGAACATGACGCAGCATTGACAATGTCACGAATTACGTGAAGAAACCCTGGGTCTGCTATAAATTATGAAGTATGAGGTGAGTGAAATGATAAAAAATAAACAATATCATTATAACATATTTCTTTATATTCCCATTTTTTTCATCTTGTATATAAGATTTTCTCTTCACACTTTGTCAAAGGCATTCTTGAAATCCAAAAACAATACTAGTGTTGTCTCCTCATGAAATCTTTTATATATTGTGTGAGACAAAGGCTGATAAATTATGGAGTATTACTTCCAAAATCCTGCTTGGTGGGTGGTGAGTAAACACTGAGATTCAAGTTCATAACTTATGAACTTCGAAATTCCCACAAATTTTGACCTGAACCAGAGGTTCATTGGTCTACTTAGAAGATTTGTAAGAGGAGAGGTAAGAAACATTTAATTTCACCATAAATTAAACCTCATAGTGATTAATTCCTATAAAAGTTAAATATATAACCTGTTTGATACCATTCTTTCCACTATCTTAGCCTTGGCTAATGTTAAAGATATGGCTCTGTAGCTGTCTAACTTATCTGGAATTTGTTTTATTAGTATAATAATAGCTATACTCCAAATTGTTGGTATATTAACTTCAGCACCAATTAAGAGTAAAAGGCATGCTTTCTAAAAAGAGATATAGTTTAATGATTTGAGTTTGTATTTTTTAACATTCTTACCTCATATGAGAATGTTAAAAAATACAAACTCAAATATTAAATTAAACCTCAATGTAACTTCCTAATGATTTTAAAATAGTTTAATGAATTTATCAAAATTCACATAGATATTATTAATTATTAAATAGAATAAAAATCATCACTTAAAAGAGAATTAAAATTACTTACGAGGAATGCTCATCTTCATGTCATACCATTTTGAATATACATCTCCACTCCAGTGTCCAGCATAGTGACCATGGCCAGGAAATGTAGAACGAGAGATCACAAAAGGACGTTTCTCCCTGACTTCTGCCATGGCACTGTAAAATAGTAATTCTTATTGTTTGGAGGATTTCATTAATTGTCTCAAGGCCAGGAGTATAAATCCCATGTCCTCTACAGTTCTAAAACTCAGAGCAACATTACATGATACAACACGAGACCTATCTTAACCCTTGCAACTACATAAGTAAAGCAATATAAGAAATGACACTGTGGCAACTAAGCAGTAACCTTTATCTGAACAATGTAAACACATTGATTATTATAACTTATGCAATATATATTCTGAACTATATACTAACGAATAACATTGATACTGATTTTCAATCTCAATTTACACAATACAATGAGTTTCAGCTAGGACAGGATGGGAGCCATGAAAACTGAATGTCCAGAAACAAGCTGTCATTGACCAATAATTCATTTTAAAAATTTTACCACAACTACTCGCTTACTCAACATTGACACTCACATATCTATTCCTTCAGTTCTGAGTTTGCTTTTGTATTATGTAGTACAGATTATTATATAGCACAGTGTAGTACAGTGTAGTTAAAAAATACAGACCCACCAATGCACATTCATATTTTGAGCAATATTCATGTCTTAACTGCCAAAGAAAACCCCATATATAATTTTGAGATTTTCCATCTCCTGGCAAAAGTACAATTTTGAAGAATAGTGGCAAAATTTGATGCAACTGTTTCAATTTTGAGCATAAAACCAAGAAAAGGAAATAATTGTGTTAACAGAAAAAAAGAGAGATGATATTAGAGCAAGATTATATACTCCATGCAGCCAAGGATTCAATCAGAGAAATTTGTACAGTGTTTGGCAATTGGATTGTAAGTTGCAATTTCTGGCTCCTAGTTCACCAAATTTAAATCTTTGTGACTTCAGTTTATGGTGAAATCTTAAATACAAAATGTACAAATATCGGCTTAAGAACAACATTCAAAATTTATCTTAATATTTAAAGGAAGTGACACTATGAGGTTTATTTTAAAATACAATAGGAAGTAACATTAAGAGGTTTCTCTAATAATTAAAACATTTTGTCTGTTCATTCTTACCTCTTATAGTTGTTTTTGTGAAATTGTGAAAACAACGGGAATAATTAACAGTATAATGAAACCATCTTTAGTACAGAAGAACACAATATTATGGCTTTGTAAGGTTCTCGCAAGACCAGTATTAAGATATGGTAGTGAAGCATGGACAATACAAAGAAGAGATGAAAGCTGAATAACAGCAAATGAGATGCGATTTATGAGCCGTACAGCAGGCTATACAAAGTGGGACCATAAAAAAATGAAATTATGGAAGAGTTGGATATAGAACCAATTCTTCACCACATACAAAACTACCAGAACAACTGGAAAGCCCATCTTCAACGAATGCCATCTCATAGAATTCCAAAAGCCATGCTTCGTTACTGCCCCTAAGGCAAAAGATCGCTGGGACGTCCAAAAAAGTGCTGGATGGAAAACTCCTCTTTGAGACCGTAACAGGCCACATGGCCTAATACTTGCATGGATGATGATAGTTGTTTTTTGTTGAACATATGTTTTAGGGCTAAGCTAAGAAGCCCTGAAACATATGTTCCACAAAACAACTATAAGAGGTAGAATGAACAGACAAAATGTTTGAACTATGAGGTTTATCTTAATTAATAAATAGTTAGATTTTTATGACTTGCCTCATAATTATAGATATTTTGAAGACTAAAGTTTCAATACACTACTTATCATTATCAATTCCATCTAACTGTTGAATTGGCAGTTGGTGATCCTGTAGGTTGATACCTGCTCCCTCTGTTGGCTGATGAACTTCTAAATTAAATGATTATTGAAAAATGATTAAATAGATTAATTAAACAAAGTTAAAATTGGGAACCAACAAAAATGAAAGATTAATGCAGGCAACAAATCAGGGACTTATCAAACTGACTGCAAAGATTATGAAAAAAATATGCATAGGAAAAACGAAAAGGAACTTAAATACAAGATTGAAAGACCACCTTAGAAATGTTAAAAATGGAGAAATAAAAAAATATGCAATAGCTGCAGATGCATTGTCAGAAAAACACACAATTGAAATTAAGGCCAAGTTACTGAAACAGTTAGATAAATTTTTGGGAGAAAATTCACATCCACAAAAATAAAAGGAAAATCATGAATTTTGAAATTCCCCGGAAAAAAGATTTAATTTGGAAGTTCATCAGTCAGCCAAAAGAGGGAGCAGGAATCAACCTACAGGATCACCAACTACAAATTCAACAGTTAGATGGAATTGATAATGACATGTACCAAATAGAAACTATAGTTAATTAAATATAATAGAAACTATAGTATTTGAGAAATCTACAATTATGAGGTGAGTTATAAAATCTAACTATTTATTAATTCAAAATCAAATTCAGAACATTTCAAGACAAGAATTCCAACATGAATCACAAAATGTTTTCAAAAGACACCAGGCATACATGGAAGAAGGCATTTTTTTGTAAATTTCAGTTAAGTCTCAGTGATATTTTTTCCACCACAGAGTTGCATTTAGGCATCTACCCTAGCAGTGCTTTAACTGAAAGTTGCCACACAAGGGTCAGGAGTCAGTCCTGCCATCACAGAAACACCTTGTATCAAAGAAAATGGAGGAGAGTGTATATGGTGCAGTGCATGCAAACATTGAGTGTGCATACAGCAATTTTTGAGTGCAATTGAAGAAAAGAAACACAATGTTTTTCCAACCCTAACAAAATGTATGGACTTATTTAAGACAGCACAAAATTAAACATATTACAGGCATGGTAAATTGTAATCAATTGTAATATTAATTTACTTAACTGATCGTGGTAAATTGTATAATGTTTTTAAGCTTGATGGAGCAAATTACATACATTAACTGGTGAGTGTTTTTTAAACTACTATATTGTATGTACTGTCCAGCGCTATAGTTGAAAGGTTTAAGGTATGATGCCTTGGTGCAGAGCTACATCAGCTTGCACTTGTTCGAGTCTTCATAGGAAAAGACATTTTTCTCATGGAATTTCAGCCAATATGGGAATGCTGCCCACCCAACATCGTGAAGGATTTGCGTAACTATGAGAATAAAATTAACCATGATATGAGGGAAGTAGATTGTACAGGGGATGGAAAGCATTAGCTCAGGATAGGGACATATGGACAGCTTATGTCTATGTGGTCATGAATCTATGGGTTCGATGGAGCCAGTGAGTGAGTCAGTAAGTAACAACTCCAGATTAAGAAAACCAGCTTAATGGTTGGGGGACCCAACATGCTAACCACATGTCACCCCTACACTAGTTAGATGATCGTTCACCTCTATACATGACAAATGGACATGAAGCCAGCAGCCAGCTGGTAGGCTAGGGCCTTCTAGGTCTGCTGCAGCATGGAGTAGTAGCATTATATGTATTGTAGTTTATATGCACCCATTATGCAACCGGCACTTTAATACTCTGTTTTCTGTAGTCAAATTCTTATATATCACAAATACCACAATATATAGAGCTTCTACTGTAACAAGTGCATCTTGTGTAAGCTTCTACAATGAAATGTAGGAAGTTCTATGTTAACTAAATAATCCACTGGTACTGTCGAACCCATAGGTTCATAGCTATGGGAACATAACTTCTCTATACATCCTAATCCTGTGCTAATGTTTTCCTATCATCCCTGTATAACTTACCTCCCTCAAAACATGGTTCATGTTGTTCTCCCACCTCAATATTGGCCTACCTACTGTGTGCTTTCTTTCTGGTTTACTTCAAGGAGTTTCAATGACTCTTTTTTCCCCATTCATGTCATATGTCCTACTCATCGCAGACTATGAGACTTAACTGTTCTTATTACATCTAGCTTGCCGTAAAGATGACCATTATGTGGGAGTCTTCTCCATTCACCTGTCATCTGTCTGTTTCTCTTTGATCCAAGAATGTTCCTGACAATTTTGTTCTCAAACACAGTACTCAAAATCTATTCTCCTCCCTTAAAGTAAGAGTCCCTGATTTGCATCCTCATAATATAACTGGAAGAATAACAATTTTATGTATTTTCAGTTTAACTTTTTTGAGAGAACTTGGGATGACAAAAGTTTTGTAATATGTAATAGCATGCATTTTCAGAATTGAGCCTAAGTTTAATTTCTTTCTTTACTTCATTTCTGTTTGTAATTATTGTTCCTAGGTATTTTAATTTAGCCACTTAGTATGATTTGGGAAAAAGAAGCTCTTCCAGATGAATGGAAGGAATCAATTATCGTACCAATCTATAAGAAAGGAGATAAAACTGATTGCAACAACTACAGGAGCATCTCATTACTTTCAACTTCGTACAAAATTCTAACAAATATATTAGTAAGCAGACTTACTCCCTATATTGATGACATTCTAGGAGATCATCAATGTGCATTTAGAAGAAACAGGTCTACAACAGATCAGATTTTTAATATAAGACAGATTTTAGAAAAGAAATGGGAATATAATGGTACTGTACATCAACTATATGTAGACTCCAAAAAAGCATATGATTCAATTAAAAGGGAGAAGTTATATAGTATCCTGCTGGAGTTCGGAATTCCTAAAAAGTTAGACTTATACGAATGTGTCTAAATGGCTCAAAGAGTAGGGTGCGTGTAGGCAAACAGTTTTCAGACACCTTTGAAATTCAGAATGGGTTGAAGCAAGGAGATGCACTATCTCTTCTACTATTTAATTTTGTACTAGAGCATGCCATTAACTCTTTAGAGAATGAGGAAGGCTTACAGCTGAATGGTATTAATAAGCTGTTAGTTTATGCTGATGATGTAGTACTACTGGCCGATAGCGAGGAGATACTAAAGGCCAACACGCACACACTATTGAGTAACACTAAGAAATTGGGACTGGAAGTAAATATCAGTAAAACTAAATATATGGTCACAGGTAGAAATTCAGTATAGAATGGAAATGGACAGCTAATGACAAATGAGGGAAATTTTGAGGAAGTGGCTGAATTCAAATACCTAGGAACAATAATCACAAATAGGAATGAGATGCACAAAGAAATTAAACATAGGCTCAATTCTGGAAATGCATGCTATTATGCATTGCAGAGACTTTTGATGTCCCAACTCCTTTCAAGAAACGTTAAGCTGAAAATATATAAAACTATTATTCTACCAGTTATATTATATGGGTGCGAAACATGGACTCTTACTTTAAGGGAGGAAAGGAGATTACGAGTATTTGAGAATAAAGTTCTTAGGAAGATTTTTGGACCAAAGAGAGATGAACAGACAGGTGAATGGAGAAGACTACATAACAATGAACTACATGGTCTTTATAAGAAGCCAGATATAATAAGAACAGTCAAGTCTCATAGACTGTGATGGGCAGGACATGTTGCACGTATGGGGAATGAAAGACGTGCATGGAAGCTTCTTGTAGGAAAGCCAGAGGGAAAACGCCCAATTGGTAGACCAAGAATGAGGTGGGAGAATGACATTAACTATGATTTGAGAGAAGTAGATTATACAGGGAATGATTGGAAAGCATTAGCTCAGGATAGGGATGTATGGAGAGCTTATGTCTGCGCGGCCATGAACCTACGGGTTCGATAGTGCCAGTGAGTAAGTAAGTAAGTAACTTATTTAAAATTTCTCTCATTTGTCACTAATAGTTCTACTTTAACATGTTGTATAATCAAAAATGTTGTAATTTAACTAAGATTGTTATGGTGCACTTACAATCTTGTAACAATAGCCTCTGTAAAGCCATACAGATTGTGAACATCATAGTGCCGTCCAGCATACTGTTGATTTGACATACAAAATGTTTTAGAATATAATTTTCCTCCTTCCACACCTGATGGAAAATATGGAGGATTTTCCAGAGAGTTATTTGGACAACCATTCTGACTCCCATCAAGAAAATTGGATGGTTCATTCATATCCTGTGAAAATAAAGAACACATATATAGTGCTACGAAATTTAAAAAAAAATCTCTATACTCATAAATAACCTTTTTTTTTTGTAATCAATGCCATCAGGTTGTGATAATTTTCTTCTGGCATAACATACTTGTGTCGGCCACCATGGATTAGTAGTTATGCTCCTTGACTCTGGCCCCGAGGGTCGCAGGCCTTAGGTCCAGAGTCTGAAGATTTTCAGGCTCATAAAAGATTCTTAAGCCTGAATAAAAAGGTCTCTAAACATAATTTACTGATCTCAATGTCCTAGTAATACCTTAGTTCATAGTGAAATATGGGAAATAACATTATGAGGTTCTTAATTCGTAAATTAATGAGTCATATTTTTACATCTTACCTCTTATTTTATGTTTCTTTAAACACGGGAACTAGTTTTCAAGAGAAGGATCTCTCTCATTTTCAACCGACATTATGACTACCGGATTTTCATTGGAATCTCCATCAATAATGTTGCCAACTGGTGTTGATTTGATGAACTTTGATATGAGGTCACATTCATCAGAAATCTCAAAATTCATGGATCTAAATTTGTTCTTCTGAATATATATCTTCTCCCAAATTGTAAATTCTAAAGGTTTTTCCAATTTTTTTTAAAAGTTGGACTTCTTTTTTCAATTTTATGATTCTCCAATAAACTATGTGCTGCAATAGCTGATTTTTCAATTTCACCATTTTTAATATTTCTAAAGTGTTCCTTAGTGTGAATGTCAAAATTCCTTTTTGTTTTTCCTATGTATACTTTATTGGAGTCCTTACAATTAATTTGATAAATTCCAAATTTTTTGCCATTTTTTGTTCAATTTCTTATTAGTTATTAATAGATTACCAAGGCTAAATTTATTTATCGGTGCCAATGTAATATTAATTTTTTTTTAATTTGTTATGTATTTCAGGATGATAAGTAATTTTCTTAAATTGTTTTCCTTTCTTTGAATCAGATTGCAGTGTAGTGTATTCTTTTAATCTTTATTGTTGTCTGAATTTCTTTAATTTATTTATAATTATTTCTTTTCCAAAACCATTTAAATTGGCTATGTTCAAAATGTGATTGTATTCTTTCTTAAAATCTTCTTCACTTAATGGAATATTTAATAATCTATATATCAAACTGTTGAAAATTGCATGTTTATGCACAATATGATTGAAACCTGAAGATTTTATATAATTGTCCATATGAGTATCCTTCCTATATATATATATATTGAATTAAATTTTCCTTGTAGTTCATTCCTTATTAAGTACAGGTCCAAAAATGGGATTTGTTTATCCTATATTAAATTAAAAGATTCTTACCTCTCCTCACATTATTCTGTTAAGTAGATCGCGATTTCAGGCCTATAGCAGGCCCATCTTCAGTACACTGTTGTTGACCGGTGTTATGTCGCTCGGAAGAACCACTTCTTCTTCCCTCTGTTGGTGGACCGATGAACCTCTTGATAAGGTCAAAATTTGCGGGAACTTCGAAGTTCATAAGTTTTCCTTTGTTTTTCTGAATGTGGATCTTTTCCCAAACTGTAAGTTCCTTAGGTGTCTCTATTTGTTTAATTAGACTAGCTTTTGATTCAATTCGATGTTTTTCGTACCAAGCATGAGCAGTTTGTTTATCCTTTTCCAATTCCATAGTGAATTTTACAGTTTCATCTTGAAGGTTGAGTAATTTCAATGCATCTTCAATATATTTAGAATTTATCACAGAGAAAATATCATCCACATATCTATACTAACATTTGAACATCCATGGATAAGCATTGGTGATATGACACTCTAAATAACCCATAAATAAATTTGCCAAAAATGGTGAAAGTGGGTTACCCATAGCCAGACCTGAGACTCATGAGTAGTGAAAACAGCTGACAATGGGGAAGGTTATTCTCTGATACTGCGGTGCTGCTGTGTTTAAAAAACATAGAAGTATGAGGTAAGAAGAATTCACGATTCATTTGATTCTTATTACTTTTCAGTTAATTGTTGATGATAAAATAAAATAAAAGTTAATAAAATACTTACAATCCAGGCTCCATCAAATGCTAATACACCATGGAAAGTTTTCAATTGCTTCAACCAATAATCCACTGTACGAGGATGAGTAAAATCTGGCCACACTGTTGAAACTCTATTCCAAACCTGAAACATCATAAACTTAAATATTTAACAAATGGCTGCTAATTTCTATGTTTAAAACTTCTGGCTAAAATATTTTAGAGTTAATCCAGTCTGAAATAATGTTCTTGCAAGTTGCATACAAGTGAATTTTAACTTGTCAAAGAAAAGAAAAATGCATTAATGTTCCCTATAATATATTTGTCACCATCACATAGTTCACTTTCTTCCTTAAGTCATTTCCAATTACTTGGATTGACTATTGCAAAGAGATCTCCAGCTATCTCTGTCTTCCCATGTTTTAGTTTTATGTATCTCTGTCCATTAATAAATTACAGTAGGAAGTAACACTATAAGGTTCTTCTTAATAAATAAGGTGAGCCTGTTCATCGTACCTCATAATACAAAACAGTTATGAGATAAGATAAACAGAATAACCTTATTTATCTCTGTCCATGTATTTCCTCTAACTTCAATATCTTCCCATATCTGGTCTAGCCATCTGGTTCTGGGTCTTCCTCTTGATTTTATCAGGAGCATCGTTTTTAGTGTTCATTCTTCTGACATGTGCATAACATAACCATAGTATTATAATTAGAAGACTGGATATGAGGTGAGGCATTAAACATTTTAATTTAAATCTTATACTCAAAGAACTTTCTAATCATAAATTAATCATGTAAATCTCTTCAGTTACTGCTAGGTAATGATAGCAACCATTTCAATTAGCCTTAATTCTTCAAAGCTATCATAGATACTAATTTATTTAACAACATTCTTTAATGTCATAGATCATAAGAGCTGTAATTCAGAGTAGGGCATTAAAGGACAAACAAATGTTGCTGAGATGCCTCTTATTATAGGCTTGCATCTTCTACAGGCTTTATATTTATAATGGGACTCAAAGCTTTACTTTTCCTTCTGAAGGAACTCTTACTCAAGACCTAGGCCATTTTTTAATGGAATCTACTTCCTTGTTTATACTTGCCTTTCCTATAAATGGTTTCCCTGATGAATTCTTTACAAAAATATCCATTTTAATGCCATCGTCATAAGGTGGGTAAGAGCCTGGTGGCTGCGATCCACTTATTCCAGGATCTACAAGTATGACATAGTGCATTCCAAGCTGTAATAACAAACACACAATAATTATAAAATATACCACATCATTAGGACACACAGTGAAGACAGATCTAACAGCTAAGTCAGCACAGTCCAACTTATCTTAATCCACAGTCCATTTATTTCTGGAGTCAAAAATGGATAGATAATCATCAAAAGTCAATTAACATAGTTAAAAAATTACTTTATTTATATGAAGAAAATACAACAAGGGTCCCGGGGTTCGAGTCCCGGTCTAGGCAAAAAATTTTCTCTTCAAATTTAACAATAAAATGAATTCAAAAATAATGTAACATATGTGTTTATTTCTGTAGGCTGCAAAAATTAATTTGCTGGACACATTCAACCATCAGTTGGAAAGTGCTGAGCCAAATGATATTCTCATAAGAGAATACAGTTGTCAGTTATGATGTGGTCTAGTAGATAGGTAAACAAGAATTGAGATTTAGAGAGAAAATAAGCTAATAAATATTAATTGAATATTACTCGATGTTTTAAAGTATATATTCATTTTCTGTTGTTTATAGTAAAAATTTTAACATTTGCAATGAGGGACAATTCATATTTTGAAAAGAATGCCTAAAATGGGATTTGAACCCGAGACCTCTAACTTTATATGTTAGCATGCTACCAACTGCACTATTCAAGCATCCCGATGCAAACGTTAATTTTTCTTATTCACATACTATTCTCTTTTTTTATCCAAGGCAGATAGCCATTGCTACCAGTACCATCTAGACAGCTTCCAAATCAAGAAGACATATTAATGAGATTTTTTACATTACCATTATAGCAGTAACACTTATATTACAATGTTTATAATACAAATTTTAACATTTGTAACGACGGACAATTATTATTTGGAAAATAAAGATTAATGCCTGAATCAGGATTTGAACCCTAGACCTCTAACTTTATAGTGCAGTCAGTAGCACATTAACATATAAAGTTAGAGGTATCGGGTTGAAATCCTGATTCAGACAATTTTTCTTTTCAAAATAATATATATTCACTAATAAATGTGCAGATTAATATACAATTATCCAACCTTTAATCAACAAGGAACAAAAAACTGCATCACAATCACTAATTTCCTAAATGATCAATGACAAAATATACCTCTATTCGCATGTCATTCTGTACTTCATTTTTTACTATTTCCTTCCATTGAAAGCTACATGTTGATGAATCACTTTTATTTTGGTTTTTAATTCATGTTTGATTATATATATATATATATATAGATATCTTTAATATGGACTAAATAGTGACTTATGACGGATTAACATTTTTTTGTATCCATAGACAGGAATTTGTAATAGTTAGAGGATTATTTATCGGTAGTTTGGAATAATTGGAGTCATGGTTGTTGGATTGATTAAAGATAGACTATATCGATAAATAGATGGACATTTCTAGACTTTTAAATGGACATTTTGTTTATCAACTAAGACAAATGTGGAAAAGGAGAAGAAGTACCTTCTAAAATTAAACATTATTAATAAATATGATAAAATAAGTGTGTCAAGCATGATCGGTCAGCATGCTTGTCATTCACAGACCTCTGAAATATCTCTCATTCCTCAATCCGACTCTGAGTTGGAAACAAGTTGATATTATATGATGAAATAAATTTTAGGAACAGGTTCTGCTTGAACAAAGAAAGTATGATACTATATTCTAATAACATAGACCCATATTCACAGTTATTGCTCCAATTGCACTCTACTTTCATTTTTCACCTATCTTAATTTCACGTTGTCAAAATGCATCATTACATCTGGATAAGTGAATAAATTAAACAAATTCTGGAGAAGGGGGTTATTGTTGGGCAAAGAGGTAAAGATTGGATTTGGTGACACTAGGAATACTGAAGGAGTTCTCCATGTGTGAGAACTTAGGTTGCTCGGTTGGTATTCGGTAGAGTCGAGGTTCTTATCTCGGGATTCCACGAGGACTTCGTCGGGCAGAATTAATGTGTAAAGAATGTCTGGTAAAAGTAGTTTATTCTTAACTTTTATACACTGCAAGTAATTGTCTATATGTGAAGTGAATTTATCTAACTCTCGGAACGCAGTGTTTTTGAGAAGTTACTTTGTTTGATCGTATACGAGAAGAAAAGAAGTGACGAGGAGAAGCCTCTCTCGCCTATAGGTAAATTAGTTACTCCCACTACCTCGATCACGTGGACCTAAGGTCTGTGCTTAGGCACATATAACGAAACATATAATTGGTTAATGCGCCCTCCTATTTTGATCCCGGGGGTGTTACAAATTTATTATTGGCGATTTACGCCTTCAGAGGTTGGACCTTTTTTTCCCCGTGCTGGCTTCACGTACAGTCTAGTCACAAACATTAGCTAGGCTTGGGTTTTTTTTCTTAGGCTTGGGTTTTTTCCTAGTCTTCCGACGCTAGAAACTTGCCATGTTCCCACACTTTTTGCTAACGATGTTTGTGTCAGGGTAAAACCCCCGCTTGCACATTTAGCTAATGAGTTATGGTTATCACGCTAAATCAGTTAACTGGAGGCTTAGAAGATATTTCTACTCAATCTGTCTAGCAAAGGATTATTGTCATTAGTAAGTTATTATCATGTGTCAGCCACTTCCGTCTTCACAAAAGAAAGGGTTACATTACCTGAGTTGTCTGCCTTCTTTAATAACTAATAATTTGATTACATTGATGCTGACTTCTTTGGATCATTTTATATGGCCTTTGCTCCTACATAATCAGGTTCTACTCGCTTTCCTGATCAATTTGAATATAAATATGACCTAAGTCCAGTAACTGCTTCATTTAATGTTGTTATAATTTCATCTGATTATTATTGCCGATAGGGATTTATTTAGATTTACACAGGATGCTGTATGAATGGATTGCCACAAATGCCCTATAAACAAATGGAAAAATCAAGGGATTTTTTTATTTGTTTATAATCCTCTCGCGTAATATAATGCTAGTATCATAGCTATAGTGGCCTTTAAAGAAAAAATGGCTATAATATTTTGGTAAGAGCACGTTAATCCTGAGAGTGTTGCCAGCACGTCAATTATGTTCAGATTGTAAACACTGATATGTATCCCTTTTACCTGGGATCGTTCTTTGAGGTTAAATAGACTCACTTTCTGCAATATAGACATACATAAATATTCATTAAGAAAAAAAAAAGATACACCCTTAATATATTTGGTGGTCTACTCAAACCGTTCATGCTTATACAATTACCATTCAAAACTATTTAGTTGAATACCAGTATAGCATAAATTGCTTCTTCATGTGTAACTGTTTATTTTCAATTTAATTTACACCTTAATATCTACCTACATTATAATGTGCGTCTACAGCTTGGGAATTCATTTGCGATGAACCAGTTTTGTCTACTTCAAACCATATGTCGAATAATACTTCAGTTTTGCTAAATTTAATTTAAATTGAGTCAATAAGACTTATTTACATGGATCTATATCTTTGCGACCAAAATACTAAAATATCGCGTTTAAGCAGCTGTGCTATCGTTATACAATTATTATTGATAGTATTACCCCCTGATATCATTTTTTTTCCCCATAGGTATTGCATACATACGAATTCATCATGATTATTAATCCATGAAATATTCATGATTCTTAATATTTTATTCTCAACATACTTCGGCCCATTTACTTTGCCAAAGCATAGCTGTCATTACTCAGCCAAACGACGTTATTTTCTTAAGCGTGCAAAATCATTTCCTTCGAATACAGAATCGCATAGTATGTCACATTCGCTTCCACCAGCGACCATGACTCCATCTCATCTCATTATTAACATCGAATACAAATTCGCACAAATTGTCACATTCGCTTCCATCAGCGATCATGACCTCATCTCATCTCATTATTAACATCGAATACAAATTCGCACAAATTGTCACATTCGCTTCCACCAGCGACCATGACTTCATCTCATCTCATTATTAGATAATACGGGATCCCTTGCCCTCAAATATTTTCAACAAAATAGCACGTGTTATACAAACACAGTGACGTGCCGCTTCGGCCCACGTCTACAAATTAAATTCTGTAAATATAATCAACAAATAAATTCCTCACGCTTTATAGGTTCACACCGTCACTCGGCCTTTCAATTAAGGTGCATTGAGCTTCACCCTGTCTCATTAGCTCCTATGTTTACGCTGTCTGATTGTTATTTTGGACAAAAGAGTCATAATCATCATGATATTATTCGTATTCAGATTGTTGTACAAGTTTCTTCAATTACCTATATGTATTAAACAATGACAATGGCCTATCTGGGCTCATTTTAACATTTACTGGATTAAGTAGATACTGCAGCTTCCCGCTCGAGCGATTGGGTTAAAACATTTAAAAATATAGATCCATTCTCCATCGTTAAGTTCAAATCAACAATTTATTAATCACCCTCAATCTTAGCTGAAAGTGGACATGCATGTGTTATATATTCACACTAGTTCAATTAATTATATCATATTCATCAATATGGGGGTATTATCATGATTAATATCTAAATTGACATTTCACTTTATTTTTTTTCGCAGTCATTTTGCCCTTTCCTCTCGCGATTAGCGTTTTCATCTAGGCCTATTTAATCACTTTATTAGTGTTATTTATTTTAATTACTGATTATATTTGGTACTTTACCATACAACACTTATTTATTTTTTTTTTTTCACTAATACTTTTCATTTATGTCCTAATCTCAGCTAGTATTGAGTTCGAATCCCGTGAAAACTGGTTCATGCATTTAAGTATAATTTATCAGGTCTTGTTTTTTTTTTTTTTTTCGTTTGGGGATTATGTAGAGCTTATATGTTTGTACCTTTTGTATGTTATATCAAAATTTTGTCGGTATATAACCACTTCCTTACCTGGGTACTGCATAATTTCAGCGTTTACATTGACCTTTATCTCATACCTAAAATCACAGTAGTGTCTACCTGTGCACACAATACAATATAGTACAATGCAAGACATACACACATACGTAATATATCCATTCCGTTGTCATTCTTACGTGTAAAAATCTCTCCCTCCTATTTTTCGAGTGTCATTTTCACTGTCCGTCTATCTACCCTTAATACTATTAGTGTCTAATTTCACAGTCTGTTAACTCGCAAAGGCCTCCTGTACTATTATTATATACATGTTTTGCGATACTACGCCCACACGCAAACAAACTCTGAACACTCGCATGGTAATTTATCGGGTCTTTACAGCCTCAATCTTATCCTTAGATTCACATATGATGACTAGACTTTTGTCAAAATTTTTCAAATGATTCTTACTCCTATCATCTAGGTTAGTATGCGCCACAGAATTACTAGCGATCTCTGGGTTCCCTAGTATCTCTGTACGTGCATATGTTTTGTGATTAGCCGTCGTCCAAGAAACACTCTCCGACGCGTATGATTCATTTTCGGGGTTCCTATCCTTTTGACCTCTACTATTATGTTCTTTGTGATGACACTTATTTCATCATTTAGTTTGCTAATTTCGTTAGTCACTTTCTGTTCTATATTAGTGCCTAACTCATTAAATCTAGGCTCTACTATCATTTCAATCAATTCAGAGCGTTTATCCTGCTCTGCAATTTTCTGAGCTACTTGGGGCTTTAGTGTTTCTTGTTCGTGGGCTGGCTTTTGTACAAATAGACACATATAATTTACCCTTTTGTCCGAGTTCTCTACACTACAGAGCACATTCTTGTCGACTCGTTTTATTTCCCCTTGTAATTCCTCCTGTTTCTCCCCTAAGTTAGTTTGTAACGTTATTATACTATTGTTCATCTCTGTTCTCATTTGACTTATTACCCTGTTTTCTGTTTTCTCTGAGTCTTTAATAAGTTTTTGTTCCATTTTATTTATCTTTAGTTCTACACACGCTGACGATTCATTTATTTTCGCTTCTAGCATCTCTCTATCTTTTCTCATCTCATCCCTTAATGTTTCTTTCAACGTAAATACATCCTTTTCCCTGCTTATCTCCATCTGTCCTCTCCAAGTTTCAAATTCCCGTTTCATATTCCTCTGCATTGCCTCTAAATCCATTTTCCTATTTCTATCCATCGTCTCTAAATCCATTTTCCTACTTCTATCCATCTCCTCTATTCTCGACATTAGCATTTCCATGTATTTCATGGTGTCGGTGCTTGGACTTCCCTTGTCCTCTACTTCCCCTCTAGCTTCTACTCTTGCGTTGTTTTCATTACTTTCCCCTGTGCTCTGCTCTAAGTTCTCTCTGCCATCTTCGTTGTCCTCTCCCATCCTTACGATTTCGTTCTCTCCTTCAATCAGTTGCCCACAAGCCTTCTCCCTAATCTCTTCGTGTTTCCTATCCATTTTTTTATCTTTATTTGCCTGCCTCTTTCTATTCCTACTTCTTAACAACATAAATACACACAGATATATTCTCCGTTAAATCACTGTAATATTTTGATTTCTTATATAGGTAAAAAGTAAAAAAAATGCTTATTCTGTTGTTGTGTCACTTACTGCTTCCTTCCTTCAGTTGCTGTCTGTCTGCTTGTTGCCATCATCTTCTCTGTCCTGGTTGCCTCGTGGTCGTGGGACTTAGTCGTTCTGCCGTTGATTTCTATTCGTGTGTTACTTTACGACCTATTCTGCCCGCACGTTAGGGAGCCAATATGGAGAGGGGGGTTATTGTTGGGCAAAGAGGTAAAGATTGGATTTGGTGACACTAGGAATACTGAAGGAGTTCTCCATGTGTGAGAACTTAGGTTGCTCGGTTGGTATTCGGTAGAGTCGAGGTTCTTATCTCGGGATTCCACGAGGACTTCGTCGGGCAGAATTAATGTGTAAAGAATGTCTGGTAAAAGTAGTTTATTCTTAACTTTTATACACTGCAAGTAATTGTCTATATGTGAAGTGAATTTATCTAACTCTCGGAACGCAGTGTTTTTGAGAAGTTACTTTGTTTGATCGTATACGAGAAGAAAAGAAGTGACGAGGAGAAGCCTCTCTCGCCTATAGGTAAATTAGTTACTCCCACTACCTCGATCACGTGGACCTAAGGTCTGTGCTTAGGCACATATAACGAAACATATAATTGGTTAATGCGCCCTCCTATTTTGATCCCGGGGGTGTTACAAATTTATTATTGGCGATTTACGCCTTCAGAGGTTGGACCTTTTTTCCCCGTGCTGGCTTCACGTACAGTCTAGTCACAAACATTAGCTAGGCTTGGGTTTTTTCTTAGGCTTGGGTTTTTTCCTAGTCTTCCGACGCTAGAAACTTGCCATGTTCCCACACTTTTTGCTAACGATGTTTGTGTCAGGGTAAAACCCCCGCTTGCACATTTAGCTAATGAGTTATGGTTATCACGCTAAATCAGTTAACTGGAGGCTTAGAAGATATTTCTACTCAATCTGTCTAGCAAAGGATTATTGTCATTAGTAAGTTATTATCATGTGTCAGCCACTTCCGTCTTCACAAAAGAAAGGGTTACATTACCTGAGTTGTCTGCCTTCTTTAATAACTAATAATTTGATTACATTGATGCTGACTTCTTTGGATCATTTTATATGGCCTTTGCTCCTACATAATCAGGTTCTACTCGCTTTCCTGATCAATTTGAATATAAATATGACCTAAGTCCAGTAACTGCTTCATTTAATGTTGTTATAATTTCATCTGATTATTATTGCCGATAGGGATTTATTTAGATTTACACAGGATGCTGTATGAATGGATTGCCACAATTCATGAATAATTTTTTGAAGAGAAAACAAAAATAACATATGTGTTAACACATTCAGTACCAGGCACTGAGCAGGGTATTTAAACCCACAGGCCAGCCATTTAAATACCCCAGCTCCCTTTTCGTGGCACTTCAGAAAATGGACCATTATTCACAAACTATTAGTCCTAGAAAATTCAAATTTTGTACATACCTAAAGGAGATATCCTAGTAGGATTTGATGGTGAGATAGCTTGGGTGATTGACATCACATAGTATAGACGTATCAATTTCAGGAAGTGGAAGTTCATCTTCAATTTCACTTTGTGAATCTTCTAATTCACGAATCAGTTCGTCACCTGAATCATAATTATACAAAATATTCACTAATTCTTCTTCTGTGAGAAATTTTTTCTTTCGCCATGGTTTCACTCACGCACAAAGAACAGCGCAATAACGAGAAACAAATACATCTGCATTGGAGACTGGGGACAAGTTTGGGTGAACAAATTCCATGTGTTGTGTGTTTAAAAAATAAAAGGGGATTCATCAAGGTTAAACGTGTCAAACGGGAATAGAAAATGTACATTTACATGCCATCTATGATATCCAAGACATACTAAGCCAACACAATATTTAGGCGCCGAATATAAATGCGGTTTGTTCGCGTCCGCTCTAAAGCGAGTTAACAGACCGACGGCCGCATACACGATAGTCTCCTTAAACGCCTTAACTGGTTTACAGTACTGAATGTGTTAATGAAATTTAGACTGTCGGTTTGCTTTGCATTTTGAGTCAGGTACTGCAGAATAACTAAGATGTAGGTGTAAAGTGGTTTTGCTTTTGATTTTAGAATTTGTTAAAATGTAATTCTAACATACTATACCTTATGCAATTCTTCTACAAATAAAGGAAGATCATTATATGCTTTGGTATCATACGTGAAGTCATTGTTAGCAGCCATATAATCCAAGTCATTCCATTGAACATCCTGAAATAAAAATTATTATTTAAATAAAATACATTACAGAAATCAACATTTCTCAAAACAGACTTGGAGGCCATGGCATCAAATGAAACTTCCTATCAGTAACTCACTCATTTACTCTATGCTTAAATTCTTTAGTTATCAGAAATGTATTTATCTTGCAAAAATTAAAATATGTTGTGTTACAAAAAGTAACAATGTACAATTTAATTAAAATTACAGTGGGAGGAAATGCTATGAGGTATTTACATTAATGAATGAGTTGGAGAAAATGCTTTAACATCATCTCACAAAGTTGTGTGTCTTCATGATACCGGTTTCAAAAGTATAGTATTACTTCCATTTTCAGTCAAATTCCAACAAATTCTTGTCGACAAGAAATTACTGAAGATGAAGCTGCCTAAGATTTGAAACCGGTATAATTAGGAAACTAGATATGAGGTGAGGTATAAAGAATTTTAATTTAAATCTTCAATTAAACCTCATAGTGATTTTTCCTATAAAAGTTTCAATAACAGTGTACACTTTGCAACAAAAAGTGGGAAGACTCTTGAAGCGAGATTCTGTTACATAGGTCAAATCTTTCTTCGAGGTTATGTAGGCATGTCATTGGTGCATGGCATCCTGCACAGAAATCAACGGGAAGCAAAAAACATTTTAGTGTGAATCAGCTGTATATGATCATTCTCCAAAGTCTGGTAAATGGCATTTAGGTTCTGGAGCCTTCCAATATTTTTTAAGGTGTACAATCTACAATGTATACTCATAATGGAAAACCTAAATAATGCAATTACATAACCTTGGTGCAGAATAATCCTTTGATTATATATCCAATTTTCCAAAATCATTATGATTAGACATGGTATGAATTTGATAAAAATAGAAAAGTATCTCTCAGTGCATGTATGATGTAAAACAAAATTGCCAGCAATATTTGGTAACCACTAGCCTAAATAAACAGGATTTAGTATTAAGTTATGTAGGTAGGAAATAACACTATGAGGTTTATTTTAATATTGTTTAGTTGTTTCTTAACTCACCTCATACTTCTTAACTCCCACGCAGTTTCTTCACTTCATTTGTGACATTCTCAATGCCGGCCGTTGGACATCAGCTGTGAACGTAATACAGCATTGAGAATGTCACAAATGAAGTGAAGAAACTCAAGTCTGCATGGGAGTTAAGAAGTATGAAGTAAGTTAAGAAACAACTAAACAATATGGATTTAGTAAATTCTATGCTAATATACAATTTTTGTCTAATGTCACCAGGTTGTCTTTTATGGCATTTCTGGTTTTCTCCCCTGGCATTGGCGAAATTGTAATCAATTTCTTAGGCTGGAGCACCAGGAAGGCAGAGTTACATAGCTCCAATGATATGATGGGTGATAAATGATAATGAAGCGCCAGGAGAGTTCTTAACACTTTGAGTCTGGCGGTGGTACTAGTACCACGGCAATTAAATGACACTGAAGCCGGAGAAAATTAAATCCCTCTTTTTCTGAACCAGAAAATCACCCCTGTAAATCTGCCAGCACAGGCATGCCGAGGGATTTAATTTTTTCTGGCTTCAGTGTAATTTAAATGTCGTGGTACCAGTACTACTGCAGGACTCAAAATGTTAACCTAAATTCTGGACCATGGGCAACCACATGAATAATTCCATTTAAGGAAACATCCTATGGTTTGACCGGGAATGGAATCCAGGACCTCATGAACCATAGTCAGAAATGCTGACCACTAGCCCATGAGTCTGGTCATTGTTAAAGACAGTTAAACATATTAACAGGCCACAATATTTAAGATTAGTGAAACACAATTAACATTAACTTTTTTAGGAATCAACACTACAAGGTATTATTTAAGTAAAAAACATTAACTTTACCAATGGTATCCCTGCTTGACGGGTTCTGTTCCAGACTTCTTTCATATTATCCAGAGAATTATAACCAAACCTGTAAATAAAATTTATATCTTTAATATGAACTTAAAATAGGGAAAGAGAGACCAAGAGGTTTGTCAAGATATAAATGGGAAGAACAAGATAAAAAGACTGTATACAGAGTGTAACAGAACTCAAGTGTAAAAATTCAGGAATGAATTCCTCATATTAAGAGAAAAAAAAAGTGTAGTACAACATGGGTCCAGAAATTTATAATAATTACAGAGTTATTCGAACTTTTATGAATATTAGTAAGCCACTGAAAACAGACATAATACTCACTTTCTCAGCACACTGCAAACCACTGAAAACATACTTCTTCCCATCATATTGTAAACCACTGAAAACAGACTTCAGACAAACCGATCAGATATGGTTTGAAGTAACCTAAACATGACGGGAAATCATTTGCAGGTGTTAACAAGTATTCAGGTGGAAAACAATTTTATTCGCAACATGTTTCCTTATTTACAGTGTGGTGGAAAGAAGTGTTTTCAGTGGTTTACAGTGTTCTGAGAAGGTATTATTTCTGTTTTCAGTGGTTTACTAACATTCATAAAAGTTCAAATAACTCTGTAATTATAAATTTCCAGACATATATTCTACCAGACTTTTCTTCTTCTCTCAATATGAGGAATTCATTCCTGAAATTTTGCCATTCAGTTTTGTTACACCCTGTAGACAAAAGAGATGAATGTATGGAAATGAAGGAAGTGGAGTCATGGTAAAACCAAGATAGATTTCCAAAACTTGATTTGTGAAACAGGGACACAAGACTAGGTGAAGAAGAAGAAGATTAATGTATTTACCTGCACAAGTGAAATCCAAGACCCCAGTATGGAGGCAAATGTGGTCTGCCTACGAGTTCGGTATATTGGTGCACAACCTGCTGTGGTGTAGGACCCAAAAAAATATAGAAATCCAATATTCCACCAATAGTTCGGAAAGTGATGGCTGGGGTTGGCTGCAAAATCACCTCTGAAATATTAACAATTATTTCTTCAATATGTTTATAGTTAGATATATTATATGTATTGTTTATTTTTTATCATTTCACTCACCTCATACTTCATAATTTATAGCAGACCCAGGGTTTCTTCACGTAATTCGTGACATTGTCAATGCTGCGTCATGTTCACAACTGACGTCCAACGGCCTTCTATCCTGCAGACTGACCTCCGCGCCATCTGGTGGCCGACCGAAGAATTTCCAAATCAGGCCTCTTTCTTTATAACCGGGTATTTCAAAATTCATAGTTGTATTTTCATTCTTGCATATGTAAATTTTTTCCCAAATTGTGAGTTCCTTCGGTTTTTCCAATTGTTTAAGTAATTTTGTTTTGGTTTCTATTCTATGTTTTTCTGACCAGGCATGTGCAGCTATTGCAGATTTTTCGGTTTCTCCATTTTTAACATTTCTGAGGTGTTCTTTTAATCTTGTATTTAGATTCCTTTTTGTTTTTCCTATGTATATCTTTTCACAATCTTTACAATTAATTTGATAAATTCCCGATTTTTTGCAGTCTTCAATTTTTTCATTTTTGTTGGTTTTTATTAAATTACCTAAGCTGTAATCATTTTTCGGTGCTAATTTAATGTTGAATTTGTTGAAAATTTTTTGAAACTTGTCAAATACGAAAGGATGGTATGTGAACTTCTTGAATTTTTTGCCTATATTTTTATCTGTCTGAAGAGTACTTTTTTGCCTATATTTTTATCTGTCTGAAGAGTACTTTCATTGATGACTTTTTGTTCTTTGAATTTATTTATTTTCTTGTGTATCATTTTCTTGTGAAAACCATTATCCTTAGCAATTTGTATGATGTGTTCTTTCTCTTTATTGTAATTTTCTTTGCCCATGGGGACATTCACAAGTCTGTGTGTTAAACTATTAAATACTGCCTGTTTGTGTGAAAAATGGTTAAATCCAGTAGCTTTTATATAATTGTCGATGTGAGTTTCTTTTCTGTAGATTCCAAATTCTATTTCCTTTTTCTCTTCTTTCCTAATCAATTTAAGGTCTAAAAATGGTATTTCATGATTATTTTCTATTTCCATTGTAAATTTGATTGTTTTATTTTGAATAATCATGAAATACCATTTTTAGACCTTAAATTGATTAGGAAAGAAGAGAAAAAGAAAATAGAATTTGGAATCTACAGAAAAGAAACTCACATCGACAATTATATAAAAGCTACTGGATTTAACCATTTTTCACACAAACAGGCAGTATTTAATAGTTTAACACACAGACTTGTGAATGTCCCCATGAGCAAAGAAAATTACAATAAAGAGAAAGAACACATCATACAAATTGCTAAGGATAATGGTTTTCACAAGAAAATGATACACAAGAAAATAAATAAATTCAAAGAACAAAAAGTCATCAATGAAAGTTCATCAATGAAAGTACTCTTCAGACAGATAAAAATATGGGCAAAAAATTCAAGAAGTTCACATACCATCCTTTCGTATTTGACAAGTTTCAAAAAATTTTCAACAAATTCAACATTAAATTAGCACCGAAAAATGATTACAGCTTAGGTAATTTAATAAAAACCAACAAAAATGAAAAAATTGAAGACTGCAAAAAATCGGGAATTTATCAAATTAATTGTAAAGATTGTGAAAAGATATACATAGGAAAAACAAAAAGGAATCTAAATACAAGATTAAAAGAACACCTCAGAAATGTTAAAAATGGAGAAACCGAAAAATCTGCAATAGCTGCACATGCCTGGTCAGAAAAACATAGAATAGAAACCAAAACAAAATTACTTAAACAATTGGAAAAACCGAAGGAACTCACAATTTGGGAAAAAATTTACATATGCAAGAATGAAAATACAACTATGAATTTTGAAATACCCGGTTATAAAGAAAGAGGCCTGATTTGGAAATTCTTCGGTCGGCCACCAGATGGCGCGGAGGTCAGTCTGCAGGATAGAAGGCCGTTGGACGTCAGTTGTGAACATGACGCAGCATTGACAATGTCACGAATTACGTGAAGAAACCCTGGGTCTGCTATAAATTATGAAGTATGAGGTGAGTGAAATGATAAAAAATAAACAATATTAAAGAACCTCATAGTGTTATTTCCTATCTACATAACTTAATATTATATGTAATTTATACAAGTGGTTAAGTTGAGGGTTGAATAATTTAAACTTATGGCAGATCGAAAGTACTTTTCAAATCAGTTATACTGAAAGTTGCTTTTCACATCATTGTATGTTTAATACATGATTTTTCTATTAATCCTAATAAAAACATATAATTTGTAAAGAAAAAATATTTTATTTAAGGCATATCAATTCTTATGAATGCAGCCCCAAAACTAGTAAAAATCAATGTATGTACAATTTTATCACTCGCCTCATATTTTATACATATACATAGGAAAACTTATACATAGGAGAAACTAAGAGAAATTTGAAAATTAGAGTGAAATTGCAGGAATGTCAAGAAGGGGGAAGTGAAAAAGTCTGCAGTGGCAATCCATGCATGGTCAGAAAACCATATTATTGAAAAAATGCTAAATTATTGAAACGAATAGAAAAACCCAAAGAACTTACCTTTTGGGAAAAAATCTACATTAAAAAAATGAAAAGGATAAATTAATGAACTTTGGAGTTCCCGAGGAAAATTATTTGATTTTGAGGTTTTTCAGTGTATCAACAGAGGGAGCAAAAGAAGACTCTTCAAGACGACATAACAATGGTCATGAAATACTGACGATGGAACTGAAGATAGTTCCGAAATTAGTTTAAGAAGAAGAAAAATATGAGGTGAGTTATAAAATTGTACATAAATCAATAATACTTCATAGTATATTTAATTAATGTTGGGAAGTAAACATTATGAGGTATAATCATTAAAATTCATCGGAGAACATATTGTTTAAACAACTCACCTCATAGGATTCATGCTTCCATGATATCGCGATTTCAAACATAATCATGTTCATCGTCAGCCATAACTCCGACTGATGAAATTCTTCGGCCGTCAACTATTCTATTGTCGCCATCTTCAGTGCTGCCATCTATGGTTGAATTTATGAACTTCGAAATCAATGTAATTTCGTTAGGGATATCAAAATTCATTGATCTATTTTTGTTTTTCTGAATGTATATTTTTTCCCAAACTGTCAATTCCAAAGGTTTCTCTACTTGTTTTAAAAGTTTAGCTTCGCTTCCAATTTTATGATGTTCTAATAAACTATGTTCATCAATTGCAGATTTTTTCAATTTCACAATTTTAATATTTCTGAAATGTTCTTTTGTTCCAAATTTCCAAATTCCTTTTGTTTTTTCCTATATAAACTTTATTGCAATCTTCACAATTTATTTGATAAATTCCAGATTTCTTACTGTCTGGAACATTGACTTTTTTATTGGTACTTAGAAGAATCTTCTACCCAGACTAAATTTATTTATTGGTGCCAAAGAAATGTTGTATTTGTCAAAAATTTTTTGAAATTTCCTATGCATTTCAGGATGGTAAGTAATTTTCTTGTATTTTTTCTTTTCTTTGCAATTTTGTAGAGTAGTATATTCATTAAGTCTTTTATTGTGTTTGAATTTCTTCAACTTATTTATAATTAATTCTTTATCAAAACCATTTAATCATATTTTAAACACTGCTAGATTAAATGGTTTTGATAAAGAATTAATTATAAATAAGTTGAAGAAATTCAAACACAATAAAAGACTTAATGAATATACTACTCTACAAAATTGCAAAGAAAAGAAAAAATACAAGAAAATTACTTACCATCCTGAAATGCATAGGAAATTTCAAAAAATTTTTGACAAATACAACATTTCTTTGGCACCAATAAATAAATTTAGTCTGGGTAATCTTCTAAGTACCAATAAAAAAGTCAATGTTCCAGACAGTAAGAAATCTGGAATTTATCAAATAAATTGTGAAGATTGCAATAAAGTTTATATAGGAAAAACAAAAAGGAATTTGGAAATTTGGACAAAAGACATTTCAGAAATATTAAAAATTGTGAAATTGAAAAATCTGCAATTGCTGCACATAGTTTATTAGAACATCATAAAATTGGAAGAGAAGCTAAACTTTTAAAACAAGTAGAGAAACATTTGGAATTGACAGTTTGGGAAAAATATACATTCAGAAAAACAAAAATAGATCAATGAATTTTGATATCCCTAACGAAATTACATTGATTTCGAAGTTCATAAATTCAACCATAGATGGCAGCACTGAAGATGGCGACAATAGAATAGTTGACGGCCGAAGAATTTCATCAGTCGGAGTTATGGCTGACGATGAACATGATTATGTTTGAAATCGCGATATCATGGAAGCATGAATCCTATGAGGTGAGTTGTTTAAACAATATGTTCTCCGATGAATTTTAATACTTCATAGTGTTAATTCCTAAAAAAAAGTACAAAAAAAATAAAACCTCTAGATATTTCCTTCCAGCCTCTCTCCTACCATTTTCTTTTGCATATTTAATCACCTTTAATTTGAACTATATTGTGTAACTCGCTCTTTCATTACTCATAATTCAGCCTTCACATTTCCAAAAATGTTATAATTAAATTAAATTAAATTAAATTAATTTAACAATTAAAATTTTCATTGCCACCTGGCATCAAATTGGGTCCACTAGTCAAGAAGCAGCATGACTTGAGCCAGCAAGGTGAACATATTTATGTATCTAATGCTTTTGATTTAAAAATAAAGTTATTCTCTTCCTTGCTTCCCAATATTTTGATGTTAGATCATGATGAATCCAGAGGACTTATAATGGTATGTGGTGTATATCCATTTCCAGTTCCTAATGACACAGTAAGCATTAAAATTCATCGGAGAACATTTTGTTTAAACAACTCACCTAATAGGATTCATGCTTCCATGACATCGCGATTTCAAACACAGTCGTGTTCATCTTCAGCCATAACTCCGACTGACGAAATTTTTCGGCCGTCAACTGTTCTATTGTCGCCATCTTCAGTGCTGCCATCTATGGTTAAATTTATGAACTTCAAAATCAAAGTAATTTCGTTAGGGATATCAAAATGCATTGATCTATCTTTGTTTTTCTGAATGTATATTTTTTCCCAAACTGTCAATTCCAAAGGTTTCTCTACTTGTTTTAAAAGTTTAGCTTCTCTTCCAATTTTATGATGTTCTAATAAACTATGTGCAGCAATTGCAGATTTTTCAATTTCACAATTTTTAATATTTCTGAAATGTTCTTTTGTCCGAATTTCCAAATTCCTTTTTGTTTTTCCTATATAAACTTTATTGCAATCTACACAACTTATTTGATAAATTCCAGATTTCTTACTGTCTGGAACATTGACTTTTTTTATTGGTACTTAGAAGATTACCCAGACTAAATTTATTTATTGGTGCCAAAGAAATGTTGTATTTGTCAAAAATTTTTGAAATTTTCTATGCATTTCAGGATGGTAATTAATTTTCTTGTATTTTTTCTTTTCTTTGCAATTTTGTAGAGTAGTATATTCATTAAGATAATTTTTTTGTGTTTGAATTTCTTCAACTTATTTATAATTAATTCTTTATCAAAACCATTTAATTTAGCAGTGTTTAAGATATGTTTATACTCTTTGTTGACATTTTCTGCAATTGCTGCACATAGTTTATTAGAACATCATAAAATTGGAAGAGAAGCTAAACTTTTAAAATAAGTAGAGAAACCTTTGGAATTGACAGTTTGGGAAAAAATATACATTCAGAAAAACAAAGATAGATCAATGAATTTTGATATCCCTAACGAAATTACTTTGATTTCGAAGTTCATAAATTCAACCATAGATGGCAGCACTGAAGATGGCGACAATAGAACAGTTGACGGCCGAAGAATTTCGTCAGTCGGAGTTATGGCTGAAGATGAACACGACTGTGTTTGAAATCGCGATATCATGGAAGCATGAATCCTATGAGGTGAGTTGTTTAAACAAAATGTTCTCCGATGAATTTTAATGATTATACCTCATAATATTGTTTATTTTTTATTATTTCACTCACCTCATACTTCATAATTCATAGCAAATATTCAAAATAAAACTATCAAATTTACAATGGAAATAGAAAATAATCATGAAATACCATTTTTAGACCTTAAATTGATTAGGAATGAAGAAAAAAAGAAAATAGAATTTGGAATCTACAGAAAAGAAACTCACATCGACAATTATATAAAAGCTACTGGATTTAACCATTTTTCACACAAACAGGCAGTATTTAATAGTTTAACACACAGACTTGTGAATGTCCCCATGAGCAAAGAAAATTATAATAAAGAGAAAGAACACATCATAAAAAATTGCTAAGGATAATGGTTTTCAAAAGAAGATGATACACAAGAAAAATAAATAAATTCAAAGAACAAAAAGTCATCAATGAAAGTACTCTTCAGACAGATAAAAATATAGGCAAAAAATTCAAGAAGTTCACATACCATCCTTTGGTATTTGACAAGTTTCAAAAAATTTTCAACAAATTCAACATTAAATTAGCACCTAAAAATGATTACAGCTTAGGTAATTTAATAAAAACCAACAAAAATGAAAAGATTGAAGACTGCAAAAAATCGGGAATTTATCAAATTAATTGTAAAGATTGTGAAAAGATATACATAGGAAAAACAAAAAGGAATCTAAATACAAGATTAAAAGAACACCTCAGAAATGTTAAAAATGGAGAAACCGAAAAATCTGCAATAGCTGCACATGCCTGGTCAGAAAAACATAGAATAGAAACCAAAACAAAATTACTTAACAATTGGAAAAACCGAAGGAACTCACAATTTGGGAAAAAATTTACATATGCAAGAATGAAAATACAACTATGAACTTTTAAAATACCCGGTTATAAAGAAAGAGGACTGATTTGGAAATTCTTCGGTCGGCCACCAGATGGCGCGGGGGTCAGTCTGCAGGATAGAAGGCCGTTGGACGTCAGTTGTGAACGTGACGCAGCATTGAGAATGTCACAAAAGATGTGAAGAAACCCAGGGTCTGCTATGAATTATGAAGTATGAGGTGAGTGAAATAATAAAAAATAAACAATATTAAAAAACCTCATAGTGTTATTTCCTATCTACATAACTTAATACCTCATAATGTTTACTTCCCAACATTAATTTAATACACAGTAAGCAGTTTGGTGAATTGGTTATTCAAATCCTATGAAGATGTTGGTTGGTATCTAATGTCGAGCACTTGGTAATGAAATAATTCGCTCTCTTGCACTCCAATATTTAGCAGAAAGGCTGGTCTCTTCTACAAAAGCTGGACAACGGAGGAGATGGTTTCTTTCCATATCTTCATTTAAATTGCAAAAAGGGCATTTATCCTTTGAAGATGTTTACTCAGGCAATTATCCAGAACATGACTACAGATGATTTTACCAGAATTATTCTTGGATTTTGTAGAATTGTCATCCAGTTAGAGAAATCATTTGTACAGTATTAGAATTACATTGGACAAAACTGACATTTGTACTTGACAAAATTTATATGCTTCTAACATATTTTTATGTCGTGATAACAAATGAAATCTGTTATCATCTACAGTTTTGAAATAATCACCGATTTAAGATTATACTAGTGGTCTGACTAAGCTCATTATACACACAATTTCTTGTACTGCAGTCACCTCACCTCCAACTGTTCACTGTTGTTGTTGTTGTTGTTGAAGGTGGATGTGAAAACAATTTATTATTGGGAGAAAATATATTCCCGCCCTATTTGGTGGTCTGTTGAACTTATGAGCCCTGTTAATGGTAAAGCCAATTGCATAGTGTACTGGATTACATTTATTAAACAATTAATTTTATTGTGCTATCTTCATCTCCCCACCTTTATAGTTGAAGCAGTGTGCAAAACTAATAAGGGAAAAATGTGTTTTTATTTTCTAGCCAATCACAAGAAAGTAATTCCAAGTGGCAGTACTGGCATTGCCAACAACCAAAGAGAAATTTTAAAATGTAGACTCAATAAATGTCAGTTACATATTTACCTTTGTATGGTGCAGTGAACTATTCTCTAAATTATATTCACATTAAATTGAAGTGTAAAGTGCAGTAAATTATGTATTATACATCTTATTTATTAAATCTGATTGCATTCTATGAGAATTATTGTGTTAGCATGTCTCACAAAAATTTGAATTTGCCAAACTTATTTTGCTCTATCTACGGTGAATTTACAACAAAATCTCAATACAAATCCTTATGTTCAGCAGTTAAAAAGAGTATGAATTATGTTTTGGATGCAGACCGAAGGAAGGGGTGTGCAGGTTACCTTCAAGGCTGGCTAAATAGCACTCATAAATCAACGCCATTTGATATATTATTGTTTCAGAGAGAATCAAGAGATCATGTTACTGACTTACTTTTGCTTGACAACGTAAATGGGTTATTTTCAAAATCATAGAATGCTATAATATAACTGAAAATTCCCCTGGCTATGAGACCAGCACCTCATGACAATTCCCCACCAATTCCAAGCTATCCGGAAGTGACCAATCCACCCCTCCTAAAATTGAACCTTGGACCCTCATGGTGTAAATCTGATAACTCAGATATTTCCAGTTACAATTACCTGAAATTCATTTGATTTCCCAAGCAGAACTTAACGATTTAGTAAGGGATCTTAATTTAACAAAAAATAAGTTGGAACTGTTGTCGGTTACAGAACTGAAACTTGATTGAGTCCTATGTCAAAGTAACAACATATAAAACATGTGAACACACTGACATTTTTTCACAGAACAATAAACTTGTATGTTGTTGATGGACTACATAATTGAGCAAAAATGGGAAAGCTGAAGATAAAACAGAGAATTGTTTTGAAACATGTCCAAGAACAAATCAACATTAATATTGAGGTAAGATGTCCAGACCAAAAATAATATAATTAAAATAACCTCAAAATATAACTTCCTAAAATTAAACATTAAAAAGTTATAATCCATAAAACAGCACCTTTTCATTGATTCTTCCAAGTTAAGTTAAAAGGCACAGTAGCAATGTTTACCCTTCTGTGTCTGTAGCTTTTTTTATACTATTCATATGAAAGAAACATAACAGAATATGAATTTACTTGTAAAATCGGTGAACTACACAAAATATTAATGGAAAATATGTGGAGATCTTAAAGTCATAGGTTACTCCTTGGAATCCAGAATGCTTTGACCAAGTTTTGTTGCTTTTTATGTGAATGGGATAGTTGAGCTAAACAAAAACAAAGTACGAGAGTGGCCTCTAAGGGATGCTTTGCTATTAGGGGGAAAAAAAATTACAAACCAACCATTAATTAAGAAACACAAAATTTTGCTGCCATCCTTTCATATTAAGTTAGGCTTAATGAAAAAAAAAGTAAAGGCTCTAAACAAAAATTATAAAAACTTTCTGTACTTGAAAGAAAATTTTCCAAGAATAAGAGAAGCTACATTGAAAGAAGGCATTTATATTAGGCTTCAAATTCATGAAATAATGCAAGACAAAAAGTTTGATGACATGCAAGAAGACAATGAAAAAGCAGCAAGGGTGAGATTCAAGAAGTGCAAGCTAATTTCTGAAAAAATGTTACCAAGAAATTATTGAGAACATGCTAAAGGCGTAGAATAGTCATAAAACTAATAAAAGTAGCTTTCTTTATTTAAGTAAAATTTTATCACCTCACCTCTTACCCTTATAGAAGAATATGAGGTGAGGTGATAAAATGTTACTTAAATACGGACTAAATAACACCTCATAATGTTAATTCCTAAAAAAATTAAAAGTAACTTTGTCCTTTAGACTGATGATGCATCCATTCATCCAAGATAGCAATGTCAGAGTTTAAAGCCATATCTATAAATATTGCTTACATTTGATAAAGAAAATTAACATATGATTAAAACATCATTTAAACATTTGTTAATAACAAAAAGAAAATACTTATCTTTATACAAATATTAACAACCTTGTGTTATTTCTAGTACCAATAAACATAAATTAATTGAGAAAGTAACTATCTACATTTTATAATAGTTAATTTACAATAGAACAAAGATTCAAGGAAATCTTTTTTTTTTTCTAATTTATTTCCAGTCATTGAATTAATAATAAATAACAAGTAATTAAAAGAAAAGAAAGAAGTCAGAGAAACTAATTAATATGAGAAGAGGAACAATTAAAAATAAATTGCTATAAATTAAGAACAAATACACAATACATATATATGAAAGCTATAGATGAACTTGCAAAAAATTCCATCAGAATACCCACTCTAAACCAAACTTCCATAGATGGATCAAAGAAATCAAGAAAACATTCCAAATTTAAAACTTAAAAAAATCACAACTGCCAGAGGGAAATTTCAGAAAAAAAAATTGACATACAATATACAGAAGTAAAACAAAGTTCGCAAAGGAGTAGCAAAATTTAGGCTGATATCCGGACATGATTGCCTGGCTCACCATACACAATTAGATAGACTTATAGCAATCAAATTTGAAGAGAAAAATTTTCGCCTAGACCGGGACTCGAACCCGGGACCCTTGGCTTTCCGGGCCAAGTGCTCTACCAACTGAGCTACCGAGGCGAGTTACGATCTAGACGCAAATTTTTCTCTTATATACGTTGTAATTCCCTATCGCCAAATGCTTTTGAAACCATTGTTTCTATCTTTGCAAATGGCGGCTTCTTAGTTAAGAAGACATTTATTGGAAATTTAACATTACTTTTAAAAGCCAGTAAGGCCTCTAATGATGTTTTTATTATTAATTTAACATTTCTCAATGAAAGATAAATTAAATTTGAAGAGAAAAATTTTCGCCTAGACCGGGACTCGAACCCGGGACCCTTGGCTTTCCGGGCCAAGTGCTCTACCAACTGAGCTACCGAGGCGAGTTACGATCTAGACGCAAATTTTTCTCTTATATACGTTGTAATTCCCTATCGCCAAATGCTTTTGAAACCATTGTTTCTATCTTTGCAAATGGCGGCTTCTTAGTTAAGAAGACATTTATTGGAAATTTAACATTACTTTTAAAAGCCAGTAAGGCCTCTAATGATGTTTTTATTATTAATTTAACATTTCTCAATGAAAGATAAATTAAATTTGAAGAGAAAAATTTTCGCCTAGACCGGGACTCGAACCCGGGACCCTTGGCTTTCCGGGCCAAAAAAAATGTTTCTCTTCAAATTTAATTTATCTTTCATTGAGAAATGTTAAATTAATAATAAAAACATCATTAGAGGCCTTACTGGCTTTTAAAAGTAATGTTAAATTTCCAATAAATGTCTTCTTAACTAAGAAGCCGCCATTTGCAAAGATAGAAACAATGGTTTCAAAAGCATTTGGCGATAGGGAATTACAACGTATATAAGAGAAAAATTTGCGTCTAGATCGTAACTCGCCTCGGTAGCTCAGTTGGTAGAGCACTTGGCCCGGAAAGCCAAGGGTCCCGGGTTCGAGTCCCGGTCTAGGCGAAAATTTTTCTCTTCAAATTTAATTTATCTTTCATTGAGAAATGTTAAATTAATAATAAAAACATTATAGCAATCAGTTTGTAACAATCTAAACCTGATCATGGACAAACAAACAACACCTATTCTTAAATTTGAATTTGAAGAGAATTTTTTTTTTCGCCCAGATCGAGACACAAACCCAGGACCTTTGGTTTTCTGTACCAAATGCTCTACCAACTGAGCTACCGGGGCAAGTTCCAATCTAGACACAAATTTTTCTCTTATATACGTTATAATTCCCATGCACCAAATGCTTGAAGCCTTGGCTTTTATCATTGCAAATTGCAGCTTCTTAGTTAAGAAGATATTTATTGGGAATTTAAACACTACTTTTAAAAGCCAGTAAGGCTTCTACTCTTAAATCTACAAGTAACTGCACAATCAACTAAATATCTTATTAGCCTGTACTGAGAAGCTAGAGAGAAAATTTCTTGAGAATCAGTTCTTGCAATTCAAAATTAAATAAATAAGGTAAATCCAGGACCTCATAATTTATGTTCTATTTGAACATGTTTTAATGTGCCATGCGTACATATCGAAACATGTTGAAATAGAACACAAAAAGTTAAGAGGTAAGATGATTCTGGATTCACCTTATTAACAAAAAAAATCTTAATTTTTACTTCCTATTTTATTTTATTCAAAATTAAATATTTAAAAGTTATCATGAATTGTTAGACTGTTATATTATTCATAGACAAAATATATCATAATTTTCATTTAATTGCTATATCAATTTACCTTTTATTTAAATACATGACAATCCTTTTACTATAACATTACTTACCCATTGCATTACTGTTGAGAAGGAACACACCATGGCTTTTTCCACTTTTTTCCATCAGAAGATAAAAAGGATGACTTCCATATAAATTTACCTAAAACAAAAGTTTACATAAATAGTTCTATGCCATGACAGCTCCAAAGAACCAAAGTCAAACTGATAAGGTTGCCATCACTGGATATCAGATGACAGTACATGAAGATGCATAGTTAGTGTGATTTAGATACTCAATAAGTTTTCATAACCATGTTTTTCTACATTTCTAGAAGTAACTAGAGTCACTGTAGCTCTTGCTATCACCAGTAATACCAGTTTCTTTACTATCTATCATTTTCACACTGAGTGACAGAGGGGTTGTTGGGATCTGGAATCCTTGAGATGGCCATTGAAATATTTCAAGGAAGAATTACGATACAAAAGAGCTACTAAAATTTATGGGGGAAAAAAATTGTCCTCTTATTAAAACTAAAAATATGAATAGTCACTAAGTCAAAAAAAGTAGGATTATCCTAGCAGATAATGCAAAAAACTACTCCATATGGTACACAAGAATTCTTGCCAATAATGGCAAGGGCAAGCAACGTAATATTCATTGTGAGTGATACACAATGTGTTGAAATCAAAAACAATTGAAGAAGTCTAAGTTAAAACCATATGGTTGTATTTTGGAGAACTTGCAATATTTTGAAATATTTTGGGGAAATATTTGAGTTTGTGGACAAAAGGTTGAAGGGAATCACACAGTAATTGGCTGTTGTCAAGGTTGAATGTATGTACGAGTATCTTTGATATGTATGTAAACACGTTCAAAACAAAATAAAAACCATACAATCATGTGACCTTATGCATGAATCCAATATTACATACACTCAGTTAATATATTCTATAGAACAAACTGAGAATCTTAGAATGTTTTGTCAAACATTTACCAATATTTACCACATGATAGTAAATTACTTGAATTATATTAATTAAAAATTAATGAAAATGTGGTTTAATAATTAAAACATTTTGTCCATTCATTCTTACCTCTTAGAGTTGTTTTTTGTTGAACATATGTTTCAGAGCTTCTTAGTCCCATCGTCAGCGTTTACAAACTGAATTTTCTCATTTTGTCGGCCCTGATTCTTGATTCCTGCTCTCTTTGCCTCTGGTCCAATGAATTTACTAATGAGATTCCTTTCTGCGGGAATTTCAAAGTTCATAATTCTTTCCTTGTTCTTCTATATATAGATTTTCCCATATGGTGAGTTCATTTTTGTTTTCTAACTGTTTTAATAATTTTGTGTTTACATCTATTTTCTGACCAAACATGAGCAGCCACTGCAGATTTTTCTACTTCCCCTTTTTTTTTACATTCCTTATGTGTTCTTTAGTTCTAATGGTTAAATTTCTTTTTGTTTTCCCTATGTATATCTTATCACAGTCTTTACATTTTATTTGACATATTCCTGATTTTTTACCATCATCAATCTTTTCATTTTTATTAGTTTATTTAAGCTATAATCATTCTTTGGTACTAAATTAATATTCAATTTTCCAAAAATCTTCCAAAATGTGTTGTGTGCCCAAGGGTGATATGTGAATTTCCTGTATTTCTTATCTTTTGGTTTTTCTGTTGGAAGAGTGCTTTCATTCCTCAATTTTTGTTTTTTGTACTTCTCAATTTTTTTTTGTATATCATTTCTTCACTGAAACCATTTTCTTTTGCAACCTTCTTTATGTTTTTCCTCTCTAACTCGTAATTTTTCTTGTTCATGGTATATTTACCAATCTATGTACTAAGCTGTTGAAGACTGCCATTTTGTGTGAAATATGGTTGAAACCTAATTAATAAATTAATGAGTCATTTTAACATCTTACCTCATATTTCATGTTTTATCAAACACGGTAACTATAGTTTTCAAATGATCTTGTCATTCATTTTCAACCGCCATTATGACTACCGGATATTCGTTGGAATCTCCCTCTATAACGTTGCCATCTGGTGTTGATTTGACGAACTTTGAAATATCGTTGCCATCTGGTATTGATTTGATGAACTTCGAGATGAGGTCACGTTCATCCGGAATGTCGAAATTCATAGATTTAAATTTGTTCTTCTGTATAAATATTTTCTCCCAAACTGTCAAGTCCAAAGGTTTTTCCAAATGTTTTAGAAGTTTAGCTTCTTTTTCAATTCTATGACCTTCCAAGAAACTATGTGCTGCAATAGCTGATTTTTCAATTTCACCATTTTTAATATTTCTAAAGTGTTCCTTTGTGCGAGTGTCCAAATTTCTTTTTGTTTTTCCTATGTATACTTTATTGCAATCTCCACAATCAATTTGATAAATTCCAGATTTTTTACTATCTGGGGTGTTCAATTTCTTATTGGTTATTAATAAGTTACCAAGGCTAAATTATTTATCGGTGCCAATGTAATATTGAATTTCTTGAAAATTTTTTGAAATTTGTTATGCATTCCAGGATGATAAGTGATTTTCTTAAATTGTTTTCCTTTCTTTGAATCAGATTGCAGTGTAGTGTATTCTTTTAATCTTTTTTGTTGTCTGAATTTCTTCAATTTAGTTATAATTATTTCCTTTCCAAAACCATTTAAATTAGCTATGTCCAAAATGTGATTGTATTCTTTCTTAAAATCCTCTTCATTTAGTGGAACATTCAATAATCTATATATCAAACTGTTGAAAATTGCATGCTTATGCGCAATATGATTGAAACCTGAAGATTTTATGTAATTGTCAACATGAGTATCTTTTCTGTATATATTGAATTCAATTCTTTGTTGTTGTTCATTCCTTCTTATGTAGAGGTCCAAAAGGGATTTGGTTATTATTTTCTAATTCCATAGTAAATTTCACAGATTCATCCTGGAGGTTGAGTAATTTTAATGCATCTTCAATATATTTAGAATTTATCACAGAAAAAATATCATCCACATATCTATACCAACATTTGAACATCCAGGGATAAGCATTGGTGATATGACATTCTAAATAACCCATAAATAAATTTGCCAAAAATGGTGAAAGTGGGTTTCCCATAGCCAGACCTGAGATTTGTTTATAAAATTTTTCATTGAAGGTGAAAAAATTGTTGTCGATACAAAGTTTTGTAAGATTCAAATATTCATTAATTATTTCTCTTTGTAGTTTCAAGGAAATAAGTCATTTTTCTAAAATATTTAACATCTTCCCAATTGGGACGCTCGGAAATAAAGAAATGACGTCAAAAGAAACCAATCTATCATTACAATCCAATGTGATATTATTCAATTCATTAACTAATACTTTTGTTGTCGAAACTTGGTAGTTCATTAAATTTCTTAGTAAGCCATTTTGCCAAATTGTAACAAGGTGAGTCAATATTATTAATAATGGGTCTCATCTTATTCCCCTCTTTATGTATTTTTGGGAGCCCATACAATTTTGGAATCTGTGGGTTTGATACTTTCAACTTGTATTTATCTTGTTCTTGAAATATGAGGTAAGATGTTAAAATGACTCATTAATTTATTAATTAAGAACTTCATAATGTGTTTCCCAATTTTAACTTTGAATGGTTGAAACCTGTTGATTTGATATAGTTATCTGTGTGTTTCTTTTCTGTACATGTTGAATTCTATTTTCTTCTTTTCTTCATTCCTGTGTAATTTTAGATCTAAAAACAGTAATTCTTTCTTCATTTCTTTTTTTTTTGTGTGAATTTGATTGTTTTCTTCTGTATATTTAAAAGTTTTAAGGTATCTTCTATGTGTTTTTCTTTAACTATGGCAACAACATCGTCTACATATCTACACCAAAATTTGAACATGAGAAGATGTGCTTTGGTTATTTTGTTTTCAAAATTACTCATGAATAAGTTTGCCAAAAAGGGGGATAATGGGTTTCCCATTGACAGTCCAGATTTTTGTATATAGAAACCCCTGTTGTATGTAAAAAACATTTGGTTGAAGCATAGTTCAGTTAATATTAGGTATTATTTTTTTCCTTTCTTTGTCGATCTTGTTTTTGGTAAGCCATTTTTCCAATATTTCTAATGTTTCTTCTTTTGGTACACTTGTGAATAATGCTGTGACGTCAAATGAAACTAGACTAAAAAAAAAAAATTGTGGTTTACTCGGTTAATGCACTGATAGTGTTACCAGATATCCTCTTTTACCTGGATATTTTTTAATCTTATAATAGTCTGGGAACACTAACCATGGGCCACTCCAATGACATCTATATGAAAACAAGTGTAACTAAATTAGTATGGTTCAGTTTCTTCCCTGTAGGGAGAGAGCGCCTAAATCTCGTTGAGGGAAACAAGGGCTTACAAGATACAAGAAGATAATAGTCTGGAATCTTTTTTTGAAAACAAAAAGCAAGTATTTGTTATGTATAGATGATTGCTTGAATAAAAAAAGTATGAAATATTATTTTCGCAATAGCAGTAACAAAGGTTTCAAGATTTCTTCCTCGTTAAACAATCTAATTTCTAAGTTTTTGAAACAAATGCACTGAAACAGAGCTGCTATGCTACATAATATTTCAACTGAAAATTATACTAACATAACTATATTGATATTTTTTTTGTGTGTTTAAGAGTAAAAATCATTATTTCTCTCAACTACTACGATAAATGGTGAAATTATATGAAATCTTGTGTAAATTAAAATTATCCTCTATTATGAAGATTGTCATCTGGTATCCCTATACACAGAACCATAGATTTTCAACAAAATTAACATAGATATATTTTATCTACTCACAAATAAATATAAAATTTAATTTGACATTACTGAAATTTGAGATCTACAAATAAACTATTATTTTCATCAAAAATATGAAATACATGGAGTTCTGAGCAACACTGCTTAAAGGTCATTTAAGCATAAATTACTACAATATGTCTGTTTATAGATTTTTTGTTTCAAATGATAGTTTATTTATAGATCTCAAATTTCCATTAAATAGAGAGAACTTACATTTTCCTCAGGTACTTGGTCACGATTAACATTGTGAATTTCTGCCAATTTGTGGATATCAGAAGAGGAGATGTATGTTCCCCAAGCCCGTAAATATAACTAGATGGCAGTTTAGCAGAGAGCTGCAGGAACTGGTCAGCAAATATCAGTGCTCCCACATCTTGAGCATCAAAACTACAAAAAAAAACTTTCATAAAATACTTAAACATAAAATACAGTAGAGCCTGTTCATCTGAATTAATTGGGGTCAGGATCTAAGAAATTTAATAGGAAAAACAATTTCAAAATCATGCATTGTGCTGAGAAGTCTTTGAAGTGGCACGACCACTGCCCACTTGATAACAAATCCTTGTTTCATTATAGTCTCGGCAATACACAGTAGAAGTGTTCTAAAATTTGTCACCAGGTTAGCGATTTTGTTAAACTAGGCTTATTAAATAACATGATGAACTCAGTAATACCAAAAGATTTTATTATAAATTTGTATCTGTTTTTTATTACTTATTTAAATGTAAAGATCTTTGTATGGATTTTTAGTATGATTAATTATTACATTTCTTTATGTATGATATCCTTAAGTATGATTAATTAGTATATTTCTTTAGGCGTGATTAATAATTGATAATTTTTATTATTTTTCTTTTAAGTATGATCAATTGTTATAATCGATTTAATGGTTTATTTTAGGAAGTTACATTTTGAGGTTCTTTTAATCAAGTTTTTTTTTGAGACTGGAAATCATCTTATCTCAAATTAATGTTGGTTCAGTTTGAACATGTTTTGATATAATCTTCTATATCATCGTCAGCTTAGCTAGACTGTTGAGTTTTATGTTGTGGACTCTGAATGTTGATATCAGTTCCCTCCTCTGACTGACCTCCAATTAGGTCATGTTCAGCAGGAATTTCAAAATTCATGACTATTTATGTTCTTCTTTCCCAAATGGTGAGTTCTTTTGTATTTTTTAATTGTTTTAATAATTTAGTGTTTGAATTTATATTGTTTTTTTCAGACCAAACATGAGCAGGTTTTTCTATTTCCCCATTTTAATATTTCTTATGTATTCCTTGGTTCTAATTTTCAGGTTTTTCATTTTTCCTATATATATATATATATATATTATCACAACCAGTACATTGTATTTAATATATTAATTTTTTTGCTGCTAATTTAAAATTAAATTTGTCAAATATCCTTGGGCACACAATAAATTCCAGAATATATTTATATATATAATTTCTTTCTATTTATACAATTAATTCTCCTTTCATCTGAAACATGTTAATTTAAAATATAACATCAAAATATATAGCTTTAATCGCTTAAAAATTAATGTTTAAATTCTCAATAAAAATACTTCGAAAAGAAGTCGTCAGATGGCATTGTTGATAGTGATGGCTATCGGCCTTTGGATGAAAGGAGAATTAATTGTATAAGTAGAAAGAAATTTGACGTTCCTATCAGAAGTTCGAATGGCATAACAGTTACCACACTGACGTACAGGGTCAGAGGTCCGGGGTTCGACTCCCGGTTCAAACGTAATTTTTCTTTCTAAAATAAAACTATATCCAATTCTGGAACATGTTAATTAAGAATATAACATCTAAATATGTAGCTTTAATAGCTTAAAAATTAATGTTTAAATTCTCAATAAAAAATACTTTGAAAAGAAGTCGTCAGATGGCGTTGTTAATAGCGATTGCTACCAGCCTTCGGATGAAAGGAGAATTAATTGTATATATAGAAAAAATTTGACGTTGCTATCAGAAGTTCAAATGGCATAACGGTTACCGCACTGACGTAGAGAGTCAGAGGTCCGGGGTTCAACTCCCGGTTCAAATGTAATTTTTCTTTCTAAAATAATACAAAAAGAAATTATTTCAGTATTCTGCATCTCCATCCTCCAAAAAAAGTTACATTAACCTAATGTGAACTTAATCAAAGAGTTAAAGTGGCAGTATAATGATCTCAAGAGGACACACCTTGCTAGTGTACGTGACCCCTGGACATTTATATCAGCTAAATTATAGAAGGGCAAAAAAGCAGGTTCCTGATGCTTTAATGACGACAAACTAGCTAAGGGAGAATATGCTGACAGAAAAATCTAAGCCCTTGAAAGTGGCAGAGGTTGGGTGTTAGACCAGCTCTTTAACATAATATAAAAAAATGCTAAATAATCTTAACTACTGCCACCTGGACTGATAAATATATGCAGATCAAAGGTTAATGAAAATTCAAAATTGGAACCTGTACTCAGAACAGAAAGAAATGGAAAGCGCTTGTTGGAAAAGTCAAAACATTTATAAAATAATGTTGTAGTGTTTGAAGAAGAAGAATGCGACTTAACCAACCAAGGAATCAATTACTTTATCTACAATTCTCGGGTCGAGTGTTAGACAAAAGCCTCCAAAGGACAACCAAGAAAATAACATCCTAACTAACTTGACTTAATCTAATCTAACTAATCTAATCATTGATATCCTATGGTGAATCATGCTGAAGGTCATTAACCCATTCACCTCAAAAGACGAGGTAGACTCGTCGGCATTTAAATGGCCTTCAACTCAGAAGACGAGGTACACTCGCTTAACTCTGCTGTTATATATTTTGTAATACTTAATACATCCCTTGGAAGGGTAATATTTTATTAACATTTATGAATAGCAGAAGAATGTGTTTTGGCCTTCATCCTTATTGTAATCTCAAGTACCGTTGTCTTTTACATTATTTTTAGTCTGATTATCTTACCTCAATATTAATGTTGATTTGTTCTGGACAAGCTGACGATAAAACAGAATTGTTTTGAAACATGTCCAAGAACAAATCAACATTAATATTGAGGTAAGATGATCAGACTAAAAAATAATATAATTAAAATAACCTCAAAATATCACTTCCTAAAATTAAATATTACCATTGTCTTTTGTTTGTTTTGAATGTCTGAAAATACAAAATATAATTTACGGTAACTTAAATCCGGTTTCTGGGAAAGTGCATTAAGCATTTATATCTGAAGTGAATGGTTTAAACATAGTTTTATCCATTTTTAAAGTAATTCATTTGATAATACATAGTCTTTTCTTATTAGTTCAGATTCTAGCATGTCATAGGACCATTAACTTTCTTTTTGCAGTAAATACAATCTAACACCCTAATTATCATAAGTAATGCCACGAGTGATTTCCAAATTATCGATAAATTCACGACTCACGAAGTGAGGAGTGAATTTATCTAGAGAATTTGTAAATCAAGAGTGGCATTTGTTAGGACTATTTAACGAATAAAATTAAGCTGTTTACTCACAAATCATTATTTAACTATAGTTATTTTAAAATATTTATATATTTAATGTAAACGGCGATGTTTGAAAACAAATGAGAAGCGATACGTACGCTTCATCTGCTTCTTTTGTTTATCACTGCAACCAGATCATACTATTTATTGCCAAAGGAATGCAATATTGTAAGAATGCTCTCTAGTGGAGAAAAAATGAAACACATCAAACTGTATATTAATTCATATCTGATGTCGTATGATGTAAATATGACAATTATATCTTTCTGGATTGTTACCAGGGAAAAAATACATTTAAGAAAGTGCAAACTGTGGTTTCTTTTTTTGGTGGTATAATCAATTGCTACAAATGTTTTTATATTAACTCTTCATGCACTATATATACAACCTGGTAGCCGTATTTCTCACAGGCTCAGTCACTGCAAAATAATGGTCAGATCTGTTCAGAATATTAAAAAGGAGGAGCTTTGTTTAATATGGTAATTATAACACTGATAAATATTTCATGAAACACGACTCTGATTGGTTGTAAAACAGAAATCATTGAAACGTGATTGGCCATTGAGTCCCATTTGGGGCATGAGTTAAATAGTCAATGTAAATATTATGGACATTCCTATAATTTACAAGATGATATAGTATCTTATCAATTTTTAAAAATTCTATTAGTGTTTTGATAAGACAAAGTATTTAAACGCTTGCTTACATTGTCAGGTTGTCGGCCTTTCTCACAACTGCAAAACCTGTTTTATTTTTATCAAGTCGAACTTCATAATCTGGATTTGGAACTTTGCTCTCTACTACTGGAACCTCCGGATATGGTGGCTCAAATCTTTTATTTCCAGGGTCAGAAATCTATAAAAGAAAGACAAAAATATCATACTTTAAACAAAGAATTAAAAATACTTGTTATAAACATCTGAAATTACCAAAACTTCTCTACAGAATATTCCATAACTACAAAACAACCTAAAGAATTTTTTTATTATTGATTTCGTACATCTCAATTACCCAGAATTGCCTGGGTATTTATTTATCCCGACCTTTGTCATCAATCAGCTTAGAGAAACCTGAATATTATGGTTTCAATCTCATCAACATACAAAATTTATTTTTTACCCCTTCTCACCCCCATGCCGTTGGGGCTGGACTTGCACTTACACGACATATAGGTTTTCATTATTCATCTCACCAACTTTGAAAATTATGCATTTGACACTAAGATTGGTCATTTAATATTTTTCTTATATGTTGCCTACCCCCTCAACCCCTAAGAGTGCAAGGGTTCAAAGTTGGCCTTAAATGTTAGTGGGACTGTCACCAACCAGATTAGTGATCCTGAAGTCTATGTTTTTTTAGGCTTGTTATTTTTCATCCCTTCTCATCTCCCCCCATGCAGATTTGGAGTGAAGATGAATGGCATAGGGAGTGTCACTATTCATCTCATAAGGATGGTGCACGTCACTGTCATCACTATATACATATAGGGAACTGTCAACCAGTTCATGCCAAAACCTACTTTGAAATTTTCCCAGAGAATCATTGTGATGCACCAAGGCTGTGTCCAAAAAATGATCTGCTTTTTTAACTGCAAGGCACAGAAATCAAAGCCAGAATCCAGCAATGGCAACTCCCTGCATGAGAAAGAGTAGGAGTGAAGTGAGGCAGGATGGGCACAGATAGAAAATAGGTAGAGACGATTATCCAACCTGCCAATTCAGATGTTTAAGTTTAAATGAGAGATTTGGCACTGAATGCTTTTTAGTTAAAAATGGTAAAAAATATTTTGGATATGGCCTTTGTACATCCCAATGCTTCTCTGGAAGAAATTTCAAGGTAAGTTTCTGTATGCAATGGTTGATAGTTCCTTTCAGCAACCCCAAAAGCTATGGATTTGACACTAATATTGGATTTTATTATTAATTTCATACATCTCAATGATGGATAAATCATATTTGAAGAGAAAAATTATACGCTCAGACCGGGACTTGAACCCGGGAGCCTTGGTTCTCTAGACCAAGTTCTCTACCACCTGAGTTACCTGAGCAAGTACCGATCTAAATGCAAATTTTTCTCTATATACGTTGTAATTCCCGCCCACCAAATGCTATGAAGCCTTTGCTTCTATCTTTGCAAATGGTGGCTCCTTTATCAAGAAGACAAATTTGGGAATTATAAATTACATTATATATGCCAGTATGGTATATTTTTATGTTTTTATTATTAATTTCAAACATCTCAATGTTGGATAAATCATATTTGAAGAGAAAAATTATACGCTCAGACCAACACTAAAAAAAAAAAAAAACTAATATTGATCCCTTTTTTATTATTTTTACCTGTCACTCCCTCTCACACTGCTAGAGTACAACTTGAGTTTGAATGACAAATGGAATGTCAGCAATCAGCTTTGCAATTCCAAACACTACGGATTTGACACTAATCTCAGTTAAACCTGTCATTTTATTTTTCAGTCCTTCTCACCCCCTCAGCGGTGCAAGGAGTCAAACTTGAGGTTATAAAAGATCTGAACAGTCACCAATCAGTTTAGTGACTCCAAAAATTATGGATTCAACATTGATATTGTTAGGTCATTTCAGATAATTTTTACATTTAACCCTGCTGGGAATCAAATGTGGGTATAAATGGCATCTGAAATGTCACCAATCAGATTAGTGACCCAGAAAACAATGGATTTGACACTAATCTCAGTCACACATGTCATTTTATTTTTCACCTCTTCTCACCATCTTACGGCTGCTTGGGGTTAAATTTGGGCTTAAATGCTTTTGAGATTGTCACCAATTACATAAGCAGCTCCAAAAACTATGGAATCAACATTAATATTGGCCTTTTCAATTATTTTTATATTTCAGGGATTTTTTACCACACAGTATTTCTTCCAGATTTAAGTTATATGTGTATTAAGTTTGGCTGAATTGCACAAGTTGTTCCAGAGTTATGCAGAAATATAATATTTTACATTTCATCCCCTCTCTTGCCCTTAAGGGTGCTAAGGTTATTTTACCCCTTACAGTCACTTTTCCAGATTGTAATTAATGTGTGTAGCAAATTTGGTTGAAATTGGTCAAGGCATTCAAGAGTTATGCCGGCACATACATATATACATAAAAGCATATATACACATACATAATATATATGTATGTACATATATATATATTGTATCTACCACAGGAGGGAGGAGCATGCTTTAGCATAGTTGGTTAAGGCAATACACTACAAGTCGGATGATAAGGGTTTGGGTCCTGCTGGGGGTCTGATTTCTTAAACTGCCTAAACCTTATGTGGCACTATGGCCCTAGAACGACTCAGCCTCTAACGGAAATGAGTAGCAGATGCTAGTACTAGGGGTAAAGGCAGACGTCATGCAGTTGTGATAACCCAGCTGACATCAAGTGCCGATTGTCTAGAAATATGCGAGCCTTAAACTCCTACTGCCCCAAGGGCCTCCTAAGACATATAGCAGGATCACTTTACCTATTTACCATCCGGATATATATGAATGTATGTATAAATGTGTGTGTGTGTGTGTGCATGCCAGCATAACTATCAAATGCCTAAAGTAATTTCAACCTAATTTGGTACACATATAATTTATGATCTGACAATGTGGATGTAAGGAGTAAAATATCCCTACTACACCTAGGGGATGATTATGGGTTGAAATGGAAAAATTATCAGAAATTACTTGTATATGTTCCAGCATAACTTTAGAACACTTGGAGTAATTTCAACCAAACTCAGTATGCATATAACTTACAATTTGAAAGGTTAGAGACACCTTAACACCCCCATTACAGGATGAGATGAGGTGACATCAAAAGATTATAAAAAGGACCAAAATTAATAACTAAAATGACAAAAAAAGGATCAAGATTAGTATAAAATCCATAGTTTCTGGGATCGCTACGCTGATTGATGACAATCCATATGGTATTTAAGCCTAACTTTGATCCTAGTGCCCCTAATGGGGTGAATGGCATAAGAAAGGGGTGAAAAATATTATTTAAAAAGTGGCCGAAATTAGTGTAGAATCCTTAATTTTCGGGATCGCTAAGACAATTGGTGACAGTGTAAATGACTCATAGCAAGCCCAGTTTGACCCCTAATACATCTAGGGGGTTAGAAGGGGTGAAACTATGACTAAAAATGCTGTTTTTAGTATCTAATCCACAGTTTTTGGAGTCTTAGAACAAGTTTCAGATGATCTTTCTTCCATTTTCATCTGTCTCCGACTGTCCTTGCAATCTCCGAATCCATTAAAGATTGAATGATATTACCAACTCCTATTTTCATAAATAGCTCTATTAAAAAGGTAATTTGTAACTACATTCATAATGAATAAGGTAATATTGATTAATATCAACCTATGGAACTTCTTTTTGTAGATGAAATTGATTATCCTCTCCTTTCAGTTGCAAAACTATTTATAATTAGTCTTCATAAAATGTTTGGTTTTCATTAAGTTTTGGCAGAAATCCATCAGAAATTTGTTGTCTGTACTGTGACAAGCAATTTATCAACAATGATTTGTAAAAGTCTCAAGTTTGATGTTAGCAAGTTTTGGTAACAGTCGATATTCTTTTAATGATATTGGAATGAAATAGATGCATTTTTTTAGCAGAATGGCAAAAAATTGCAGGAAATCTACTTGATTTGTAAAAAGCATCAGATGAATTTATTATAAAATTATAATGGGAAGTAACATTATGAGGTTCTTAATAATAAATATTTATTTATCAGATGAATTATTATACAGGTAGCATTGTATTAATTTTAAAGACTGTATTCACAGAATGACAAAAAAAGAAAAAAGATCCTACAAGTTAAAATTTTCTGTAAAGATTTCTAAATAAAATATAAAAACAATATGGAAAATATATTTTAGATATTTTACCTCCCAAATGCTATTAACTTCACAAAACGAGAATATTTCTAAATATTTGTATTTCTCCAGCAGATGGATACATAGAAAATATGATTGTTGAGGGGAAAAAATTTTATCAAATCTAAGTTAATTTTACTGATGATGGTTCTACCAGAAATAACACTTTTTTTTTTTAATCTTGGTTATTCATAGTTATTTCAATTGCTAAATTTTATATTGTGACATTTAATCACTAGAAATATTAACTTAAGAGAATGAATATTTAGTGCGTTCTGGATTTTAAATTCTAAAAACCATCAATCTGGACAGGTTTGCATGAAACCAACAAGTCCATGGCAACCAAATTACCAATAAACTATCCACACCAAAAGAAAAAGAAAATTAGCCTGCAACAACTGATTAATATATCCATATATACAATCAATATTTTAATTCTAAAAGACTGCTTTATTATTAGCAATAATAATCTCCAGTTACTAATTTATCAACAGGAAAATAATTTGTCGCTTTAGAAAAAATGATTAACTTCATGACTCTAGTATAGTCATATCCAAAATTTCTTACTATGTATCTTAGTTCATTAAACTAAAATATTTTTTTAGTTATAAACAGAGGAAGAATCTTTTTGTTAATTCAGTAATTAAATAGCCTATAATGGAATCAATTATAGGAAACCAGATATAATAAGAACAATTAAGTCTTAAAGACTGTGATTGGCAGGATATGTGGTATGAATGGGGATGAAAAAGGGGTATGGAAGCTTCTTGTAGGAAAACCAGAGGAAAAACACCAAGTTGGTAGACCAAGAATGAGGTGGGAGAATAACATTAACCATGATTTGAGGGAAGTAGATTATACAGGGGATGAGTGTAAAACTACCAGAGGATAGGGATGAGTGGAGAGCCTATGTCCACATAGCCATGAACCTACAGGTTCGTTAGTGCCAGTGAGTTAGTTACTTATAATAGAATCAATTTAAAGAACATTCAATAGGATTAAGCAGCTAATTTTAAGTTTAAGGCAAACCACTTTAACTTTTAAAATATAAAATTAGTACCTCATTCTCAGTCATCCTCAACTATTATAATGTAATTTTTATAAGAGGCCTTTCAAAAACATTTAATCTTCTGTTTGTAGTTTGGTACTGACTGTTCCCTGGCAAATCAAAAACAAAAACCTTACTGCTCGGCTGCCAGCAATAGCAACTGAGAACATCCCCCCTCTCCGCAGCTAATTCACTAAAAATAATCAATGTACAATGAAAATGTCTGTAAAGTATGTTCTAATATTTCTCCCACTTCGTCTAGTTTCTTCTCAGTAAGCAAATTTTTATTACCTTTCACTTCTTATCAAGAATAGACCCTGATTCTCTAAATTTAGTGACAGGATTTGCATAGTATCTCTATGTGGGATAGGCACAACTGGATATTTAGTTAAATTGTCATACAACTTCCCTGCAAGAATTTGTTAACACATATGAATCATACATAAAAATTCTTTGTTGAAATGTGTAAGTATGTCGTAGCATTATGTAAACTATAGCACAATACTAATACAGAAATCACATTTAATACTAAGCACAATAATACTGTAGTACTAATACAGAAATTTAAATAATAAAATTGTAATAGACATGGATTTAAATCAAAACAACAAAAAATGGTAATAATAAATCGTGGTGTCAGACAAGGGTGTCCTTTATCACCTTCTCTTTTTAATTTATATATAGACAAAATAATATTAAAGTGGCAGATTAATTTAACTAAACATTTTAAAATAAATAACAAATTGTTGGATACAATATTATTTGCTGATGATCAAAAGTAGTGATTTCCAGTTCAGATGATGATCTACAAAAAGCAATTTTTAATTTGGAAAAAATGTGTCAATTATAATTCAAAAATTTCAAAGAATAAAACTAAAATGTCCACCGCTGTGGTCTCGAGGTAGCGTGCTGCCTTGTCACACAGCGGACCCAGGTTCAATCCCCAGTCGGGGCAGTTTTTCTGGGTGAGGTTTTTATCGGGGTTTTTCCTCACCTGTAAGACAAATGTCAGGGAAACCTTTAAGGCCCAAACGGTCCACGAAATCATATGGCCATCATTATCATCCTTATCATTATCATCATCATCCTCCTTCACTGGTGTGGAAAGCAATGGGAAGCTACCACATCTACAATTCCCTAGTAAAGCTGCAAGCATAGCATGAAAATGCTATGATTGCAGTGAAGGACCTGCCTTCGCACAGAATTACTATGGATGGATGGAAAACTAAAATTTTAGCATTTAAAGGACATGGATATTTAGTAAGAGCAAAAATAGTAATTGATGATAAAATTTTAGAACAAGTGAATAGTTTTAAGTACTAGGTTTCAATTTATCATATGTTAAAATTGAAGATATTAATGACAAAATAAATAAATTTAATCTAATGTGTGGCACTTTTAAAAGAACCCATAAAAATACAAGAAAAGAAACAAAAATGAAATTTTATAAAGTAATGGCTGTTCCTGTATTGATGTATGGATCAGAATGTTGGACGATCACTAAAAGACAAGAACAAAGATTGGAAGCAGCTGAGATGAGAATTTTAAGAAATATAGCAGGATATACTCTGCTGGATAAGAAAAGAAATGAAGATACAGTGAGATCAGTATAGTATTGGACAAGAGATGCAGAGTTTGTGTTGTGCAATGATTAACGCTTACACATGCAGGCACGGGACTTGAAATGTGCACTGACTCAGCAGTATATTAGTACATCCCACGCATTCATGGTCTCAGTCAGATATTGTGCTTAGAGTAGATAAGGTGCTCAGTCGTTTTTCGTTGTGAACTGAATGATGTGTGCATAACTGTAAACTGTATAATGGCTAATAATTTTTCTACTGAACAATATGTATTTATTTATGATCAATATTTGTTAACTCGGTCTGCCAGCCAAGTATGAAGATTTTTTTAAACACGATTCTCGGGTGTAAAAGTTCCAATACGTTCAACAGTCCATAATCTGTAAACAAATTTTATAAAGAGGTGTCAAAAATGTATGGACAATGAAGGTGAACAGTTCCAGCACCTGCTTCAATAAAGTTGGTAAGTATGACAATTTGTAAAATAGTTATAAAAATGTGTGTGGTTGTACCACCACAATCCTCCACTGTCCGTTCCCACCGTGAGTGCATCAGCAATGTATAGTGAAATCCCCACATCTGCTGTCCAGTGCTATACTGATCGCACTGTATAAGAAAGTAACTAAATATTTTCAAACTTACGGACCAAATATAGGAACGCCTGGAAAGAACATGTTGATAGAATGCCAGAAGAAAGATTTCCAAAATTATTGCTAAATTATAAACCACACGGAAGGAGAAACGTTGGATGCTCAAACAGAAGATGGTCTGAACAATTTTAAAAATTCTAGATTTCATGAAACAGGAACGAGCCAACAGGCTTAATCCCTGGATGATGATGATGTACTTTGAAGCATGACCATGCTGAAATAGAACCACTGTGAGGCTCCCATGCTTCTATGAAGGGGATTCAAGTCAGCCACTGTGCAGGGAGCTCGGATATCAATAACCGTTACTGCACAATGGGGCAACTCATCACCAAAAGGCACTGTATAATATTCCTCAACTCTCTAAATCGCATTTGCAACTGTAATATGACCATTTCATAGTGTTTTTCTTCAAATTACAGTAAGCACGTATCTGTGCTGGAATCCCCAAGACAACATTTATAATGTTAAAAAAAAAAAGGTAAATTGATCCACTAGGGGCCATAAGAGGTCCTTTGGGGAAGTAAGAGATTAAGGCTCCTACTTTTTCAGACAATTGCCATGAAATGTCAGCCCTGCATGATGACTACCTTTACCCCCAGAACATGTGTTTGGTATTCATTTTTGTTAGAAGCTACTTGATGTTTTAATGCCAGTTTAAGATTCCTGACCACATCTGGACTCAAACTCTGACCTTCAGGTATGTAGTGTATTGTCTTAACTACACTAGGTCATGCCCCCTTATAGATATTAATATCTACAACTATTAAACTCGCATACAATGTTTAAAATTAGATTAATTACCTCCATGAAGTCTTCCCTATAGGTGACATGGACAGAGATTATGGTACCTAGTAACAACATTCTATTATCAAATTTTTTAACGGCAAATAAATAGAGCAACCAATCATAATGCCATTTTAGACATATGGTTGGTATCTTGACAACGATTCTGATACCTTAAATGTTAATAAAAACCAATTTTTAAAAGAATAATAAAGCATAGTTTTATAAGATAAAGCTAACATTAAAAATGTACGATATAAAGCATAAATATTTGAAAAATTAAATATTTCAGTTAATTAATTTAATATTATATTTTATATAAATCACATAATGGAAGGAGAAATGTTGGATGCCCATACAGAAGATGGTCTGAATAATTTTAAAAATTCTAGCTTTCATGAAATCAGAACGAGCCAACAGGCTTATTCCTTGTATGATGAAGAAGAATATAAAAACCACACAATATCCCAGCAACAATGACAAATTTAAAGGTATAAAACTTAAATTTTTAAAAAATTGCTACTGCAATTAAAACTATTTTTTTGTCCAATGCCACCTGTTTATATTTTATAACATTTCTGGCTTTCTCTCCTGGCATTGGCGGAATTGTAATTCATTACTAGGTTGGGGCACCTGGAAGGTCGAGTTACGTTACCCCAATGATATGATGGGTGATAAATTATACCATGGAGAGTTCTTAAGCTAAATTTAACCTAAATTTCAGACCATGGGTGACCAGAGAAATAATTTCTTTTAAAGAAAAATTCCTATGGTCTGACTGAGAATCAAACCCGAGATCTCATGAAACATTGACCACTAGCCCATGAGGCTGGTTAACTAAATTAATATAAGCATTACTGTTTCTAAAGCTGTACTTTTGGAACTAGACTAGTTCAAGCTGGCAGTTGATAGTACAAAACCTCTAACTTGCCAAAAACAAGTAAAAAGTGCTTAATAATTCCCCAAAGACCACTTTTTGGCTAAAATGTAAATGTTTATATACATTATGCCAAGAGTGTAAGTAGGCCTAAAGTGATCCCTCTACAGCTCTTAGGAGGTCCTATGGGTAATAGGGGATTAAAGCTTCCATCTTTATAAACAAACGGCCTGAGATGTTAGCCAGATTGTTGACCCTGTCTGATAGCCACCTTTGCCCCTAGAACAAATGTCTAATTTTCTTTTGCATTAGAAGCTGAGTCGAGCCCAGGACCATGGTTCGTCAGAAGGTGTAGGTCAGTTTAAAAATCCTGACCCCACTGTAACTCGAACTCCTGAATTTCCAGCATGTAAAATATTGCCTTAACCAACTATGCTACAGCTTGCTCTTAAGAGTGTATGAATTTTCAAAAAATGAAATAAAAATCAAGTGAAGATTTTTAATTATCGATCACAGAAAAATTACAGAGCACTCTAAAGCATCATCCCTTGGAGAATAGCTATACACTAATTGGTTTCAATCTCCTGAGGGAAGAAATTTTCAAGTAATTTCATGCAGTGTATGGGATTGATGCCCACACATCATGAGAAATTTGAGTATTTAGAGTGAGTAGCACCTCCTGATTAAGAAAAATCAGTTCAATGGCTAGGGAACCTGACATGCTGACCAAGTATCATCCCTATACTAGCTTAATGATTATTCAGCCTGTGTTACTGACACATTAAAATATAGCAGCATATCTAAAATTAAAGAAAAAAATATTGAACAAATGGTCACCAAAACATTTATTTCTGCTAGTATTCTACTTTATGTTTTCTATAATTAAGATTTTAAGAGGTGGATAATAATAGCTACTTGCATTAACTAACTGGCAATACCGAAATGAAGGTTTATGACCACATGGACCTAATTATCCATACTTCTTCATCTTGAACTAATGTTTTGCAATAATTCCGTACATAATTCTCTCCCTCAAATAATGATTGATGTTATTCCCCCACATCATTCTTGACCTACCTACTGGGTGCTTTCCATCTTGTTTTCCTACAAGAAATTTCTGTGGCCCTCTTTCATATTCCATTCATGTCATATGTCATACCCATAGCAGTCTACAATGACTATTTGTTTCAGCCTGAAAATCCTTTCCTTTCAATCCTGATACACTCTGATGTTCCTATTTTTTGCATTAATTGAAGATCATTAATCTCCTCTTAAAAATGTTCCCTCTTTTCTCTCTTTAACCTAATACTTTCCTATCTGATATTACCCAAACTTTCTAAGTTCACTTCATTTGGCACATGTAACCCATTAATTTTTATTAACTTTCTTTTCTTTACAAAGTTAGCACATTCCTAATCAAATAATTTATTTTGCCTAATTTTTAAATAACTTTTTTTTGTCGTAGCGTAGTGGTTAAAGCACTGTGCTACAAGTCGGAAGGTTGAGGGTCCCGGTGGAGCCAGGATTTTTAAATTGACCAAAACCTTCTGGCAGCACTATGGCCCTGAGGTCGACTCAGCCTCTAACGGAAATGCGGCCATCACGCAGGACTGACAACCCAGCTGACAGCAAGTGCCGATTGTCTAGAAAAAGTGGGAGCCTTAACCTCCTACTACCCTAAGGGCCTCCCGAGGCCTGTAGTGGGATTACTTTACTCTTTTTAATAACCTACACTTTCTGATATTGAAAATTTAACAATATTCCTAGAGTCTCCCATTCTCTATTTAGGCCTATATCAGCTTTCTTAATTATCCAAAAAATTTTCATCTGAATATTATAGGATTTCAAATATATTTGCAATTTTGACCTGATATTATTGCCGCAGTTTGTAATTTTTCAACTTTTTAATTAAAGTTTTCAGAGTCATCCTAAGCATCTGTACTTCTCATAAGTGATAACCAATCTTCAATTTTCATTCTGACTATCTGAACTACAGTCTATCCCATTAACTGACCTAATATTGATGCTGCTAGTGTGCCAGTATTTATCTACTAATACATGGTTATCTGGTTTCACATTTCATCATTTGGAGACATTCAAGAGTAGTAGTCATTAAATTAATTAGATTTTACACCTCACCTCATATTTTGTATATTTTCCAGGACTAGTTTCAAAGAGATCTATTTATTGTCAATTGGCATCTGACGGTTGATTTGATAGTTGGTAATCCTGTAGGCATTTCTTGATGGTTGTATTTTTACGGTGAAAGATCATCACTCTTTCAACCAAGGTACTTTTTTCGTCTGGCTTATCACCTTCAACCAGTCCGGCATGGGTAACCCTATTGTCAACAATGCTACCACCGGCATAGCTCTCGGGATCATTTAAGCACACAAGCCACTCCACCATGACAAAGTAAAGATACGGGGACTACTTCAGGGAACCCATGCCAAAGGCTCAAACACAAATGAGGTGCGATAATAACATTAACTATGATTTGAGGAAAGTAGAGTATACAGGAAATGATTGGAAAGCATTAGCTCAGGATAGGGATGTATGGAGAGCTTATGTCTGTGTGGCCATGAACCTATCGGTTTGATAGTGCCAGTAAGTAAGTAAGTAAATAAGTAATCCTGTAGGCCTATTACCCTTCCTTAAATCGACAATCAGATGCCAGCTGACAAAGAGAAGATCTGTACAAAATATGAGATGAAGTGTAAATCTGATTCATTTAATGATTATTCAATAAAACCTCATAGTGTTACTTCCTAAAAATAACAACAAACAAGTATATTTATGCTGGAATGTTGTACTTTTAACAATGACATTATTTAATGTGGCAAAGGTGACAAAACTAACCCCACTTCTACTATCTTCAAGAAGACTGAATTTGCCTATTGTTGGCCTGAATATCTACCGTCCCTCTTTTTCATTAAAATCTTGTAAAAAAATGTTCATATGAAATCGCAAGAGCATACCAAGTATGTATTCTAATTCCTCATAGAACTTGTCCTTTATCTTATCAGCCTTATCTTCTATAGGACCAAGTACAATTACGAAATCATGTTGTTAGCCCTTTAGAATCCTATGACTAATAAATCAAAAATTTCTGACAGCTCAAAGGAACCTCCTTTGCATTAAAAATCTAACTAATCTAATCCCACTTCTACTATCTTCAGGAAGACTGAATTTGCCTATTGTTGGTCTGAACAGATCTTCCATCCCACTTTTGCATTAAAATCTTGTAGAAAAATTTTTATATGATATTGCAAAAGCAACAAGTGTGCATTCTAATTCCTCATAGAACTTGTCCTATATTGTGTCATCCTTATCTTCTATATACATTTACAATAATGAAATCATGTTGTTAACCCTTTAGAATCTTATTGCTAACAAACTGAAAATTTCAGATAGCTGAGAGGAACCTCCTTTGCAATAAAAAAATCTCTTCCATATAGGCCTACTCATCTTCCTGTATCCATAGTAGGCCTTTAGCATAAAACATCCTGATTTCTGATTACCTTTGTGTCATCTAACTTCCTGCAAGGGAGATTTATTAGTTATTTCACAGATACTCTTACTCAGATTATGATTGTGTATATTGACATGTAAACTGTTGTTATTGGAGAAGCCAAAATATTACATTATCAAACAGTGTGGTTAGAGCTTGTTAGCGTATCTTAGCTTCACTTAATATAATAGCAGCAGCATACAGAAATCCTGAATGACTGGTTTTGTGAATATATTGATTTATCTAATTCCTGTATTAACCCGTCAGCGTGGAGCGAGTGACATGTACGCAGGTTGAATTCTTCACCAAATGCAAAACGAGGTGACGTGTACGCTAGCTACAAGCACTGCTTTAAACTGTTATGATCTTTGTGTTTACATTAACTATTTACCGTTTATATAAATTTTATGTAGAGACTTCAAAGTTTATATTAGTGCGTATATTAATTGATGACGGCTCTGAGTTACAAGTTAAAATAATTTTATATTTGCATTTATTCTTGTGGCCTCTGACATTTTTCTTATATTTATAACTTGATAAAGGATTTCTTAGAAAAATAAATTCGCCTTTTTTTTTGTAGATTAGCTTGTCTATCAAATTGAATCTATTTTGAAATCTCTTCATTTTTAATAATAATGTCGCAAAATTCAGTACATATAAAGGCCCAACAAAGTTATTTCCGATTTACGCTATAGTATAGGACCAAAACAGTAAATTTCAGAGATATATATATATACATATATATACATATTTCAAATGACGATACCCTTACATTATGGAAAGATAGTTAGTCTACTATTCACTCAGTACCTAAAAAGGTAAAGTGGTCCACTGCAGACCTTAGGAGTTCCTTGGGATATTAGGAGGTTAAGGCTCCCACTTTTTATAGACTATCGGTACTTGATGTAAGCCGGGTAGTTATCTCTGTCTGATGGCCCATAACAAGCATCTGGTACTCATTTCAGTTAGAGGCTGAAGTCAACTCCGGGGTCACAGTGCCGCCTGAATGTTTGGTTAAGTTTAAAAATCCTGATCCACCGGGATTCGAACCCTCGATCTTCCGGCTTGTAGCATGTTGATCTTTTAAGTCCACACCTCCGGTGAAGATATTATAGTCATATACCATTAACTGGTTTCACCTTGGAAACCAGAAGAAAAGACATTGACATTTAGGGTTGATGAAGGTCTTTTAGCACAAGAAGTCTCATGTGTAGAAAGACAATTTTTTTGAAGGAACGCGACCTAAAATAATGTTTCCAAAGTGTTGGAAAGACACATTTCGAGAAGGCTGCCCCCTCCCTACAAGAAAGAAGGTCAACGCATTGAAGTAATGTGTTTGTAATAAACATAAACAAAGTAAACACAAGGGAAAAAAATACACTTATTGGAGCGCGAGTGTCAAACAGCTGGTTTACGCTTTGAAGATTTATCACACCAATTTTTGAAGTCCATTCGTTTTTTTTTTTGAAGACCCTTCTCTTTGTGTAAATATTTCGTTCTGTTGTTAGGTACAGCCGGTTCTATTAAGTCTTCAAATAATTCCTAGTACAATTCACTGCGCTACTTAGGTGAGAAACTTACAAAGAGGATCTACTTCAAATGTGGCACAACAGCCATAAATAAGTCTGCACATGCAGAGATGTTACGTGAGAATCGTAACAAATTTAATTAATTAAATATTATATTAAGGGTTCACCATAAACGAATTGCAAAAACATTTAAATTACTCAAGATATTTCCATTTAAATGCGTTATTGGGATACCAGCACTGAACGGCTGCGTTTAATTACCCGTGATCTCCTCCCGCATCATATTGCCGGCCATTTAACTCCACCCGCTCTGAAGGGTTAATATTTTTCATTGCACACTACTGTGTAATATATAAACATTTCATGTTCCTACAAACATGTCCCTAAACTTAAACCATGGAACCGTTGTCCTTATTCACTGATCTAAATTGATGACTATTTTACCCCTATTAAATATATATTATTTCTTTCTATTTATTAACTATATAGGTTACAATTAATAAAGCAACAAATTTACTACTTCTCATCTGCAAGAAATAAATTGTTAATCTTATGGTACAAAATTTTATTCATGCAGCAGGTTGCTACTATTTATATGTGAATTAAAAATATGCTAAGAGGAATAGGTGCTTACCTTGACACGAAGTCGCTGTTCCGATTCATATAGTATTTGCATTTTTAATATTGGAACATCATCAGGATAAGGAGACTTGAATGTTCTTTCAAGATATGCTAATGTTCCAGAGTGAATTTCTGTTAAGTTGATAAACTTGTAACCACCATATGCAGGAGGATAGTAGCAATATGGAATATTAAGCTGCATTTTTGCTATCCCATTCTTACGATATGATTTTTTTCTAGGTACCCAACAACAACCTCTTGCTCTGCAACGGGATTCACTAGCCCCTCCTTCCGGATAACAATCAAACTTAAAATCATCAGAAAACTTACTACATTGCTGTGAATTTGGGGGTGGTGGTGAACGAAGCCCATGACTAGAGAATACACTGTTATGGTGTACTGGTACTTTTTCAACTTGCCTCATTATATTGTGAAAAACAACTGTATTTTCTCTTTCTTGTAGCATTTCTCTTCTTGGATTTGAGTGACTATGATCCGTCATAACACGATTAAATTCATCAGTCGGCCACTGAGAATTCAGCAGATGAAAAAAATGTAATAAATTTATAATGGGAATAACCATGAAAAGTATGATTACTAACAATAGTATTAAAAATGTTGATATGTTGGGACGTGGACATTTTGATTCATCATCTGGTGTAAGTTTCGTTGTAGAAGAATAATTTATACTCAGTCTATTGAATTCAGGTCCTGATGTTTCCTTCAACACAGAACTGGAATCTTCAGGCATCTTCTGTTCATTAAAACTGGATTCAATTGGCAGAGTTTCATCTGATCTGCCATTTCGTAGACTTGTAATCCTCCTGATTATATTTTTAATTGGACCCTGCATATCAACTTCAGTGTCAGAATTTCACAATATACTCTTTATAGCCGCTTAAGTAGAGTGTAGAGTGATGTGTATCATCTACCATCAGATTCCAATTACAAATGAAAATATAAATATCCCGTCTCAAATTTACTTGCTTCATAAAAGATATTTTAAACACACTAAACAATCTATATACAAATGTTTATATACATGTCAGAGTAGAAATACAAAAACAAACACGCCCCTTCAGATTGTTTATCATCGGCAATTCCATTTGTTTCTTTATTGACAGAAGAATTACTTAAAAGCAGAATAGTTCTTGATGAAATTTCATATTTACAACACCACACCTAAAAGTCGAATTCTATGCGCTTAAATAAAAAATGATTAACTGAGCTTTGAACATTTTACTTGCAAGAGTACTTGTCACACTTCACAGAAGAGCAATGCAATATTTTTCTACGATCATACCAGATGCAAAGAGAACCGAGGACCAGATGCGTCCAGCCCTACAGATTTGGAACATAGAGAACGATTTGGAAGCAATTTTTTCTTACCACGTAGTACGCGGGTCATTTTATGCTACGGTTTATTATACAGCGTGTCGCGCCCGACGTGACGCGAATTCGCGTTTCGCTCGGCGTGATGCTGGTTTCGCATGGAGCGCATACGCTACAGTGCATATGTTTATGGAATTGTCGCCAGATGGCACCACATATATGGAAAATCAAAATGACCAACGTTCATAATAAATTTCCAAATGTGTTTACAAAAACTAATGTACACAAACCTGTCCCTGTATAACCTAATAAAATAAATTACATACATACTATTTAGTAAACTATAAACTAATCTGCTGTACACTAAACTGACCCATCAGAATCTAACAAAATGAAGTGATTGAACATTTATTTCTTAAAATATGGTTTGGAATTAAATGCAAATGTTGGTCATTCACACATATGTCCTGCCATCTGGTGGATTTAATTTTATGAGCGTTCACGTATGCCAATTTCAATTCTAATAAAGAACTTTGAAAATAAATTGAGAGGAAAAGTCATAATTTGTCTACATAGATAAACATATTAAAATTCCATAAACATAAGCGCTGTAGCGTATGCGCTCCATGCGAAACCAGCCTCACGCCGAGCGTAACGCGAGATTGCGTCACGTTGGGCGCGACACGCTGTATAATAAACCGTAGCATTAAAGTAGGTATTAGAACTATTAGCAGAATTACACAAAAAGAAAAGTTCGATATGGAACTAATTTTACTGCACAGAAGCAATGAACACATCTGAATGGATGAATGCGAACTTTGATCTTCACCACATTGTGACTAGATCGGGTGTGCACGGGTTTCATCACTTGATCAGTGCAGCGAAAGTGAAGACCAGAGATAACCCACTATGGTGAAGACTGTGTTTATGGGTTGTGCGGTGGTTCATGTGACAGATATCATGCTGTGACATGCACAAAAAGAGCAATCTCGCTCACAGAGTTTTGCAAAATTAAACATGCACATTGTGCGCACTTCATTTATTAAAGTAGGTATTTTGTGCCATTTTTTACTCTTCTTCCAATAAATTTAACCCCAAAACTTTCGGTTCTCTATGTTGGCTACACTGAAAATGTTGATTGGAGCGCTGTATGTGAGTAAATGTCGAATTAAATAGTAATAAATGGATGTGTTGTTTGTGAAGACAAATGTTTTTAATGATATCAAATAATATTGCAATATTGAAGTCACTGCATAATGTGAACGTTGAAATAAAAAAGGAGGAAGACTTCTATATGTCTTTATGAAACTATTACGATAATAGTATTTTGTTCAACAAGCATTAAAATGGATGCAAATGGGAATGGTAAACGCAGTATGCCTAAACTTATAGATTTAGTTAGTCGGCAGAGACAAGATTCTGACAGTGGACCAGATTGCCCTGACTTAGATTTTGTTTATGATGATGCTGATTCTTTAGCCAATGAGATTGCAGAATTGTACAGTTACACGGAACAGCCAGAGTTTCAACTTAATGCCAAAGCATTTGAAGATCAAATGAAAGAATGGAAATTAAGCCCCTTTTGGTTAAAATTTTCAGAGAGTCAGCAGAAATCAATCGTAATGAAACTCTTGGACCAATTAGAGGTGTCTAATAAATCAATCAGAATGAAAGCAGCTCGTTGTATGTTATATTTGGCTCAGGGTTGTTGGGCAGAATTACAGTCTGATGCTGAACAGATGATGTGGACTCGAAAAAATGTAATGTTGCTTTATGAAAGTGGAGTCTTCAGTGCCTTCATAGAACTTTTGAGTATTGAGATAGAGAACAGTACTGCCGCGACAACAGCACTGAGAAAACTTGCAGTAAGTTTGGCTGATTCGACAGATCTAAGAATAATTCTCAGTGTTTTGTATGTTATGGTTGAGGTAATACGTACAGAAAGGGAGGATGATACAGATGAAATAAAAAACTATCGTGAGGCCTTTAAAACTGATTTGGGGAGTGCAACTGGAGATGAACTATTAGTGTTTAAATTATTGGGGATGGTGACAAGGTTTTGTAGTGGTTCAGCTCCACATTTTCCAATGAAGAAAGTTCTTTTACTTCTTTGGAAAACAATTCTTACTTCATTAGGTGGAATGGACATGTTGCGACAATTGAAATGTGTATATCGGGAGCAGGCAGGCTTGAGTATGACTCAAGACACAATGGAAGTTGCTCGAACCATGAGAGCTTCATCTCCTCCAGCCAGTGCAGCAGACTTGCTTGAAGCTCAGAATCAGAAGAGAAACAATAGACCATTCAGACGAAGCCTGATGAAACAGAGTTCTCTAGATGAGTCTTTAGGAATGGAATACGAGACAAGTGATCAGACTGATGAAGAAGTTCGAGAGTTTGAAGAAAGGCAAGCCATGGAAGAAGCAGGGGAAGTACCACAACCACCTAGTCCACGTCCGAGTACGCCAATACCTACAAAAGGAAAAGGTTTGCCTTGGGCACCCAAAGCTCGGCAGAAAGACCTGGATCAATTTCTAGAAAATACAAGAGTTAAGTTTGTTGGTTTTCCTTTAGAGGGGGACAGGGTATCTCTTGCTGGATTACCACAACCCATCCATGAAGGGGTTGAGGTGCTTAAGCATAATATGTATACATCCCTTGCAGAAATTCAGATTCAAAAAGAAGAAGATATTGCAAGAAATCCTATTTCCACACCAGAACTCAATGTTTCTCAAACACCAACAGAGATTCTATATCAAGCAGTGCTGCCCAACTTACCACAATATATGATAGCACTGTTAAAGATTCTTCTTGCTGCTGCACCTACTTCCAAAGCTAAAACTGATTCCATCAATATTATGGCTGATGTTCTTCCAGAAGAAATGCCAATGACTGTTCTTCAGTCAATGAAACTTGGAATTGATGTCAACAGACACAAGGAAATAATTGTAAAAGCTGTTTCAGCAATACTTCTACTTCTTCTCAAACATTTTAAATTGAATCACATATACCAGTTTGAATTCATGTCTCAACATTTAGTATTTGCTAATTGTATACCGTTAGTTCTTAAGTTTTTTAATCAGAACATTATGGCATATGTTGGAGCAAAAAATACCATCCCAATTTTAGATTTCCCTTCTTGTATCATTGGGGACCAGCCAGAACTAACTGCTGAAAGTCTTGAGATTGGTGATAATCAACAATATTCATGGCGAAATATTTTCTCATGCATAAATCTGCTGCGTATTTTAAATAAACTTACTAAATGGAAACATTCACGTATAATGATGCTTGTGGTTTTCAAGTCTGCTCCTATACTTAAACGTACACTCAAAGTGCGACATGCCATGATGCAACTGTATGTGCTTAAACTGCTCAAGATGCAAACTAAATATCTTGGACGTCAGTGGAGAAAATCTAACATGAAAACTATGAGTGCCATATATCAAAAGGTTCGACATCGTCTAAATGATGATTGGGCATATGGTAATGATCTAGATGCAAGACCGTGGGATTTTCAGGTGAGCAGAAAATACTTGACATATATAAAAGAAAGATCAAATTGTTTTTTTCAGTCATGGGGTAGTTTTTATTTAATATTTGAGTTTGTATTTTTTAACATTCTTGCCTCATATGTTTATTTTGTTGGACAATCGTTTCAAAGCTATTGCTCCATCTTCAGCTTGTTCACAAACTGGTTTTTTCTTGAAGAAAAGAAAAAACCAGTTCCAACAAAATAAACATATGAGGTAAGAATGTTAAAAAATACAAACTCAAATATTAAATTAAACCTCATAAAGTAACTTCTTAATGATTAAAAAAAGTTTTTATTTAATTTGATCATTTCAGTAAGATTGTTGTTGTTATTATTATTATTATTATTATTATTATTATTATTATTATTATATCATTATTGGTAATGGGGATTATACTGTAAATCATACACTACCATAATTTTTAAAAAAAATTGCTAATTTACTGTTGTAAAAAGTAATTAGCAACCTGAGGTGCATGTATATACGAGGCTCATCCAGAAAGTAAGTTTCCCAATTTTTTTTTAAATAAAGAAAAAACATTGTTTATTTTTTATTATTTCACTCACCTCATACTTCATAATTCATAGCAGACCCTGGGTTTCTTCACGTAATTTGTGACATTGTCAATGCTGCGTCACGTTCACAACTGACGTCCAACGGCCTTCTATCCTGCAGACTGACCTCCGCGCCATCTGGTGGCCGACCGAAGAATTTCCAAATCAGTCCTCTTTCTTTATAACCGGGTATTTCAAAATTCATAGTTGTATTTTCATTCTTGCATATGTAAATTTTTTCCCAAATTGTGAGTTCCTTTGGTTTTTCCAATTGTTTAAGTAATTTTGTTTTGGTTTCTATTCTATGTTTTTCTGACCAGGCATGTGCAGCTATTGCAGATTTTTCGGTTTCTCCATTTTTAACATTTCTGAGGTGTTCTTTTAATCTTGTATTTAGATTCCTTTTTGTTTTTCCTATGTATATCTTTTCACAACTAACAAAATTATGCTTAAATCAAATGTTCTTCACCTTTAGAGGAAAATACTTTAGACAAAAATCAGGACTCGCAATGGGAAATCCATTATCACCATTCTTAGCAGACATGTTTATGGGGAATTTTGAATGTCATGTAACAAAAGCACATCCTTTGATGTTTAAATTTTGGAGAAGATACGTAGATGATATCATAGCAATAGTAAAAGAGAAACAATTAGAAGATGCCATTAAACTGTTAAATATTCAAAATAAAACAATCAAATTTACAATGGAAATAGAAAATAATCATGAAATACCATTTTTAGATCTTAAATTGATTAGGAATGAGGAAAAAAAGAAAATAGAATTTGGAATCTACAGAAAAGAAACTCACATCGACAATTATATAAAAGCTACTGGATTTAACCATTTTTCACACAAACAGGCAGTATTTAATAGTTTAAACACACAGACTTGTGAATGTCCCCATGAGCAAAGAAAATTACAATAAAGAGAAAGAACACATCATACAAATTGCTAAGGATAATGGTTTTCACAAGAAAATGATACACAAGAAAATAAATAAATTCAAAGAACAAAAAGTCATCAATGAAAGTACTCTTCAGACAGATAAAAATATAGGCAAAAAATTCAAGAAGTTCACATACCATCCTTTCGTATTTGACAAGTTTCAAAAAATTTTCAACAAATTCAACATTAAATTAGCACCGAAAAATGATTACAGCTTAGGTATTTAATAAAAACCAACAAAAATGAAAAAATTGAAGACTGCAAAAAATCGGGAATTTATCAAATTAATTGTAAAGATTGTGAAAAGATATACATAGGAAAACAAAAAGGAATCTAAATACAAGATTAAAAGAACACCTCAGAAATGTTAAAAATGGAGAAACCGAAAAATCTGCAATAGCTGCACATGCCTGGTCAGAAAAACATAGAATAGAAACCAAAACAAAATTACTTAAACAATTGGAAAAACCAAAGGAACTCACAATTTGGGAAAAAATTTACATATGCAAGAATGAAAATACAACTATGAATTTTGAAATACCCGGTTATAAAGAAAGAGGACTGATTTGGAAATTCTTCGGTCGGCCACCAGATGGCGCGGAGGTCAGTCTGCAGGATAGAAGGCCGTTGGACGTCAGTTGTGAACGTGACGCAGCATTGACAATGTCACAAATTACGTGAAGAAACCCAGGGTCTGCTATGAATTATGAAGTATGAGGTGAGTGAAATAATAAAAAATAAACAATATTAAAGAACCTCATAGTGTTATTTCCTATCTACATAACTTAATAAAGAAAAAACAGTTACCTGAAAAATTTTATTGGCCCTGGGTACAGCTATTTTTCAACATAGGTACCACCAGAATTTAGACACTTGTCATATCGTGGGATCAACTTTTGTATCCCTGGTTCGTAGAAGTCTGCCGCCTGTGAATGGAATCAGTGTGTGACAGTTGTCTTCAACCCTTCGTCGTTATCAAAATGCTGACCGGAGGACAGGAATTTCTTTAGATGCAAGATAGGATGGAAATCGCTGGGAGAAAGATCAGGGCTGTATGGTGGATGATCAAACAGCTCCCAACAGAACAGTTGCTGTGTGCTGAGCCGTATGTAGACGAGCATTGTCATGGAGCAGCACAACACCTGCAGTAAATATTCCATGCCTATTGTTTTGAATGGCACGTCACAATTTCCGCAGTGTTTCACAGTAACGATCAGCGTTCACTGTTTTACCTCTGGGCAGGAAGTCAATGAGCAGAATTCCCTTCCTGTCCCAGAACACCATGCACATCACTTTCTGCACCGACACAGTCTGTTTGAATTTCGTCTTAACCGGAGTTCCACTGTGGCGCCAATGCATTGACTACTGTTTGGTTTCCGGGGTAAAGTGCAAAATCCACGTCTCATTGCCCATGACAATTCTGTCGGAAGAACTTGTCGCCGTCATGATAACGCTGCAGAAATGTCAGTATTGCTGTTAAGCGTTTCTTTTGTGCTTGGGTGTCAGGTTTCTCGGCACCCATCTGGCACACAATTTCTTGAACAGCAGGTGCTTAGTCACAATTTCATGCAGCAAGGATCGCGATATCTGCAGAAAATGGTTGCTGAGCTCCATAATTGTGAACCGACGGTTTTCAACGATGCGCTGCCGCACCAGCCCAACAAGGTCATCATTGATGAGGGACCGGTCGCCCACTTCACTCTTCATCGTGGACATTTTGACGACCTTGGGAAAAAAAGCCTAAACCAGCGACGCACCATCTGTTTGCTCATGATGTCTGGTCCGTAGACCTGACAGACCTGACGATGAATTTCGATCGGCGCTATGTTTTGCACTTTCAGGAACCTTATCACAGACCAAATTTTGCACACGGCGGGAGAAAGAATAAGAGCTGCCATTTCAGGTCATTGCTGCCGCATTACTGATGCCACGGGACCACTGTCCGGCTGACATATGATTGATACGTCATAGATCTGTTGCACATGCGCAATTGTCCTGGCTAAATACGTTTCCTTTAAAGGAAATAAAATTGGAAAACTTACTTTCTGGATGGGCCTCGCATATATATATTTTATTCAGGATTGTTTCTGTTATTTACACAGATATCCTCAACCAAAATACACTTTTTTTTTTTTTCCTCCACACATCCCGATCTTGTGTGTCTGCTTCTGTCATGTTTCTCTTCTTCGTGTTGTCTTGAATTCCCTTTATCCATGTTGGCTTTGGTCTACCATGTTTTCCATTACCGGGAAGTGTCCAATATATATATATACATACACACCTCAGGTCACTAATTTTATATATATACACAGAGTGTTGCAAAAAAACATCGACAACGTAGGTGAGATATATAGCAGGATTTTAATATCATAATAAATATGAAAGTTTAAGTTAATAATTTTGTATTTTAAAATTCTTTTAATATTTAAATATAACTTAAATAAAAACATCTAAATAATTCATTGTGTTCATTGTTGAATAAAAATGTCTCAGTAACAATTAAAGAAATTGTATTACATAATGTTCAGTCTTTCTAAAGAATGCTTTTAAAAATTGTTTTAAGCCATTGTTGTCAGAATTATAAAGCTTTCTGTTATAACTGTAATAAGAACACCTGCTTTACTTCATATTTTTAAATGAAAGTAAACTAAACTCTGAAAATAATTAACTTTTTGATTTAACAAATCAAATTTAAACCTTATATTTAATGGACTATTAACCAATAGAATTTAAATTGCCATCATGTGATGTAATAACGTTCTTTAAAATTATAAAAGAATTACAATAGTCATTCTGCATACAACTTTCAACAAAGATAGAAGCAAGAAGAGTTCTCAAGATAAAATGTAATATTTAATACAAGAATAATAATTGGTTTAAGAAAAGAAAATAATTTAATTTTAATTAACGGTGAAGATTAATTCCACCTACATTTAGTTAATCTACTGGGAACCAAAAAAGTGAATAAATTTGTAATTATTTCTACAAGAAACATTTTTTTTTATGATTGTGAAGTGTTTTCCTATCCAGTGTTCCAACTTCCGACCCTAAGAAGAGAATCCAGCTCTACCGAAAATTAAACCCAACCTGAACCAGTAATTCTTTTTGGGACACCAATCCTTCAAAATGTTACTACAACATCGGGCATAAAGAGAGTTAGCTGCTTCAAAACATCGCCACAACATGGGAAAAGAATTACTTCTTCAGATATTATATTGTGATATGTTGGTCATTTTTTAATAAGGTACCAATGTCCGGAAATTATGTGTTTTCACACCATGACTAGTTAATTATGTCTCAAGATCAGTGTTAGTTCGAAGGATTTGAAGACTCATTACTTGACAACACCTCATAGGAACCTATGATACGTGGCTTAGCAAAAAAATGTGGCTGCAACACGACGGAGCTCCAGCTCACTTCGATGTCAATGTGAGGAGACATTTTGATACCACGTGTCCAGGTCGATGGATTGGAAGAGGGGGGGCAGTCCTATGGCCTCCAAAATCACCTGATCTTAACCCTCTCGACTACTTTTTGTGGGGCGACATAAAACAGTCTGTTTATCAGAAGAGTCACATATGAATCTTAATAGCCCGAATCCACGCTACTACACAAATAATTCAAACAAATTCAAAGGCATATTTGAACCTGTGCGCCAATCACTACATCGCCGATGAGAGGTGGATGTTTTGAAAACTTGATGTGACTGTGACAGTATTGTCAATGATTGAGTTTTGAAATCCAATTAACGGAACTCTTGAGAAGTTGGCTACTCATAGTGTGAAAACGTATAATTTCCGGACATTGGTTCCTTATTAAAAAATGATCAACATATTTGAAGAGAAAATTTTTTTCGCCTAGACCAAGACTCAAACCCGGGACCTTTGGCTTGCCAGGCCAAATGCTCTACCAACTGAGCTACTGAGGCAAGTTGCGATCTAGACGCAAATTTTTCTCTTATATACGTTGTAATTCCCTCTCACCAAATGCTTTTGAAACCATTGCTTCTATCTTTGCAAATGGTGGCTTCTTAGTTAAGAAGACATTTATTGGGAATTGAACATTACTTTATAAAGCTAGTAAGGCTTCTAATGATGTTTTTATTATTAATTTAACATTTCTCACTAAAAGATCAATTATATTTGAAGAGAAAAATTTTCGCCTAGGCCGAGACTCGAACCTGGGACCTTTGGCTTGCCGGGCCAAATGCTATACCAACTGAGCTACCGAGGCAAGTTGCGATCTAGATGTAAATTTTTCTCTTATATACGTTGTAATTCCCTCTCACCAAATGCTTTTGAAACCATTGCTTCTATCTTTGCAAATGGCGGCTTCTTAGTTAAGAAGACATTTATTGGGAATTTAATATTACTTTATAAAGCTAGTAAGGCTTCTAATGATGTTTTTATTATTAATTTAACATTTCTCACTGAAAGATAAATTATCCGTTGTCGGTGTTTCTTTGCAGCATCCTGTATGTGTGTGTGTGTGTAGTATTTTTGATACTGTCAAAAAAAAAAGTAAGAAAAATAGCAAACAAATTAACTTTATTTGGACATAAACATAAGCTAGAAATTGCAATACAGTATATGAATGATGGTTATAAACAGACTTGAACCTTCTTCTTCATCCAACCAAGTCGTAAACTTACGTCAGTTCCATTGCCCATTGATAATTATGCTATTTAGAACTTAATATACTTTATCAGATAGTAGTTTCTAACGGTTATTCTATATTAGTTGTTGACAATTTAATTAAACATTAATTGAAGAGTTCAGTTTGTTCTCCACTCTGTGTTTGTCATCCAGATCATATCAACAGATTTGTGGGCAGTCTGACCTACATTGGCCCGATATGTGATATATTTAGAAAAAATACCTTTGTTGCTTTCCAAACAGACAAAATGTTGGCCTTCTTTGTAATGGTAAGGTCCATTTAGAAAAAAACAAAAAATCTGGTTAATTAATAAATTGAGTTAGATTTGACAACTCATCTCATAATTATAGATTTCTTGAAGATTAGTCTTAATACTTGTGGTCGGAAAAACACAGAATAAAAACAAAGGCCAAAATATTGAAACAGTTAGATAAATCTAAGAAACTCACAGTTTGGGAAAAATTTCACATCCACAAAAATAAAAGGGAAATCATGAATTTTGAAATTCCCTGTGGACAATGTTTAATTTGGAAGTTCATCAGTCAGCCAACAGAGGGAGCAGGAAGCAACCTACAGGATCGACAACCACCAATTCAACAATTAGATGGAATTGAGAATGATACGTAGAGTATCAAAACTAGTCTTCAAGAAATCTGCAGTTATGAGGTGAGGTGTCAAATCTAACTCAATTTATTAATTAAAATAAACCTCTTAGTGTTACTTTAAATATTAATGAAAAAATCTGGTAGTTACAAGTTGGTCTGTGACAATTGCAATGGGGTTTGTATTGGTCAGACTGGCCATAATTTTAAGATTAGGTATAAGGAACTTGTTGCCATATATAAGAATGACCATGTAGAAAGATCACAGTCATGTCAGGGACTGTCAATCGCTATCATTATTTAAATCCAAATTAACTGATATCTTAAGTTCGACACAATGAAAACATTAACTGCATAACAACTATATAGAGCATTCCATTAATAATCGTCTAGGAAGCTACTCAATTTATTTTATATCATTTTAATTTTATTATATTATATGTTTTGTTAGTATTAGCTAGTATTAGATTACATCATCATTGTATTTTGTTTAGTCTGTATTTTAATAATATCTTAATTTTTGTATAATTTTACTATTCGCTGGTTGAGTGGAAGAGAAGGCCTTATGGCCTTAACTCTGCCAGCTAAAATAAATCATTATTATTATTATTTTACTAAGCATTTGGTTAATCCAAGCCATTCTTTGCCCGCCAACAATAATATTTTTAATGTTTTCATTGTGTGATAAAAAGAGTTCTCGGATGTGTGTCTTGGAACAACTTGAAATTTTAAAACATAAAAATAATAGTTGTTTCGGCCAGCAGACTAGTGGTTATGCTCCTTGTCTGTAGTCCCGAGGGTCGCAGGTTCAAACCCGGCCAGAGTTGATGGATTTTTTTTTTAGGATGGAAAAATCCAAGGAGCAAGTCCTCCAGGAGGGACTTTAAACTGTGGGTCCCAAGTCTGAAGTTTTCAATCTTGTAAAAGATCCTTAAGCCTGAATAAAGAGGCTTCTAAGCAAAATTTACCAATATTAACATCCTAGTCGGGACAGGCTCCTGGGTGAGGTTTTTTCGGGGTTTTTCCTCACCTGTGGGACAGATATCAGGAGGCTTGGTGTCCAACGGTCCCCGAAAATCATCCAGTCACCATCATCATCTTTCACCGGTTTGGAAAGCAACGGGAAGCTATTATTGCTTCACTATGATGGTTGTCCAGCGGCTCGCTTTGTTTCCGCGCAGCTGTTATGCATAATTAAATACAAAGACGCTGGCTACCATTACGTGAATGTTAATCATTGTCAAGCATTGTCACGGCACCCGCTTTTACATAAACAGACAACCATCATATTGAGGCAATAATACCATATCTATGATTCCCTGGTAAAACTGCAAAGCATAGCATGAAAATGCTATGATTTCATTGAAAGACCTGCCCTTAGGCAGAATTACTATGAATGGATGGAACATACTAGTAATACCTTAGTTGCCTATTAGATGTCTCATTGGGTCAGTGTGTTGACTGCATGCTACCCATGACATCTATGAGCAAATGAGGTAACTAAAAATTAACTTGGTCTAGATACTCCTTACAAAAGAGAGGCTATGGTTCAACAATGGGCTATGCCATTACAGATAGATAGATAAATAATAGTTGTATACTCTTGAATGAACAAAATAATTTTGTTTTTTTTCTCCCTTATTACATATTTTTAAGAGTAGCTTATCTGTAGATGACATAGTTGGAACTTGTGGTTTACTTTTTAGTAGTGTTTTTACTTTTGATGTGTATTCCCTGATGATGCCCTGTTCAAGAGCAATCAATTTGGATGTGTTTAATCGCTTATAATGTATCCAAGTTTTCATTGATCAGATATGCATCCTAGATTGATTGATGACTCTTTAGCAGAATTGCTACTAAGGTACATGGTTTTATTTTGTTTGTGAAGAAAGAAAAAGTTACAGTGTGCAAGGAGTTGAATTATTATAAGATGTAATGGTTCAGAACTTTGTCAGTGATTCATGTCTCTGATTACATGTCAACACATGGTATCTATCGCGATCTTCCTGCAGTGCCTGCATACACAGTCTAGGCCTGGCTGGTCATAACTTGTGTTTTTCATTAATCACATGATGGAAACCATGCACTGCAAATCTGGTGGCCGCATGTTTCAATTCGTAATTTGCCTGCATCCAGTCTTGTGATATCAGTGGTGTAGAAGGTATAGAGAATTCATCTCAGATTTCTTCTATTTTGGAGAGCAATTCTTGTAAGAGATCCGTATATCCAGACGTGATCAGCTGTGGTAGGCAGAAGCAGTTTGAGTTGGAGTTTTTCTGCATAAAATGGATCCCTGGCAATGGCGTATACTAGATGGCACGGTTTGGATTTCGATAAGCACATTGCCTTCAGGTATGTCACTTTGATTTTCTCGAGCTGTCAGCTATTTTTTTGTGAGGTATGCCCGTATGTTTACTAGGCCTTATGTAGCATTGGGTCTTTCTTTAACATGGAACAGTTTCATAGTTGTTTAGAGATTTGCTCAGCTGATTAATGTTCTATGTTTATTTTATTGCCATATTCGCTCTATACTCCACATGTAATGTGAATACATGATAGTGGTTTCTAAATTTGGGTTTTTTTTTGTCTTGTTTCCATTGCCAGGAGTTTGGAACATCACTCTTAGACTTATTTTAGAAAGAAAAATTATGTTCGAACCGGGAGTCGAATCCTGGATCTTTGACTGTATGTCAGTGCGATAACTGTTACACCATTCGAACTTCCGATAGGAATGTCAAATTTCTTTCCACTTATACAATTCTCCTTTCATTTGAAGGCCGATATCATTCGCTGTCAACGACGACTTCTAATGACTTCTATTCTACGTATTTGAATATTGTTAATTAAAACATTACTTTAAAGTGGTAAAGCTTATTATTTTGATGTTATATTTTAAATAAACATTTTCCAGGATATAGTTTTTTTTAAAAAGAAAAATTACATTCAAACCCCGGATCTCTGACAAAACGTTAATTTAAGATATAACATCAAAATAATAAGTTATGCTGCTTAAAAATAATGTTTAAATTCTCAATAAAAAATCAACTTTCATAAGATTCATGATTTGTTCCGTTGAGGTATAATTCAAATTAAAATATAAAATTATGGAATATTCACCTGAAAGGTCCGTCTCCTCAACTTAATTAATTATATAACTGTAGCGCTTTTGGGACTTGAGACGGACCTTTCAGGTGAATATTCCATAACTTTATATTTCAATAAAAAATACTTCAAATAGAAGTCGTCAGATGGTGTTGCTGGTAGCAAATGCTATCAGCCTTTGGATGAAAGGAGAATTGTATAAGTGGAAAGAAATTTGACGTTCCTATCGGAAGTTTGAATGGCATAATGGTTATCGCACTGACATACATAGTCAGAGATCCAGGGTTTGATTCCCATTTTGATTATAATTTTTCTTTCTAAAATAAAACTATCCAATCCTGGAAAATATTAATTTAAAATATAACATCAAAACCACTCCTAGATATTTCAAATGTGTTATTCCTGATAGTGGTGTTGTCTTGTGATAGAAGAGAGCTTGCTTTCCTCCTCTCCTGAAGGTCTTGTGACAGTCTTGTCTTCATTGTAGTGAACTCATTTCTTTCTACCCATTCTGCCAGCTGATTGAAGGATGCATGAAGTTCTGTTTGTAATGGTGAGAGCAAATTACCCATATCGTCAGTATAGATATACTTTTTCATGTTCTCGTGTATTACTGAGTCGGGTGATATCTGCTATGGTCATGATGAAAAGTAAGGGACTCACAGCATCACCCTGCATGGACACCTACAGTCTGTCTTATAGATTTCGAGCGGAAGAAGCTATCATCGATCTCTATATAATTATCAGTCAAGACATTCTTTATAAGTCTATATAATTAGTTTTGGGTTTTGATGAGTGTATCTAGTTTTCCCATAAGGATGTTTCTATTGAGAGTGTATATAAACAGAATTTCCAACATATATGAATGTTTATGTTATACTGACCCTGGTCACCTTTCCTCATTCGATAATTCCAGAGCAGAGGATTCCGATGTCCTACACAATCAGATAATACATCCCAATGAAGACAAGAACAGTCATTCCACCACAAAAGTTCACAAAGATCAATATCGTAATTTAAATTTAAAATAGTTAACCAGGGGATTGTCAGCAAAAAAAAAAAAAAAACTCCAGGAAAATGACTACTGTAGAATTTAATTACCGACCTGAGGTGTGTGTGTGTGTGTATATATGTGTGTGTATAATAAATAGCAGAGAAATGAATTAGAATTCCACATAAATCTAATCTAAAATTGAGAAAAAAATCAATATTGCTGCTCCAAAAGTTAGCTCAGAATCATGAGAAACAGGATTGGCAACCCAACAGATTCATTATACTGACCCCGTTTCTTTGCCTCAATTGATTCGCCATGAAAATTCACACAATGTAAAAATTTATACATAATCTAATGTATCCAAATCTACCAAAATGTAAGGTTTATTTTTTTTTCTCCAAGATTTTTAGATTAGATTTAGGCTATATGAAATTATAATTTATTTTTCCCTTTTTCTCATAATATTTTCTCTCTAACAACTAGAGGAAAGGAACCATATAATATGGAATATAATTTTGTTTGGAATCAAAAATAAAACAGATCATAGTTCAAATTAAATATATTTATTACCAGTTAATAAGTCATAGATTTTGCTTGAGTTAATAAGAGTCTTATGTTTTTGTCACTAATTAACAGTATAAAAATCTATTAAGAATCAAATGAATCGTGAATTCTTCTTACCTCGTATATCTATGTTTCTTTGAACACAGCACCGCGGTATCGGAAAACCATCGTTTCCATCCGCAGCTGTCTTCACGACTGTCAATTTTTGCCCTTGCCAGTAATTATCGAAACTGCCATCTGGTGTACTTTTGAAGAACTTTGTAATCTGGAATTTCAAAGTTTGTGGTTATATATGTTTTTTTGTTTGTATGTAGTTCTTTCCCAAACTGTTAATTCCCAAGGTTTACGATAGTTGTCTTTTTTTTACTTCAAAAGTTTTGATTCTTTTCAATTCTATTAATTTTCTAATAAAATATGTGCTGCTTTAGCTGATTTTTCAATTTTCATTAATGTTTATGTTTCTAAAATGTTATTTTTTTGCGAGTTTCTAAGTTCCTTTTTGTTTTTCCTATATATATACTTTATTGCAATCTTTGCCAATTAATTTGATAAATTACAGAATTTTTTATTGTTGGGAGTGTTTGTGTACTTTTTTTATACCATTAACAGAACGATTACCCAAGCTGAATTTGTTAATCGGAACCAATGTTATATTAAATTTTTTGAAAATCTTTTTTTGTTATGAACTTTTGGATGGTAAGTAAATTTCTTAAATGTTTCATCTTTCTTGGATTCATGTTGCAGAGTGTGTATTCATGTAATATGTTTTGTTGTTTCAAATTTCTTTAATTTCTTATTTATTATGTCTTCATCAAAACCATTTATTTTATCAGTATGTACAATATGATTATATTCATTTTCAAAATCCTCTACATTAAGTGGAATATTTATTAAATCTGTGTATGTAATAGACTGTTGAAAATTGTGATGTTTATGGGGAACATGATTAAAACCTGAAGATTTTATGTAGTTATCAAGCTTATATGAGTGTCTTTTCTTATAAATATTAAATGTCAATTCTTTGCAGTTGCTCATTTCTTATTAAGTACAAGTCTAAAAATGGGATCTTGTTCTATTGCAATAGTGAAGTTCACCAATTCATCTAGAAGATTGAGCAATTTTAATGCATCGTGAATGTATTTTGACTCAATTACATACCGGGTGCTTCGCGCTCCCTATGCTAACTTCCTTTTTTAAAAGGTGCGCCTATTTAGTCGGTTGATGTCGTAGCGGAGCGCTAGTGGTCTCGTTCGAGAGGGGGGACTATAAAGTTTTGTCCTGACACAGTTCAGTCGCCATCATGCGTTGGAACAGTGAGGAGCGTGCGTTTGCCATTGAGGCCTACTTTTCGATGTTCTGTGATCGCAACCCGGCGCGCCTTTCGGAATCGCTTTAATTTAGCCCCTGTCCCGGACTGGAAATCAATTGTTACGTGGGTCACTACGTTCAGACAAACTGCAAGTGCGACAAGATGAAGAACTGGAGTCCCTCGGCCGATTAGATCACCTGAGAACATTGAGGTAGTGAGAGCTTCAATGTTGCGATCACCACGGCGTTCTGCGTGCAAACATGCGTCTGCCCTTGGACTTTCCGATCGTTCTGTAAGGAGAATACTTCATGATGATCTTCATTTCCATCCATACAAGATGGCAATTGTGCAGGAACTTTCTGAACGTGACTTCAATTCTCGGAGGAACGCGTGTGAGGTTCTTCTGGAAGTCATTCCTGAGGACGCTATTGTTTTTTTTAGTGATGAAGCCCATTTTCATTTGTGTGGATCCGTCAACAAACAAAACATGCGCTACTGGGCTGACACCAATCCTCGACAATTGCATCAAAGGCCTTTGCATTCACCTAAAGTCACAGTGTGGTGTGCAATTTCCTCAAGTGGAATTATTGGTCCCTGGTTCTTTGAGGAAAATGAAGTCACAGTGACAGTGAATTCGGACCGGTATGTAAACATGTTACAGGAATTTTTTTTCCCACGGCTAGATGAGTTGGACTTAGGGGACACTTGGTTCCAACAAGACGGTGCAACGGCACACACTTCAAGAGCATCGATGACTGTTTTGAGGGAACACTTCCCAGAGCGCCTTATCTCAATTAGGGGCGATTTGAAGTGGCCGGCCCGCTCTCCCGATTTGACCCCTTGTGATTTTTTTTCTATGGGGTTATTTGAAATCCCGTGTTTATGTGAACCGTCCAAGGACCCTACAAGATTTGAAGACCAACATCCAGGAAGAAATTGCCAACATAACGCCTGCTATGCTGGCAGGAGTCATGACAAACGCCAGAAATCGGTTTACTCAGTGTATGGAGAATGGGGGACGTCACCTACCTGATTTGATCTTCAAAACTGAGTAAAACAAAACTTTATGTATGTGCCTATATTATAAAAAACGAATAAAAATTTTCTGATTCATACAATGCATTTTATTAAGTTTTAAAAAAAGGAAGTTATGCTGCCGCACCCTGTATATAATTCATCCACATATCTATATCAACACTTAAAAATCCAAGGGTAAGCATTGATCATATGAGATTCAAGATAACCCATAAATAAATTGGCCAAAAGTGGAGAAAGTGGATTTCCCATTGCCAATCCAGAAATTTTTTTATAAAATTTTCCATTAAACATAAAAAAGTTATCATAAGTAATGCCACGAGTGATTTCCAAATTATCGATAAATTCACGACTCACGAAGTGAGGAGTGAATTTATCTAGAGAATTTGGAAATCAAGAGTGGCATTTGTTAGGACTATTTAACGAATAAAATTAAGCTGTTTACTCACAAATCATTATTTAACTGTAGTTATTTTAAAATATTATATATCTAATGTAAACGGCGATGTTTGGAAACAAATGAGAAACGATAGGCACGCTTCATCTGCTTCTTTTGTTTATCAGTGCAACTAGATCATACTATTTCAGAATATTAAAAAGGAGGAGCTTTCTTTAATATGGTAATTATAACACTGATAAATATTTCGTGAAACACGACTCTGATTGGTTGTAAAACAGAAATCATTGAAACGTGATTGGTCATTGACTCCCATTTGGGGCATGAGTTAAATAGTCAATACAAATTTTGGTTAGCCTTAAATATTCTTCAGTAATTTCTGCTTTTAGTTTCAGTGAATTTAACCATCTTCTTAAAAACATGAGCAACATCAAATGAAACCAGTCTATCATTCGGAACCAATGTAATGTCATTTAATTCATCTACTAATTTTATTGAATTTTCTATGCTCTTATTCCCAAATTGAGGTAGTTCACTAAATTTTTTTGGCTAGCCATTTTGATAAATTGTAACATGGGGAGCCAATACTGATAATAGGTCTCATTTTTTTACCATCTTTATGAACTTTTGGTAAACCATATAATTTGGGATTAGAAGGGTTTGAAACTTTTAATTTAAATTTATCTTGTTCCTTAATTGTATGCTTTATGTGTTTTAATGTGTTTTCCACAGTCCTAATTGTTTTTGGAAGAGGATTAGATTTTATTTCTTCATATTCTTTGGAGTCTAAAAGATGGTTCATTCTATCTAAATAATCATCTTGATTCAAAATGACAATTTTGTTTCCTTTATTATCTTTTGCAATTGTAACATTCTTATCTTTGATACCCTTCAAAATTTTCATATTTTTTATTGACACTTTATTTTTAGAATTTCTCTTCATATCTACTAAGACTTTTTCACATTCTCTTCCGATTATAGTTTTATCTTCATTTTTTAGTTCAGAAATAACTATTTCCATATCTGCGACATAATCTTCCAAATTATTTGAAAAATGAATGCAAGTCTTTAAACCATTGTTAAGTACTTTTGTTTCTTATTTAGTTAACAACTCTTTAAAAAAATTAACTACATTGGTGTTTTCTTGTGTATCTAATTTTTGGGTATTATTTTCTATTTTACAATTATGTAGTTATATTAGTACTGGGAGATATATTTCTGTGGTTGTGACTGCATCAATTTGGGCTGAGAACATCATAGCAATTAATGATTTTTTTTAATGCCTGAACACCATTAAGACCCTTTCAGTGTTATACTGTAATTTTCAAGGTTAAAATATATACTGTGTGCTAAAAGATAAAATAGATCCAATGATAAAATCTAATTTAAGAAAGAAAAATTAATGTTTGAACTGGGATTTGAACCCTGGACCTCTAAATCAAATGGTTTAAAATCTGTCTAAAAAACTAAATGTTATCTCTACAGGGATAGAATTTTCTAACATTTTAAGTATGTCGGTATCATCAATAACACCATGTTGAACACACATTTTTTAAATTATCACAAATATTTTTACTGCGAAGTGTAAAACAATTATTTCCTTAAATTATATGAAGACAGTATATTATGCCTATTTGTTGTATTCTGTAATTCAGAGTAATTTTATGGAGTAATTGTTCATATACTGATAAAGTTTTTTAAAATAAATTTAAAAATATTATTATTATTATTATTATTATTATTATTATTATTATTATTATTATTATTATTGGGGCATGCCGTAGCGTAGTGGTTCAGGCACTGAGCTACAAGCCGGAGGGTCGAGGGTTCAAGTCCCGTTGGGGTCAGAATTTTTAAACTGACCCAAATCCTCTGGCGGCACTATGGCCCTGGGGTCGACTCAGCCTCTAATGGAAATGAGTACCAGATGCTTGTCCTGGGGGTAAAGGCAGCCGTCACACAGGGCTGACAACCCGGCTGACATAAAGTGCCGATTGTCTAGAAAAAGTGCGAGCCTTAACCTCCTACTACCCCAAGGGCCTCCGGGCCTGTTGTGGGATCACTTTACTTTACTATTATTATTATTATTATTATTATCGGCCGTGGTGGACTACTGGTTATGCTCCTTGCCTCTGGTCCTGAGGGTCGCGGGTTCAAACCCGGCTGGAGTCGATGGATTTTTTAGGACGGAAAAATCCAAGGAGCAAGTCCTCCAGGAGGGACTTTAAGCCGTGGGTCCCGAGTCTGAAGATTTTCAGGCTTGTAAAAAATCCTTAAGCCGAATGAAAAGGCCTCTAAGCAAAATTTACCGAATTTTCCCGTCCTAGTACTACCTTGGTTTCCTAGATGTCAGTATGAGGCGGAACACTGACCACGGACCACTCAAAATGACATCGATACGAAAACAAGTGTAACTAAATTAATATGGTTCAAATTGTTCCCTGTAGGGGAGAGCGCCTAAATCTCTGTAAAGGGAAAACATGGGCGTCATGATGAATTATTATTATACGAGTTAAACTGTTAAATGGAAACTTGTTGAAATGTTTGTCCATTTTACAGGCAGAAGAATGTGCTCTTAGAGCATGCGTGGATCGTTTCAACAATCGACGATACAATGCCAGCAGTAGAGATCCAGACTTTGAACCATCAGACCATTGCATTCTCAGTGTTTTGGGACAGCCTTTTGAGCTCACCGACTATTTCAAACAACATTATGAAGTATGGCTACAACGTGAAGTGTTTCAGACTTCTTTTGGGGACTTTTATTGACAATTGCCACTTGCAGAACGATGCACCGGGTCTTACTAAAAAAATGCCTACTTATAGAAATTTATATTTTATTAATCTGCAAAATATCATTATTGTTACCTGAATCTCACCTCATTGTGAGTTTTTTCCTAGAAATCCATTTTTTAACCAATGGCAACTTGTAATATAATGAGCATATACTCTGACCATATGCTACAGAAATGGCTATTTTAAGTTAAAATAATATCTGAAAGATTCTATTTCTTATTTATCATCTGGGCTAGAAGTTTATAATAAGACTTAAGTTCCAAGAAGTATAATTTTTTTCACAGTGCCATATAAAATTATATTAATACAAATGGAGTTTGGAATATATAATACTTTCGTAGCTCGGCCAGACTGTTCCTCTGCGGCCTTGGACTGGGTGAGTATTGGCACACCTTCCGCCAGAGTAACATGTACACGACCGGCAAGTCATTGGTACGAAGCACTACCTACTCTGCTAAAATTACAAACTACTACTGTACTAACTTACATCAGGCTTACCTGCATCTGTTTAATAAAAATACATGTTGTTATTATTATTTATTATTATTATTATTATTATTATTATTATTATTATTATTATTATTTATTATTATTATTATTATTATTAAAAATTATAAAACAAAATGTTTAAATGTATTATGACATATGTAATGGATGACTGAAATAATAATATTATTATGTGGGAATACTGTCAGTCATTCATAACATATGTCATAGTACATTTAAACATATCTTAATATATAAAAATTTTGTGTCACGTTGTTTGTCCGCGATGGAATCCTAAACTACTGAACCGATTTTAATAACATTTTGCACACTGTGTGCACTTTGATCCAACTTGAAACTTAGGGTAGTTTATAACTAAATTTATAGTCGCATTATTTTTTTATTGCAAATTATTTGTTCATTATTTAACAAAGAGTTATAATTATCTGTGAGTTCCATACGATTCTAACAGATGGCGGTGTAAGGTAATTTGGTAAGGTAATTGGTTTATTATTTAACAAAGGGAGATCCAGATGGCTGTGCTTTTTGTTGCAACTGCGAATTTCAATTGAATTACAAATATTGATTATTTCATAATGTAAGTGTGTTCAGTGTTTATTTTATTTTCAATATTATTAATTTTGTGTGTAAGTATTAGTTTTAAGTAATCTGGCTGAAAGACAGCAACTTAATTAAAATTTTTAACGTATACCTTAGCCACAGCAACGCATGACCGGGACTTCTAGTTGTTTTATAATTTTTAATAGTATTAACACTATAGTCCACATATTTTTATTAAATAGATGCAGGTAATTTTTTTAATTCATCAGAGAAATTTTTTTTTTGAAAACTCACCTCATAAATTTCTTGCTTTTCATGAAATCGTGGTTTCAAGTAAAGTCTCACCCATCTTCAGTCAAAACTCTGATTGATGAAATTCTTCTGCCGTCAACTCTTCTATTGTTACCATCTTCTGTGCTGCCATCTGGTCAAATTTATAAACTTGGAAATCTAATTTTGTTTTAGGAATATAAAAAAGAATGGATGATCAGAGACTGGTCAAAAAACTCTACAAATGGAAACCTATAGGAGGCAGAGCTGTTGGAAGACCGAAGATCAGATGGGAGGATGAAAGTGACTAGTTTGAATATGGCAAGAGACAGATTGGCATGGAGGAGGATTGTTGAGAAGGCCAAAACTTTCACTTTGAAGTTGTCATGCCTTAAGATGATGATGATGATGAGGAGGAATATCAAAATTCAACGATCTATATCTACTTTTTCTGAATGTATGTCATCTCCCAAACTGTCAATTCCAAAGGTTTATCCAAGTTTTAAAAGTTTTGCTTCTCTTCCAATTTTATGATCTAATAAACTATGTGCAACAATTGCAGATTTTTCAATGAACTCCAATGGAATGCTCCATAGAATTGTAGCAGCTGGTCCTTGAAGGAAAACAATCAAATGCATCACCCTTTCTTATAGATGCAGAACATCTCAAATTGGTGCTTGAAGATGTCCTATGACATCATTCCATCAAATTTTGATGTCTTGATTCCAGTTGTTCAGCTGTGAATGTTGCCAGATTGTTAAACTCCAGACCTAGGCAATGAATAACCTTGTAACTCCTCCAAGACATGATGAATCGCAGCAGTTACTGGTGACACTTTTTCTCTTGTTGGTTTAATTTATATTCAGTTGCCTCTCTAATGTCACATATTTCGTCATCTAAGTTTTTTGCTTCATGTCATCAATAGATTGTTTTGTTTCTTGATTTTGTCTTCGAATTTCCTTCATTTCACCGTTCAATGAACAAATCTGTGTTAATAATTCTTGTCTTATATTCTGATTTTGTTTGAATAATTAATTAGTAACTCCTGTACTTGTTCCATTTTCACAGTTAAGGTCTTCTGTTCATAACATAAACAAGTTGTATTATATGTTGTCAGTAGCGGAAGGTTTTGGGTGCTGGCATGTTATTAAATTCTTCTATCAGATGTCACTAGTTATGGTGGCATTGGAACAGGTAGAATTTCTTTAATTAACTTTGCATCGGTTTACATATTAAAATATTCAATCTTCTTTATTTTTGCCACAATTATTCACTATACATGCACATATAATTATTCTGCTATGAGTGTCTCACAAACACAATATTTCTTGTGGTTTATATATTCATACTTGCAGACCTACTAATTTCCCAACACCATCTTCGTTCTCATATCACAACACACACATTGGCTGTAAGATCATCACTGGCTCATTGTGGTCTCCATCTGGTCTTATACAACTGCCAAAGATTTCTAGAAGTTTCCAGAGATCTGTAGAGAAAGCATGTATGCGGAAATTGCTGCAAGTTGTACACATGGCTCAAAATCTGCAAATCCAAATCCCTTATGTCTTATAAGGTGAGATTTGAGTCTTGCCACTTCTCCCACTTCAAAGGCAATCATTTGAGGATCATATCAATAGTCATCATCATCTGCATTCATGGATTAGGTCTGTTGACCCATTCCGACTTCAGCCTATCTCTTTCTAGGTCTGCCCACATCTCGTGTGCCTTTAGGTTTGTATTTTGTTATCAAATGGTAAAGAGAAAAATGTATGCCTGAACCGGGAATCAAACCTTCAGCTTTCCATGCTGATGCTCTTAACCATTGAACTAATCCAGGCTTAGTATATTAAAGTACACACTAAATTATTGTAATCAAATGGTAAAGAGAAAAATTTATGCCTGAACTGGGAATCGAACCCCAAACCTTCAGCTTTCCGTGCTGATGCTCTTAACCATTGAGCTAATCCAGGCTTAGTATATTATAGTACACAACTAAATTATTGTAATCAAATGGTAAAGAGAAAAATTTATGCTTGAACCGGGACTAGCTCAATGGTTAAGAGCATCAGCACGGAAAGCTGAAGGTTCAGGCATACATTTTTCTCTTGACCATTTGATTACAATAATTTAGTTGTGTACTTTAATATACTTATTTCAATCATAGTAACAGCTTTAGCTTCTTAATATTAATTTAATTGTATTTTGTTATTTGTTTTGGGTATCCATCTTCATTCATTCTGTCTGTGTTGCTTCCATTTTTGTCTATATGTATCTATTTTATCAGTTATTGCAAATATTTCAAGTTCCTGTCTTATTTCTGTGTTCTTGATTCATAAACAGTGCATTACGTAATTATTTGATGTCCACATTCAAGATCAACAAGTACTTTCCTGAGTTTACTAATGAGGTTACATAGCAATGGTCATGTGAAACTTGACATAATTCAGGCACTTGGCAGATGGAATTGGATCATGTTGACCAATTTTCATTCCTACTCTTGCTGCCTTTTCTTTTCCCAGTTTGGCTGCAATGAGGCTCAGGAGGGGAGGAGCCAAACATAGACAGAACAACATTTCCAGCAAGAAACCTAATCACATCATTAACCCGGATTGTGAGATGGTATCCCAGATATAAACAGGATGAAGTTTAACAAAATTAAGCTAAGGAAGCTGTTAAGACTTAGAAACGATACTTCTCCAAATGTATGATGTGGTATGAAAAAATAGAAAGTACCTGATACAAATGTCATCCACATCTGTGCTCCTTAAGTGCATCATGAAACCACCAAAGCATGAGGGTCACCATTAGAGAGTGAAGTATATCTGTCTTCTTTTTAATCTAGTTTTTAACCACAAATCTCAGTCACTTCACCAGTCATAAGCATGTGGGCAGGCTGCATTGTGTGAAAGATTTTGTTTGTTGAAATTTCCCAAGTAAGTCATAGAAAGCACAAATCATATCCCAATGTTTTCCAGTAGCAACTGAGAGATATCTTTATAAATAAGTGCATAGAACTGAAATGTAGGAATATTCACATAGTTGCACACTGAAGTGCTCTTCATGTATTCTTATATTATCTTCCTCTTCTCTTTATATAATCACATACTTAATGATTGTAATGATCAAATTGTGTTCAGGAACTCTAAATCTTAAAATTTCCTGACATTTGTCTCACATGTGAAGGAAAAAGAAACCTCACCCATGAAACTTGACTGGGGATTGAACCTGGGGTGTGGTGTTTGAGGTAATGATGTTACCTTAAGTTACTCTCATTTGCAGTTTGAAATTATTATTGTTAGTCATTGTTTATACAATGAAATCTCAATTAATTTCTTGCATCTAGAGACCTGAAAATTAACAATGGATTTGGGAAAATGGTCAATGTGAATGCCTATAAAAATAATATAAATTGTCAAATTTATTATAATTATCTTTTGATGCTGGATACAAAATTGATCAGTGAGATCATAACAGGCCCATAGGCTTAAGACTTGGTTGGAAGGAGATCTTTTGACCATCTTCGTTTATAGTACATTAAATTATTTAATGAAATAATTGTTAATTTTCATTTGCTTGTTAGCACCTTTCCTTTTCAAATTAAACAGCTTTTAGTACTAACAATGCCCAACTGCTCCTTCTCAGTGATGTGAGAGGATGTGAACCATCTCGGTCTCAAATCCTCATAGCAGATTTTGCAAAATTCAACAGTAGTTCAGACTCGACATCATAATTAGAGTGTGAGGTATATCTGTCTTGTTTTTGTACTGGTTTTTACCAAAAATCTCAAAGTCACTCCAGCAGTCATAAACATGTGGGCAGGCTGCATTGTTTGAAAGAGAATTCTGTAAGTTTTTGTTTGTTAAAATTCCCCAAGTAAGTCATAGAAAGCACAAAGGCGCGTAGAACTGAAATGTAGAAATTTTCACCATTATTGCACACTGAAGTTTTTTTTTTTTAGTCCTGCACCACTGCTGGACCAATAGTTTGTTCATTGACCTTCGTTTTCTGATGTATTCTTAGATGACAACACATGTTTTATATGTTGTTTGAATTAGAATTTTGAATCTTCAAAGAATACCATTTTCTGAGCTTTTTTAATGCTGATGTAAAATGCACAGTACCTACAAAAGTTAATTTTTCTTTACTTTAATGCATATATGAGAAACCTTTAATGTACTGTTTATATTAATTTCTCTGTAGGTATTGAATTGTCTACATTATGATCATATCCAGCAATATTAAAGATAATACAGTGGAATTTTTAGGGGGATATATATTTTTGTTCATGGTTAATAGGTAAAGTTATCCCACTACAGGCCCCAGGAGGCCCTTGGGTTAGTGGGAGAAACATGTTCAAGAACAAATCAACATTAATATTGAGGTAAGATAAACAGACTCAAAATAATATAATTGAAGTGAATGCCTTGCAGGACATTGATTTTCAATTTTACTTCTTCCTCTGTGTTCATTAACCATACGGTCCTCTGTACAAGCTGTTTCCTATAGGTCTGCTTGAGGTTATTTATAAAACTCAAGTTAGGAGGCTGTACAACATTGGTGCAGTTGGGATGTGTTCAAAAAATGTGCATCACAGTTGTCAATAAAAAGAGAATTTTTCTGCCTTCAGCATGAATGATTTGTTGAGAGTGGTAAGAATGTCTCTGAAATCTATGACGTCAGTCATGCTTTGGGATTGGAATAGTAGTTCACAGATATCTTTTTTTGTATTTTTGAAGCACCATACTTTTGGAGATTTACCAATAACTACAGTTACTTGTCCAATCGGTTGTTGTTTGTGCACAATAATACAGTCACTCTTTTACACTTCTTCCTCCATGACACGACTCTCCTTTTATTGCTAGAGTCTGGTCTGGAAGACAGTTGATAAATAGGCCTGTTTCATCTGCATTTTTTTAACCAGAGGTCTGTCGAATTGGATTGCAGCAGTTTCTTCTGCAAATTATTTAAAAACCAGGTCATGATGTTTAAAATGGGAGATTTAACTGTTGGAAGCTGAAAAATTTCAAATTCCTATTGTCGCTGCATTTCTTTGTGATTTTTCTTTAGTATGCTCCTATTAATAGGAATGCTTGATGCTTGGGCTTGGTGGTACCAGGAAAATAATATATTTTTCCAGATCATTGTAAGTTTATTATTTTAGCATCTTCCTTTTTTTTTTTTTTTTTTTTCGGCTGATGTACTGTACTTATTAACCTTCTGTCTGATTTTCCCTTTCTTTACAATTATCAAATTAAGGGTTGATAATGGTAAACCTAGGCATTTAACTATATCAATCCTTTTCTCCACTTCTATGATTCAAAGTCTTTCTTCTAAAGTACATACTTGTTTAGTAGCCATGTCTCAAAATCCAACTAAAGGATTATTGTGAAGAGTCAAGAATTGAACTTACAGTAACAAATTAATGATTGAATTATTTAGGAAATATCACTATGATGTATGTTTTAAAATTTTAAATAAATTCTTTATCACCTCACCTCATATCCTGTCTTCTAATTAGACTGGTTTCTAAACCTTATCAGTCTGGACAACAGAACATGGAATTGCTGAAGATGAAACCGATAAGGTTTCTGTACCGTTCTAATTAGAAGACAGTATATGAGGTGAAGTGATAAGAAATTTATTTTAAATTTTAACTTAAAGATTGCTTAAACTGAGGAAAGTAAAAAATGTGGATTGCTAGGATTGACAACAATAGTTCAAAGAAATGGAATGGTTCAATGATCGTGATCCCTGATTACATTTTTCAGCCAGTTATACACTATAAAGGAGCTCGAAGAGAAATTCACGAACAACCATGAAAATTCCATACTGCAACTTCCTACAGCACTTTTTGAAAACATCATATGTAGTATATACATCCATAAGTTACTTACAAAATTGTTTAACTTTCCACTTTAAAAAAAATTATCATTCCAAGAATTATATCATTCTGGACTGAAAATTCTTAACCTATAAAAGGAAAACACGATTTGTCAAGGAATGATAAATGAGATTTTTTCCCTCATAGTTTAAATGTGATTAATATAGGGACTGTAGAAATTCTGAATGGGGAAAGTGATAAAACTGAAAACAATAAATTGAGTTTTCACTGTATTAAATGCAGGAATACTATCTTCCAAAGTATTGGTGTTTTGTAATTAAAGACCACATTGATTTTTTTCTTTCTCTTTTTATCTATCTTACTGCTCATACATTAAATCAAAATATCAGAAGCAGGGCTTTGGTTGGATAATTCAAACTACCAACACTCACCCTGGCATTTAAAATGTTCTACACAGACTCAAAGGCACTTTTTTGTCATCAGTGAGTTTTATATATGGTAGTAAGTTGAATTCAGAACGAGGAATTTGTCTTAGTGGACTAGTGGTTACCGTGCTTGCCATTGATTCTAACATAAGCACGTTTAAACCCAGCCAGAGCCAATGGATTTTTTAAAAATGGAAAATCCAAGGAACAAGTCCTCAGGGAGAGACTTTAAGTTATGGGTCCCGAGTCTGAAGATTTTCAGGCTCGTAAAAGAACCGCAAGCCTTAATAAAAAAGCCTCTGTTCAAAATTTAACTGACATTCATCCATCCAAGTAATACTTTAGTTGCCTACTAGATGTCTCATTGAGGCAATGTGCTAACCACATGTCACTCGTTGACATCTGTATGTAAATAAGCATAACTAAATTAGCTTGGTTAAGAAACTCCCTCTAGGGAGTATCCATGTCCCCACGTGGGACGTATGGGGTGTATACACACAGAATTCCTATTATTTAAAATAAATCTCTCAGTGTTACTTCCTCTATATCTTAATATGTAAAAATTTCGTGTCACGTTGTTTGTCCGCGATGGAATCCTAAACTACTGAACCGATTTTAATAAAATTTTGCACACTGTGTGCAGTTTGATCCAACTTGAGATTTAGGGTAGTTTATAACTACATTTATAGTTGCATTTTTTATTGCAAATTATTTGTTTATTATTTAACAAAGAGTTATAATTATCTGTGAGTTCCATACGATTCTAACAGATGGCGGTGTAAGGTAATTTGGTAAGGAAATTAGTTTATTATTTAACAAAGAGAGATCCAGATGGCTGTGCTTTTTGTTGCAACCGCAAATTTCAATTGAATTACAAATATTTATTATTTCATAATTTAAGTGTGTTCAGTGTTTATTTTATTTTCAATATTATTAATTTTGTGTGTAAGTATTAGTTTTAAGTAATCTGGCTGAAAGACAGCAACTTAATTAAAATTTTTAACGTATACCTTAGCCACATCAATGCGTGGCCGGGACTTCTAGTATTAAATAAGTATTGAATTTTATAAGAGAGTTAAAATTAACTTTTTCTATGTTTATTTCACTTGCATGTTTTTTAATGCAAATATTTTTTTTTAATTTTACATAATTAACACAAAAAATTTTATGAAATTATTATTTATGTTGCTTGTTGACTAGTGTTGTTTGCATGATGGCACATAGTGCCCTGTTTGACAGCTAATTACTTATTCTTACATGTAGAAAGGCACGTTTTACTGGGAAAAAAAAGTGAAAATACAATAAACCTAATGAAGAATAATTAGAGATATTATATAAATATTCTATGTTTTTTTATTCATAGTGATTGTTTATATTTAAATAGATATTTATTGTGTTCAGAGTTTTCTTTATGGAGAGCATAACTGGAACAAAACAAGTAATAATGTTATACTGGAATTAAAGTGAATAATACAATCAGCATAATTCAGTTAATTAGAGATATTGTGTATATATTCTATTTTTTTTTAATTATTTTATTTATGATCATGCAGACATAAGCTCTCCATACATTTCTATCCTAAGCTAATGTTTTCCAAACATTCCTTGTATAATTAACTTCCTCAAATCTTGATTAAAGTTATTCTCCCATATCATTCTTGTCTACCTGCTGGGCATTTTTCCTCTGGTCAAGAATTATTACTATTATCGGACAAGTCAGTAATTTCTTTGTCATTTCCTTTACAGGAAAAGTTAAATCTATTGGTCTTGTGTCACAGAGGCAGTGACTTGTAAAGAATCACAATAGTAAAGATATCATTTGCAAAATTTATAGATCTTTAGGAGCTCATATTGACATCACAATTAAATTTGTAACAATAGTAAGGCAAAATTAAACTAATAAAACAGGTGAGAGTACTGTCTTAATGTACTAGAAAGGGAGAAAACTATATTTTAGGACTCCTATACTCTAGCCAGATGATCCACCCTTGAAGTAAACATTCACCAAAGTACACCACTTTTTGCTAATAGGAAAGGAGAAAAGAGTCCATGTTTATTTACATCTATCTACAATGGCGTAACAGCCAAATGTTGGGTGATAACCTCTCCTTTATTAGGAGTTACCAAGTTAATTTAGTTATGCTTATTTCTCTAAAGATGTCATTAATTGTATGCAGTCAGCATACTGGCCCAATGAGACATCTAGTAGGCATCTAAGGTATTACTGGGATGAAGGAGGTTGATAAATTTTGCATACACACATCTTTATTCCGGTTTAAGGTTCTTTTACGAGCTGAAAATCTTCAGACTCGGGACTCAGGGCTTAAAGCCCGTCCTGAGAGGACTTGCTCCTTGGATTTTTCATCCTAAAAAAATGCATCAACTCCAGTCGGGTTTGAACCCAGGACCAGAAGAAAGGAACATAACCATATTTACATACACATGTTATTTATAAAGGAATCAAATGGCATAGCCTTATTCTTTATTACAATAAACACCAGCAAAAATATAAAAAAAGAAAGTTTCTAGAACAGTATTAATAAATATTGCATGGAGTAATATATGTTTATGTTAAAAGTGGGTATTATTTTAAAGAGACAATAGTGATGTATCTAAAATAGATTTAATAAAACTGCATTAATATAGGTTAATATAACGATAATAAAATGGCATTTACTCTAGCTCAGATGATATTTTTACAGACTTTCATACTGTAAATTGTATGACATTTTTTAAAGATTTCTCTGTGTTATTATTTTTATGTATAAATTAATGTTGATGATTTAATGGAGGTGATATAAAATTGAATCTGAATGGTTAAAAAGAAACTTTGCAGATTATTCTAATTTGTCGCATGTCTGATTATTCTTTTAAGAAGAGTTGACAATTTTTCACATTTATCAAATTTTACTTGTTTCATATTGACTCAAAATATTCAAACTCTTCTATAGGACATGATGTTGTGGGCATTAGACTCGGAGTATCGTTGTGCATAACATAGTTTTCATGTTGAATTGTTGGTATATTTTTATTAATTCAATCAAATATTGCATATGCCATATCATTAATTTATTAATCCATAGTTAAATATGGGAAATAACATTATGGGGTTCATAGTTCAATGAATGAATGAGTCACTTATCTTACCTCATAGTTTGTTTTTTTAAACATGGGAACTGCAGTTTTCAAGAGAGCATCTCTTTCATATTCAACTGATATGATAAATTATTAATCATTTTTCTAGTTTCCCAACATTTGGACAAATTTACTGAAAGCTTGAGGATGCTTATGTTCTGTATGAAGCCCTGTTTATAACTTTATATCTGTGTAATTGATTGTATATAGTGTGAAATTTACAGATTTTTTTCAAAAGTTGAGGAGGAGGAAAATATTTACCACACTGGCCTGAAAATAAGCTGCACTTTTCATACAAATTTCAATTCTGATAGATTGGAATCTCAGAAAATACTTGATCCCCATTGGCTATAGACCGACAACAATCTATCTCAGCACATCATATATGTTTCAAATTAAAAATGTCAGTCATCATCCTCTTATTGTGTCCTACTTTTGGAAGATCAGTTCTAAAAAAAAAATCAGTAATCATTAATATTTATTTTACCCTCTTAATAAATCACATCCTTTGTGACATTCTCAATGCTGTGTCACGTTCACAACTCACAGCATTGAGAATGTCACAAAGGATGTGATGAAACCTGGGTATGCCAGGAGTTATGAAGTATGAGGTGAGTGAAATAAAAAATAAACAATATTAAAAAACCTCATAGTGTTATTTCCTATCTACATAACTTAACAACAGAATAAAACCTGGCACCAGAAGACAATCAAAACAATTTCCTACAGAACACTGATTATCAGGAGCTTGGTGCTAATTACTAACTACCAAACACTAATACCATTACACTTTCACATTATTTCAAAATATTTTGGGAAAAAAGTTCAAAATTAATGGAGCAAAAAGATTTTGTCATCCTGAAGAGAATCTATAGCCACCATCAGAGAGCCTCATTCAGATTTTCTCATCACTTGGAATGGATATTTCACCTGCTTAGAACCAGGTTGTTCTAACTCCAGTTTAAAATTTTTCAGAAGAACTCAATTAAATTGAGCTTTTATAGAAAAAATCACTACGAAATTTAATTTAAATATTTAACTCAATTAAGTTTAGGATATTAACCAATTAACAATAATAGCACTGTTTTGAAGAAAGGGATTTAACACTTTCTCACATAAAATATACAATTTTATGTGTGAAACTTATACAGAAGAGGATTAGAACATTATGGTTACAAAAAAAAAAGTTTTTTTAACTGGAATTTGAATATCCTGGTTTTAAGCACATAATTTGTTAGCCTAGGTTTTAATTATTTTATCCTGATGAAGTGAAAACCCATAACGAAGTCAGTATTAACAATAATCAACAATGAATAAGCATTTTTAAGAAAATTATATGCTTAGATTGGGACTTGAACCCAGGACCTTTGGCTTTCTAGACAAATTTAATATGTCTCAATGGTGGATAAATCATATTTGAAGAGAAAAATTATATGCTCAGACTGGTTCGAGTCGCAGATGCATGTAATTTTTCTCTTCAAATATGATTTATCCATCATTGAGATGTAAGAAATAAATAATAAAAACATTGAATGAATAAGCAATTAAATTGTTTTAGGTGCCAGTGTGTCTTATATATATATATGTGTGTGTGGACCTTGTAACCATAAAAGAATATTTGTATTTGGTAATTTTTATTTTCTCGTTTCTCTAAATATTGTATTGTATTTTCTTCCTTATATATCTCAAATTTTTAAGTTGCAACTCATTTTTGGGCCAATACAGTTATATATGAAGAGAGAAATATACTTTATTAATTAAATAAAAATAAAACTTAGTTCTTCCTGACTGGGCCTGGATTCGTTATCCAATGGGGTTGAAAATTTTAATTGTTAATTTAATTTAATTGTAAAATTTTCAATCTTGAGGTTAGGAGTGCTGGTGGTGTACAATTTTTAATTGCTTTATTGTGTACCAGATTCCTGCATTAAATTGCGAACCTCTCTGCAGTTCATATGTTAAGAAGCCATGTGTTACTTTTGATAGTGATTTTTTCGTCAGGTGGGGACATTAAGCCTGGCAGCTTCCTTGTGCTTTTCAATAAGAGTAGGCCACGTACCGGTACCAGGTTTCACCTTCTCCCTTGTGTTTATCAACTGTTCAACACCAACGTAAAATCAGTCCTCTTCTATGGTTGCAAAACATGGAAAGTTACGGAAGCAACAAACAAAAAAGTTGCAGAACTTTGTAAACAGGTGTCTGAGATGTATTTTAAATATATAAGATGGCCAGAAATAATATCAAATGAACTGTGGAGAAAACCCAACCAATCTCCAAGATGTCACTAAATAGTCCACCATTGTGGTCTCGAGGTAGCGTGCTGCCTTGTCACACAGCGGGCCCAGGTTCAATCCCCGGTCAGGACAGTTTTTCTGGGTGAGGTTTTTATCAGGGTTTTTCCTCATCTGCAAGACAAATGTCAGAAAAACTTCCAAACGGTCCCCGAAATCATATGGCCATTGCAATCACCATCATTCATATTCATATTAGATAAACTTAGGATTAGAGGTTCTCCTGACGCACCACTATTATCATCATCATCACCCATCATATCATCGGGGCAACGTAAACCCGCCTTCCAGCGCCCCAACCTCAGAAGTGGGTTACAATTATGCCATTACCAGTAGAGAACACCAGAAATGTCTAAAAGGACAAACTGGGGGCATTAAAAAAAATGTTACCAAATAAAACAAAGAAAGTGGAATTGGATAGGCTACACATTGAGAAAACCAGACAGAGTCATCGAGAAGACTGCACTAGATTGGAATTCGCAAGGAGTAAGAAAGAGGGGACCACAGAGGAGAAAGTGGATAAGTTTTGCGTATATGCCACAAGCGGCGCTAATGTAGAACTAACGACATCTAAATTTTTTCTATTTTTTTGTGATAGTAATATGAAATTCAGCACCATCTGGTGGTAAAATTATGAATTATAATTATACAACATCGTGTGATAAATAATTATGGAATTATTTGTACCCAGCCTCTCAGACCTAACGATTTTTTTTTATTTTAACAGAAGGGAAGAATGGAAATAAATAAAACATCTTAATTTATTTTCGTTTATTAAAATTTAAAAACGTACATTGAGCTATTATTATTGATTTCTTACATCTCAATGATGGATAAATCATATTTGAAGAGAAAAATTATACGCTCAGACCGGGACTTGAACCCGGGACCCTTGGTTCTCTAGACCAAGTGCTCTACCAACTGAGCTACCTGAGCAAGTACCGATCTAAACGCAAATCTTTCTCTATATACATTGTAATTCCCGTCCACCAAATGCTATGAAGCCATGCTTCTATCTTGCAAATGGGGGCTCCTTTATTAAGAAGACATATTTGGGAATTATACATTACAGCCAGTACGGCTTTTTCCATGTTATTATTATTGATTTCTTACATCTCAATGATGGATAAATCATATTTGAAGAGAAAAATTATATGCTCAGACCGGGACTTGAACCCGGGTTCAAGTCCCGGTCTGAGCGTATAATTTTTCTCTTCAAATATGATTTATCCATCATTGAGATGTAAGAAATCAATAATAATAACATGGAAAAAGCCGTACTGGCTGTAATGTATAATTACCAAATATGTCTTCTTAATAAAGGAGCCCCCATTTGCAAGATAGAAGCATGGCTTCATAGCATTTGGTGGACGGGAATTACAATGTATATAGAGAAAGATTTGCGTTTAGATCGGTACTTGCTCAGGTAGCTCAGTTGGTAGAGCACTTGGTCTAGAGAACCAAGGGTCCCGGGTTCAAGTCCCGGTCTGAGCGTATAATTTTTCTCTTCAAGTACATTGAGCTGTTTTAAATATGTACAATTGACCTATCCCTTTTTTCTCACATACCCATTTTATACAATAGACTATGTATTATGTTGTATACAATATTTATTAAAGAACCTTAGCCATACATCTGAAATCCATTATAAAGTCACTCACTATTTTAAATGTTTATTAGAAATGGCTGTACACTAACATCACTCTTCCTAACCTAACAAATCTTAGAATTTTATCATTTCTAGTATGTTTGTCTTTGAAAATAGATTCACATTAAAAACGTAAACAAGTTGAATTTACTTACGAATTAGAGTAAAATAAAATCTAAGTAATGATTTTTAACTTTTGACAATATATAATTTTTACAGTACCGTCTACATAGAACGAAAGGATGGCAGTTAAAAATTTCAATTTACAAAATGACTAATTTCCCAATTTCCTGAGTGAACATGCTGTGTGCCTTGCATTAGTTTTATTTAGTTACATATTCTGTTACTACAAAACAGTGCTATTATTGTAGTTTGCTCATTGTAGTTCATCGTAAATTTTTAGGTGTCACTGTACGCAGTTTCTCCTCTATATTAAATACTCTGTGGAGGGGACGCCGTAGGAAAACTTGGAAGCAATCAGTAGAGGAGGAAGCAAAGGAAAGAGGGAAAAGCTGGAAACAAGTGAAATGGTTGGCTGGAAGCAGAGTATGCTGGAGGAACTTTACTGCTGCCCTATGTTTTAAGAATTACAGGAAATAAATAAATAGTGTTCATCATCCCTCATACAAAACACTTTACAATGCACAAACATACACTCATACTACACTCCTCTCTTTACGCAATGCAAAAATACATCATCTTTGTAAAGTGATCTAACTGTTGTGTAAATTGAAATAGACCATTTAATTAAAATTATAGTGGGAGGAAACACTATGAGGTATTTACATTAATGAATGAGTTGGAGAAAATGCTTTAACATCTCACCTCGTAAAGTTGCATGTCTTCACGATACCGGTTTCAAAAGTATAGTATTACTTCCATCTTCAGTCAAATTCCAACTGTCGAAATTTCGTCATTAACATCATCATCTGAACTGCCATCTGGTGTAGATTTTATGAACTTGGAGATCAAATTATTCTCGTTGGGGGATATCAAAATTCATTGCTTTATATTTATTCTTCTAAATGTACAGGGTGGACCGCTCGAATGGACCTAATTTCAATTGCTTGTTACTGGCAAACGGTTGAAGATAGAAACTTAAAACAACGTTCATAGTACAGAAAAACTCACCAAGTTTCGAATCCTGTCGGTAGATGGCACAAAGATACGTTTCTCGTTCTTAGATTTAATTGTTTGTGAAAATGGCGACTCCGCAGATGAAAGCGCAAGCTGTTTTGTGGTATCATTAGAGTTCAAAGGGAGTTCCGGCGTGTGTTTAACCGTGATGCTCCAACTGCTAGAAGCATAAAGAAGTGGCGTGATACATTATTAGCTACAGGATCTGTGTTGAAGAAGCATGGTGGTGGTCGCAGAGCATCCGATGAAATGGTAGCAAATGTTCAAGCCGCATTTGAGCGAAGCCCCCGGAAGTCATTAAGAAGAGCTTCGCGGGAACTTCAAATACCAAAATCGACATTACAACGGATTGTCCACAAATGCCTCAAACTGCACGCATATAAAGTGCAGTTAGTGCAACGTCTGGAGCCGAATGACATGCCGAAACGAGTGGAATTCGCCAATACGATGCTGGACCGTCTCGGCGCTGATCCTGACTTCATGACCAAGATTTTCTTCTCGGACGAAGCCACTTTCCATTTGTCAGGCAAGGTAAACCGGCATAATGTTCGGATCTGGGGATCGGAGAATCCTCACGCTATTCAAGAGCATGTTCGTGATAGTCCGAAGATGAATGTTTGGTGCAGTTTGTCACATAATAAGGTCATTGGACCGTTTTTTCTTCGCCGAGAAAACTGTTCGTGGTACCACATATCTTGACATGCTGGAGCAGTTCTTCTTTCCACAAATTGAACAACTGCAGCCTAACATCGTTTTCCAGCAAGATGGTGCTCCTCCTCACTGGTCCAATGAAGTTCGTACGACTTTGGACAACATTTTCCCTGGCCGTTGGATTGGTAGGGGAGGACCAATCGCGTGGCCCCCGAGATCTCCCCCGATTTAACACCACTGGATTTCTTTCTCTGGGGCTATGTCAAAGATAAAGTTTACACCACCCCAGTCAAAGACCTTCGTGATCTTCGTGAGCGCATCATAGAGGCTATTGAGAACATTCCAGAAGACATACTCCAACGTACTTGGCAAGAAATTGTTCATCGCTTTGATATCGTCACAGTGACTGCTGGGGCTCATATAGAGATGTGGTGATCTGGATATCAAAACTTGGTGAGTTTTTCTGTAATATGAACGTTGTTTTAAGTTTCTATCTTCAACCGTTTGCCAGTAACAAGCAATTGAAATTAGGTCCATTCGAGCGGTCCACCCTGTATATCTTTTCCCAAATTGTCAATTCCAAAGGTTTCTCCAAATGTTTCAAAAGTTTAGTTTCTCTTCCGATTTTGTGATTCTGTAGCAAACTATGAGCAGCAATTGCCGATTTTTCAATTTCGCCATTTTCAATATGTCTGAAGTGTTCTTCTGTACGAGTTTCTAAATTCCTTTTAGTTTTTCCTATATATACTTTATTGCAAGTGTTGCAACTGATTTCGTGAAATTCCAGATTTTTTACTATCTGGGACATTAACTTTCTTATTAGTTACTAGTAGATTATCCAGGCTTAATTTGTTAAATAGTGCTAATATATTATTAAATTTGTTAATTTTTTTTTTCTGTGTGTTCCAGGATGGTAAGTAATTTTCTTGAAATGTTTCTTTTCTTTTGAATCAGGTTGTAGGGTGGTGTATTCTGTTAAGTCTTCTTTGTTGTTTGGACCTCTTTAACTTATTTATTATTATCTCCTTTCCAAAACCATTTGACATAGCTATGTTTAAAATGAGATTGAATTCTTTCTTAAAATTTTCTTCTCTTACGGGGATGTTTGTTAATCTGTATATTAAACTGTTGAATATTGCATGTTTATGAGCAATGTGATTAAAACCTGAAGATTTAATGTAATTATCTGTATGGGTATCTTTCCTGTATATATCAAATTCAATATTTTGATGATGTTCATTCCTAATTATCTTCATGTCCAAAAATGGAATTTGATTTATCTTTCTCTAATTCCATAGTCAATTTTATAGATTTGTCCTGAAGGTTAAGTAATTTTAATGCATCTTCTGTATATTTTGAATTTATTATTGAGAAAACATCATCCACATATCTGTACCAACATTTAAATATCCTTGGATAAGCATTGGTGATGTGACATTCTAGATACCCCCATAAACAAATTAGCCAAAAATGGTGACAGTGGATTGCCCATTGCCAAACCCGAAATTTGTTTATAAAATTTTCCATTGAGGGTGAAAAAGAGTTGTTAATTACAAAGTTTTGTTAAACTTATGTATTCTTCTATTTCTTCGGTTTTTGATTTTAGGGAAATTAGCTATTTTTTCAAAGTATCTAACATTTTTTTCTGTTGGGATCCCAAACAGAAAAAAATGTTAAATATTTTCAAAAAATGTAAAACTCATGTTCAACATTGATAAATATCTTATTTATTAGATGGTGTATATGTATTTTCTTCTGGCATTAAAAAAAAAGTCTTATAGTTTCTTAATATAGGAATCTAAGCTGCTTAAATAAAGAATAAAAGCTAGAAATTTAATGTTGTGTTCTTCAATGTAAAATGGGAAACCTTAGGATGTTTTCTTTATTCCTTATGTTTAAGAACAGTTATTTGATTGAATTGTAGAAAATATACCAGAAAGAGACTGATATTTACAAATATTAAATGAAATTAATATGTAACATTCAGATTGTGATTAAATGCTGAACATTGTGCACATGTATTTTTCATCTTGCTTGATTTTTAATCTCCTTATTTGTAATGTACGAGAATATACAGTGCAACCTCAAATTTTCATCATTGCAATCTATGAAAATAAATGGTCAATTCTTGGAGTAAAATGTGTAATTAGGATGTAAATATGAAGACTAGTCATGTATTAGTATTGTGGTACATAAAAGAAGCTGAAGCCTGAAAAAAGGGCCTCTGAGGAAAATTTGTCGCTACTTTTACACCTATATTTGAATTGTTATGCTAATGACCTTAGCTGTTAAAGAGTATCATTAAATATATTAACATCACATGAATGCAAGTTGAAAGTGACTTTAATATCTTATTTATATTGAAAAATCAACTGGTGAAATTGTTTGCTTGCTGTACGGAAATCTAAAGTTAGATTAATAAATTTAAGTTAAAGAAAGCATTGAATTATAATTTTCTCTTCTTGCAGGATCAGAATAATTATTATTCTCCCGCCTTCAGAACCTAGGCCTAAGTCTAAAATATTTTCATTATATTTTTTTTAAATTTTTTATCTGCTGCTAGCTAGCTATGTTTCAAATTGGTGATTTGAGAACTATTTTGTCCCTTCCTTAAATTTGCAGAAAGGTTTTCTTTGAAATTTCCATTATATGCAGATAATTCATCTGATCAAACAAATTGCATTGGTTAATTATATCACAACTCAAATTCTGGTCTCTTATATAGAACATGTTTTGTAGGTTGGTTTTTTTGCTGAAAATAGGAGTAATGACCTTTATTATCAATTTAATATGTTCCAGATGAGAGAAAAAAATATAAGGTGAGTAAAATATATGATTCAATTTTTTTTTATAAAATATCTTTTAGTGTTACTTCTTATCAGTTTTGTGTTTAATTTTTAATGGATTTCACTGGCCCATTACCAGTATTACCATATTCTTATAATTCATTCCAACATATATGGCCATCATCATCATTATCATCATCATCATCCTTCACCGGTGTGGAAAGCAACGGGAAGCTACCACACCTACAATTCCCTAGTAAAGCTGCAAGCATAGCATGAAAGTGCTATGATTGCAGTGAAAGACCTGCCCTCGGGCAGAATTACAATGGATGGATCCACACCAGTAAAGGATGATGATGATGGCCGGATGATTTTCGGGGACCGTTGGACCCTAAGCTTCCTGACATTTGTCTTGCGGGTGAGGAAAAACCCCGAAAAGAAAACCTCACCCAGAAGCCTGTCCCGACCGGGAATTGAACCCGGGCCCACTGCATGACAAGGCAGCATGCTACCTAGAAACCACAGCGATGGACTCCCAACATATATATATATAGATTTCACTACAGACCTTATGAGGCCCTCGGGGTTGTGGAAGTTAAAGATTGCACCTTTGCAGACAGTTGGCATGAGATGTCAGCCCTGTGTGGCAGCTGTCTACCTTCAGAACAAAGGTAATAGTACTCATTCCTTTGGAGGCTGAGTCAACCCCAGGGTTATGGTGCTGCTAGAAGGTTTAGGCCTCTTTAAAAATCCTCACCCCACCAAGGCTCCAAACTCGATCTTCCTACTTATAGCATATTGCAATATATATATATATGAAGTGTAGAGTGTATATATATATATATACACTCTACACTTCAAAGCTTGGAACCAATCTTTACCAAAATTGTACTGGGAAGGAAGAAAGAGGAGAATATCTTCCAAGATCCTAGGTATTAGTCTACTTTATATGTATGAATACCCTATTAATTAAATTGTAGAAAATGTTTAATGCTTGAGGACTCTTTTCGATAGCTTCTTGGATGCAATCCACAGTTTCAAGTTCTCATAGGATATTGAAGACTTCGTTATTTAAGACCTACTGCCCATTTTGAAGAATTACTCATATTTATTTTTGTTAGATCTGCTTTTATTGTACATTATTTTTGTAAGTTTTGTTTCATATTTAATATTCTATAGTTGTGAGTTATATAATAAAATTGCATTTTATACTCTCATTTCAGCATATGCTCAACCAAGCATGCCTTTAAGAAATCAAACCAGAAATTTACACCTCACCTCTACTAAATTATTTCAGATGGACTTGTGTTGGTTACCATTATCCCATTCTCAATTGGATTCCAACCGTTGTGTTGCCTATCCAATGTCCTGTATATTCTTCCTCTCTAGTGATGGATACACAAACCTCAAGATCAGATCTTTCACCCTTAGAATTTTAAAATCATTCATTTGTCTCTATTCTTATGGATGCAGATTTTTTTTTTCCAATGCTGTGAATTGTGTTGGTTTTTTTTTGTCAGTTGTTTCATTGGTTTTGCTTACTTTTAATTCTATGATTTTTCCATCCAGATTTGAGCAACCATAGCAGATTTTTATATTTGCTCATTTTCTATTTTTCTAAATTGTTCCTTTGTTCTGATTTCTTTTAGTTATTCCTATATACACTTTTTTAATTTTAAAATTTAAAGGAAGTGACACTATAAGGTTTATTTTAAATAATAGGAGTTAGATATGCATGACTCACCTCATATTTGTAGAAATACGGTATATGAGTCATACATATCTAACTTCTGTTATTTACTATATACACTTCTTCACATTCCACACAATATGATCCAATAAATTCCTGATTTTTTGCTCTCATCTACTTTGTTTTATTTAGTTTTCAGTGATTGAATTATTTTTGGTGAAAGTCTAATGTTGAATTTGTTGAATACTTTTTAATTATGCCTTGTGATTTTGAGGTTGAACTGTATTACTTATTATCTCCATTTGGAATGAAGATGGCCTTCTAACACAATAACAAAACCTATGTGTTACCATTAAAATTTACTTAAGTTTTACCATAAAATGTAAAAAAGACAGTATTGTATGGTAATAATATTGAATATAACCTTGTTTGATAGCCCAAATAATTATATTTATTCACCAGCAAATTGCTCATTAATCTGTCTCGGGAACAATTATCAAATTTTATTAAAGTAGCAATTATTTTTACTTTGGCAACACTCAAGATCCTAGTAGTTATTCGTACATGTCAAGCTTTCTAGATGAGAGTGTAAGAAAGCATTGTGCTTTATAGCAAAAGGAAATATAAAAAAACAGCAAAAAAAGTTACAAGCTAGCTGGCAATAAGTTTGATGTGTCATTTGTAATGTAATGGTAATGAAGGAATTAATTTTTATAAACTTTAAGCCTGCTGTCAGTTCAAGTATTTCCATGGTTACAAGAAATGACCACATTGAACTGGACTCTATAAAATATGAGATTAAAAAAAATAAGAGCACTTTATACAATGAAATCTATAATGTTACATATATTTCGGAAATATATTATTTTATTCTGGCTTATTTTCTTCCTTGTTTAATTATAAGCCTATTAAAATACTAATTCAAATCTGTTACCCACTTGATCAGCATAGATAAGTTACCATATTGGTCTAAAAATAAATCATCCCAGGTATAAACTGCATTCTCAAAATTCGAGGGGATGAAGAAAGAATAAGGTTAGATTTAAAAATAAGCTGCACCTGGACTGAGAAAAGAAAAATTACTTTGTACTTAACATCTATGTAAACTTCTTACTGAAACTGAATTAGAAGCTGACTAAAGAATATGCACAATGTTAATGCCAAAATACCAGTAAAATTTTACATTTTTGCCTAATAAAATGTCGCCATTTTTTTCACAGGTGCTAAGTACATTGTTGCAAATGACCATAATTTTTTAATAATAAAAGTATTTAAAAGTCAAGGTATTGAATATAAGCCACAACCTGACTTTTTACAATTGAAATTTGGGCCAAAAGTGCAGCTTATTTTCCAGAGAATATGATAACTCCAGATGCATAGCAAAGTAAAAAACATTATTAAATTCCATTGGCTCATTGCTGAACACTATCCATGTATAAGTAACTAATTCACCTCACCTCATATTTTCTCATGTGGACATGTTCATGGCAGAGCGTGGAATTTCGACAAGTGTTAGCCGCTGTTTTATTTACAGTAATATGGATATAATATTTATTATATTATTTCTAATAAGTAAATGAACTTCTAAAAAGAATGGCATGCATTGTTAGGAGTATCAAATATAATAAACTATTATATATATAGGGCTTAGGAAATGGAAGGGGGTAATTGGACATATTAACAGTTAATTAAATATATAAATGCATGATTTTAAAACACAGATATTCTTCTCCACTTCCAGCTGGTTTCTAGAGTTTATAAGTGAGCTCTATCGTCGGTAGTCTCTGAGAGATACTAAGGGTGAGATCTCTTGTTTTATTTTATTGAATAAAGTAGCAGATATAGAACATATTAAGTCATTTTGAACATTGTGTGATGTGCCAAGGAACACAGTAGAAATTTCCAAATTGTTTCTTAATTTCTCATCTATAGTGCAACAATTCATTATAATTAGGCCCTACCTCTTTTGTTAGATTCGGAGTTTTCTATATGGCCCCTAAATGGCAGCTCTTGTTCGGCTAAGAAATACACAGCGTCTATTAGGCATCTAATAATGTACTTGTTTGCTTTAACGTTTTCATTATGCTTATCCGTATTAATTTAGTCCGGCTTCGGGATATTTCAGATAGTTCATGATTTTTTCAGCACATGGAAACTATTTACATCAGAAACCCCCTTTGTTGTCCAAACATTTTTCTCCGTTGAAAATAGAAGGCAGGGCTAACGGGGAACATGACTTCCTGCAGCCATATGTCATGTTCATATCAACCTTCATGCCCTTCATTAAACGATGCACTTTTGTTTTTGTTTGACTTATAATGATAACTAAGTAAGGAGTTCGTTCATAACTTTTTTGTTTTCTACAAAGCTTCAGCAGGAAAAGTGATGACTTTACAAGTCTTCAGTAGCTCAAGCACATTCCACTCCCATGATAATATTTATTTAGTGGTTTAATTATTGTATTTGATACGCTCAAAAGCACTTCATTTACTTAGGACTTACTCGGAGAAACTGCAACCTCGCTGTTAGCCATTTCTAGAGTGCTAACAGGGCAGCTACAGAGTAGCATTGGGCTCAGCTTGAAATGCAGCAGGATGTACTATCGATGAGCTTGAATGCGCCTGCGCAACAAACTCTCATAGTCATCTTCCATGTTAGCCTCGGGAAATCAGCTAACAGTGTGGGCATTTGAAACGTGGTATTGTATTGGAATGCTACAGTGATATATGCTACAGTATACAATATATATTATTAAGTTACTATTGTTTACAACATTTACTACTATCTCTGCATTGTTGTATCTCGTTTTGGTATTATATTTCGTTTTAATTAAATATCAGAGTTTAATTTTAACTTTTGAAAGTGTTAGCTGGGCTAACAGTACTAACATGGACACTCCACCACTGGACATGTTTCATAACTATTGTCTCTATTCTTAACCAGATTCCAATTCTAGTTGAGAATGGAGATGATGGTCTCTGAAAAATGTCCAGGTGAAAAAATGTAATGTGAGGTGAGGTGTATATTTTCAGTTCAATCTCTTGATAATCTTACTGTTACTTTCTATTGATATTGATTAACCTTTTTAATGCTTGATAATACTTTTTACTAGACCTAAATTATTGGATAGCTAATATCAATATCTTGTAAATTTATTTAGTTAATAGTTAATTTTATGTGCAATATGGGACCAATTATTATTCTTAAATTATTAAACTATTTTTAGTGTTCTAAATTCATTGACTCCATCTATAAATATTGTATTTAAAAATAATTGTAAGAGCCTTAAATAGTTATTTTATTTAGTGATTTTCCAAGATTTTGAAATTATGGAATGATATACAGTAATAAGAATTCCATGTCATATTAAGCTGAATCAAATTACTTCTAGCTTATTATTTAAAAAAAAGCTTTATCTTAATAAGTTGGCTGTACTAAATAAACTCTTGATTATGTACCAACATTGGACTCAAAGCATACTTCACTTTAAAAAAATAAAATAGTATGATTTAATATAGATACCTTCTCTAAAGAATCGTTTTATATGGTGGCTCCAGGTTGCAAATGGACACACCCTCCACATCTGGATCCCGAGTTCATGTCTTGGTCACTCCATCGGGGGTTAATGGTGAACAAATCAGACCTAGGACAGATTCTTTCATGGATTTTCCTGTCCTTGCCAAAACCTTCATTCCACCACTTTTACATACTCACATCATCCATTTTGTTTTATGTAATTTTATCTGCCCTTATGATGGTGCGACAGGCTTGGGGGAGCTGGCATCCTTGTATACCACAGACCTTCAATAAGAGGGACTTCATCTTATTCCTCGATCTGGCATTACCCCAAACATGAGTATAGAAGGTTTATATGTAAATTTCCCAATGACATAAGTTTTACTATAAATTCTTATAACTTGAAACAATAAAATTAAAATGAGTCTTACATCATCTCACCTCATACACTCCTTCTTCTCCACCGTGTTCTTGAATTCAACTGTAAAAAATATGGCTGAATATAGGAACAACTGTTCTTGAAACCAGAGTCCTGTACTATGAAGAATATGAAGTGAGATGATGTACGACTCATTTTAATTACATTAATTTGAAAGCCTCTTAATGTTAATTCCTTTGTAAGTTTTATGAAACCTGAAACAAAGTATCACTAAAGGGTTAAAGTAATATCCATCTATCCATAGTAATTCAGCCCGAGGGCAGGTCTTTCACTGCAATCATAGCATTTTCATGCTATGCTTTGCAGCTTTACTAGGGAATTATAGGCGTGGTAGCTTCCCATTGCTTTCCACTCCTGTGAAGGGTGATGATGATGGCTGGATGATTTTCAGGGACCATTGGGCCCTAGGCTTCCTGACATTTCTCTTATAGGTGAGGAAAAACCCCAAAAAAACCTCATCCCTGAGCCTGTCCCGACCGGGAATCAAACCTGGGCCCACTGTGTGACAAGGCAGCATGCTACATCGAGACCACAGCAGTGGACTAAAGTAATATAAGTGAGCAAATTTTAAGAATGAATCCCTTGTGATATATATATATATATAATCTATGTTAAACACTTCAGGTTGTAAATTTGTGGTCTTTCTAGGGGGAAAAAAATGTATATGGGTGTTTATTGGTGCATTACTTTATAACGATGGTGAATATTGGTCAAATTTTTCATTATATGGGACATGAAATGGTACAACTTTTTTTATCTGGTAATTTTTTCTCTCATGGTATATTTTAACACAAATTAAATTAAAAGAAACTGAATGAAATTTTTTATTGCAAGGTGAATTGACAACATTGCAAGGGTATATTATACATTTTCTTGAAAAATACTAAAGGAAATATTTGTTTCATTTCATGTTCCCATTGCACTGTGTGAAAATCAATCCAATACTCACCACCATTATAATGTAATGCACCAATAAATATCTGTAAAAAAATATTTCTAGGAAAACCTTACATTTGTGACCCTTAAATCACAAGACATTGTCATATTTGCCACAAGAAACTCTTACTTAAAATCTGTGCATATATATATATATATTAGTTACATGAACTGTTCACTGTATCTTCAATGTGCTCATTTGTTATTTTATTTCTAATGAGCTGGTTCTGATAGAAAGTTGTAACCATATGAAGAAAACACTTGACTGATAGCTGTCACAAGAGTCAATGAAAGTAAATTGATATTTACCTTCAACCAATATCTATTGTAAGATATTAAAGTGAGTTATTCTTATTTATAATTGTACCATTTGTAGCCATCATCATTCACTAAAAATCAATGTAATTTACAGGATTCTCAGTGATGTTGTCTATAAGTGTTCAACCGACAAATTATGTTAATTAGAAATGTATATCTGCAGTTAATTATGGGTATTGTAATTTAATAATGTCTTTTTTCACCCCTGTATTTATTTTTCTGTATAATGTGTTTACTTATCAATATAAAAACATTATACTATTCTAGGAAAACAAATTGTATATTAAATTTTCTTGACACTTGATGTTGATAAAAATTAATAAGTGATTAATTTTATGTTTTAATTGTATTACACAAAATACAATAGATGACCATTGCAATCAGATGTTGTTTTGTTTTCATTTTATAACAAAATAAGTACAATATGTTATACGGAGGAGTTACAGTGGTATAAGTCACATTTTCTTTCAATATAAAATTATTTACCTTGTAATACAGTCTTCTCAACCAGTAATATATTTAAAATATTTGTAGGCTTTTGGGACCAATTCCATTCTCAGCACAAAGCAGTCAGTACCATAGAGAATGTCAGTAGATAACCGTCTGCTGAAGATAGGATTGATCCTGGAAGTGCTGCAATGTTTTAAATATTTTATTGGTGGTGAATTCCAAGTAAAATTTGACATAACATATGGAAATTAAAGTTTCTTCCCTGTTTTCCAAAGTGGTATATGGATTTTAAAATCATTGGGAAGTAACATTATGAATTAAATTATTTTTAGTCTGTTCATCTTACCTCAATATTAATGTTGATTTCTTCTTGAACATGTTACGATTGTATCATAATCATCATCAGACTGGGCAAGATGCTGATGATGATTTTTATAATTGAAACATGTTCAAGAACACATCAACATTACTATTGAGGTAAGATGAACAGACTAAAAATAATTTAATTAAAATAACCTCAAAATATCACTTCCTAAAATAAAATATTAACATTATGAAGTTTAATTTAATAATTGAGTTTGTATTTTTTAAACATTCTTACCTCATATGATAGTTTTGTCATACATATGTTGTAAAACGCTGATGACAGGGCAACAGCCTTGAAACATATATCCGACAAAACTATCATATGAGGTAAGAATGTTTAAAAAATACAAACTCAGTTATTGGTATATGGATTATTAAAATTATTTTCAAGTGCCTACATCCCAAAATATTATAGAATGTGAACAATCTTATACGTGATATTGTGAAAAGAAAAATTGATGTCTGAACCAGGAATCGAACCATGGACTTCTCGTATTCCGTAAGAGCATGCAAGAGGCACAAGAGGTCCACGGTTTGATTCCTGGTTCAAACATTAATTTTTTTTTTCACAATATCATTATAATATTATAATATGATCCATTATTGGGACTGTGTTAAAATAACAATATTGGAAAGCGTTAAATGATCTCATATGTATTACATTAATGTTGGGAAGTAAACATTATGAGGTATAATCATTGAAATTCGTCGGAGAACATTTTTTGAGAAAAATACTACTCCACAAAATTGCAAAGAAAAGAAAATTTACAAGAAAATTACTTACCATCCTGAAATGCATAAGAAATTTCAAAACAAATTTGACAAACACAACCTTACTTTGGCACCAATAAATAAATTTAGTCTGGGTAATCTTCTAAGTACTAATAAATAAGTCAATGTCCCAGACAATAATAAATCTAGAATTTATCAAATAAGTGTAAAGATTGCAATAAAGTTTATATAGGAAAAACTAAAAGGAATTTGGAAACATTTTTAGAAATATTAAAAATTGTGAAATTGAAAAATCTGCAATTGCTGCATATAGTTTATTAGAACTTCATAAAATTGCAAGTGAAGCAAAATTTTTAAAACAAGCAGATAAACCTTTAGAATTGACAGTTTGGGAGAAGATATACTTTCAGAAAAATAAATTAATGTATTTCGATATTCCTAATGAGCAAAATTTGATTTTGAAGTTTATAAATTCAATCATAGATAACAGCGCTGAAGATGGTGACAATAGAAGAGTTGATGGCCAAAGAATTTTATTAGTCGGAGTTGTGGGTGATTATGTTTGAAACCGCGGTTTCATGAAAAACACAAATTTATGAGGTGAGTTTTCAAAAAAATGTTCTCCAATGAATTTCAAATCTCATATATAACAAATGATTGTTATTAATTTAACACCATGCAGAAGTGTTAGTTGTTATGTCAGCTTTATTTTGTATAATAATGACTATAATTTATTAAAACATAAAACTCAAAATGTGTATTTTGTAACTCCTCCTATATATATATATATATATATATATATATATATATATATATATATTTCATTCACAATTGCTTATTGAAATAAAATTGGAAACTTCACTTATTATTTTACTCACTCTGTAAAACATGATGTCATTCTACAATTATGTCAGTTACCGATATAAAACTATACATTTTTAGTACAATTATTAAATTTTATTATTATTATTATTATTATTATTATTATTATTATTATTATTATTATTATTCAATGTCTCCAGTTTGTCATTTTGACATTTCTGGTATTCTCTCCTGGCATTAGCATATTGTAACCCAATTCTGAGGTTGGGGCATCTGAAAGGCGGAGTTATGCTGCCCCATGATAAGATGGGTGATAGTAATGATGCACCAGGAGAAGCATTAATTTAATGAGGTGGATATGATGATGGCCAGATGATGTTCGGGGACCATTTGAGTCTTAAAGTTTCCTCACATTTGTCTTGCAGGCAAAGAAAAACCCCGAAAATATCTCACCCGGGAAACTTGATGTGCTAAAAAAGCATTAATCTAATGAGGTGAATATGATAATGATTGCCAGATGATGTTTGGGGACTGTTTGGATCTTTAAGTTTCCTGACATTTGTCATACAGGTGAAGAAAACCCCGTAAAGCACTCACCTAGAGATCTTGTCCCGACCCAGAATCGAACCTGGACCCGCTGCATGGCAAGACAACACGCTACCTCGAGACCACAGCGGTGGACCCTTATTAAAGATAGAAATTTTTCATTTTCCGTTAAGGGAATTGAACCCATGTATAATTGCTTTGAAGAAGAAGAAAAAAGTGGTGACCTATGTGAAATATAGCCTCTATGATGGGATCTCGAAGATCACGAAGGTCTCTGACTGGGGTGGCGTAAATTTTATCTTTGACGTAGCCCCAGAGAGTGGAATCTAGCGGTGTTAAATCGGGAGATCTCGAGGGGCCACACTATCGGTCCTCTCTTACCAATCCAACGGCAAGGTAAAATGTCCAAAGTCGTACGAACTTCATTGAACCAGTGTGGAGAAGCGCCATCTTGTTGGAAAATTATGTTAGGCTGCAGTTGTTCATTTTGTGGAAATAGAACTGCTCCAGCAAGATTATGTGGTACCACTGACAGTTTTCTCGGCGAAGAAAAACGGTGCAATGACTTCTGTGAAAAGCTGCACAAAACATTTAACTTGAGACTATCAAGAAGGTGCTCTTGTGTAGCGTGAAGATCTGTAATGGGTTATCTCTGCTCCAGATCCGCACATTATGCCGGTTTACCTTTCCTGACATATGGAAAGTGGTTTCGTCCGGTAAGAAAGTTTTTGGCATTAAATCAGGATCAGTGCCAAAACTGTCTAGAATAGTATTGGATAATTCAACTCGTTGGGGCTTGTCATTCGGATGCAAATTATGCATTAACTGTGATATATATATGCGTACAGTGTGCGATGTTTGTCGATAATTTGTTGCATACAATGTTGATTGCAGTATTTGAAGTTCCCGCAGAGCTCTTATTAATGACTTCCGGGGGCTTCGCTAATATGCGGCTTAAACGTTTGTAACCATTTCGTTGGGTGTTCTGCGATCACCGCCATGCTTCTTTAACGCAGTTCCAGTAGCTAAAAATGCATTGTATCACTTCTTTATGCGTTTAGCAGTTGGAGCATCATGGTTAAAGACTCGCCGAAACTCATTTTGAACTGTAATAATTGATTTAAATTCCGCATACCACATAACAGTTTGCGCTTTCATCTGCGATGTCAAAAAAGTACAAACGATTTAAGCTCTTAAATATGTAGTAAATGCTCCAATAAGAAAAAAAACTACAAACTATTGAAATCTCATAATAAAATGGTCAGAGATTATAAGTAATGAAAAACTATGAATAAAAAAGAAAATACGGAAGAGAAAATAAAAATGCTTTGCTCACACAGAAGGTTCTATCAAAAGAAATCCTTAGAGATTGGCCCAGAATAACAGAGAACTATAGAGGAGGAGTCTAGAGAGAGATTGCTAGTAATTTGACGTCTACTTTCCAAATGGATATTAAGTCAAAGACAAAAAAAAAAAGAAGGTATTTTTGCCTAAATAGGTCAAACCTTTCATAGATGACATCTTCCACAGAAATCAATGGGAAATATAAAATGTTTTATTGTCAATGCACCTTAATATGAGTGGTCTCCGAAGCCTGCTGATTAACATTTAGCCGAAGGAAGTCATCACGTTTTTTACGCTCTGAAAAATCTAATGATCCCATCAAGGTTTAAACCTGCGAATCTCGGAACCAGAGGGTAGCGTGGTAACTGCTAGTCCACAAGGATCGACTAAGAATTTTACAACAGGGACGCAATGATATACCGGGAATCGATGCGCAAAAACTTTGCACCACAGCGAATGACCGTACATAGTTTGCACTTTAACATTTACAAAATCAAGACCTTCCACGAGGCCGACGTCTGTATATGTAAAATTTGCAATTTACATTACGAACGATATGTCCTAAAGTGTAAAAATATGGGACGTTCTGTCGCAAAGTTTTGCCTAGAACAGTGACCACAGATTGAATTTTTATACGCTTTTGTCATCATCATCATCCATGCAAGTATTAGGCCATGTGGCCTATTACGGTCTCAAAGAGGAATTTTCCATCCAGCGCTTTTTTTGGACGTCCCAGAGATCTTTTGCCTTGCGGCCAGTAACGAAGTATGGCTTGGAATTCTATGAGACGGCATTCGTTGAAGATGGGCTTTCCAGCTGTTCTGGTAAGAATGGTGAAGAATGGGTTCTACATCCAACTCTTCCATAATTTCCTCATTTCTTTTATGGTCCCACTTTGTGTAGCCTGCTGTACGGTGCATAAATCGCATCTCATTTGCTGTTATTCGGCTTTCATCTCTTCTTCATATTGTCCATGCTTCACTACCATATCTTAATACTGGTCTTGCAAGAACCTTATAAAGCCATAATCTTGTGTTCTTCTGTACTAAAGATGGTTTAATTATACTGTTAATTATCCCCGTTGTTTTTGTAAAATTTGTGATTTTCTTTGATATATCAGCTTCATCTTGAAATGTTAAATTATAACCCAAATAATTAAATTCGTTACTCGTTCCAAAATTTCATCATCCAAAACAATTTTGCTTTTGTATTTTATAAAAGTTATGGTTTTTACCTAAATTAGTCTGTTCAAACCTGGTTCAGATATATGGCCAACTTTTCTTTGTGGTGCGCCAGATTATCCAATAAACTGTAAACCAATGTGGTGGAGGGTTACTCTAACTTGCCCATTTTCTCACCGTAACTTGTTCATTTTCTCACCTAACAAAATTAAATCAGTATATGTGGTCTCTGGCATATAATAGCCGAGAGCCTATTAAAATAGCTTAAAATGTATTAAGGTTTTAAAAATATTATCAAAATTCACATCTAGGGGGGGGGACTCTCGGAAATGGTCAGTTACGAGTTGGGAACCCAACTATATATATAGATTATAAGATCAAATTCACAGCTATTTTTTAGGTACTAATGATTTAGTTAATTTGGAACTGTATATAGTTGTTCATTACAACAATTCATTTAAAAAGTTCAGCATTTTGTTTTATATGCAATTTAACTAAAACTTCTATTTCCCTATTTTTTACGACTAGGATACAATTCATTAAAATAGTAACTTTGTTTTATGGTGTGTACTTTCTTATAGAATTTTTCTGTTGATGCTCTAAATTCAGTGAATAGTTATCGTTAATCACTGAATATTTGATTGGATTACATAAAAAAAAAAGTATTTGCAGTTCAAAAATTAATTTATTATTCGTTTTAATGCAAATATTTGTCATTTTAGAAATTAAATCCTAAAAGGTTTAAACCATTTCTTTGTAATGCCAAAAATTATAGTTTATAAAATCCAGGTCCTGATTACAACTTCAGGTCAGTTTAAAACTCGTATTTGGAACATTCCAGCCTGCCGCTGACCATAGAGAACCGATGGCTGACCGGGATGCGTGCCGTGCGCCTCGCAATTTGCATTTGTTTTTTTACTTTTAAATTCTGCTACAACGACTAAAGGCGCCACCAGGATTGATCTACGGACGCCAAATAACGTAGTTGCGTTACCAATTGTAGATGACTCTGTACCAGCCGTGGCATCCCTGGCGCTGACCAACCTCCGAGTTTTTTTTTTTTTCTGGTTTCGTTCAATCGCCAAGGTCAGAATTTAATAAACAAGACTAACTTTATCATTCCCACCAATCGAAAGTGCAATTTTAATTAAAATCAGATTTTTTTTTCAAAAAACTAAACCACAAATCTATCGATACACCCGAAGAATTTAAACGCATTAATGGCTTTGGATATTACAATAAATATAAATAAGAATTAAATAAAAATTTTAATAATATTCGTTTTTTTAATATACTAATCAAGCCCTTATTTCGTTTTATATTTAAGATATAGATGAAAGTGTATGTTGGTATATGAACTCTCAGGAGAGACCTTCATAGAACAATTGCGAATGCCGATACTCTTACCATCCACCGCAGCCTACCAAGACCTCCTAGCCGAGCTCCAAGCTAAGAAGAAAGACATTTTGGATAGAATTTTACGCAACAGATGCAATGGTTAATCGAACTGGATGGCTACAAACCAAGATTTTCGCCATTTTGTAAATTCTCTAGCAATACATGGATACCATCACAAAGTGTGTGAAGTGAAGACCTACCACGACCCAAACGCAACATGCGTATGCGAATTTTGTGAACTGTCTTGTGATCGTTTCTATTATCGTTACCGCGTCACAGCATGTAAAAAACGACCCAAATCATTAATTGAGACTTGCACAGATTCATAACAATTGTAAAAGCAATGTAAACTAAGTTAACTCTATGCACAACTTGTGCGCATTTTCGTTTAATAATGAAAGTATAGGTAATTGTACATTTAAATAAAGTTTTGCAATAAAGAGTTACACTTCCTATGTTCTTTGATAGATACCAAAGAACTAATAGAAGTGTCCAAATCCAGTTCAAGCAGTCTTTGGTTAGCATAGAGAACACAGAGAACGAGCTGCTTAATGGGGCTGGAGGTGTGACATTGAGTTTGATGTAAATATACGTATGTTATGTTAATTGGTGGATGAATCAAGGTTAAAGCATATTGTGAATTTAATTGAATATATTTTTGTTGATTATTCAACATTCGAGGCATCAGTTAATAATCATCAGTCATCACATTTGTCTACAATTAGCCTAGCTTGGATATTTGAAAAATACAGTTCGAGTATAAACAGTTTAAAATATGTATGTTCGATTTTAATACAAGGGAAGTTTTATCTTCTTGCCTGTGATTAATAATGCTGTTGTTGAAATTTTCAATGAGACATGAACGCAGCTGATGTGGGTATGAATGGGGAGGCTGATGCCAGTAATGGGGAGCAGAATAGAGATGCTTTAACTAATAGTCCCAAACACAATGATTGTGGGAAACATTGCACAATAGCGGTTGGTGGGGCCCGACCCAAAGTAAGAAATTTAGTATGCAACATCCCTAATGGCATTAGTTCTCACTTAACAGATGATGCTGCAAAAGTGAATAACAACATATTACCACCTACAGACTTAAATGATCCTATTGCTTCAGGATCAGGTACTATTGTTGCAAATAAATTACAGAATGGGATAAATCTGAACTGTGCAAATGGTGTAGAAAATACAAATGGAATAGATTCATATTTGCGGAATAATGTGAATTGTCATGCTACAGTCGATAAGTGCCCATTAAAAGTCCGGAGCTGCTCAAATAAAGATAACGGTGTGGAACTACCTCCAAAGACTAATGGATATAGGCAAGAATCTCAACATGGAGGAGTCACTAGAAGATGGGATGATGATGATAGTTCTAGTACACTGCAAATGAAGGAGAGGATGGACTATCAGCTGATGAGTGTTGCTTCTATACATATAAGGGAGATCAAATGGCAGATCTGCCAAGTTCATTTTTTACTCTGGATGTGTTAGGGCGAGGTGACCAAAATGGTGAGGGTGCTAGGCAAGAAGATGAGGATGATGAGGGTAGGGGTGGAAGTAGGAATGGGGGTGGGTCATCTCCAGAAATGGATTTTCTTGAAATGGACTTTGATCCAGGACCATCATGTGAGCAAGATTCAGAGGATAATTCTGATTGCTGTGATATTCAAGATGAGGAAGCAGCAGCTATATTCAGTGGTCATGGCATAGAGAATCAGCAGTCCGACCTTCCATCAGAAGCAGAGAATCACAATGATTTAGGAGCTGCATCTCGCGAAGAAGCAATACCACAACATAACAGCAGCAACTGTACTCCTGAAGAAGCTAGAATATCTCCTCAACAATCATCATGGTCCCTCTCCCACAGCCGCAGCACCGATGCAAACCTAGTAACAGGTAAGTCTCTTCTTGATGAAATACCTAATTGCAGTTTTCAGTTTAGAAAATCTGATTGAAAATATTGCTTTTGTAGTGCAAATGTGTTGATATGCTTGTTACTTTGGGCCACGGGTCGCTAACTGTTTCAATTCTCATCAATAAATTGTTCTTTTACTACATCATTGACATTTTCTGGTACTATATAATTAAGTTGCATGATTTTGAAACTTTTCTCAACAATATAGACAGACAGATTACCACATTGTTATTATAACTGTAATACTTCAGGTTAGTTTAGGTCATTAGGTTAGATTCTGTTGTTACATTACATAATTTATGTTAAATTTTGGATCTTCTGTCATGGTAATATTCAAAACTGATACTGAAAACTACATATATTCCTTGAATTGCTAATTACATTTTACAACTGTAATTCATCCTTTTTTTTTTTTTGCTGCTCTTAAATTACAGTACCAAAACCTCTGCACTATGATCCCCAAAATGATTCCAAGGGTGTGGTATACTAACCGTCGCAAAAAATTTTCAATTTAATTTTCTTATGCCACTGATGCACTAAATACTTTTAAACACGTTTTAAACATCTTCCAATGTTGCAATGATCTTTTTTTTTATTTATATATTTACGTAAAACATGATCGCCCTACATTGCTTAATTGTTACTTTCTGCTATTTTCCCTCATCTTCCTATGTTGTTCCAACATTGCCAGCATCAACAACCCAAAATACTCCAGATGTTGCCAACATAATTTCCACGTTCCCTGCATTTCACCCACGTTAGAGTAATTGATTTGTGTTACAGTAATTGATTTAGGTTTGGTTAGCTTTTACGTTCCTTGCATTTTAAATGTGATTTGATACGTAAAATAAATTACCTCTTCATATCTTTTATTCTATGAAAAATTCAAAATGTCGGATGGTTACCACGTAAAATCATATTTCCACTAGTTTATTTCATGTTATTTAGGCAAGTTCTGGGAATTTTGTGTCAATGTTGGTCATACTGATTTCACATACATATACCGCCAACTGCTGGAGGTGCATTTATCTTTCTGGGATTACATGGAGCACTAGCGCATGTGCACTGCAATTCTATAGAACTTGGAAAAATTTATTTGCGACGGTAAGTACACCTTATCCTGATTCCAATTCTATAGTGTAAAAGACTCACACTAGCACACTCAGGGCCGCATGCAAATACATTAGTCTCTACTCAAATTACTTCCAATCACTGGTGAGCTGAGATCGAATTAACGGCCGCCTTACCGGTCATGCATGAATGTTGACGTTTTCGTAATATTGGCAACGAATTACCCAGAATTCTCAGCGATAAAACCACTTCCGTTATTTTTGTCTGCTATAGAGGAATGCATTTATGCTTGCATCCCGCAAATAATACCGTATACAAACACGTCTGCGACGCGCAATATTACGCCGATTCTCCTGTTCTTCCAGTTGAAATCTTTGGTAGACTCTATCAAATTCCTCTTCTCCGCGTATACCGAAAACATAATCGAAGTCTTCAAGGTCCGACATCTTGGATAAGTTTCAAACTACATCGGTTCCCTTCGGGATTTTCACATAAGTTTATATCTTGAGCTACGATCTTAAGGTACCTTGTCAGGTAGCTTACAATTATTACCGTGTGAATAGATTTCTGAGTAAGAAAAATGTGTTTGAATAAAACTTTATCAGCAGAGAACGCCTTTTACTGTCTAATGCGTTCAAACATTCGACCCTCAGTCTCACTCAGGGGGGTCAGTTCTTAAGGGCACAGGGGCACGTGACTCTAACTCTAACTAACTCACTGGCACTATTCAACCCATAGGTTCATAGCTGCACAGACATAAGCTCTCCATATATCCCTATCCTGAGCCAATGTTCTCCAGTCATCCCCTGTATAATCTACTTCCCTCAAATCATAGTTAATGTTATTCTCCCACCACATTCTTGGTCTACCTATTAGGCGTTTTCCCTCTAGATTACTTTTGCAAATTGCTAAATTGAAAAATTGTCTTACAGAGATAATGTTCTGTGTAACTTTTAATGAAATTAATGATAATATTGTCATGCAGCAGACCCGGGTTCGATTCCTGGTCGGGACAGTTTTCTGCGTGAGACAAATGTCAGGAAACTTCAAGGCCCAAACTGTCCCCGAACATCATATGGCCATCACAATCATCATCATTCATATTCATCTTAGATTAAGCTTAGGATTAAGGACTCTCCTGGTATCATCATCATTGCCCATCATGTCATCAGGGCAATGAAACACCGCCCTTAGAAGTGGGTTACAGTTATGCCAATGCCAGGAGAGAGCACCAGAAATGTCCAAAAAGGACAACCTGGGACATTAAAAATAATAATAATAAGGGTGTGGTGTACAAACCGTCGCACAAAATTTTCAATCTTATTTCTTATGCCACTGATGCACTAAACACTTTTAAAAACGTTTAAAACATTTTGCAACACTTTTAAACACGTTTTAAACATCTTCCAATGTTGCAACAATCTTTTTTTTATATTTATATATTTATGTAAAACATGATCATGTTACATTGCTTACTTGCTACTTTCTGCTATTTTCCCTCCTCTTCCTATGTTGTTCCAACGTTGCCACCATCAACAACCCAAAATACTCCAGATGTTGCCAACATCACTTCCACGTTCCCTGGACCTGGATTTCACCTACGTTAGAGTAATTGATTTGTGTTACAGTAATTGATTTAGGTTTGGTTAGCTTTTAGGTTCCTTGCTTTTTAAATGTGATTTGATACGTAAAATAAATTACCTCGTCATATCTGTTATTCTATGAAAAATTCAAAATGTCAGATGGTTACCATGTAAAATCATATTTCCACTAGTTCATTTGGTGTTAATTATACATATTTAGACAAGTTCTGGGAATTTTGTGTCAATGTTGGTCATACTGATTTCACATACATATACCGCCAACTACTGGAGGTTGCATTTATCTTTCTGGGATTACATGAAGCACTAGCGCATGCGCACGGGATTCTATAGAACTTAGAAGAATTTATGTGCGACGGTAAGTACACCTTATCCAATAATAATAATAATAATTTATTTAAATAGGCAGAGCTAAGGCCATAACTAATGAATTCTGTGTGTTAGAGACTACAGTTCCATTCTGTTAAAATTTACAAACAGAACTAAATTAAATTCATCATGATGCATTGTATAAGGATTAAGACTAATATAAATAAAACTATAAATATAAATTGCTGGTATCATTTATAATTATTAGAATCTGTAAAAAAAAAATACTGGAGAATATCACTATAAGTCTATTTAAAATTAGTACAGTAATACAGTGAGCAGTGAGATCAGTTTAGTAGTAGAAGGTTTGTGCTGTGCGATAACAAAGGCTTACACGTGCAGGCACAGGACCTGAAATGTGCGCTGACTCAGCAGTTTACGAGTTCACGGCCACAGTCAGATAGTGTACCTCGAGTAGAAAAGGTGCTTGATCTCTTTTCCTTGTGAACTGAATGACGTGTGTATAATGTAAACTGAATGACATGTGTATAAGTTATTTCAATTTTAAAATTTGTATCTTATAAAACATAAGTGTAAAGTGAATCACGTGTGTATGAGTGTAAACTGTATAATGGCTAATAATTTTTCTACTGAACGTGTATTTATTTATTAACTCAGTCTGCCAGCTAAGTATGAAGACGTTTTGAAACACGATTCCCGGGTGTAAAATTCCATCATGTTCAACAGTCCATAATATGTACAACAAATTTTATAAAGAGGTGTCATCAAAAATGTATGGACAACGAAGGTGAACAGTTCCAACACGTGCTTCAATAAAGTTGGTAAGTACGACAAATTGTAAAATAGTTACGAAAATGTGTGTGGTTGTATCACCGCGATCCTATGCTGTCTGTTCCCCGCCGCGAGTGCGTCATCATTGTATAGTGAAATCCCTGAGTCTGCCTTCCACAACTAAACTGATCTCACTGTACCTGACATTTTATTAATCTACAGCCATAATACGTAATTTGTTATGTATTTAAATTTAATAATTTATGTAATGGAATTTAATTACAATACGTCAACCATGTTAATTTATCAGTGCTTAAATTATCAGATTAAATAAAAGTTACTGCTGAAATGTGACATTCCTCTCAGATGATAGTCTCTGGAGAAAGATAAGTCTATGTTGAATGGTGAAAAACACTAAGTCAGTGTCATATTCCAAGAAAATTATGATCAACATAATAAAATAATTTCAAATTCACTTTTCATCATAACCCATCACAAAAATAAACATCAACCATAATATTTAAATTAATATTGGGAAGTAAACATTATGAGGTTATGATTGTAGCAAAGTATACATAGCAAAAACAAAAAGGAATTTGGAAACACGCACTAAAGAACATTTTAGAAATATTAAAAATTGTGAAATTGAAAAATCAGCAATTGCTGCACATAGTTTACTAGAACATCATAAAATTGAAAAAGAAGCAAAACTTTTTAAACAATTGGATAAACCGTTGGAATTGACAATTTGGGAAATGATATACATTCAGAAGAATAAATATCGATCTATGAATTTCGATATCCGGTGGATAAAAATTTAATTACAAAGTTTATAATCCCAACGAAAGATGGCAGCACAAGAAGTGATGTCACTAAAGAAATCAACAATCACGGAATTTCATCAGTGGAAGCCATGACTGAAGAAGGACATGATTTTGTCTGAAACCGTCGGTACCAAAGAAGTTTGAAAATGTATGAGGTGAGTCGATTAAAATATGTTCTCCACTCACTGTTAATCAACCATAATGTTTGTGAAAAAAAATATTCCAAATATATACTACTGTTGCATGAAACTGGAAAATAAAATGCTGAAATATTCTGTTTTCTCAAAAGTACCTTTTTTGACTTAGTGGGTTTTTCTTGTAAGCTGACGATATATTTAGTAATTTCTGACCTAACAAATTTTGACTGTGATAAATCACACCGAAACTAAAAACACAGAACACCAATGATTAAAGACTAAATAAATAAATAAATAAATAAATTAATTAATTAATTAAGAACCTCATAATGTGTTTCCCAATTTTAACTTTGACTAAATAAATTCTTTATCAACAAGTTTTACGGATTTAGCAAATTACCCAGTTCATATTATCAAGGCCAATATCACAAGAATTTTCATCTTGTTAATAATTCAGAACCGCAGCTTAGCAATGTGAAGAGATGAAAACTCATGTGATATTTTAAAAGACTAATTAGAGAATAACATTTTTAATAACAAATATTAAGAAAATGGAACAATAAATAATTTTGGTCTGTATTTATCTTACCCCATAAATTTTTGTTTTTTGTAAGAACACATTTCAAAGCTTCTGTGCTTTATCATCAGTTGGTACTGACCAAACTTATTTTTAAGAGGACCTCATAATGTTACTTCCTAATATATTTTCATAATAAAATGGAACAAGTTACATATTACTTGTTTCCATGCCCCACTTTCATTCTAAATTTGTGCCACATGTCCTGTCCAATGCTGTCTATGAGACGTAATTGTTCTTATTACATATTTTATAATACTACGGTATTTAATTTAAAATAACAGTAGTGCTTACCAATTCTTTGGTCTTATGGTCATCAGTATTTTTATTAACACATTGGTGATCGACAGCTGTGCGTTCCACACAACCCTGCTAGACCGGACATTTCTGTCAGTGGGGTGGACTTTTAAATTTTAAACCGCGCTAGCACAGTGTGGTTTTTACATCAATATATTTACAGTCAATAACAATAATACATAAGTAATTCTTTATTAGTGTTCTCACCAGACCTTCTAGTATAAATTGAGGGTGTGATAGCTTTGAAAACATTCCCCTTTATGTAAAGGCACAGTGCAAAAGAGCATATATAGTGAGTTTCTTTTCTTGTGTTCACTGCAAATGCAGCAAGGTTTGGAGGGGTATTTTTTTTCTTTCCAGTCACAATTGGTTATGTTTCTTCATGTCTCAGCCTCCATGGTGGGTCTTGACGTGGTGTCCTAGAAGTGGTTTGCTTTTCTCTCTGTCTTTCTTCCTCTTACCTGTCATCTGTTTCTAATTTCACGACTGTCAAACAAGAGGCTGTTTCAAGCAAAAAACTTCTGTTTGACATTTTGTTGTTGAAATCTATACACCCTGAAAGCATTAAAGAGTGCACAATTCAGAAGCCACAATACATCTTTCTTGCTCCATTTCACTGTTTTTCTAAGGATGTAGTAATATGATAGGTACTGGTCAGCTCTGTCTATGCCCTTCACATACTTGTTATATTGAAGTATTCTGTAGGGTATTTTTACCATTTATCCCTCCCACTCTCGTGTTGCCTGATGTAATGTGCTAACCATTCTTACATCTCTTTTATCTTTCCATGTTTGAAGCAAAATAAACTTTCTCCTGGTTTGAGTTTATTTCCTGCTTCGACAAATGATTTTGGAAGCCCTCTGTTAATCCTTATTGTTTCACAAACTCTCGTCTTTCTTTCGAGCAAATTTTCAGCTATAGCCACACTATTATAATAATTATCCTGGTGGACATGATGCCACATATATAAATTTGGCTCCAGAACGCAAAAATGTGCTTCTTCTAATTTTTCCCCTCTGCAACATATATTTACAGGTTACATACGTATCCCGTAATCGCCTAACTATCGGCACTAAAATTTCATGTTTCACCAGTCGTTTGTCTTAAAACTGTAAACACCTCTTTCAGTAAAGATGGAAATTTCATAATAGAGAAGAGAGGGGTAAAAAACAACTAAAATTTATTTCACAATGAGAAAAAACAAAATTGCATGCCTCTTTCAAAAGCGAAGAGGCAGGGAAACCATACGAAATGTAAATACGGAAATCTCCGTGACCGGTCATCTAGCGCTGGACATTTAAACATGGAGATCTCTGTGACCGGTCGTCTAGTGCTGGATATTTAAACACGGAGATCTCCGTGGCCCGTCACCAATGTGTTAACATAAAAAGATACTCATTTCACTCATATACATAAAACATCCAGTTGACAATAAATAACTTCATGTAAATTTTACAGTTGGATTTTCTTAGTTTTTGTAGTTTATGTGATATCCATCCATCCATGTAATTCTGCCCGAGGGCAGATCTTTCATTGAAATCATAGCATTTTCATGCTATGCTTTGGAGCTTTACTAGGAAATTATAGGTGTGGTAGCTTCCCGTTGCTTTCCATACCTGTGAAGGATGATGATGATAATGATAAGTGTGATAATGGACAGATGATTTTCGGGGACCGTTGGGCCCTAAGCTTCCTGACATTTGTCTTATAGGTGAGGGAAAAAAAACCTCACTCAGGAGCCTATCCCGACCGGGAATCAAACCAGGCCCCACTGCGTGAAAAGGCAACATGCTATCTCGAGACTACAGTAATGGGCTTATATAGTATAACCAAGTAGAAATTGAATGCTGCAATGTCACAGATTTGTGTTTTACAGGCGCTGGAGCAACAGGATTAATTTCTCATCGTACAGCTGGTTGTTGGCCAGCTAGAGATTTGTGGGGACATCACTGCTCAAGTGGGGACTTATGCTCACCAGGCGAGGCATCAGATCTGGAATGTGAGACATGGGGAGAAACTCTAGTTATGTGGAATGCAGGCAACCTGAGAGTCCAAAGTGAGGGTGGTCTAGTAGACACCAGGAAATACAATTTGCATTCTGCTCTCTACCATTGTATTATGGCCAAGAGATTGGTTCATGACAAACAGGCTTCTTTCACCGACACAGACGAATCAAATGTGGTACGTTATTATCAGTGTTACAACTTTAAACAAGTCGTCATTACCAGTGTTACATCCTTGATCAAGTCTCAGTTTCCTCATTATTTTTTTCCGTTCCTTGCTCTTGTTGCTGCCAGACACAATTCTTTAATTCTAACTTTGTATCTTTCACTCTCCATCTATCCATCTTAGCTTTACTTGTCCTGTGTTTCCTCCCCCCACAGATTTATATTTACATTCTTTGCAATCTTACAAAATTATCAAAAAATGGAACATAACAGTAATATTTACAATACAAGTATAACTTTCATCAACTAACATAATGAATAAGCAATTTTACAAGTAAACAAACAAGAGCATTTAATAGAGATTAAATAGACATAAATAATGAGTTAACATTGTTAGCACTTGTTTCATTATAAGCCTAAATAATGATTTCATATCACAAAAATTATTTTTAACAGCTATGATACACTATTCATTTCACTTTGTCAACCAGTGGCAATAATTGAATTAGCCTTCATTTATTCCATTGATACAAGTAATATGCAAATGTCTGAATACATATTTATAATTATATTTGTAGAGAAAAATTATACGCTCTGACTGGGGCTTGGACCCAGGATATATTTATAAGTTTAATAATAATTAGTATTTCGTTAGCACATATTTTGGATAATTAAGTTTACTCATGTTTTATCTTGAAATAGTCCTAAAAACTTCAACTTCAAATACACATAGTGCAGTTCATTCTTGCATGTTTTATTTTTTTGTTGAATAGATATGTATTAAAAATAATTTTGACATAGTATGAAATTAATTGTAGTCAGGAATCAGGAAGCTTTGCATTGTACTACAGGGGTGCAGAAAGACCTGAATTTGGAATGGGTTTTTTAGTCCGAAGGAGGATCTTATCTGCTATCCGAGATATTAAGTTTGTCAGTGATAGGTTATCATACATAATTCTAAAGGGTAAACGGCATGATTTTGTAATCATAAATGTACATTCCCCTCACAGAAGATAAAGATGACAAGATCAAGGATGACCTCTATAAAGAATTAGAATATGTATTTGATAGCCTTTCACAATATAATATGAAAATTGTCTTAGGAGATAGGCAAATTCAGTCTTCATGAAGATAGTAACGACAATGGTGTTAGATTAGTCACCTTTGCCACATCAAAGAATCTCATTGTTAAGAGCACAACATTTCAGCATAAGGATATTCATAAATACACCTGGACGTCTCCAGATGGCAAAACTCAAAACCAGATAGATCACGTATTAGTGGACAAACACTGGCACAGTAGCATCATCGATGTTAGATCAGTTAGAGGGACAGACTGCAATTCGGATCATCATCTGGTCAGGGTGAAAAATCAGACAACGGCTATCGCTTATGAGAGGAACAAACGCTGAAGATGATTCTGAAAAATTTGATTTAAACAACTTGAAAAATGATGAAATGCGGCAAGAATACCAAATTAAAATTGCTAATAGATTTGAAGTACTGAAATCTTCAGATGACAATGTGGCAAACGAAAAAGAAACTGATATAAATAAAGAATGGGAGGCTATAAGAGATACTATTGAATTGTCAGCATCAGAAAGCTTTGGTTACTTAAAAAAGAGGCAAAACAAGAAATGGTTTGATGAGGAATGTACTGACATTGTAAAGAAAAGAAAGCAAACAAAAATGAAATGGTTACGCGAGCCAAATGAGGTAAATTTGGAGCAGTTGGGTAATGTTGGACGGGAAACCACGAAGTTACTAAAGAGTAAAAAGAGAGAATATTTGAGAGAGAAGATTAATGATCTTGAAATGAATGCCAAAAATAGGAACATTAGAAAATTGTATCAGGGAATTAGGATAGAGAAGAAAGGGTTTCAGGCTAGAACAAACATATTTAGGAATAAAAGTGGAGATATGATTGCAGATTCCAAGAGTATATTAAATAGATGGAAAAATTACTTTAATCAACTATTAAATGTACATACAGAACAGGACATTGAGGAGGATAATTTACAGACAGCAGAAATGCTAATCGTAGAACCAAGTGCATTAGAGGTTGAAATGGCGATAGAAAAATTGAAGATGTATAAAGCATCAGGTTCAGATGAGATCCCAGCAGAACTGATAAAATCAGGGGGAGAAAAATTGGACAACATACGCCAGTTGCTTAATATGATTTGGGATAAAGAGGCTCTTCCAGATGAATGGAAAGAATCGATTATCGTACCAATTTATAAGAAAGGAGATAAAACTGATTGCAACAACTATAGGGGGACATCTCATTACTTTCAACTTCGTACAAAATTCTAACAAATATATTAGTAAGCAGACTTACTCCTTATATTGATGACATTCTAGAAGATCATCAATGTGGATTTAGAAAAAACAGGTCTACAACAGATCAGATTTTTAGCTTAAGACAGATTTTAGAAAAGAAATGGGAATATAATGGTACTGTACATCAACTATACGTAGACTTCAAAAAGGCATACGATTCAATTAAGAGGGAGAAGTTATATAGTATCCTGCTGGAGTTCGGAATTCCTAAAAAGTTAGTTAGACTTATACAAATGTGTCTAAATGGCACAAAGAATAGGGTGCATGTAGGAAAACAGTTTTCAGATACCTTTAAAATCCAGAATGGGTTGAAGCAAGGAGATGCACTATCCCCTCTACTATTTAATTTTGTACTAGAGCATGCTACTAGAGATTTCTTTAGAGGATGAAGAAGGCCTACAACTCAATGGTATTAATAAGCTGTTAGTTTATGCTGATGATGTACTATTTAGCGATAGCGGGAGATACTAAAGCCCAACATGCACAAGAAATTAGGACTGGAAGTAAATATCAATAAAACTAAATATATGGTCACACATAGAAATACATTATATAATGGACATGGACAGCTAATGACAAATGAAGGAAATTTTGAGGAAGTGGCTGAATTCAAATACCTAGGAACAATAATCACAAACAGGAATGAGATGCACAAGGAAATTAAACATAGGCTCAATTCTGGAAATGCATGTTATTATGCATTACAGAGAATTTTGACTTTCCAACTCCTTTCAAAGAGTGTTAAACTGAATATATATAAAACTGTTATTCTACCGGTTGTATTATATGGTTGCGAAACATGGACTCTTACTTTAAGGGAGGAAAGGAGATTTCGAATATTTGAGAATAAAGTTCTTAGGAAAACTTTTGGACCAAAGAGAGATGGACAGATAGGTGAATGGAGAAGACTGCATAACAGTGAATTACATGGTCTATATGGGAAGTCAGATATAATGAGAACAGTTAAGTCTCATAGACTGCAATTGGCAGGACATGTGGCACGAATGGGGAATGAAAGACGTGCACGGAATCTTCTTGTAGGAAAACCAGAAGGAAAACGCTCAGTTGGTAGACCAAGAATGAGATGGGAGAATAACATTAACTATGATTTGAGAGAAGTAGATTATACAGGGTGTGATTGGAAAACATTGGCTCAGGATAGGGATGTATGGAGAGCTTATGTCTGCGCGGCCATGAACCTGCAGGTTCGATAGTGCTAGTGAGTTAGTTAGTTATGAAATTAAATTATGTATGTTGCAAGAATTAAAAGTGTTTTGCAAATTTGTTGTGAAAATTTTCATTTCACTCCTTGTAACATAAATAACTACTATACCTTACAACTGTACTTACTTTATAAATTAATCTTGTTGGCCTGCTTAGATAGATTATTCAAATGAAAGCATTATAATTATTTTATCATTTTTCATCTTCCTTTCTATCGTTTAATTTAGATGTCCATATTCTTGACAATAACACAATACATTTATTCAAATTACAGTTAAATCAAGAGATTGAATTGGTAATAGGCATCTGCTAAATATTTTATTTTTCTTCCTGGAACACGTTTTGGTGGACGTCCCCACCATTTTCAGCCAGAATTGGATTGCTAAGTTGACCATTGGAAATCCTGTGTATTCTCTTCTCTGATGTTGGGCAGACAAAACTCACAAATCCTTTTTCTCTGGAATAATGAATTTTGAAATTTTGAGGAAAAGGATTTAATTATGAGGTTTGCCTACCAACTATTAGAATGAGAAGATATACAAGACTTCTAATGATTATTGGAATCAACTCAGCAGTTGGTTTTTAACAGAAAATAGTTGGAATATCTGTCAAAACTCCAGGTTAGATAGCAAAGTATGAGGTGGTCTCGATTGTCTCGTAGTGTTCTTTCTATCGATTTTGAGAATAAAATTATTACAGTTGAGTATTTATAATTGTCTTAATATTTAAAGGAAATGATACTGTGAGGTTTATTTTAATTAATATATAATTAGAATTTTAACGACTCACCTCATAATTGTAGATTTCTTGAACACTAGTTTCAATATGCTACATTTCATTATCAATTATAACTAGAAAGAATTGATAATGATATGATGTAGCATATTGAAACTATAGTCTTCTAGAAATCTACAATTATAAGGTGAGTCATTAAAATTCTAACTCTATTAATATTATTTATAATTGTGTTACAATAAAGGAATTCAGTGTAAGTAAATTGAAAAAAAAATCCTTCCCAATCTATGTTATATTTATTGTAAAAATGATAAATATGATATTGCAGGAAAGCTGTGTGGATAGAACTACAATTCCTATGGAGAGAACGATGATCTGGTCAGAACAAGAGGCCTGTGCTAAGCAAGTGACACAGATTTCCACTTCAGCATGTGGTGCTACTGCTGTCATCAATGCACTGGTGAGGTCACTTATGAATTATGTTTTGTGCTACCAGTACCATGTATAATTAAGAAAGATCCAAAAAGAAATTTGGCAATATTTTATTGGAATTTATAAGAACAAGAATAATTAAAATACAGCAGAATTGCTTTAAATATTGAAATTCTGTAATTTTGTGCATAAATCTAACAAACCATATAAGTTATTTTTGAGATATCCAATAAAAATAGGAGAAAAATGTCTGTACATTATGATAGAAATGATAGAATATCAATATTTATTACATGATAAGTAGGGACCCTAAAAAGTGGTGAAATTCATGGAAAAGTGGTATAAAAATCTTGGTCAAAGCAAGTTAAGAATTTGAAATTTTTGGTTTCAGCAGCAAATAAAAATGAGTAATTTAAAGTAAAAAAAAAATGCTACAAAAAAGTACTTAATTTCTAAATAACATAATGTAGTTCATATGAGGCGCTTAGAATAGCAAGGGCGTATCAACAAAAATCACTTTTTATTTTATTGATGCAATATAAACTCTGAACCTTCTTCTTTCATCCCTGTGAATAAGAACTGTTGATGCGTCTTGGAAGAGAATGAAATATCCATTGCAATAACACGTGGTGTTAGACCTGATGCATCGCAGCGTAATAACAGATGAGTTTGAGAATAGCATGCGGCCGGCCTAGCTCCCCGCACGCTTATCTCATCCAGGGTATTTATATTACCCTTATATTTCTTAAGTTTGTCTAGGTCTCGATGTATCTTAAGTGCTTATTGTTGTCTTATTATTTCTACGAGGGTGATGTGCAGATGTATAGGTTTTGTGTTCAGTTCTTTCGCTGTACACCCTAGGTATTACATACATTCTCAGTGTCTCTTGTAAACTTCTAGATAGTCTTGATTTAGTGCCTAAGGTTTTAATATAATTATTGGGTGTTCAGAAGGGTATTATTAGTGTAAATAATTATTTTATTATTTCTTCACAAAATAATTAATGACACAGGCAGTGAGTCAAGTTCCGAACACATCAGTCGTTCCAGGAAGCGTTCTGTTGAAAAAGGTAAATGGAAAATAAATGTGTCTGAGAAGAAGAGAAATATGGGACAAGAATATTTAAGTGTGAAGACAAAAAATATTGTAAAAGCAAAAAAGGTGGGCACACCTTGTCATTGTGGGTGTTTTGAGAAAGGTAATAGGGATAAGATAGATGAAATATTTAAGGAATTTCGGAAAATAGGGGACTATGAACTACAGAACAGTTATTTGAATATATTAATGAAAAGTGTAGATGTGAAGAAATCATGCGTAAAAGATAGGCTTTCTCGCAGACTGCGCACAGTAGAATACAGTGTAATTCATGGATGTGTTAATTACAAAGTTTGTGCTATTGCTTTCCGAAACATTCATAGACTAAGTGAAAAAAGACTGTGTGTAGTCTGCGATAAGGTTAGAGGAACTGGGACCATGGACAGAGACCAACATGGTCATCAGGAGAAACCTAGAAAACTACCCGATTCGGACAGAACAAAGGTAATGGAACACATCAATAACTTCCCTGCATTGTCAAGTCATTATAGTAGAGCTAAAAGCCCACGTAGAAAATACTTGCCTTGCAGCTTTACTAGGGAATTGTAGGTGTGGTAGCTTCCTGTTGCTTTCCACACCGGTGAAGGATGGTGATGATAATGATAAGGATGATGATGGCCATATGATTTCGGGGACCGTTTGGGCCTTAAAGTTTTCCTGACATTTATTTTACAGGTGAGGAAAAACCCCGATAAAAACCTCACCCAGAATAACTCCCCCGACCGGGGATCAAACCTGGGTCTGCTGTGTGACAAGGCAGCATGCTACCTCAAGACCACAGCAGTGGACCATTAATATATAAGTTTGTAATATATCACATGAATAATTACAGATTGTCTTTTCTGAAGTAGCCAAATAAGTTTAACTTGCAATAGACCTAATTTTTACTGGAAAGTTGATAAATATTATTACGTTCATATTGGTCCAAATTAAAAACCACTATAGAACACAATGCGAAGGCATTGATGGATACGCTATGTCACGCAATATTGAGAAAAAAGTTTGTGAAACGTTAAACGCTTTTATCTCAAAACTACTATTTTGCATATATGCCCTTGCTATTCTAAGCACCTCATATAATGTACTTAATATCTAACATTTAGAACCAAAATACAAATATAATTGCATTTCCAAGGTTTCTGGAGAAGTTTAAGTTCTCACGTCTGTGTATTTTCTCATTAGAGAAAATTGCTCGTTCACTATCCATGTTTGAACAAGGCACCCACAGTGCCTTCATACAGCATTCAACAAAATCACTATGATTTCTGTTCATATTCAATAACATATTAGTTTTCACCCTTCTGAACACTGTTGTTCACAATCGTCTGAAGACATAGGTAGCCTTTGAGTAGCACTTGAAAGTTGAGATTTTTCAGAAGTTTAACATTGGTTGCTGTCTCTCCCATAGATGCTTTACTGTTTCTGATGTGTTCTTCACATTAAATGGTCTGCCCATGTTTGTAGTGAGTGATTGAGCAATGTCCAACAACATTAGTCTTGTTAGAGGCTTACTTTAAGTTAATTAATGGTGGCAGTTGTCTGAGGACCAAACATGATGTTTGTTCACTAATTTAAAATTGGTGAGCAAGTCACTAATTCCCTTTTGCAGCTTGTGAGAGACATCAGACCGGGGAAAGGTTCAAGTAATCCATTAAAATGATTCGGTGATGTCTGGTATGTAAAGGGACCCTTTATTATTATTATATTTAATCTATTAAAGTGGTTCTTTCCTGAAGAAACAGCAGTCCACCTTCATATGCCTTTAACTGTGGCAATCATTATAGTGTACTTCTAGCTTCACTTAGCTTCCAGGCAACAGTATCATCATTATTTATCACATGATGACCTGGTAATGCACTGTCATTAAGTCTCATTCTTATTTTCTCTTCAACAACACTGTAAAATTGATCATTATTGTGAATTAAACTGGATATGTTTTTACTATTCCCTCTAACTCACATTCATTCCCTTGAAACCATTGAAATTTTCTGTGATTTCTTCAATCTCATAGTAAAGATTTCTCCGTGTTCATGTGATGTTGACAGAAGTAATTAAGTCTGCCTCAGAAATCCAGATACAGGACTTCTTAAAAGTTTTCTTTCTTCCAAAAATTCAACCATAAAAATGTTTTCATTTAGCAAGTTCCCACCTGTAATGCCTCTTTAGTGTCACAATAACCCCTAGCTCCATTGGTTGAATCAGTGACGACGTCATGTTAGGTGGATGATAAATGAAAATGTTTCCTTCAGCTGTTTTCAATTCCCAGTCAACAGGGTGGAAGGGAACATTGCCTAGGAAGAGTATGGTTTGTGATGGTAAACCTTTGGATTGCAAGAAATCTTTTACCTGTGGGACAAATTTATTAAAGAACTAGTCTTTAAAAATATCACAGACCATTCATGCCAATTTATTATTATAATAATGGCAGGTAAACATTTCACTTCCATCCACTTAAAAGACCACGGTTTGTTTACTTTCCCAATAGCACACATTTTAATTTCAAGTTCACTATTTGTGTCGTATGGCACAAAGGGTTATCTGTTCTTTACTGGACTTGTGTCCTGGATTTGATTTTTCTCCTTTTGCTGCCAAAGTTTTGTCTGGGAGGCACTTTCTCATCAGCATTGTACATATGACATGGCATAAAACCATGCCATTGTATATTCTGCAGAAATTATTTTTTGAAATGTTCTGCTGCACTTGTACTTAGTTTTTCCCTCAGGACTAAATTCTCGGATTACATGGTGATTCTTGAATTGCTGTTGCCACCTGTTAGAAGTCGTGAATGTTTCCATAATTCCCAATTTTTTTGGCATGATTGGTTATCATATGAAGCATGAACAGTGACAAAATTATTTATAAAACACATTATTATGTGAATAATTTTGCATTAAAAATTGAAAAACATGGAATTTCATTAGAAAAAACTAGAAGCTTCTTCTCCTTCTTCTTCTTCCTTTTTAGCCATGCCTCTCAGCTTTGAGTTTGCAAATCATTTTCTTTACTCATTCCTATTACCCACAAACTGTCTGAGTAGTAATGTGGATACACGATAAATTATATTTGAAGAGAAAAATATATACCCAGACTGGGGTTTGAACCCAGGATTTTTAGCTTTCTATGCAAGTGCTCTACCGACTGAGCTACCTGAGCACTCCAATCTAAACACAAATTTTTCTCATATACACTGTTAATTCCCAAGTGCAAAATGCTATGAACCGTTGCTCGTTCTTGCAAATGGTGGCTTCTTTATTAAGAAGATCGTTATTGGGAATTTTTACATTACATTATAAAGCCAGTACGGCCTCTTTCTCTTCAAATATAATTTATCCTTCATTGAGATGTATTAAATGAATAATAAAAACATATACACGATATTTGAACTCACATTGCCAACGAACTTAATAGCTAACCTAATGCAGTTATGTACTCTACCCTGTGAAAGCTAACCTAATGCAATTTAAGTACTCTAACCTGTGAAAGAATGCATGCTGATTTTATTTAGTGTAAGTTAATTAGTACAGACTCTATGTTGGCTGCACTCGAATATAGAATATTCATTAAAATCAATATGACTGCCATGTCTTATGTAATTCAATATCGTGAAAAAATATATTCAAATAATCGTAGGAAAACGTGTAAAAATCATTATAAATGGTGGGAAATAATTTGAAAAATGAAACCCTAAGAATAAAATTTGACAGGAGTTTATGAAGTAATTTAAAAAGATATGTCACATGTTGTAAAGTTTAGCCAGTCATTTTTTCTAACTCTATTAATTTTTTACAATATTTAGTATGCTCTCTAGATGATATTAAATACATTTCAAAATATTTTACATTAATTTACTTATTTTTATTCTAAACAGTGTAAAATATTTTTACTTTAGGTCGTGTAAGTGAGCATCAATTTTATTTTTTCAAACAATAACATGTAAATAGGGATGTATTATTTGACACTGAAATATCAAGGAGTTAAACATCCATAAATTGTCACAGAAATACCCTACAGTCTGTTACCTCATAGTTTGGTTTTATCACTCCAATATATATTATCTACACCTAAGTTATAAACTACTGCTGAACTTACCTTACATTTAGTTTACATAAAATATCACCAATTAGCTCTTCAAGAATTATAACTCTGCAATGGATTTTTGTCATCAACTACTGCTGGGTAAACATAATGAAGACTGTAAATATGAACTTACCTAACTACCTAATCCAGTATAGGTAGTATTTTATTTAATGATGTTTTTTAATGTCTAAGGCCATTAATTTAAAGCTGGCCATGAAAGGGTTAACAATTTTTTCTCTTAGAGGATTCTTATTTCAGAATTGAGATTCATAAATCTACAGCATGGGACCAACAATTTTATTTTATTTTTTTTAATAAAGCCATAATTCACATTTTAAATCCTGAAAAAATCCTTTATCCACTGCTTGTATGTGGAACAATTATCATTTATCATAATCTTATTATAATGATTGTTATTTTTTAGTTGGCATTGAAAATGCCTTTTTCGCTGGATCGAGTCAAGGAAGGTGTGAACACCCGATTACGTGCTGATTCAGCTTCTCTTCCTGAGTATTTATTTTCAAGGTCTGTAGCTGGAGCTACTCATATAGACATTATTCGTGGTCTGGAACATGCCTCTGATGGAGCGCTGTATGCACGATTCTTTCCTATGTATCCTGACCGCATTGTCAATCTAACTCATTGGCTTGCACATTGGATGAAAAAGGGTGAGTTTTATTTGATAGCATAACATCATAACATCAAATCATATATCTCTTTCAATTTAGAATTAAGTTTAAAATTATTTTGAAATTAATGTTGGGAAGTAAACATTATGAGATAATCATTTTAATTCATTGGAGAAAAAATTTTTTTTTTTAAACTCACGTCATAAATTTTGTGCTATTCATAAACCATGCTTTCATGAAAAGCATGAAATTTATGAGGTGAGTTTTCAAAAAAAAAATTCTCCAATGAATTTAAATTAAAAAAATTAAAATTATTGTTTTTATTTTATTTTTTTCCCATGGCACGACAGGCCTAGAAGGCCCTTAGCCTACCAGCCGGCTGCTGGCCACACATCCACATGTGTCAATCACAGAGGTAGATGATCATCCAGCCAGTGTAGGGGTGACATGTAGTCATCATGACGAGTCCCCCAGCTGATATAGCTGGTTTTCTCAACCTGGAACTGCTACTTATTTAGCTACTCAAATGCCTCACGATGCTGGGTGGGCACCGGTCCCATACTGGCCGAAATACCATGAGAAAAATTTCTTCCCCCATGGAGACTTGAACCAACGCAAGTCCTGTAACTCTGCACCAATGCTTCCTGCCTTAACCACTCAGCTAGGGCACGGGACTATTTTTATTTACTACAATTATTTTATATTCACTTTTATTTTAATTTATTGAACTCATACATTGTAATATTTGAAGAGAAAAATATACACCTAGACTGAGGTTTGACCCAGGACCTTAGCTTTATTTTCTAATGCTCTGCCACTGAGCTATCCTAAGGCCTCCAACCTAAATGCAAATTGTTCTCTTACACATTTTAATTTCTGATGGCGCCAAATCTTGCAAACCGTTGTTCGACACGCAAATGGTAGCTTCTTATTTAAGAAGACTTTTAATGGGAATCTAACAATACTTTATAAAGCCAGTAGACCTTTTGATGTTTTTATCATAAATTTCACATTTCTCATTGAAGGTCAAATTATGTTTGAAGGAAAAACTATATGAATGAATGAGTCACTTCTTACCTTACCTGATACTTCGTTTTTTTTAAACACGGGAACTGCAAATTTCAAGAGGAGTCCCTCTTATCTTCAGCCGACATTATGGCTATCAGATTAAAAAAAACATAAAGTAAAGATAAGAAGTGACTCATTCATTCATTGAATTAAGAACCTCATAATGTTATTTCCCATATTTAACTATGAAAAAAATATACAAGTTAAAATATATATATATTATATTTGAAGATAAAAATGTTTGCCTAGACCGAGACTCGAACCCGGGACCCTTGGCTTTCCGGGCCAAGTGCTCTACCAACTAAGCTACCTAGGCAAGTTGCGATCTAGATGCAAATTTTTCTCTTATATGCATTGTAATTCCCTCGTGCCAAATGCTTGAAACCGTAGCTTCTATCTTTGCAAATGGCAGCTTCTTAGTTAAGAAGACATTAATTGGGAAAAATCATATTTAAAGAGAAAAATTATACGCTCAGACCGGGACTTGAACCCGGGACCCTTGGTTTTCTAGTCCAAGTGCTCTACCATTTGAGCTACCTGAGCAAGTACCGATCTAAACGCAAATCTTTCTCTATATACGTTGAAATTCCCGCCCCAAATGCTTTGAAGCCTTTGCTTCTATCTTTGCAAAATGGCGGCTCCTATATTAAGAAGACATATTTGGGAATTATACATTACATTATAAATGCCAGTACGGCTATTTTCGATGTTTTTATTATTAATTTCATACATCTCAATGATGGATAAATCATATTTAAAGAGAAAAATTATACGCTCAGACCGGGACTTGAACCCGGGACCCTTGGTTTTCTAGTCCAAGTGCTCTACCATTTGAGCTACCTGAGCAAGTACCGATCTAAATGCAAATCTTTCTCTATTTGCGTTTAGATCGGTACTTGCTCAGGTAGCTCAAATGGTAGAGCACTTGGACTAGAAAACCAAGGGTCCCGGGTTCAAGTCCCGGTCTGAGCGTATAATTTTTCTCTTTAAATATGATTTATCCATCATTGAGATGTATGAAATTAATAATAAAAACATCGAAAATAGCCGTACTGGCATTTATAATGTAATGTATAATTCCCAAATATGTCTTCTTAATATAGGAGCCGCCATTTTGCAAAGATAGAAGCAAAGGCTTCAAAGCATTTGGGGCGGGAATTTCAACGTATATAGAGAAAGATTTGCGTTTAGATCGGTACTTGCTCAGGTAGCTCAAATGGTAGAGCACTTGGACTAGAAAACCAAGGGTCCCGGGTTCAAGTCCCGGTCTGAGCGTATAATTTTTCTCTTTAAATATGATTTATCCATCATTGAGATGTATGAAATTAATAATAAAAACATCGATTAATTGGGAATTTAACAATACTTTATAAAGCCAGTAGGGCTTCTATTGGCAATTTTTATTATTAATTTAGCACTTCTCACTGAAGGATAAATTATATTTGAAGAGAAAAATTTTTTTCTCGCCTCGGTAGCTCAGTAGGTAGAGCACTTGGCCCGGAAAGCCAAGGGTCCCGGGTTCGAGTCTCGGTCTAGGCAAAAATTTTTCTCTTCAAATATAATTTATCCTTCAGTGAGAAGTGTTAAATTAATAATAATATAAATTTATTATGGGAATTTTTACATTGTGAGGTTTTCTTAATGAGAATTAAATGAATCGTGAATTTTTGCTTAGACTGAGGTTTGAATCCAGGACCTCTAGCTTTATACACTAATGTTCTGACACTGAGCTATCCTAAGACCTCCAATCTAAATGCAAAATTTTATCTTATATACATTTTTATTCCTGAGAGCACCAAAGTCTGGGATGTGGAATTATAAGAGAGAAAAATGTATTATATTATTTTTGGTCTGGACATCTTACCTCAATATTAATGTTGATTTGTTCTTGGACATGTTAATATAAATTCAGACACTAAATTATTAAAACAGTTAGAAAATACAAAAGAGCTGACTATTTGGGAAAAAATTTATATTCAGAAGAACAGAAACAGAGTTATGAATTTTGATATTCCGATGGAGGGTGACCTTGTTTGGAGGTTCTTTGGCCAACCACAGGATGGAGCTGACATCGACATCCAGGTGGTGCAACATAATGCAACATAAATAAAACCAGTCTGGGAAAGCTGACGATAAAACAGAATTGTTTTGAAACATGTCCAAGAAAAAAATCAACATTAATATTGAGGTAAGATGTCCAGACCAAAAATAATATAATTAAAATAACCTCAAAATGTAACTTCCTAAAATTAAATATTAAGAAAAATGTATGTTAGGACAGAGGTTGGCTAAGTTGTAAAAGTGGTTAGAGCACCAGTGCAGAAAGCTGAAGATCTTTAATTCAAGTCCCAGCTTAGGCAGACATTTTTCTCTTCAGAGCATTCAAGTTAATTTTTAATTAAATTAAAATGAGTTGTAAATTATCTCACCTCATACAGTCCGTGTTTTTCACAGCATAGGAATGCAGTTTCTGGAACAGTCATTCCTATCTTCAGCCATATTTCCAAAATGAATGAGGTGAGATAATTTATGACTCATTTTAATTTTATAGTCCCGTGTGCCATAGCCGAGTGGTTAAGGCAGGAAGCCTTGGCGCAGAGCTATGGGACTTGTGCTGGTTCGAGTCTCCATGGGGAAGAAATTTTCTCATGGTATTTCGGCCAGTATGGGATCGGTGCCCACCCAGCATTGTGAGGCATTTGGGTAGCTACAATAAGTAGCGGCTCCAGGTTGAGAAAACCATCTATAACGTCTGGGGGGACTTGACATGCTCACGTCACCCCTACACTGGCTGGATAATCATCTACCTCTGTGATTGACACATGTGTATGTGAGGCCTGCAGCTGGCTGGTAGGTTAAGGGCCTTCTAGGCCTGTCGCACCAGGAGTTTCTTTTTTTTTAATTTTATAAACTTGAAAGCCTCATAATGTTAATTCCCATAATAAGTTTTATGAAAAAAATTGTACTACTAAAATAAAAATATAAACTGGATTGAATTGGACGCTGTATAAAAAAACTGATCTACGTCTGAGCAAGGTAATTTGCTCTTTTACTTATTTTGTAATTGGACAGCATCATGCATCAACCAGCTATGTGCCATTATGTAAGTTTTGAGAAAAATATGTTTAAAGTTTAAGTCAATCTTCACTATTTATTGTTGCACCAAACTAACAATACTGGATGTATCAAGTTATTTTCTTTGTTTGACAGTTATGCATCAACAATCTTAGAGCAGTAATTATTTGGTGCTCAGCTGCATGATGCAAAATTTAGATTAGCATTTATGAAGATTTGGTTTTATAGCCGTTTGTTGCAAAACATAGAATCTCAGATAGGACTGATGATGTTTACATTTTTCTTTAATAATAAGGCTATATTTAAAGATTTGGCACTAAAAGTGTGTGTACACCTACTTCATGAGCCAGTGAAACAGATGGCATCAAAATCTCTCTTTTTTTAATTGTGCGTAGCCAGTTGATGTATAGCATTGACCAATTGTTTTTTTTTTCTATAAACTGACGATGAAAATAAGATGTGACTTATATTCACAACAAATAAAAATTACCTTGCACTTTAAGAATATTTTATTCTCTTTAATACTACAGATACAGATAGTATGTCAACACCAACATGCCAAAAAAATTTGCCTATTACTGTTGTCACTTGTCTCTGAAATTTCAAGGTGCAATCTCTTCTTGGCAAATGTTTAGACATAATTGATCATTGAAGTCTCGAACCAGTAATAATAAGGAGAAGAAAGAAAGATTATCTGGGATGAAAAGGATATCCCTGAAAAAGTTACTAGTTATAATAAAAGTTTAGGAATTATTAATCAAGTTATGAAACCATCCCTTGTACAAAAAAACACCAGATTACGTTTATATAACACTTTGGCTAGACCAGTGTTGACCTATGGTAGTGAAGCATGGACACTAAAAAAACAACATGAAAGCAGAATAACGGCTTGTGAAATGAGATTCATGTGCAGAACAGCGGGTTACACCAGATGGGATCGGAAAAGGAACACCGATATCTTAAAAGAATTGAAGACTACGCCAATTTTGGAATATATTAAACAGTACCAACTAAATTGGAAACACCATCTTGAAAGAATGAGTTCAAATCGGATCCCCAAAGCTGTTTATAATTATATACCAAGAGGACGAAGATCACTGGACTGTCCTATGAAACGCTGGAGGGAAAATTTTCTATAGGATCGTAACAGGCCTTGGCCTAATACTTGGAAGGAAGAAGAAGAAGAAAAAAAAAGATAAGTACACTCTGTGTCATACATTAAGGATGTTTGTTACATGCGTTACCAATTATCTTGGCAAGTGCAAATGAGCTTCAGAATTGACAACATATTTCTGTATACTACTACCAGTATGTCTCTGTTCAGATTTCTCAGCAAGAATATAGGATAAAAATATTATATTTTTCCTAATTTTCATTTTTTAAATTAGTATGCCCGGTGGATTAGTGGTTATGCTCCTTGCATCTGGTTCCGAGGATCATGGGTTCAAACCCGGCTGGGGTCAATGGATTTTTTAGGATGGAAAAATCCAAGGAGCAAGTCCTCCGGAAGGAACTTTAAGCTGTGGGTCCTGAATCTGAAGATTTTTCAGGCTCGTAAAAGATCCTTAAGCATGAATAAAGAGGCCTCTAAGCAAAATTTACCGACATCAACCTCCTAGTAAGACCTTAGTTGCCTGATAGATGTCTCATTGGGTCGGTGTGTTGACTGCATGCCATCCATGACATCTATGAACAAATAAGGTAACTAAAAATGAATTTGGTCTAGTAACTCCTTACAAAGGATAGATAGATGCAACTTATGCACACATGGCCATACATGCTTAATCTTTAGACCATATGTTATTGCTCATGTCCAGTTATTGTAATTATACCAGTTTCAAAGCTTGGGCAGCTTCATCTTCAATGATTTATTGTTAACTGATGGTATGTCATCAAGAAATTACTGAAGATGAAGCTGCCCAAGCTTTGAAATTGATATAATTAAAAAACTGGATATGAGGTGAGATGTAAAACATTTTAATTTAAATCTTGTACGGGTTTAACCTACTTACAGATTTAAGAAAACAGTTCACCTACAGGACTTGGGAAGTAATTTCAGTTCCAATTTTAATTTATAGTGATACACTGGAAAAAAATTGTATTTCATATAACGTATCATTGAATTAATAGCCTTTAAATGGTATATTATACATTTTTATTTCTCATATGATGCAGGAGCTATACCCATAGCAACACTGAATTTACAACATGGAGTTGCACCTGGAAATCCAGTCCCTGATGCATGGCATCACCAGATGGTATTTGGTGTTGGTCCAAGAGGTGTTTATCTTACAAATCCAGCAGAGTGCATTAGTGAAGCAGCTCTTTGGCCACAGTTATGTAGTCCATCTGTGTTAATGATAAGAAGGAATGATATTCTGTCTAGGTGGAATGAGCATACAAATCTACGGCCATTTATGAATCATCCCGATCCTCGATGGAAAAAGATGAATGTTTTAGGTAAATATTAAGTATTTATATTGAATTCATTTCTTACCAAGATGCAGTTTTAAGTAATCAATAAACATTTGAAGATACTAGATTCTTAGTTTACCAATAGCAATATGTGTCATTTCATTGCTGACATTGAAAACTCATAACTTTACATACCTTGAAAAACGATGTAAGTTCATTAAATTATACCCAGCCCCCAATAATACTAACAAAAATTACTAACAACTTCAAGTATAAAGGCAAGCAAATAAACAATTTTGTTAAGGTAGAATATTTTTATCACTCACCTCATATTGTTCTTCTTATTTGATTATAAACTAGTTTCGGAACATAGTTTCTGTTCCATCCTCAGTATCGTCACGACCGTTGTTCTGTCGTCTTGAAGAGCTGTCCTTCTCTCCTTCCATTGACTGACTGAAAAACCTCGAAACCAGGTCATTCTCACCGGGAATTTCAAAGTTCATTAATTTCTTCTTTTTGCTCTTTTGAATGTAGATCTTTTCCCAAACAGTAAGTTCTTTAGGTTTGAAAACTAGAGTGAAAGAACATCTCAGGAATGTCAAGAAAGGGGAAGTAGAAAAATCTGCAGTGGCTGCCCATGCATGGTCTGAAAAACATCTTATCGAGAAAGAAGCTAAATTATTAAAACAAATAGAAAAACCTAAAGAACTTACTGTTTGGGAAAAGATCTACATTCAAAAGAGCGAAAAGAAGAAATTAATGAACTTTGAAATTCCCGGTGAGAATGACCTGGTTTCGAGGTTTTTCAGTCAGCCAATGGAAGGAGAGAAGGACAGCTCTTCAAGACGACAGAACAACGGTCGTGACGATACTGAGGATGGAACAGAAACTATGTTCCGAAACTAGTTTATAATCAAATAAGAAGAACAATATGAGGTGAGTGATAAAAATATTCTACCTTAATGAATATACCTCATAGTGAGAATTCCTAAAATAAGTAAACAATTTTGTGCTTAATCTGCACAAAACCCAGGATAACTCCTTTCTACAACGTGTTATCTACGGTACTGAAATTTACTACCCATCATAGTGATAAAACAAGCTAACTCAATGGCACTATCGAAACCATAGCTTCAAGGCCACATTGACATAAGCTTCCATACATCCTGTCCTAAAACTAATGTTTTCCAATCACCTTCCCTCAAATCATAGTTAATGTTATTTTCCCACCTTAATTCTTGGCCTACCTACTTGGCACTTTTCCTCTAGTTCCAATGTATTTCCATGCCCCTCTTTCAATCTCCATTCAGTAACATGCCGTGCCCGTTGCAGTCTACGAGACTTCACTGTTCTTATTACATGTGATTTCCCATAAAGATCATGTAGCTCATTGTTATGTAGTCTTAACCATTTTCCTGTCTGTTAATCTCTCTTTGGTTCAAAAATTTTCCTAAGAACTTTATTCTCAAATATTTTCTCCTCCCTTAAAGTTTCATATCTATATAATATAACTGGGAGAATGACAGAATACGTAACAGTTTTATATATTTTTCAGTTTAATTTTTTGAGAGAAATTGGAACAACAAGAGTCTTGAAATACATAACCACATGCATTTCCAGAATTGAGCATATGTTTATAATTTCTTTGTGCACCTCGTTCCTATTTGTATGTATTGTTCCTAGGCATTTGAATTCAGACACTTCTACTTAATTTCCCTCATTTGTCATTAACTGTACATTTTCATTATGCAATAAATTTCTGTGTGTGGCCATAATATTAGTTTTATTGATGTTTACTGTAAGTCCCATTTTCTTAGTGTTACTCAGTAGAGTGTGCATGTTGGTGCTTAGTATCTCCTCATTATCGCCTAATAACATTACATCATCAGCATATACTAACAGCCTATTAATACCATAATGTTGTATGCCTTCTTTGACTTCTAAAGATTTGATGGATTGCTCTAGTACAAAATTGAATGGTAGAGGAGATAATGCATCTCCTTGGTTTAGCCCAATTGTGAATTTCAACAGTATCTAAAAATTCATATAATAAAATAAAGTATCTGAAACCTTTAACTTTTATAGAAAACTGTTTACTTACATGCATCCTACCTATAGTGTTATCATTTAAAACTCAGTAGCATGGAAATATCCATGCTTCCACCAGGGTGATATGCTCTGTATGGTGACCTTGGACTGTAGCTATCACTAGGCACTTAGTTTCCACCGCAGAAGGTTTGTAGCAGAACATTGTTAATATGTGACCACTCCCCTTTACATGCTTTTCATAGTCCTTCAATTGAGATCAGTCTCTTATTTTCAAGGGCTCTTTTTAAGAGATAAAGTGCACAAAAGTCCATTGTAGAAGCATCAGGTGACTTTGACAAGAATATCACTAAATTGCACAGCATGTATTCCTTATTTCCTCCAAGAGATTGTGGTTGGAGGAAATAGTATTGCTTGTGGCCTTGTCCACATGTACCTATATCTTATTTACCCCTCTACCATAGTGGACATGAATCTCATATTGGTAAATTGGTGTTGGAACTTTCTCCTGATAGTTTTTTTTTTGCAACTCTTTGGATACCGATACTTCATTTGTCATTGTAGGAATATCCCTTTGAGGAAGTGTCCCTGCATTCTCTGTACCAATTTGCAAAATGTTTATTGTCAGTAAAAAATGCCCCAGGGCTTGTTGGTGTCATTCGGGTAGACAAATTTTTCTCTAACTACACAATTATTACCATTTTTCTCCAGCCAGATGGTGCTCATTGAGCTCTCTGCTGTTGGTCACTTCACTTTCTTGAATATGTGAAGGGGCTTTTCTAGATTCAAATTGTGCTAATTATTGTTTTAACATCTGTATATATGAGAAGCTGGCTGCATTTATTAAATAATGTACCCTGACCAGGGATCAAGGTCTACTGTATCTGAGGCAATGAAGTTACCCCCTAGACCATAGCAGAGGATCGAAGTAGATTTCAACAGGATATATATCTTCACCTAAACATTCATTGAAAATTAATAAATTAATGAGTCATTTTAACATCTTACCTCATATTTCATGTTTTTCAAACACGGTAACTATAGTTTTCAAATGATCTTGTCATTCATTTTCAACCGCCATTATGACTACCGGATATTCGTTGGAATCTCCCTCTATAACGTTGCCATCTGGTGTTGATTTGACGAACTTTGAGATATCGTTGCCATCTGGTGTTGAATCGATGAACTTCGAGATGAGGTCACGTTCATCCAGAATGTCGAAATTCATAGATTTAAATTTTTGTTCTTCTGTATAAATATTTTCTCCCAAACTGTCAAATCCAAAGGTTTTTCCAAATGTTTTAGAAGTTTAGCTTCTTTTTCAATTCTATGACCTTCCAACAAACTATGTGCTGCAATAGCTGATTTTTCAATTTCACCATTTTTAATATTTCTAAAGTGTTCCTTTGTGCGAGTGTCCAAATTTCTTTTTGTTTTTCCTATGTATACTTTATTGCAATCTCGACAATCAATTTGATAAATTCCAGATTTTTTACTATCTGGGGTGTTCATTTTCTTATTGGTTATTAATAAGTTACCAAGGCTAAATTTATTTATCAGTGCCAATGTAATATTGAATTTCTTGAAATTTTTTTGAAATTTGTTATGTATTCCAGGATGATAAGTGATTTTTCTTAAATTTCCCAATTTTAACTTTGAATTCATTGAAAACTTTCTTTCTGTTCTTCATCATTCTCGTATTTTATCAATCTATAACTTTACTGGAATAATTTCCTGACACTACAATAAGGTCTTATAAAAAGTCATTGGCAGTAGTTACAGTTTTCTCATGTAAACTCCAGTTTTATTTTTCATTTTGGCAGGATGGGTTAGAGGAATCCTCATTTGTTTATCTTTTTTCATTTGTGATTTAGGCTTATTTTCAAGGTCTAGTAGAAATTTACAATGACTATTTAACTCATGCCCCAAATGGGAGTCAATGACCAATCACGTTTCAATGATTTCTGTTTTACAACCAATCAGAATCGTGTTTCACCAAATATTTATCAGTGTTATGATTACCATATTAAAGAAAGCTCCTCCTTACAATATTGCGTTCCTTTGGCAATAAATAGTATGATCTGGTTGCAGTGATAAACAAATGAAGCAGTAGAAGCGTACCTATCGTTTCTCATTTGTTTTCAAACATCGCCGTTTACATTAAATATATAAATATTTTAAAATAACTATAGTTAAATAATGATTTGTGAGTAAACAGCTAAATTTTATTCGTTAAATAGTCCTAACAAATGCCACTCTTGATTTCCAAATTCTCTAGATAAATTCACTCCTCACTTCGTGAGTCGTGAACTTATCGATAATTTGGAAATCACTCGTGGCATTACTTATGAAAATCATAGTCAATTTCTGAGTCTATTCCCAGTATTTCATTGGTACTCAAATTTAATTATTTTGAGGCAGTCCCAGAAGTAAAAAATATGTGGCTACTCCATTATTTCTGTATTACCTAAAACCATATTTCTTTTTTAGGTAAAATTTTATCACTCACCTCGTATGTTAATTGATCATAATCCACATATTTTCATTAGTCAGATCAAGATCCCTGCTTAGCTGTCACATTGAATCCAATATTAAGTTGTATGGTACGAGGAGTTGTTTGGGTTGAGATTGTCTCATATTGCATCATGCAACTCTGCATTGAGTATTAAGACATGAAGGGGAAGAGGATTGACACTCCAATATGACCTTGATCTGACTGATAAAAATATATGGACTATAGTCAAAAATGTTTTCTCCCTGATGTCTTTCAAAACTTAATACACTTACATGTCATGTACTGGTATGATACACACTTACAAGCACAAACATCAAACAACTTGTTGGAATTCTCCTTAACTTAAGGACTGTTAAACTGTTTCTTCTTTTCAAAATGTTAGAAAATTTAATATGGTAATGTTACCATTCGCTGGATCTGCCAATTCATGAAGGTTGGAACAGATATTCTTATCCATACTTCCTTGACTGTCATTGCCATATCACCTAATAGTTCAAGTTTAATATTTTCTTTCGTGTTGTAGCACCTTCCTTTGTCAATTTATATTTTACTTAAAATAACACAACACTAACAAACTGAGAGAATAAAAATTACTGTAAATATATGAATTATTAATAAATTTAACAATCATTAACACGTGTTTCTTTACATATATACAAACTATGACTGAAGTGCAGGTGTGTAGACAGAACAATCTGGATATCTATTAATTAAATAAAATTAAAACTTAGTTTTATTTGATTTTCATATTTATTAAGATATAATTCAGTGACAGCTGTTTCAGTACACTGTACCTTCTTCAGACATGATCTGATAATCTGGATATCGCTGAATTTGTAGAAGACTCATAATGAACCAAAAAAAGGATAGTAACATATTGTTCTTACATATTAAATTTATCACTTCTCACCAAAAGACAAGTTTTATTTGAAGAGAAATATATATGCTTGAATCGGGATTTAAACCTGATATCTCTGCCTTTGAACACCAGTGCTCTGACCACTGAGCTACCAGGCTTCCAACTCAAATGCATATTAATTATCTCCTTAAATGAATTCCTGTGCGCCGAGACTATGAACTTTTCATTCTACATGCCATCTGCCGCTATAATTTGATTTCTTAATCATTCTGTAAATATCACATGAATATGGAACCAGGAAACTGGAAAATCTAACATTAATTTTATGTTTAAATTAATGATCCATACAAGCACAAAGTCATTAGTCATTACAATACTAACAAATTTCTCAGACAGCTGTCTATAGTATTCACTGCCAATAATCCCCACCCTTCTCAAGGACCATCCCCAACTTTCACTCATACAATTCTCTACCTGGTGAAAATCAGTCTGTACATAATCTAATTGAAGGGCTTAGTGCAATAAGATAATAAGCCACATATTGTTCTTTCTGAGATATAAGGGTTTAACGTTTCAAAAAATTATAGATACTAATTGGGCAGTATTATTGTTAATACATTGTGTGTCCATATGTTTTAACTCATCACTGGTGCACTTACAAATGATTTCATGGATATTTCAGTACAGTTATTTGTTATCATTGTAATAAATGACATTTCTTAACAGAATAATAATGTTTTATTTATGTGGCTTATCATGTTATTGCCCTAAGCCCTTCAATTATAGAATGCTTAATTATAAAAAGTTATATGGTAACATTCCTAATATCCATAATTTATCATTTTTACAAAGTTTTTATTTATTAATTAAATAAAAATAAAACGTAGTTTTATTTGATTTTCATATTTATTATATAATTCAGTGACAGCTGTTTCGGTACACTGTACCTTCTTCAGACATGTTAACAAATTATGAATTGTGTTCCAACTGATCTAAGCAACAATACAACAATATTTCTTTAAATTTTTAAATTTAACAAAGGGGATTCATTCAAATCAAGTTGAGAATTTAACAGTTTTTTACTACTTTTAAATTTATTAATTTCTACAGCCTCCAAAAGATCTAACTTCTTACCCTTATCACAAATATGTAAAATTTCAAGTTTTTATTATTCAATGATAGCACCTTGGTGAAAAGTAATTGGATTTGCATTTTTTTTTCGCATTCATTTGAGGGCTGTATGCTCTCATTTTAAAATTTGCATTTTAATATTTAAAAATGTATTTTTTCGATATACATCAATAGTTAACTTTTATAGGAATTAATCACTATGAGGTTTAATTTCACCATACATCAATAGATTTATTTTCACTGTTTTACACTCATCTGAATGCTCAGATGAGTTATTCAACAAAAGATTTTGAATGATCAGTAACAAAGTTTTCTAAAGTGTAGCTTATATGAAATTTTACTGTCGGAATAGATGACAATGCTGACAGTTTTGTCAATCCCAGTGGATTAGTGGTTGTCATGTTCATCTCTGGTTCTGAGGTTTGTGAATTCTAATCTGGTTGGAATCAATTGATTTTTGTGAGCATAAAAATTCTGAGTGCAATGGGTGGCATTGGAACACATGTTTTTTTAATCTTATCTCTTGTATAAAAAGTACAAAGTTATTGCTGATTTTAAAAACCGTCACAATGCTTATATTTTCAGGTCAAGTAGTGAACATAGTTAGAGAATCAACATGCACACGTTCATCGACACAAGGTTGGGTGATAACACAACATGTGTGTATTCCAGCTGCCTATAGTTCAGGTATAACACTCGTCATTAGGCGAGAATCCCCAGCATACGAAGAGCTGAGCAATGCACCAGAACTGCCCCTTCTTCAACAACAACACCAAGGAACATCAAAGTGGACATAGTTTCATTAGTTTCTATTCAGTTGTTCAGTTATGCACAGGCAACTTTATGTTAACAGTCTCTAAAATATTTTAAATAACTTTTGATTGATTTAAAATTACTTTAAAAATTAAATAATGTGATATTGATTTACACACAGCTTGAAATTTTGATGTTATTAACTTGGTTTAAATATAAAATTGATAGTAATGGTAAGGATAAATAGTTGATCCAAGCAATTGAAAACAACTTAAGGAAGGAAGAAGGTAAAGAGAAAAAATTCTGTCTGAACCAGCACTTTAATACCAGTCCTTCAGGATGACATGCTGATGCTCTACCATTTGAGCTATCCAAGCCAATTCTTGCCATAAATTTCTCAATCTGTTTTGTTTACCAAAATAAATTTCTCTCTCTTACTTTCTCTTTTAATCCCTCTTGGACCATCAGTAGTGAAACATCATTCACAAAACATTTGGGTTACTTCTAAATTAAGAAAGATGATGTGATTTTATACAGTACCAATGCTATTTATGATTGTAATATGTAAATTAATATATACAGACAAGCTATTGTAAGTAATGGTAAAGAGAAAATTGTTTTTGCCTGAGCCAGGATTTGAATCTTGGACCTGATGCTCTTGATTCTTGTCAATGAATGTACTTTTGTTTTTTGTTTTAAAATTAAACTGTTAATTTATAAAAAAAATAATATTATTACTTTATTCTCAAAACTGATAGGAAGTAATACTGTGAGGTAATTTATCAAGAAATTGATTCAGTTTATCATCCCATATTTTACTCTCTCACCTGGATCATGTTTCACAGCACATTTTCAGCCAAAAACTTGATTTTTGAGTTGATCATTGGGAGTGTTGTATATTCTCTCCATCTGATGTTCAACAGGCAGACCTCACACCAAAATTCTTTTCCCTAGGAACTCTATACATGAAATAATGCATTTTTAAGTTCCTCCAAAAAAGGATTTAATTGTGAGATTCATCTGCCACCACCAAAGGAGAGAATATACAAGACTTCCAATGGTTACAACAGTAGTTAGTTTTTGTCTGAAACTGGTGGAAATGTACTCTGAAACATATTTCAGGCAAGAGAGCAAAATATGAGGTGAGATATATATTAACCAATTCAATAACTTGAAGGTTTATTATTTTTGTGTAGGATATGTATTAGAATGATTTGTGTGGTTCTTTTCTTTCTTTATAAGAAAATAGTGAAATGTTATCTTAATGAAATGGTGCGAAATCCTCTTTAGGTATGAAAGAATTTAAAAAAATCAAATGTTACTGGGTTGTGTTTAATTCAATTTGTATTCTAGTATTCTTTGAAAGTATTTCACTTTCTTTATTGTGTGATATGGTTTTCACTGTCACTTACCATATAATTCCCATGTGTGTATTGTTGTTTCTAAATGGACATTTGCAATTTAAAACAACTTCTATTTAATTAAACTAAAAAGACAATGGTTGTCCAATACCTGAATTAGATACAACAAAAATAATCTACACGTAAGTACCATATTGTTTTACATAGCAATTTTATATATCATTTTCCTGATGTGTTTATATATATAATTTTTTCTTCGAATTTAGTGTTGTATATATATATATATATTGTTTTTTAGATTTTTCAGATATATATGATCAAGAAAGTTTTTTTTTTCTGCATCAAAGATTCAAGGTTGGCCACCGGTTCCAGTTTGAACATGATCCCACATTGCAATAACTTTCTTATTTGATTGAATGTCATTAATATTTATGGCTTTTTTTTTTTCAATCCTTGGCAAAGGTATGTGATGTCGTGGCAGAAACTGTGGGCAGTGGACAACCTTGAATCTTTGACATGGAAAACCAAGGTACCTTTATCTTTCATATATTTAAATGTATATATGAGTGAATGAGCTCTTCAAAAAATAATCCGAGAGTCACTTAGTGTTTCAAACTAAATAAACATAGAATACAAATATAAATATGGAAATCTTGTAGAAGATTTCCGGGCTGTTGACCGTGGTCTTAACACTTGTAGTTCCCCGACGTTTTACCAGAGACTGCGTCCGACATCCTCAAGGGTTGTCTTGAGACTGGCAATTTTATCGACTACCTGCCCTATTTATACATTTATCCACGACATGTTCTCTACTCGGTCCGTTACTTTGTAAACACGTCGCGGATAAATGTATAGATAGGGCAGGTAGTCAACAAAATTGCCAGTCTCAAGACAACCCTTGAGGATGCTGGACGCAGTCTCTGGCGAAACGTCGGGGAACTACAAGCCTCAAGACCATGGCCAACAGCCTGGAAATCTTCTACAAGATCATCATAGTAACTTCAGCCGTGAAAGCCTAAGTCAATATATAAATATGGAACTTTACACTTCACCTAATAAATATGATCCTCTCGTCTATCATGTTTCAGAGATCATCCTCCAAATTCTCAATTAAGTTCTGACTTTAAGAATTTAGTTGAGGATGGGAATGATATTTCTGAAATATCTCAGGTGAGAGGATCATATTTTATGAGCTGAAATATTAAGTTTCTGTTCATATGGATATTTATCTGTTGTTGTTGTTGTTTTCAAATGCTGGGCCTTGGCACCGAAGCCATTAGCGTTCTTGCTCTCCAATATTTATCTTGTAGCGTCCCTTCACACAATTTTTATCAAATTAATAAGTATATTTTATAATAGTTTTTTATTGAATTATTTCTCTTTCATCTCCTATCAGAAAACAAAATTGTCTTACTATTCTGAAAATACTCAATTTCCTTCATAAAACTTTAATAAAAATTAATTAAATAGTATTTTCTTAACTTAATAAATTTTTTTTTCGTAAAAACAATGAATTATTTATGTATGCATATATTATTTTATGCATACACATACATACCTAGACTTGCCATAAATACTGCTACAAACATTTAGATTTGAACTGAAATCTAATTTTTAGGGTAACACACTACCCTTTTGTGTAATTTATTTCTTGTTTATTGTGAGTTCTACAAAAGAGGAAATGGATATATTTATTTTTCAGAGTGGAATGGAAAGACTATTAACAGGATTGCTTTCCATAAGGTAAATAAATCTGTTAATAAAGTTATCCAGTACCTAAAACAGGTTAGAAATGTATTAAATATATCATATTTGAAGAGAAAAATTATATGCTCAGACCGGGACTTGAACCCGGGACCCTTGGTTTTCTAGTCCAAGTGCTCTACCATTTGAGCTACCTGAGCAAGTACTGATCTAAATGCAAATTTTTCTCCATATACGTTGTAATTCCCACCCACCAAATGATATGTTGGCGGGCGGGAATTACAATGTATATAGAGAAAAATTTGCGTTTAGATCGGTACTTGCTCAGGTAGCTCAAATGGTAGAGCACTTGGACTAGAAAACCAAGGGTCCCGAGTTCAAGTCCCGGTCTGAGCGTATAATTTTTCTCTTCAAATATGATTTATCCATCATTGAGATGCATGAAATTAATAATAAGAACATCGTATTAAATATATGTCTTTTTAACTTTGAAATATATGTCTGTCTGACTGCACCATTTCCTTAAAACTGGATCTGTGACAGATTGTGTGAAGATCAGTTGTACCAAATCCAGAAAGATTCCAGCAAGCACCAAAGTGAAAGTCTATTCAGAAACTGCTTTTTAATGATTTGGAAGGTCAATATATGAGAAAAATCAATATCCAGGGAATCAGTAAGAAATTTGGATTCTCAAAAAATAAATTGAATTGGTTATTTACACCTCACCTCATATTTTGCTCTCTCATCTGGAATGTATTTTAAAGGACATTTTTCCATTCTCGGCCAGCCGATTGTTGATTTGACCTTTGAATTTCTTTTCCTCAATTTTGTCCTTCAAACTTCTATTTATTTTGTCTGGATGTAGATTTTTTTCCAAGTTGTTTTCAGCAATTTGACTTCACTTTGATTCTATGATTTTCTGCCCATATATGAACAGTACTGCTGATTTTTCTATTTCTCTATATTTTACATTTTTGTGGCACTCGTTCTGATGTTCAGATTTATTAGGTTTTCCTAGATAGATTTTTTTTCACATTCCCCATATTTTATCAGATAAATTCCTGATTTTTTTTTATTTCCATCTACTTTTTTTTTTTAACATTTATTCGTACAAGTCTGATATCAGATCTGTTGAATACTTTTGAAATTCCTGAGGAATAGGATTTAATTGTGAGGTTAATCTGCCCAATACCATAAGAAAATACATAAGACTCCCAGTTGTTAACTCATCACTAGAATGGAGAATATCCTTCAAACATCCCTTCCCGATGAGAGAGCAAAATCTGAGGTATAAATAACAAATTCAATTTCTTTGAAGAAATTCATACTTTGAGCTTATCAAAATAGTATTAAAATGTTCCTGATTGTATGACTGAATAACCAGAAGGATTTAAAATGCAAATGTCTACTGCAACAATACACACAAAACAGGCATTGAGAATCACTATGTAGAGATGAGAATATCTTACACTGAAGACACTTTCAATTGCCAAACTGATATCATGTGTACCTTAGACTCTCCAGACACACATGAAAAAGTTATGGTAATTTAGCAGAATAACAAACCCTACCGAGTCATATATTGGAACAGAATGAGGTGTTTAGGAGCAGAGCTTAATTTCTGGAAAAAAATTGAGAATATGTGCAAAAGTGTATAAAATTCTCAACTCTCATTGTTTCATTAATTCAAGGAATTCATATAATAAAGTTGGGAATTAATTCAAGGAATGTATGTGAAAATCGGTTTTGAAAATTGTCTCCTTCACAATGTTTACAACTGCTTAGTTACTCTTAATTTTTTATAAACTACATTTTGATACAATTTATGGTAACTAAGCCAAAGCTAAATTATTTAAAATCCTGAAGGATATTGTTTTAAACATGAAACCACATTAGCTTAAATGGACAGAAATTTCTGTAAAAGCACAGAAGTAACAGTTAGGAAATTGATTTTAGGATGAGGCAACAGTCTTCATAGCATGTTCTGGATAAATTCCTATATTTTAATTTATGAAAGAGTTGGAGAAAATATTTTTATATCTCACCTCATAAAGTTTCGTGTTTCCACGATACCGGTTTCAAAGGTCATTTTACCTACATCTTCAGTCAAACTGCCAACTGTTGATATTTTGTCATTAATGGCATCTTCCAAACTACCATCTGGTGCCAGTTTTATGAACTTGAAGATTAAATTTTGTTCACCAGGAACTTCAGAGTCCATGGTTATATTTTTGTTCTTCTGAATGTATATATTTTCTCAATCTGTTAATACCAAAGGCTTCTTTAAATGTTTTAAAAGTTTAGTTCTCTTCCAATTTTGTGATTCTCTAGCAAACTATGAGCAGCAATTGCTGATTTTTCAATTTCAATTGCAGCTTATAGTTTGCTAGAGAATCACACAATTGGAAGGGAAACTAAATTTTTAAAACATTTAGAGAAGCCTTTGGAATTAATAGTTTGGAAAAAAGATATACATTCAGAAGAACAAATATTTATACAAATGCAGGGGACTTGACAGAAGTCATTGCCCATAATTATGAGTAAACAAATAACTGTTAACAGTAAATTAAAAAATAAAACATCATACCAAAACAAAGTTTGGCTCTTCCTTCCTAGTATCTATCCATCAACATAGCGGAGTGAAGTGTCTGATACTGTAATAGGTGGTTTCTGTCCATGTAAGCATTCGTGGAGTAAGTGGGTAATAAGGACTTCTGTAAATTCCAATTCAAAGAAGACGTGCTCCAAAAAAATATAGAACTATGAAATTCCTGGCGAGCAAAATTTATTCTCCAAGTTCAATAAAAAATTGGCACCAGTAGGAAGATCAGAAGATGGTGTTAAATGGCAAAATTTCAACAGTTGGGAGTTTGACTGAAGATGAAGGTAAAATGACCTTTGAAACCAGTATCATGAAAACACGGAACTTTATGAGGTAAGATATAAGAACATTTTCTCCAACTCATTTATAAATTGAAAATACCTCATAATGTTACTTCTCACTGTAATTTTGATTAAAATCCTATATTTTAGTTTTGTGTGTTATAAACCTCTACCTATTTATAAATTACTTCATTTTGTAGTGTCTAGAATAGAATTTATTAAATGCATTTTTTTTTTACATTGCCTTTATCAAAATTCACATAATTACACATGTGCATTGCATATGCACACACACACACACACACACACACACATACAATTATTTCAGTTTTTTATAATGAGAAAATTTAAATATTGTATTAAAAACTGTTGATAAAATGTTGCCTGTGCAACCTTTATTTTTTTTCTTCTTCCACATTGTGGCTTTTAAGAATTTTATTAATATTACAGATGCTTTTCTGCAGAAGAAATACAAAAATATAAAGAGAGAAGAAGTTTTTTTCATTGTTTCCAGAATGTTACGTTGCAAAATTAATATTTGGTTGCATGAAGGACAAGTTGTAGCAACTAGTTGTTGGTAGCACAATGAAATGCGAACATTGTGTTCTGACACTTTTTGGGAAGATGGCCTAAGCAATTGTATACTGATCATGAGAGCATCATACCACAGTTGAATAGTGCTGTATGTTACATTTTTAACGGTTTGAAAAGTGTGAATATTATATCTTACCTGTAACTCTTATGAAAAGAGCTCCTGTGGACTAGATACTCAAGTGCCATATACTGTTACTTGGCAGCACTAAAAACATTTACAAAGAGCAATTGTGTAGAAAAGATATAGTATACTCTTGATAATTCGTATGGCCTTTTAAAAAAAAAATACAATAGGAAATAACATTAAGAGGTTTCATATCTGAAGAGAAAAATTATATGCTCAGACTGGGACTTAAACCCAGGACCTTTGGCTTTCTAGGCCAATGCTCTACCGACAGAAACATCTGGGCAAGTACCAATCTAAATGCAAATTTTTCTCTTATGTACGTTGTCAATTCTTGCGCACCAAATGCTATGAAACATTTGCTTCTATCTTTACAAATGGCGACTTCTTTATTACGAATTTCGTGCACGGGAATTGACACCGTATATAAGAGAAAAATTTGCATTTAGATTGGAACTCGCCCAGATGTTTCGGTTGGGAGAGTATTGGCCTAGAAAGCCAAAGGTCATGGGTTCGAGTCCTGTCTGAAGCATATAATTTTACTCTTCAAATATGATTTCTCCATCATTGAGATGTATGAAATGAATAATAAGAACATATTAAGATATTTATTTAATAAATAAGATATTTGGTCTATGTATTCTTACCTCTTATGGTTGTTTGTGTTCTGTGTTTCTCTTCCTGAGACTTGATTGTCTGAATTTATTTTAAAAATACAATAGGAAGTAACATTAAGAGGTTTATGGTGAAATTAAATGTTTCTTACCTCTCCTCATATAAATCTTCTAAGTAGATCGCGATTTCAAGACCACAACAGTCGGACATAACATCAGTCGCCAAGAAAGTACTGAAGATGAGACTGTTGTGGTCTCAAAATCGCAATCTACTTAGAAGATTTATATGAGGAGAGGTAAGAAACATTTAATTTCACCATAAATTAAACCTCATAGTGATTAATTCCTATAAAAGTTAAATTAAGAGGTTTATTTAATAATTAAGATATTTGGTCTGTATATTCTTACCACTTAGAGATCCATGAAACTCGTGATAACACAAAATGCTCTAATTTTGTCGTTTTCTTGTACCATTTTTTAACTCCACTTCCCAAACCTCAAAAAAAAGCATTTATGAATCATAAAATAACGTGAAATAACACCGAAATTTAAAATTTTAAATGAATTCTGGAGATTTTTTTGTTCTCTTCGCAAAATTTTCATAATGCATTTTTAAACACTGTTTTCGGATTCCATCTTCTTTTTAACTGCCATATCTGATGGCACCGTATCTGCTTCTCCCATGCACTTTTGCAAAGGGAAATGTTTACAACATAGAGGTAATATTTTCTGTCTCCTCACCTTCTCATGCTCAAATATGGCCTCTCCATAGATTTTAAGTTCTATGGCCAATATGAATTCCAAGAAATACAAATTATGTTAACGTGTAAGATAAGTTTTTCATAAGTAATGCCACGAGTGATTTCCAAATTATCGATAAATTCACGACTCACGAAGTGAGTTAAGACTATTTAATGAATAAAATTAAGCTGTTTACTCACAAATCATTATTTATTAGTCATTCAAAATATCTCTGCAGGCGGAAGAATTACGAAACAATGTTTGTTGCTACACGTGACGTCATATAAGGCATTGTATACTGTCAGCATCCCACGTCCCATTCCCCTTTGCGCTCATAGATAGCAGTGTCACGTGTTCTATTCCTGCATAAACACGACTGCAGTGCCCTCCGTCAACAACTGCGCTTACTCCTTAAACGGGTAATAACTATAGTTATTTTAAAATATTTATATATTTAATGTAAACGGCGATGTTTGAAAACAAATGAGAAACTAGTGGTACGCTTCATCTGCTTCTTTTGTTTATCACTGCAACCAGATCATACTATTTTTTGCCAAAGGAACGCAATATTGTAAGAATGCTCTCTAGTGGAGAATGAAACACATCAAACTGTATATTAATTCATTTCTGATGTCGTATGATGTAAATATGACAATTATATTTTTCTGGATTATTACCTGGGAAAAAATACATTTAAGAAAGTGCAAACAGTGGTTTCTTTTTTTGGTGGTATAATAAATTGCTACAAATGTTTTTATATTAACTCCTGCAAGCACTATGTGTTGACATCTATGCACTATATATACAATCTGGTAGCTGTATTTCTTATAGGCACAGTCACTGCAAAATAATGGTCAGACCTGTTCAGAATATTAAAAAGGAGGAGCTTTCTTTAGTATGGTAAATATAACACTGATAAATATTTTGTGAAATACGACTCTGATTGGTTGTAAAACAGAAATCATTGAAACGTGATTGGTCGTTGACTCCCCTAAATTTTTACAGACATAATTATCAGTTTTATATCCCTTAAACAACTGGGTATATCATTCTTATTGGTTTAATGTACTAAACTAGGATTAAAAAGACTCAAATTATATTTTTTTTTTAGAATAACACCGCCAAATTCCCAATAACATCAAAATCTTGAAATTTTAAAATGAATTTTCCCAAAAAATAAAACCATTTTCACGGATCTCTATTTATGGTTGTTTTTGTTCTGTGTTTGTCTTCCTGAGACTTAATTGTCTGAATTTATTTTAAAAATACAAAAGGAAGCAACATTAAGAGGTTTATTACCACTCTGTGATCGCTGAAGATGGGGCTCAAAGCCATGAAACATGTTCAACAAAAACGACCATAAGAGGTAAGGACACACAGACCAAATATCTTAATGATTATTCATATGGCCATTAGATTTTCTTTATTGAACACTAGCCTTACGTGATGTAAAATTATTTTTATTTAATTTTCTATTTGACAAAAGATGAAATCTCTGGTCATAAGGAGTAAGTTATTATGTATAAAAAATCACTACTTTTCAGAAGAGGATTTTTTTCCAACCCAGAAGATACACTATTCTTATGAGTTATCCAGAAACAAACATCTTAATAATTTGGAGAGTATGAGTCCTAGATTACCAACTTCTTCACAGTGCATAGATAGCTTGTTTTGGCCATTCTTCGACTTAATTTATTCCCTGTGACCAGAGATATAAATGGTATGACTTTATCATGCAAGATGGAAATTATGTAAGTGCACATATTTTAATTATGAATTCCTTGTAAAAATTATAGTAAAAAAGTCTTTGGATCATAAATGTACAGATTTCTCAAAAAAAAAAAAATTTGTCCAGAAATGTATTTGTTACTTTAAAATGATAGTTTAGTATTAGTTTCATTTTTTACGAGTATATAGAAGACATGAAACAATAACTTTTTATTTTAGTATTTTTCAAAAAATACATATGTGCATTGCAGTGTTGCCAATTCTAGCATATTAATGAAAAACATTTATTTCATATAATCTCTTTTAAGTTTTAGTAAAAGCACCATTCCCCCCCCCGCGAGAAAACTATATGTTTGTGACTCAAAATATATAAGATATTTTTATTGTATTTACCACAAGGAATTCATACTTAACATCTATGTAATTTTGTTGTTTCCATCCTGTAATTGTTACATCTTTATTTTAAAAAAAGTATACATTAAAACCTGTATTAAATAACTTCAAAAGTTCCAAAGAAAAATTATTTTTGAGAAGGGCAATTGCTTACAAACAAACATTGTATTGAGGTAGATATATATTTTTTAAAAGTTTTATTGAGTCTACAGGAAATATCCAACTGTGATTGTCAGAACATACACGATGCAACAATGATAAAGGTAAAAGGTAAAGAAAGTTATCCCACTACAGGCCTTAGGAGACCTTTGGGGGTAACAGGAGGTTAAGGTTCTTCTCACCTTTTTAAACAGCACTAGATGTCAGCCCTGCATATGGCACCTTTACCCCCCCCCCCAGATCAAGCATGTGTTACTCATTTACATTAGAGGTTGGGTCATTGTGCTGCCAGAGGGTTTTAGGGAGTTTAAAAATCCTGATTCCACTAGGACTCGAACCCCTAACCTTCCAGGTTATAGCCTTAACTAAACTATGCTATGACGTGCCCATGACATTCTAATAAAGTTTTGTAGATTATGAATTTCTCTTTCTCTGGGCTATAACCTGTCAGTTTCCATCACATATAATCTTCCAATTAACTTTATTAGATAACTCTGATTGTAGAGGGAATTTTATTCATTGAATTTTAACCAATGAATGAGCCATAACCATTTAGCATAATGATAAATTGAAGGAATTTTACAGTGATACATTGTTGACGCTTATGGAAATTATATGCCTGTGTATTATCAAGAGTATACTCTGTAACTTAGCTACATAAAGATTTCTATATTACCCTATAATTGAAGTGAGAGAGTCATGCAGGAGAGTGTTTTTAGTGTCTTGTAATAAAAATGCATTACGCTCATATCAAATTCAGTCAAGAAATGGAGGCAGTGCACCAGAGTTCCAAATGCAAGTTGAAAAAGTAATACTGTCACAAATAAACACATCTAAATGTATAAGTGCAAAAATTGTAAAGATATAACCATTGTTGTGATGAAAGTTTTACAGGACCAGAATTTATATGAGATATTTCCTGATGTCAGTTTTCATCACATATAATCTTCAAATTAACTTTATTGGCATGAAAATTTCCATGACTGCAAGTACTATATTTGAAGATTGGAGAAATGTTTTTTTTTATTTTATTATATACTGATTAAATCCTAAGTTTAACAAATTACTTTTGTTGAAAGGTTTTTAATAAAATTGATAAATTATTAAATGCTGAATTTTGTTAATACATTTATATCAATGTATGACATTTTATTGGATGCACTAAGTTTTCATACATGGAAAGGTTTGCTATGACTGAAGTTTATATTACATCTTCTTAAATAGAGATTTTCTTTATTACAAAATTTATCTTCAATCAAACAATTTGTTGTGTGAATATTTTTTTTATTTTCTCTATAATATAACAGGCATAGAAGGACTTTGTACACACATACATATATACAGGGCTATTCAGAAAGAAGGAACAGACTTCAAACATTTATTTCTTCCAAACTATAAAAAAATAGAAACACAATTCCAACGTTCCTGGAAAGAGAAAATTTTGAAGTTCCAATCATGGCCGCATTGACACTATTGCTTATCATATTGATTGTTTGTATCAAAATGGCAACACAATAGGATGTTGGATTGGAAGAGGAGGAGTAGAAAATCAACTTCATCGCCGGTGGCCTCCCAGGTCACCAGACCTAACCCCATATGATTTTAATCTGTGGGGACATGTAAAAGACGGTGTTTTTATCCCCCTATGCCTGACACTCTTGAAAATCTGCTACATAAAATTGTTGAAGCTGTGAATTTGATAACTAGAGACCAGCTGATTCGTGTGTTTGATATTTAATTTTACAAAGTGATATTTTGAGGTTATTTTAATTAAATTATTTTCATATTTAATTTTAGGAAGTGATAATTTAATCACTGTTTTGATGTTTGTCATGTAACACATGGTGCTCATATTGAATGCATAAAATAGTGAAATTTGAACTTTACTCTTTCCAGGAACGTTGGAATTTTTTTTGTAGTTTGGAAGACATAAATGTTTGAAGTCTGTTCCTTCTTTCTGAATAGCCCTATATATCTCAGACATTAAATAGTTTATATTAACTTATAGACCAAAACTTTTCATAGAATATTCAACAAGTATTATTTGGTCTACTATGTCACCTTCTTCCTTTCACATATTTATTTAGGGATTCTTTCCCTCTCCATTCTCCATATATGTTCGTACCATTCTTCCTTTTTTCCAGTATTGTAGTTATAATCTCTTTCACTTGCATTATTCTTCTTATATCTGTATTATTTATTCTTTCTATGATTTTCTACATGACCATCTTAAAAAATCTATTTCAAAACTTATCAATTTTTATTATGTTGTTCTTTCATTGCCCAAGTTTATGTGCTGTGTAATACTATGCTAAGAAGGACTGAATATAATATTTAATTCTGTTGATGATATTACTATTCCATAGAACTAGGTTCAGCATACAAATTATGTTCTTTACATTTTATATATTACTAATTAAGTTTAAAGTACATACTCTCATTAAGAAACAGATTGTTTTCCACAGTATTATATAAATTCTCTTTAGCTATCTTCAACATTAAGATTTTTTATTTATAAGTGGTAATCAGTAATTGAAACATGTTAACAACGATGATCTCATAATTATACTTGAAAATAAAAATATATGCCTAGACCGGGGTTTGAACCCAGGACCTTTGACTCTCTATGTCAATGCTCTTCCATCTGAGTTACCTTGGTTCAAATCCCGGTCTAGGCATATATTTTTCTTTTCAAGTATAATTTGCCCATCATTAA